>JAPQVY010000001.1:22527500-23727500 GCA_028535165.1 Quercus tomentella | reverse complement strand
ATTTAATAATTATTTATTTAAATTATATAAATAATTAATAATTTTTAAAATACTAAAACTAACAAACCAATAGTAATAAATATGTTTCCTTTAAAAAAATACAAGTATTTAAGTATATAACATTTTTTTAAAGAATTTAACATAATAACATTACAAAACAATCATCCTTAACATAATAAACTTTCAACAGAACCAAATAAATAAGTTCATTAGTCATTGCATTTACATCCAAATAGCAAATAGCAAATAAGTTCATTACATCCAAATAGCAAATAAGTTTTAAAGTTTCAAACAAACAACTATTAACTTTTAAGACCCAAGCCTCATTTGTTATGAAGAAAATTGAAATCAATATCATCATGTGAACCAAATGCTCCACCACTAGCATCATTATAATCATCCTCATTCTCATCTTCTTCATCTTCAACTTGAATATGATGATTTTTATCTCTAAATTTGGGAGGAGCATCAAGATCATCACCAAATGATTCCAGCTAGATGTCTTTTCATCCTATTGATACCCCCTCCTTTATAAATTTTCCAACAATGTATACATCTATAACTACTTTTTCCGTCTTTCAACTCTTCAGTTACATGATCCCATGCAGGATCACATTTTGCTCTCACAGATGAAGAATTAGCATTAGACCCAGTTGTAGAAGCATGTTCATTAGATGGTACAGAGGCGGACTCCATTTCACTCAACAATTTCATACTGGCAGCAACCATTTTATCAACAAATAAATTCATCAACACATCATACACAAACAATAGTCAATAATTTCAGATTGACAACAACCATTTTATCAACAAATAAATTCATCAACACAACATACACAAACAATAGTATAATACTTTGTAAACTATATTTCACAAACAATAATGCTATGTAAATCAAATCCACAACATACACAAAATCACAAATAAACTAAAATGCTATTGTAAACTATTAATTGAAGTTACCACTTACTAGTGAAGTCACGGAAGGAGAACCTAAGATGAAGCCGAGAACATGAACTGAGAATCTGAGATGAAGCCGAGAGAAATGAAAAAAAAAAAAAAAAAAAAAGAGAGAGAGAAAATGATCAAAATCAAAATCAAGTAATGAAGTAATCAAAATCAAAAGAAAATAATATTAATTATTACCTGAAGAAGCCGAGAGAGAAAAAAAAAAAAAAAAAAAACCAGAACCGAGAAAATCAAAATCAAAATCAAGTAATCATAACAAAAGAAAAGAATATTACCCCACACCAAGAAGCAAAGAGTAGAGAGGGCAAGGGCGAAATCGTGAAAGTGAAGGAAAAAAAAAAAAAACCAGAATACTTCACAGCTTCAGACGCCGAGAGGATGAGAAGAGGGAAAAAAAATTTTAGAGGCATGTGTGAGATGAGACCGTGAGAGTGAGGTTGAGAGAGTGAGGGATATTCATGATTTTAGAGAGAGTGAGCTTGAGTTGAGTGAGGCAGAGAGGCAGAGAGCTTGAGATCGTGAGATGAGGCGTCAGGCGTGAGAGATGAGAGTGTTTAGGAGAGGCGTGAGTCATTAGGGTTAGTTTTTAGCCAAAACGACGTAGTTTTAGGTTGGGAAATGGACAAAAAATCTCAACCGGTCAGTATCCAGTTCGACCATGCCGCTTCCCGGTTATCTGGTTGAACCGGCCAATTTTCACATTTCCCCGGTTTTTAGCCATATCCGGACCAGATTAGAGGCCGGTTCAACTCCAGATTAGAGGCCGGTTCCTAGTTGAACCGGCCGGTCCAATTTGGTTTTTAAAACCATGTCATTAACATCATTTTTTTACTTGCCACTGTCAATCTACTGCATCAACAAGTGTGAAAAGTTTTGTCAAATTTTTTGTGTATAGACTTTGTAAAAAAAAAAAAAAATCTACGTAGTTAATGTTATTTGTAGTATTTTCGTATCTAAAACTAGACAATAAAGTTTAAGTAATATTTCATTTTTTAAAAATCATATTTAAATATATAAAATGCCTCAATTTCAGTTTTCACATTAAGCCTCCAAATGCATTAAGTCGCCCCTACATACATAGCACATAAAAAGCTAGGGGTGTCCAACAAAAACTGTGACCCAACCCACCCGCCCAACCTATCAAATCCGGCCCAACAATTGGCCGACCCGACGCCGGTGACAATCGGCAATGGATCTCAACTAGATCCATGGAATCTTCTCCGGATTTGGCGAGATCTCGCCGAATCTGGTTAGATTTCGACAAATTTAGCGAAAATATCATCGAAATTTTGCTGATTTCGCTATTAACTCACTAGATTTTAGCCGATTTTCAGATCTCCAGCTCCGACCGAACCGATTGCCATCCATTGAAGGTCGGATCCGCCCGATCCGATCAACCACTTCGGTCGGAGGCGGGTTGAAATTCTGACCATCCGATCTAGTCAGATCGGCTCCAAGTTAGGCACAAACTCGACCTAGACCAACCTGTGGATAAGCCTATAAAAAATAATGGGTCTCATCCTTATTTTATATTTTTTTTTTTGCACTTTTATTTACGAAAAGAAGTAACTTCTTCCTATAATCCATCAAATTGAAAATTTCTTAGAGAAAAAAAAAATCAAGCTTAAAATTCAAAGTAATGAATATATGATTAAAGAAAAAGCAAAGAGAAGAAAGAGAAAGTGAGAGAGCTTACACGGCCCAACAATTGGCCGACCCGACGCCAGTGACAGTTGGCAGCGGATCTCAACTAGATCCATGGAATCTTCACCGAATTTGGCGAGATCTCACTAGATCTGGCGAGATCTCACCGAATCTGGTTAGATTTTGACAAATTCGGCGAAAATATCATCGAAATTTTGCCGATTTCGCCGTTAACTCACTAGATTTTAGCCGATTTTCAGATCTCCAGCTCCAACCGAACCGACTGCCATCCATTGAAGGTCGGATCCGCCCGATCCGATCAACCACTTCGGTCGGAGGCGGGTTGAAATTCTGACCATCCGATTTGGTCAGATCGGTTCCAAGTTAGGCACAAACCCGACCTGGACTGACCCGTGGACAAGCCTATAAAAAGTAATGGGTCTCATCCTTATTTTATATATATATATATTTGCACTTTTATGTGCGAAAAGAAGTAACTTCTTCCTATAATCCATCAAATTGAAAATTTCTTAGAGAAAAAAAAATCAAGCTTAAAATTCAAAGTAATGAATATATGATTAGAGAAAAAACAAAGAGAAGAAAGAGAAAGTGAGAGAGCTTACCATGAGAGAGAGAAGGTGCCAAAAAATTATGTTTCTCACGACTACAGAAGAATATAATATTTATAAGAGATGCAACGAGTGAGAGAGATTGTTTTCTAATTTTTTTTTTTTTTTTTGAAAACAACCTATAGAAAATAAGCCTTATTTTTATTAGGATTTTCCGTTGACTAAAGATTGTTTTCCATTGACTAGTTTTTTTTTTTTTTTTTTTTTTTTTTTTTGTACTACCAAACACTGAAAAATGTGAAAAACTATCTTTACATAAAATTTTTTAACAAAACATATAGAGCATAAATATATATATATATATATATATATTTTCGTCTTTGTCAATTCATCCTATAAAATCATCAATTTTAATCGTTTTCCAAGGAAGAATACAAGGAGAAAAGAACGAAGTAGCATATACTACCCAAGACTTGTGTCGTGTAGAATGGGAATATAACACCAATTATATTGAGCAAAGTAACAAAACAAAATAAGACATCCTTTGGGTCATCTTCTTACAATTCACAGTCACACCCCAAAAATTGAGCAATATTTGGATAGATGACAAACAATTCCGACAACATGGCCTACTCAAAAAAAAAAAAAAAAAAAAAAAAAAAAAGATTTTATTAAATACAATCTCATTTTCGGCTGCCTCAATTAAAGATCCATACAACAACAAAAAACACTACAAGCAAAGAAAAATAAAATCCCCCAAATTACATTTGTTTTACAATTTTACTAAATTGGGGTTAACCCATTTGCTAATTTCCATCCAAGACCCAAGTAAAGTAAGTTCTACGTCCTAAATCCTAACTACTACAATAAATTACAAAAAAAAAAAAAAAAAAACTGCTCTCCCTTTTACAATTTCCATCGCAAAGAAAAAGTATACAAACAAAAACAAAAACAAAAACAAAAACCCTCTTCCAATTTCCAATCAATGACTTCTCGCTTTTAAAAATAGTGAGATTTAAGATTAATCCCCCCCCGCCCCTCCTCTTCCTTTATTTCATTTTTATATATATTATATAATTTCAACTCACTTGAAATAAGAAAAGTTTTTTTTTTTTTTTTTTAAAGTACTTCTGTTTCTCTCTCACATTTTTTTTTTAAGGTTACACTTTCCCCATTAATAATAGGACATCCTTTTTATTTATTTATTTTTTTTGAGGCGGTAGTGTGGTACACAACATGGATAGACTGTCAATTGCCAAAAAATTAATGCATCTAACTTTTCTTCTTCTTTTTTGTAATTATTTTTGCAATATTTAACAACCTTTTTAGAGAATAAATACATATATATGTAATAGTAATTGGAAATGAAAACTATGGGCTTAAGATACCCGCGGCGAGGGAGACGGGGGGCGCTAAAAAAAAAAATCAAAGCACATATATATTTTCTTGAAAATTTATAGGTGTATTATCAAAATTTTAATAAATAAAACATTAGTTTAATTTCTTAATTTACTCTTAAATTTCTTAAATTAGATTACTTTTTAAAGTTATTTTGTTGATAATTATTTTTGTTAATATTCAAGAATAAATTAAAATTTATGCTTATGTTTCATTTTATGTGAAAATCAAATTATTGTTTAGATTTTTATTTATCTATACTATTTGTAGGAACACGTTTTGCAGCCCAAGCCCAAAATGTATGAGATCTTGACCCAGTGAGCCCGATACAATAAATTTGTAGAGAATGGGTCGAAGAACTAGGCCCTAATGAGTTTGACAACGACTAGTATGGATTTAAAAGTGATCAAGAAAGAACAAGGAGAATAGAGTTGAATGAATTCACTGTCCAATGAGGTATTTTGTCATACAAATCAATTACAAATATAGTTTTGATTGCTACAATGCTCTCTGATCAATTTCCCCTCCTTTTCTCTCATGGAGGATCTCTTACATTATATAGCTCCCTTTGGACCATCTTGATCCTACACTTGTTGATCATTTGAGCCCTTATTTGAGTGCCTGTTCCATCAGACACCCCCTTTGGCTTTCTATGAGTTGTGATAGCCAAGATAACATTGTTCAGGGGTCTTCACATAAATGCGACCAGAAAAGTAGCTGCAGTGCATTTAATGTGGTGGTAGCAGCTTTTCCTTAGATATTTTTAGGTTTCCTTCCTTCTTGTATGTTCATGAGGCACGTCCCTATCATTGGAGCTTCTTGGGGGATCATTCTAGTTGCTGGAACATATACTTGAGCTGCATTCATCATATCCGAGGAGGAGTTCTTCCTCGGACCACCTTCCATTCATTCCTTACTTATGAGACTTTAAATTGAAACACCTTATAACTGTTTATCCCTCCTTGGACTATTCAACGTTCTCGGATAAAGCCCAAGGCCCAATATAAGATTTTGGGCTCTTATCCCTACACTATTATTTAAGAAGCTTCTCCTGTTTAAGCCAGATTTTTTTTTTTTTTTTTTTTTTTTTTTTTTTTGTTTCAAAATACTCTTACAGCCTACGTTTAAGTATGGGCAAAACTTGGTAAAAATACTTGCAATAACTCCCACGTAAAATACTATCTACAAAATAGGACCACACTCCCAGTACACTTATGTTGGTTTTCAAACTTAAATTGCTTCTTGTTTAGTTCTTCAATTCTGTGTTAATCTTCTTTTCACCATTCTCATTATTTTTTCTACTTGCTCTGCTCAAATTTGTCTCTGCTCAACGGTATGTGTATGTCAATGTACATTGGTCTTTTCTATTTTGGTTTTCTAATTCAAGAACAACTTCTTATATTCTATAAACAAATCAAATATTTGTGTAAAATAGCCCTTATATTTCAACCTTACCTTTAATTTTTTTCACATATTTCATCAAGGAACGTGCACTGGGGTGCCTATCTTCAAGATTTCGGTATCTAAACTTCAAGGAACGTGCACTGGAGTGTTAATCTTCAAGATTTTTGTGTGCTCTATCCTCCAACTCCAACGGACTGTTTGGACTTTGGACTTGAAGTGTAGTCAACGAAAAAAATATAAGTATCTTTCATGACCTCTATTTATAATGCCTCATGCGTGTTGAGTTCTTTGTATTATGTTTGCTTTTATGAGTTGCCATTCAATATTTGCTTTCCTATATTTGGTTTCTTTAACTGCATAATAGTTATAAAGCTTTATCTGTGCACTACGTGTTTCCAAATTCGAATTCAAGTGAACTAGAAAGTGCTAAAGTTGATAGCGGGAATTTGCTTGCTTCAAAGACACACGTGCCATTTGATAATTTGGAATGAAGTAATAAGTTGGGTTTTAAAGATAAGAGTAATGTGTTTGATTTTCAGTGCACCAATCCTTTAAATGTATTCTCTATTCAAGATACTCATGCTATTAGTGGTATCAATCTAGATAAGGTAACAAGAGCCCGAAGTATTTGCTTAACAGAAGAGCTTGAAATGCAACAAAGTAAATGGAATACGGTTTTAGGAGTTTGAGTTTGCCATTCAGTATTTGCTTTTCTATATTTTGTTTATATTTGGTTTCCTTACTTTGTTAGATTTTTAAAATTCAAATTGATATTTTTTTATAAAATAAAAAAATTCAGTTGAATGCTGACTTAGAGTTTAGAAAAAATAAAAATAAAAAACCTTATTATTTTATTGTGATTTAGAGTCTGAAAGGTTTAAAAAAAAAAAACTCTTTTTAACTCTCACGTAAAATACTGCCTACAAAATAGGACTACACTTTCTTATCATTATCCTCTTTATATCATTATCTTCTTTTTTTATTTGGTCAGTTTGATGGGTGTTTATTATTTTCTCTACTTGATAAATATTTTTTAAAGAGTGAGAATGATATATATTGATTTGTCGTTTTTTTTTTTTTTTTTTTTTTTTTTTTTTTTTTTGTGGTTATAGGGTTTGACTCATTATTTTAGTATATGTGTTCTAAGTAGTGCTCTCTCTTCCTCCTATTATTATTATTTTTTTTCTGTTGTTTTTCTTACATTTAAGCCTTACTCTCTATTTTTTTTTTTTTTTTGTATTTTTTTTAGTGTGACATATCAACAATTTTGTTAGATTGCATAGCAAGCATATTGGATGAATTCGGGTGAGCAAAGTAGTAGTCAATCTATCAAGTAGTTGTTAAAGACCATTTTTTTTGTAAATATCCTACTTATATATGCATATATTTATTAATTTGTGTAACACTAAGCTTTCAATTAATTGAAACGGTTACACTATAGTTTCATTTTACTCAATCACATCTCTTTCATATGAAATTTAATATTGTCCTTTGTGGGGGCAAGCTTTGTCAGTCAACAGTGGGCCTTAGGACCATGATGAAGCCCAGCCATGGCGGGAAGCGAAAACAGGGTCGAGAGACTTTTAGCCCAATCCTGTTGGGCCGGGCCAGGTTTGTTTAAGGGTCGTCCGAGGAGGAGTGTCTCCTCGGACGCACTAAATGGACGTCCAGCGCATGCCCTGTCCATGGTGAGGAATCCTTCCAAATGAAGGAAAATGCTAAACGGGCAGGGAGCAACCACTACTGCCGCATTAAATGCAAGGAAACTACTTTTCCAACCGCATTAATGTGGATTGGACAGGAAAATAGTATTATCTCGGCCATTGCAACTCACAGAAAAAGGGGGAGGATGTCCTTTGGGACAGGCACTCAAGTAGAGGCCTAGATGGTGAACAAGTGTAAGGTCATTATCAACCGAAGGAGGATATATAAGAACAGAAAGTCCCCATGAGAAGGGGGCAGCAAGAAAGAAGAAAAAGAGAGACTTTCTAAAAAGAGAGCAGTAGGAACACTAAAGTAGCCCATGGACTGTTATTTCATGAAACTGAACAGAACATTCTCACGTTCCATTTGCTGCATGGTTCACCATTAATCACGTCCACTCTGTCAAGACCTAGCTCTGAGTCCCACTCTCTACAAATTCATTGTTGAGGGTCTTTTGGGCCAGAATCGCTCGCTTGCTGGGCCTGGGCCCCAAAAACCGCCCTTACAATTGGCGCCATCTGTGGGAAGAACTTGTGTCTCGACAAGCGAAACCGCGAGAAATGGAAGGATCAGGTCCACGCCAAATAGGACGTGCAGATTCTCAACGACAGGACAATGTTATGAATCCTGAACGAGAGAAGGACCAAAATAAACAGCGAGAGGGAAGTGTGAACACCTCTCACACAGGAGAAAGCCGTTCAAAGGGGAAGGGTCGCGCATCCCCTGAGCAAAACGATCGAAGGATCCTGCTGCAAGAGATTGATGCCTTAAAGAAAGAGTTGCGCCGAGCGCAGCGAAAACGTCCTCTACTCCACTCGGACAGTAGCAGTGATGGGGACAACGAATACAAGCAAACATCAAGAACTCCTCCGAGCGAGACCTTTTCTTACGAGGAAGAGCGGCCTTACAAGCGCGGCCACAAGAGTCCATCTTACCACGGCACAGCCAATGACGCCATGAGCCGTGCTTTGGATCGCATATCCCAATCGCCTTTCACGCGAAGGATAGAGAGGGCAGTGCTTCCTCGGCGGTTCAATCAACTGGCATTCGCCATATACAATGGTCGGACCGACCCAGTAGAGCATGTGAGCCAATTTAATCAGAGGATGGCCGTCCATTCCAGGGATGAGGCGCTAATGTGTAAGTTGTTTCCGTCCAGCTTGGGACCTATGGCCATGAGATGGTTTGATTCCCTCCCACCAAACTCCATTGACTCCTTTAAACAGCTGACACAGGCTTTCGGATCCCGCTTCATAACCAGCAGTAGAATTCCTCGGCCCCTGGATTCCCTCCTATCCTTGTCCATGCAAGAAGGTGAAACGTTGAAAGCCTATTCAGATAGGTACTGGGAGATGTATAACGAGATAGAAGGGAATTATGATGATGTCGCCATCAGCACGTTCAAGAGGGGCCTGCCGATGGATCATGGCCTTAGAAAGTCCCTCACTGGGAAGCCGGTCACCAACGTGCGTCAACTCATGGACAGGATTGACAAGTACAAAAGGGTCGAGGAAGACCAGCAGATGGGGAGGGGTAAGGCGAAGGTTGTCCCTCAGGAGAGGCGGGACTTCAGGCCGGATCGTTTTAACAATAGTAACAGGCCGAGAGGAGATTATATAGGGCATCACGGATCTAATGGGGCACAGGTGGTCCATGCTGTATTCCGAGAACCGCTTCATAAAATCCTAGAGAAAGTGAAGTATGAACCTTTCTTTCAGTGGCCGAACAAGATGGCTGGTGATCTGTTGAGGCGCAATCAGAACCTGTATTGCGCATACCATCAGGAGCCAGGTCACACCACGGACGATTGCAGAAGTCTGAAGAGCCTTTTAGATCGACTCGTTCGAGAAGGGAAGCTGAGGCATCTGCTGCATCGCCCTGAAGGAGGACAGGAACCGCCGAACAATGAAACCAGACAAAGCACGTTGAGGCCACCCATCGGCACAATTAATGTCATCCTCGCCGCACCTGGAAGGACAGGTTCTGCCCCTTTCAGGGTAATGTCAGTGAGCGGTATCCCAACTGAGCCAGACAGCAGAGTATCTAAAAGGGCCAAGGTGGATGCCGCTCCCTTAATCGGATTCTCGGAGGATGATAAGCGGGGTACCATTCAACCCCATGATGATGCCCTGGTCGTCACGCTCAGAATCGGAGGTTATGACGTGAAAAGGGTGCTAGTTGATCAAGGTAGCGCTGTGGAAGTAATGTACCCCGACCTATACAAGGGGCTGAATTTAAGGCCAGAAGACCTTTCACCGTACGATTCTCCTCTGGTCAGCTTCGAAGGAGCAATCGTCACCCCGAAGGGCATGATCAGGTTGCCTGTGCAAACGGACTCGGAAGTGGTGGAAGTGGACTTCATTGTAGTAGATGCGTACTCCCTCTACACAGCTATCGTGGCTCGGCCGTGGCTTCATGTGTTAGGGGCTGTACCATCAACCCTGCACCAAAAGGTGAAATACCCGTCAGAAAGTCAAATAAAAGAAATAATGGGGAACCAGGGCATGGCCAGGCAGTGCATGGTGTCGGCGATTTCACGACGGCAAAGTGGTGAGCCTTCCACATCAGCCGAGAAGGGATTATAGCAATTAATGAACTTGACCCCAACCGCGGGTGAGGAAAAACCAGCCCCGAAGGTAAGTTGTGAGGATCTGGAGAAAGTACTCGTCGGATCAGACCCTGAGAGGTTCTTTCAAATTGGTTCAGAGCTGCTGCCCCAGGAGAGGTCAACACTGATTGCTTTTCTCCGACAGAATGTAGATGTGTTTGCGTGGGACCCCTATGAGGCCCCCGGGGTCGACCCAGGTTTCATCTGCCATCACCTTAATGTGAATCCGGCTATAACACCTAAAAGGCAGCCTCCTCGGCGACCGTCGAAAGAACATACCAACGCCGTAAGAGAAGAGGTCGCAAAACTGAAGAAAGCAAGGGCTATCAAAGAGGTCTTCTATCCCGAGTGGCTAGCCAACACGGTCGTGGTAAGAAAGAAGAGTGGGAAATGGCGGGTCTGCGTAGACTTCACAGACCTAAATAAGGCCTGCCCGAAAGATCCCTTCCCCATGCCCCGGATAGATCGGTTGGTAGATTCGACTGTCGGACACCCCAGAATGAGTTTTTTAAACGCCTTTCAGGGCTATCACCAAATACCCTTGGCCGCTGAAGACTAGGAGAAGACTGCTTTCGTCACGCCAGTTGGGAATTATCATTATAAGGTGATGCCTTTTGGCCTGAAGAATGCCGGCTCAACTTATCAAAGGATGATGACCAGGATGTTCGAACAGCAGATGGGTAAGAGCGTTGAAGTGTACATAGACGACATGGTGGTTAAAAGCAAGTTAGTGCCCGACCATATTGAAGACCTCGGCAACGTTTTTCAAATTCTGAGAAAGTACAAGCTACGGCTCAATGCAACTAAGTGTTCATTTGGGGTGGGATCTGGGAAGTTCCTGGGTTATATAGTCACTCACAGAGGCATAGAGATCAACCCCGACCAGATAAGAGCCATCCATAGTCTGCAACCTCCTCGGAACCCTAAAGAGGTCCAAAAGCTTACGGGTATGATAACTGCTTTAAACCGTTTCATCTCGCGCTCAGCCGACAGATGCAGGCCATTCTTTCTCTTATTACACAAGTGGAAGGGATTTGAGTGGAATGAGGAGTGCGTTACAGCATTCCAACAGCTAAAAGAATACCTCGCCCGACCGCCTATTATGTCCAGCCCCGATGCTGACGAGGTCTTGTTCGCGTACATCGCTGTCGCCCCTCATGCTGTTAGCCTGGTGTTGATCCGAAAAGACAACGGCACGCAGCGACCAGTCTATTACGTGAGCAAATCACTACAGGAGGCAGAAACCCGCTATCTCCCCCTCGAAAAAGCTGTTTTGGCCATCGTACAAGCCACGCGAAAGCTTCCCCACTACTTTCAAGCACACACTGTAGTGGTGCTAACGCAACTCCCCTTAAAGGCCATTCTACGCAGTGCGGACTACACCAGCCGAATCGCAAAGTGGGGGACGATCCTGGGAGCCTTCGATATCAAATACATGCCTCGCACTGCTATAAAGGGCCAGGTCCTCGCCGACCTCATGGCAGAGTTTGCGGAACCCACGCTAGAAGTCATGCTAGGGGCTGATGGGAAAATGATCAGCACAATTTCTCAACATGAACACACTTGCTGGAAAGCGCACGTCGATGGCGCAGCGAATCAAAGGGGCTCAGGAGTAGGACTCGTTCTGTTCTCCCCCGAAGGTATAACCATAGAGAAGTCATTGAGACTCGGATTTCCAGCCACGAATAATGAAGCCGAGTATGAGGCGCTACTGGAGGGAATGTCGATGATTCTGAAAATGGGGGGGAAATCCGCTGACATACTCTCGGATTCAAGGCTCATTGTGGGGCAAGTAAACGGAGATTTGGAAGCTAAGGACGAAAGGATGCAAGACTATTTGATTCGGGTTAGACACCTGCAGACTCACTTTCATCATTTCCGCTTGACGCACGTGCCCAGAAATGGAAACACACATGCTGACTCCCTCGCGACGTTGGCTACCTCCTCGGCCCAGCCCCTTCCTCGGGTCATTCTGGTAGAAGACCTCACCCATCCCTTAGCAGGGAAGGCCAGCGGAGTTCGAGTACATACCGTCAGGACAGGACCGAGCTGGATGGATCCTCTAGTGCTGTACTTAAAGCACGATACCTTGCAGGACGATAAGATGGAAGCCGACAAAATCAGGAGAAAGGCTACTCGATTCTGGTTGTCCGAGGACTCCAAGCTCTACAAACGCTCGTTTTCGGGGCCCTACTTGCTGTGTGTGCACCCAGAGGCCACTGAACTCATCCTGGAGGAGTTACATGAGGGAATTTGCGGAAGTCATACAGGGGGTAGGTCTTTGTCCCACCAGGCCCTAACGCTCGGTTACTGGTGGCCGAGCATGCACAAGGAAGCCCTGGAGTATGTGAAGAAGTGCGATCAGTGTCAGAGGTTCGCCCCAAATATACACCAGCCTGGCGGAGAGTTGAACCCGTTATCCAGTCCCTGGCCATTCGCACAGTGGGGCCTAGACATACTCGGTCCGTTTCCCAAGGCAACAGGGAACAGGAGATTCCTTCTCGTCGGCACTGACTACTTCACCAAATGGGTGGAGGCTGAAGCTCTGGCAAACATTAGGGACGTCGATGTCAAGAAATTTCTTTGGAAGAACATTGTCACCAGGTTCGGCACCCCACACACCCTGGTGTCCGACAATGGACTCCAGTTTGACAGCAAAGCCTTCAGAAGATACTGCAGTGAGCTAGGAATTATTAACCGGTATTCCACGCCAGCTTACCCACAGGGTAACGGACAAGCAAAAGCTGTCAACAAAACAATACTGAACGGACTTAAAAAGAGATTGGATGACGCAAAGGGAAGGTGGGCCGAAGAGCTAGCCCATGTCTTATGGACATACCGCACCACACCCCGTAGGTCTACCGGGGAAACCCCTTTTTCTATGACCTACGGAGCCGAGGCTGTCATCCCACTGGAAGTAAACTTCCCCACCCAGAGAACTGCCGCTTTCTGCCCCACTGCCAATGACAAACTTCTGGAAAAGAGCTTGGATCTCATCGATGAAAGAAGGGAAAGCGCTTCGGTCCATCTAGCTCACTATCAGCAGAAGCTCAAGCAAGGTTACGACACCAAGATAAAGCCCAGACCGCTGGCGCTTGGAGACCTAGTATTGAGGAAGGTCTTGGGCACCGCAAAGAACCCTGCATGGGGAAAGCTCGGACCAAACTGGGAGGGACCGTACCGTATCACTTCCGTAGCCGACATAGGAGCCTACTTCTTGGAAGACTTGGACGAACATGTAGTGCCATGCCTTTGGAATGTAAATAACCTCAAAAGGTATCACTATTAATAAAAGTATCTTTTTCATTTGAGTTCTGGTTTCCTTGTGATTTTTTGCCTTGTATCCTATTTTTTCCTTTAAGTACTAGACAGAACCAAGGTTTTGCATGGTCCGTGGACTCGAGCCTATGGGGAAACTAGCTACGTTAAGAAAGCCAAAGCGTTAAACAGAACCTAAGTCCTGCCTGGCTCCTCGGACCACAGACTTGGGGGAAATTAACTGCTAAACTGTTCTCAATAAGCGTTAAACAGAACCTAAGTCCTGCCTGGCTCTTCGGACCACAGACTTGGGGGAAATTAGCCACATACATTTAAGTACTAGACAGAACCAAGGTTTTGCATGGTCCTCGGACTCAAGCCTATGGGGAAACTAGCTACGTTAACTTTAGCGTCAAACAGAACCTAAGTCCTGCCTGGCTCCTCGGACCACAGACTTGGGGGAAATTAACTGCTAAACTGTTCTCAATTAGCGTTAAACAGAACCTAAGTCCTGCCTGGCTCTTCGGACCACAGACTTGGGGGAAATTAGCCACATACATTTAAGTACTAGACAGAACCAAGGTTTTGCATGGTCCTCGGACTCAAGCCTATGGGGAAACTAGCTACGTTAACTTTAGCGTCAAACAGAACCTAAGTCCTGCCTGGCTCCTCGGACCACAGACTTGGGGGAAATTAACTGCTAAACTGTTCTCAATTAGCGTTAAACAGAACCTAAGTCCTGCCTGGCTCTTCGGACCACAGACTTGGGGGAAATTAGCCACATACATTTAAGTACTAGATAGAACCAAGGTTTTGCATGGTCCTCGGACTCAAGCCTATGGGGAAACTAGCTACGTTAACTTTAGCGTTAAACAGAACCTAAGTCCTGCTTGGCTCCTCGGACCACAGATTTGGGGGAAATTAACTGCTAAACCGTTCTCAATAAGCGTTAAACAGAACCTAAGTCCTGCCTGGCTCTTCGGACCACAGACTTGGGGGAAATTAGCCACATACATTTAAGTACTAGACAGAACCAAGGTTTTGCATGGTCCTCGGACTCAAGCCTATGAGGAAACTAGCTACGTTAACTTTAGCGTTAAACAGAACCTAAGTCCTGCCTGGCTCCTCGGACCACAGACTTGGGGGAAATTAACTGCTAAACCGTTCTCAATAAGCGTTAAACAGAACCTAAGTCCTGCCTGGCTCCTCGGACCACAAACTTGGGGGAAATTAACTGCTAAATTGTTCTCAATAAGCGTTAAACAGAACCTGAGTCCTGCTTGGCTCTTCGGACCACAGACTTGGGGGAAATTAACCACATGTATCTAAGTGGTGGAAGGAACCCAAGTCTTTCTTCTTCCCCTCGGACCACAGCGTTGGTGAAAATAACTACTACTTGATTAGCTCATACTTAATCGCATTGTTTAAGTTACGACTAATGGCTCAACCTCGGAAGTCTACTGATATAGTCAAGATTCATTCATAACAAAGGCAAAATGGAAGCGACAAAACAAAACGAAACGAAGTTATATCATTCATCAAATGCCAAAATATTTCGTTTTACACATATTTGCGAAGCCTAAGCAAACAAAAAGCAAAAAGCAAAACCTACTACAAGCAAATCCCTACACTAATGCTTTAAACTTTGTCCTGGGCCGAGCTCTTCTCGGGAATGGCGGCTACGGGGTTTTCCTCCTCAGCCGTTGGTTTAGGCCCGGCTTCCTTAGCCTGTGCAACGACGTCCCTTATAGTAAGGGCGTCTTCTGGCGATTTGCCCCTGGCTGACGGCTGCCCCTCCTCGTTTCCATCCTTGCCCTCTGGGATGTCGGCGCCGAGAGGGACGGTTTGGGCAGAGGCGAGATCCCCTGGGGAATCCGAGCCAGGGATCTCGCGAATATCCTGTGGGAAGAAGATACTCTCGAGCCTCCTAAGGTCGGAATCCACAGGGACTGCTACTCGGTCCATGGTGACTCCCCAGGACTCAGTAACGTAGTCCCTGCAAACCACAGCTACCTCTTCGGCCAGCCTAGTTTCAGTATCCGCCACTCCCCGTTCATAAGAGGCCGCCACCGCAGCCTCAGCTGCCTCCCTAGCCAATCTGGCCCCTTCCTTCACTTGTAGCAGCTGCGCCTTAAGATCCAGGACCAATTGCTTCTCGGTCGCAAGGTTTATCCCAGATAAGTGAAGCTGTTGGTGCATGTCCTCGGCCTGCTTCATTGTGCTCTCAAGGCCCGCATTGGCGCTGTCCCGTTCCCTCACAGCCTCCTTAAGTTTTTCTTTTAGGCTCTCCTTTTCCAGCTTGAGGACAGCAGCAGTTTTCTCCGCGGCTACGCGGGATTGAACCTCGCCATTAACCTCGTCCCGCGCACTTTTCGCCCGCTCTTCGGCGACGTAGACTTGCTGGGTGATCTGCATAGAGTTAATAAAAGTGTCGTTAAAAAGAAAACGACGGCTAGGTAAAGGTGGAGCAAGGTGTCCAATCTAGCCAAGACTTGTTGCTTACCATAGCGAGATCCCTCTTCAAAGACTTGAAGAGGTCTGGTTGCCCAGTTTTCCTGAGCCCGTCCATGTCGCGGGGCAAGAGCAGAGGTTGCTGCAGGGCCTCGGCGAGGTTAGTTGCCTGCCCCCGTGTGGACTCCCAAATTGTGGCATCCCAGGGAATGGGAGCACCGTCCAGTTCCAGCCGCGGGCTCCACGTACGTTGCGCCCTCCTCAGCGCCGCTTCGTCTCGGCTGTCAGTGGACTTGGCCCGCTTATCCTTGGGCTCCTTTCCTTTCTTTTGCTGCTTGGGTTGCTGAGGGCCGACCTCACCTTCCTCCAGTTCTTCCACTGGCCTCTTCCGCCTCAGATTGGGCATAGGCTGAAGTGGGGGGGTCGGTGGATGAAGTAGGAGGAGGGGGAAGCTTAGCCGGAGCCTGCTCCTTGGAGGCGTCCTTAGAGGACTGCCCCTTGTTCCTGTTAGATAGAAGGCCCCTGAGGCCAGACCTGGGCTTCAAGTCCATCCCTTCTTCCTCAACCTCTTGGCTAGTATCAACTTGTGCGACGACTAGACCGAGGGCAGGGGCTGCTGAAGCACGGTCTAAATCTGTGTCAGAGTCCGAGAGCTCTACAACTCTGGCCGACACCTCCCCTTCCTCGGCGAATTGGAAACGGTCTATTTGTTCCTCTAGGGAAGAATGCGAAGAGCCAGCCTCCTCCTCCGGGACAATCGCTGCGGGAATGGGGCGGTGATCAGGCAGTTGAACAGGAGGCAAATCTGACGAAGCGAGAAACCCTGGTATGGAAACGTTTATACGTGCCAATCTCGGACTTCCAGCCCTGATAGCTTGACCAGCTTCCACCAAGGATCGAGTAAGGGGAACAAAATCCAAAATCAACGGAGCCGACCGTAACTGTCCGTCCTCGCTTACGAAAATCTCAGATCTCAAGAGGTAATTTAGAGCAGGAACGTTGACCAAGCTCAGCCGAGGGGTTGTGTGCTCTTTGTCTGCAAAGATCGTTAAGTGAGTTATGTTAGTCCGAGGAAACATGCAGCCATAAAAAAGAAAAACACAAAACAAACAAAGCAAAACAAAGGGGGAAAACTCAAGCTAGGGTCCTCTCCGCGGAACCTAATGTTATGGCACCCCACCTGGCTTTCCTGCCCTGGTCGGACAGTGAATGCCGTCATGCCATGGTCCGGAGACGATCAAATGGTCGTCCTTCAAGCCTTTGCTGGACTTGGGGAGGTAGGATATCAACCTCACTTCATCGGACCTGGACTTTAGGTAGTATGAGTCACCGAGCTTGTGGCATTCATAGAGATGAACCACGTCGCGCCAAGTTAGGCTGAGGTTCATCTGGTCGTTTAATATGTCGGTACACCCCAAGATTCGGAGCAGGTTTGCGGTGCACTGATAGGGGGTCAATCTATGACCACGCAGGTAATCCCTAGTTATTCCCCCCATGGGGATCGTCATTCCTCCCTCCACGAAGGCTATCATTGGAATCACGACCTGCCCTGACTTCCTTTTGAAGAAAATTTCCTCCTCGTGGCAGTACTCTAAACCTACCTCCGGTGGAATACGATACTTCGCCCTGAAACCCGCCATACCGGCCGGAGAGTCTACCAATTTTGAAAGCCTACCCATTCCCCCTAACCCTAGGTAACGCGAAGGCAGTTTGCCTAAAGAAGAGTAATGAAGAAGAAACGCGCACTTACGGGTAAGAAACTTGACGGAATCTTCAATAAAATGATGGCGAAGATAAGAGCGTACTGAAGAAGAATGCACTAAGGTCTTCTGAGTACTGGCGTTTTCGTCGAAAATGGGGAGTAAACGCCTTCAAAACCTTATATACTCAGAGGAAGTTGGACAGACATACTCCCGCCTAGAGTAAATAAAATGTTGTCCACCGTTGATCTGGTCTCCAACCGTTGGATTGAAAAGGTGTAAAACTCCAAAAGCTGCAGTTAACTCCCCCCGGGGCATTAAATGCCTTCAGCATTAATGAGGCACGTGAGGACACACGCTCGCCCGGATAAAGTAGGGAACCACAATGGACTGTCCAGCAATTATCAAAATCCCGTTTTTCTTCCTCGGATCAAGAAGAAAGAATCGGAATTTTGAGGGGCTATTGTGGGGGCAAGCTTTGTCAGTCAACAGTGGGCCTTAGGACCATGATGAAGCCCAGCTATGGCGGGAAGCGAAAACAGGGTCGGGAGACTTTTAGCCCAATCCTGTTGGGCCGGGCCGGGTTTGTTTAAGGGTCGTCCGAGGAGGAGTGTCTCCTCGGACGCACTAAATGGACGTCCAGCGCATGCCCTGTCCATGGTGAGGAATCCTTCCAAATGAAGGAAAATGCTAAACGGGCAAGGAGCAACCACTACTGCCGCATTAAATGCAAGGAAACTACTTTTCCAGCCGCATTAATGTGGATTGGACAGGAAAATAGTATTATCTCGGCCATTGCAACTCACAGAAAAAGGGGGAGGATGTCCTTTGGGACAGGCACTCAAGTAGAGGCCTAGATGGTGAACAAGTGTAAGGTCATTATTAACCGAAGGAGGATATATAAGAACAGAAAGTCCCCATGAGAAGGGGCAGCAAGAAAGAAGAAAAAGAGAGACTTTCTAAAAAGAGAGCAGCAGGAACACTAAAGTAGCCCATGGACTGTTATTTCATGAAACTGAACAAAGCATTCTCACGTTCCATTTGCTGCATGGTTCACCATTAATCACGTCCACTCTGTCAAGACCTAGCTCTGAGTCCCACTCTCTACAAATTCATTGTTGAGGGTCTTTTGGGCCAGAATCGCTCGCTTGCTGGGCCTGGGCCCCAAAAACCGCCCTTACATCCTTTGTTGTGCTTTTTATTACACATTTATTTAAAAAAAGAGAATACATTTATTTTTTAAAATTAAAGGAATGGTAACGTTGACAGCCCTTCTTAGGTTTTTTTTTTTTTTTTTTTTTTTTTTTTTTTTGATAGCTTTTTTAAGCATGCTAAAATTTAGTTATGGATGTGTACTAAGTGCCTATCTTTTAGGATTAAATATAATTACATAACTACTATTCAATGGCGGCTCTAGGAATTATTTTTAGGGTGGTCACTATGAAACTTAAATTATACAAAATTTAATAAAAAGACAATTTGAATATATCAGCGTTACAAAAAAACACGCAAATACATGAAATATTACAATTTTTTGTATTAACAAAGAGAATAAGAAAAAAAAAAGACTAATAAAAGATAAAGTGCAAATTGAAAATGCTGATATGAGAATAATAAAGTGACCACAATAATTTCATAACAAATCTTATGCAACAAGTTGTTTGCCTGTTATTGGTGGGTAAAACATGTCAATATTGAACCCGAATTAGAATTAGTAATAGCTTACCACATAAGATTTATTGTGAAAATGTTGTGGATGTAGCATTACTCTAATATTTATTGAACTCAAATTCTTATGAATCTCAAGTAAAAGTGTTCAACATTTTTATTAGGGTGGTCAAAATAGGTTAACTTAGTAAATAATATATTTTTTATAGTATATATATACAATATTTTCAAGTTAGGGTGGTCCTAGAACATATTAATTTAAAATAATTTTTTATATAAATTTTTTTTTTTTTTGACAAGTGAGGGTGGTCTAGGACCACCCTCATATGCAAGTAGAGCTGCCAGTGCTACCATTTAAAATTAAAAAAATTCTGCATTTACAATGTGAGAGTCTTTAGCATTTGAAATTTTTGTTATGGTTATGGATGTGTAATACTAGCTACCTTTTAGGACTAAGTGACTGCTTTTTTGAATTTTTTTTTTTTTTAAAAAAAAAAAATTGATAACTCTCATTTTTTTTTAAAAAAAATGATAATTGTGACACTCTATGACTAGTATTTCTTCTTCTGTCATTACAAAGTTCACAATCTAAAATGAATAATTTTCATTCATTAAACTTTTGGCCTTGGGTTCAAAAAAATAATAGATGCACCAAAAATAAAAAACTAGTTTGCATCTATAAAAATTTAGGATTACTACATTTACCAATCACAAAAATACTTAGGGGTGTAATGAAAAAATTATTTCATCCAAAAAGCATTACACTCATCACACCTCTAGTTATTTTTGTAATTGAAAAATGTAGTAATCTCAAATTCTAATGGATGCAAATTATTAACTTTTTCCCAAAAAAATAGATGACTGCGTGCTTAGAGGCTAATATTAAATAACATGTTTTAAATCAATTTTATTTTCAACTCTATCTTTTAATCTTGCCCCTAAATTAAATTTTGACTCTGTCATTGTCATTGTTAGTAACACAACATTTTTCACAATTGTTGACATGACATGTTATGTTTTGAACAATATCACTTGGCCCACCAATAACTCAACTTTTATTATGCCCAGATCATGACATGTCATGTCAACAATTGTGAAGAATGTTGTGTCCCAGA
Organism: Quercus tomentella; assembly: GCA_028535165.1. NCBI lineage: Eukaryota > Viridiplantae > Streptophyta > Magnoliopsida > Fagales > Fagaceae > Quercus > Quercus tomentella. The sequence continues at coordinate 23,707,012 of JAPQVY010000001.1, read as the reverse complement.
ACTTATTGATTTTGATTTTGAAACTTACTAGCATGTTAGATTAATCATCACAATAGTGTATTAATATAGGACGAAATCTACAATTTAATTTTAATAATTCATTAATTTCGATATTTTTATGTAGTTTTCGTTATTTTAGGTTTATGTTATTTATTTCCTTATTTTTTGGTTCTTTTAATGCTTTTTAAGTCAAATTTGGTTCCTATTATGGTTATGTATAAATTAGGACTTATTTTAGACTATATTTTTTTGTCTGTCAAGTTTTAAGAATCCCTTAAATAAGTCTCCAAGTTTGTAAACGTTTTTTTTAACCGTTATTGAAATTAATAAAAATTCAGACTTTTGTTTATTGTTTCTCTGGTAGATTCCAAAACCCTTTCTCCTTGAAAATTCAAAGACCCTCATGGATTCGAGGTTATTTTTAAAAGCAAACGTGTTTTAACAATTATTGATATTAATAAAAATTCAGACTTTTGTCTATTGTTTTTCTAGTGAATTCCAGAACTCTTTCTCCATGAATTCAAGGACCCTTGTGGATTCAAGATTATTTTCAGAAGCAAACATGTTTTATTTCTTGTTTTCTAGAAGTAGACGTGTTTTGTTTCTTGACGCTTTTGCATCCCGCATCTCATATCCTTTTGTGCTTGTGTTGAGAGAGAGAGAGAGAGAGAGAGAGAGAGAGAGTTGAAACTTGAAATTGTTCAATACGCACGAGGTACTATATGAGAGAAAGAGATATAGTACATTGAATGTATTGAGTAATTTCTCCGTAGAGATGCATTTGCATTGAACTTCAAATTTTTAAGTTGAAGCCTAAACTAAAGACTAGAATAAATTTGTGTGGAGTAATAGCTGAGGTTAGGTCCGTTCAGGATTTGAGTTGGGTGGAGTGGTGGGGGGAGCAAATCCCTCACCCTAGATTTTTCAAAATAAGAACGAGAGGTAATGGCAAACATTCCAACAAGTGATACTGATGAGATTATGAGACATGTTAAAGCAAATGAGATATGATACCTAAGATTGATGTACTACACATATCTTGTGTGGGGCTTATTGAACTGTGGTAGCCAACTGTAAACATACATAATCATGTATTATAAGGAAAAAAAAAATGTTTGTCACAATTCACAAATGTACAATAAGAAGTAAGAACCAAGGAGCTCTGGGTGGAGAAATGAAAAGACAGAATAGATCCACATTCATCAGTTCTTGAAAATGATATATACACAAAAGTCAATATTTATTTTTTCCTAGACTATTCTATTCGTCATATAATTTCTCAATTGACAAAGACTTGCCACTACTCACTCAACTCTCACCATGCTTTGTAAATCTGCTTCCGTTAAATATTGGTTTGGATGGCTCTGTTATTCTTACTGCCACTCAACATTCATTTTTTAAAACATATATTAAAAAAAATCATATCATTCGACAATTATGACCACATTTACCAATCACCTCTTTTACATCCTGCAAAAGTAGCAACTTAATCCATGCCAGTTGCCACCGTTAAAGCCCTTCTATGCAATATATGCAGCTATGAATCCGATTGACCATGCATCCTTCTTAAGTCTTAGCTTCCAGTAGCCCATATTAGTTTGGGGCCATAAACCCAATTGTTTGTAAATTTTAATACTTGTGATTTCAAAACTCATTCTCTTGCTAAGCCATGGAATCATTTATATATAACACGACTAATACCAAACAAGACAAAAGGAGCTAGCAACAATTATTCAGAAAGTATGATATCAAGCAACATTGATTCTCATCTCCTATGTTAGATTTTATGAGAGTGGAGAGAGAGTATATAGAAAAGAGAGAGAACACAAGGTTTATATAGTTTGACCCAACGGCTTATATTTCCACTATAATCTTATAATGAACCTTATATGAGTTTATATAGGAAAAGAGAGCTACGATTGGGCATACATGGGCATATAACAAAATTAGGCATCTATAAATTTTGGACAATTGATATATATATATATATATATATATATATATATATATATATATATTAGTCTAAAATGCATCAACATTTAATCATGCATTCTTTATTATTGGAAAAATTGGCCTCTTCACAAGCGTGTACTCCGAGGCTTTTCTATTTTTTTTTTTTTTCTAAAATACGAAACTTTCTGTTAATCATAATTCAAGTTTGATGCATTTTTCAATTACAAATATACCTAGGGGTGTGATGAGATTTATTCATGTCTGGATGCATTTATATTTTGTGTTACATTTCATCACACACCTAGGAATTTTGGTGATTGAAAAATGCATCACCTCGAATTATGATGAATGAAAAGTTTTGTATTTTAGGAATAAAAAATAAAAATAAAAGAGCCCTTAAGTACATACAACGCTCATGCAAAGAGGCTAGTTGTTAATAAGATTAAACCCAAGAACAATAGGCTAAAAGGCTCAAGTTATCCTTAACACAATATTTGCCCCTAGCTCAAATGAGTTTGCTAAAGGATTACTAGTAAAGTTGTCTCTAGAATACAACTAAGCCATGATTTTACAAGAATCAAACTTGGAGATACCTGTGAATTTTTTTAAAGATGTGCAAATGAAGAATTACTTCGCAAAGACACACTTGAAATGTCACTTTGATTGATACAAGTACTCTAAAACGTTGCCTTGGTTGTTATGTTAGGAAGTGAAAACCCTCTTTTCCCCTCGTTTTTCAATAGATTTCTGCAATCGAGTGGCTCTCTAACGAGAATCAGGTGAGCTCTTCAATAATGAATCAATTGAAGTGCCAATTCGGAAACTTTGTTTCCAGATCGACACTATCTCTCAAATGAGCCACTAAAACAAAACTTTTTTATTTTTAAATTTTCCCCACATTCTTTTACTATCAATGTAGATTACTCACATATTACCATTTACACTAGTATATACCTTATACCTATAAACAACAATGTTGTCACACGGCCTAATTTATATTCTAGCAAATTTAGCGAATCAGCTATTGGCCTAGCTAGCATGAGTTGCATATATTGATCCCATCTTCCTTCTTGTGGTGACAGATTAGTCCTGGAGGCAGATACTCATTTTGATTCTCACTTTTCCTACGGCAAATAACTCATTTATGATAATGGCATCCTCACAGCCTTCAATAGCGGGATACACTTCAGAAGTAGAAGACTATGGAATCAAGAAAATTATCAGTAGCCAAGTGCTCTGAAAGGTGGAACTTGTTTTGGTAGCTGAATTCGAGGACAGCTGGGACCTCCAAAGAACACAGAGACAGAGACAGAGAGAAGAGAGAAAAAACAGAGATAGGGAAATGAATAATTCTGTTGATCAATAGTTAACAATCATTTGCAATGGTCTTGCCTTTATACAATTCCCCTCTGCAACTCAGTGCAATGCCACTGCCTCCACTACCAACTAACTCCAAAACCAACTCTAACTAACTACCTCCACTATTAACTAACTAACCCACCAGCAACTAACTCACACAGCCACACAACATAGCCACACAATTAGCTAACACAACACAGCCACACAATTAGCTAACACAACACAGCTATAGCACAGTGAACAGTACATCAATGCATAGTAATAGCATTGCATTAACAATGGTCCTAACATGCTCAAGCAGATGCATTCTATGCTAGTTGCCTACTAATAAAAGCATGGAGGAACTGTTGACTGGGGTAAGTTTACAGGTACAAAGCTTCAAGATGAAAAGATTAAAGAATGTCCATACTTCAAAGGAACCTAGAAAAATTGCTCTCAATAGTACCGTGTCCTTGTACATGGTAAAATGAGAAGTTAGAATCTTACTGAAATAAAGAAATATAAGACTAGTGCAAATTAATAAAACCCATCGCAAATGGAATATGGTTTGGTTATCCACCATCTATGGCCTCTCTCAGTACCTTGTGGGCTGAAACATCTCTGTAACAAAGAACACTCTAGTAGTAGTCTCCTACATTCTTCCTAAAATAAAATTTGGACTACCTATCTATTAAAAAATACTGCCTACCCTTGGACGAGCCAGATAGATGGCATTCAACCTTTCACCAATATCCTTCCTCATTCTTATTATAGAAAACCATTGCAAGCACAGTAGAAAATGTAGAAGCCCATAAGACATTGGCTTTTCTTTGGTCTTGGAGAAAATGTGTAACAATGAAAGGCATAATATCCAGATGGTACATCAATTAGCTTTGACTCAGTTCTCTCCTCCAATTCTCAAACATACAAAATCCTGCTGTGTTATATAACCAACCCAATCATCAAATACTCCAGCATGTAAAATTAATATAATCTATAAAAATCAACTTTGCCTAAGACCCCCAAGACCTTGCTTAAAACTTTAACTGATACATGATTGAATGCTTGTTTTCTGACATTTTTAGTTAAAAAATAAAAATCTCCTTATCCTCTCTGCCACTAACACTGCTTCTTAATTTTTTCCAGCAACCCAAGAATACATTAGCTCCAACCAAAAACAAAAAACAAAACTAAACGATTGATTACATCCAATGGAAAAATCCTTTTTTTTTTTTTTGGGTTGCAGATCTAATGGCGTTATCTTAAGCACCTTAAAGGAGGTAAAATACTCTCACTTAATTCCTAACTGACAGCAATACTGGAATTGATTTGAGTAACTAATATCCTCACATCAAATGTGACAGTCTCCAGATATTTTTAGCCAACCATGCAGAAGGTATGGGAATTTATCCACATTTCTGCTGTACAATAGAATGCGAGAATAAATTATTGTCTCTGGGATTTCTGAGACCCTTGGTTGAAATCTCTTCACTAAAAACAGGAACTGTCAGATGGGTGTTCTCTGACAACTAAAACTATGATAATTTAAACCATTGTAGTCTGATGAATCACGAAAGAATGTATAATGTATTTCAAATCTGTAAATTATCACCTATTTCTGACATTAGAAGAAAGTGGCAGAAAAATATCATACCCGGTGCACAAGGCGAGGAAGCTTCTGCAGGGTCTGGGAAAGGAGGCTGGCAGGCAGCCTTACCCCCCAAAAATAAAAGAGAATGATTCCTGGACTTGAACTCACTTGGGCAGAGGGCACTTGCCACCACACTAAGGTCCAACCTCTAAGAAAGTGGCAGAGAATAATTGAAATGTAATACATGACTTTCGAAAGGACTGAGGGACACATCCAAGAGAAATACTTGCATATTACCTATTGTATAGCCTATCAATACAACACACTTGGGCTGATAAGCCTAAGCATCCATAACAATTTGTGTGTGTGTGTGTGTGCACGCGAGCATGGTATCAAACTAACTCCTAGATTTGACATGAAGCACCTAAAACATTTTATAAGCAACCCAAAACAAAGAACTAGCGAAGAGCAAACAGATAGTATATGCAACAGCCAAAGAAAACAAATCAAATGCCAGAGGATCCCTAAAGAAACGACCAACAGTAGAGTTATCTCCCATGGGTTTTAAACTGATTCCAATAAAGGAGAATCTATAGTCCTCCCAAGTGCAGTATGACATAATAGAGAAAAGAAAGAAGGGGGAGGCAAGTACAATTTCTTTATCACTAACTTGTGAACCAGTTCACACCTGTCCCAGAACCAGCAACAATCATAAAAATTCTAGTATATTTCAAGTATGATCACAATTGGAGAGTAATCATTTAAAAGACTAAAGCATGTAACTGGGAATGTGTTTCCAATTCAATGAAAGCCATTAGTACTAAACAGAACATTCAGAACTACAAGAAAGACCAGTTTAGATAGAGTCTTGGCATAGTTTAATTAGGAGAAGGGTTTTACCTTATTTTATTTTATTAGAATCCCACATTTGTGAACGTCCAGCATGACCTGATGATGAAAGTTTCATCTTAAAAGGTCTCTGCAATTGAGCACTAAATACAATTCTAATGATTGAGGAATCCATATGTCATTTCCATATGAAGGGACAAACTGCATCACTATCACTGTGTGATTTCAAATGGAGAGCAATTATTCACAACATTTTCTCCCCATAGTCATTATTGTACATATATCTTGTGGGAATGGGTTACCACTTAGCAAATCAAGCAGAAAAGCGAATTGTCAAATTTAATCTTCTACAGAGTGTTGTGAAGGAAAGGAAAAGAAAAATAGATAAATGAATGATAAAAGAAGGTAGTCTAACAAATTATCCATAAATTATCTTGGAGGCAATGAAATGATGGTCATTATAATATTTAAGGAAAAAACAATAAGATTTCCATTTAAAATTGTATCATAAAAGATTTGTCTCTTAAATACGAAGAAATCTTTCTTCATATGCCAAATTCAAGGAAAATCATCCTTGCCTAAACTATTCTCTCATGGCCACATATTGGGCCAGCTCTACATAAAAAATTACAATGAAGAGCCCATGGCTAATTGTAGAAGAAAACTGTTGCTCCACAGAAATATTGAGTAAGCTTTGAAAAAATGGATAAAGAAAAGGATCTATTGGGATCCAAAATTACATCCCATTTGTGTAGGAATGTTAGACAATACTAACTCTATGCTATCTCAGACAAAATGGTGAGTAGGGTATTCATGCTCATATCCATTATAATCATAATATAGCCTTTCGCCCTTAGCAATATCACGAGTAGCAACCAAAAAGACTCGGCATTCACCATTAACACTGTATCTCACACATTTACAATTCTGCTTCTTCCTACCTTCCCTGCAAAGAATTGGATCCATTTAAAGCATAAGGGACTCAAATATTCTTAATTGAAAGGTAAATCTTAATACAAGGAAAACAGATACTTTAATTATGTTAAGTTCATTGGAGATTAAAGTGGAAAAGAAGTGTTGTGGATAGACAAAAATATAGCCAAAGGCAATTTAAGAAGTTGTACAACTAAGAATTGAGAATATTTTTATTTATAGTGTTAGTGTTGGTAAAAGTGTGAGGCGCACTAAAGCTCAAATGACTCTTGAAGCCTAGGCACAAAATGCAATCATGCGCCTAATTAAATTAAAGCACAATTTAAAAAAAAAAATAATAATATAGTAAATTTGAAAACAATTATTAATGGATAATATGATGATCAAGTAATCAACTAATCATATAAAATTGAAATATAGCATTTTATATAATTCTCTTGTGCTTTACAAAATTGACTAAAGTATGATTATGATAGCCACGATATAAATCACACTTTTTTTTTTTTGGTATGAATGGACTTTTTTTTAAATAAATAAAAGAAAAAAAAAGGGGGGGGGGGGGGGGGGAGGTTATACCAAGTGGGAAAAAAAGGTGAACTAGCCTTTAGATCAAGTAGAGGAGAGGGAGAGAGAGAGAGTAAAGCAGAAAGTTGAAGGAGACATAAGTTGTAAAAGGGAAATGGAACACTTTGTCTTTGGCTCTAGAGTCTTCCATCTCATGCTGTGTGGTGATGAGATTGCATGTTCCTAATAGATATTTTTATTGTCTTCTAGAATTTGTAACGAGGGGTTGAGGGATGGGCTTATGTGTACCATTTATCATATCATAAAACTTATGAAGAAGCTCCAAAAAGCACGCCTAAGCAAAGTGCTTCGCTTTAGAGGCAAAAATAGCTAAACTAACACTAGTTTATGCTTTAAGCGCACTTTTACCAACACTAGTTATTTATTCTTTAAAAATTTAGCCAGAATGTGGACAAAAAGAGATAGGTTCTTACGGAGTATGATTGTTTATGCCATTGATAAAGCGCGCAATGTTCCCACGTTTATCAGGGCAGATGACCAGACTTTTAGATGGGTTGGTTGCCAAGAGAAGGGTCATCATACTATCACAATCATCATGTTCCCGATTCTTAAGATAATCCACATTGCCCGTGTATTCAGCGATAAATGTCATATCCTTAATCTGGCCATCAGCCTCTACCGTATAACTACATCACGAGATGACAATGAACCTACTCAATATGCAGGTATCATATATAGTTACTAGCTTTACAAATGAGTTCAAGATAAAGATACCCTTCACATGAATCAAAAACTACAATAAGGGGAGGGCATTCTCCTCTTTTACACATAGCTCTGCATTGTTCCAAGGTCTCGGAATCTTCTTTGGAAAGAACCTAATAGAAAAACCACATACTATAACTAACATGCTAGATGGTAAAAAAAATACTACCGATATGTCCCAATAAAGAAGACCAAAAATTCAAATGGGAAACAAAATTGAAGGAGCAATTTCAAGTTCAAACCTGCATTCCACCATTTTCAAACTTGGCCTTGTTGGCTGATCTGGGAGCCATGTCATTCATGTAAGTGAGATCATCACTGAATTCCATGTGCAGTGCTGTTAAGGCAGAAGCAAGGGAACTCATTTGTTTCAGCCTTTGGGAAGTATCTTCTGTTGGAACAAATGGCAATAGTCTCCTTCTTTTCTTTTGCAACACCAATGATCCTGAGCGTCTCCTACGCTTTCTAGCATCTGAAGTCAATTCAAAATATACATAAGCATCAACTTACAATCAATGCATGAAGATATATGTCAAACTTAGGAACTACCTGGTTTAAGATTTATCTCATTCTCTGTAAAAAAGTGCTCATATAATCAAAAATTAAAAAAATCAAACGAAGATTCATGGTTCTCCCATGTCTTTTAGAAATTTAATTGTGACATTAAACACTGAAATTCAGGGCAAGTCGGCATGAAGAAAAAAGAGAGAAATCTACAAATAAAGGAATCCAAAAGAGAGCTCAAAAAAAATAATGCTATATTTGTAGCCTCTAATGATACATCAAGCCCTCCTGAGAGAGTCATGTAAGTGAATTACAACACCTTTTTTTTTTTTTTTCAAATAAGCTTTCACCCCCAAGAGGAGGGAGAAGGGGAGATTCGAACAAATGACCTCTGCTTAATGAGGCATGGTCCCCAACCAATTGTACTATCACACAAGATACTAAGCTTTAGTATAGAGGTTGTACACACATGCACATGCAACACACAAAGAGAAAGAGAGAGAGATGGTCTTTGAAAAGATCATGTTAAAGAGGGAAATAGTTATAAAAACATTGAATGAATGATTAGGCATCATTCTAACACTTTATTTCATTTTATCTCGGAAAAGACTATAACTTAACAAGGCCAACAAGCACCATGCAAGGAAAAATTCTAGATGAGAACATTTCACCAACTTATACTAGACCCCTTTACCTTCTTAAGGGGTAGGGCCTGCTACTCACATCTTAAAACTGATAGATGAAGTAGGTGGAGTGAGACACTATATTAATTTTTTTAGAATTGTGTCATGAATAAAATGCACTGTTTGCATTAGAGATAGGATCAATACCCTGTGTTGGCGACATTTAATTAGAACCCTAAGAGGCTGACTTGGATACTGTCTTAACCTTCACTATTTTTGCATGAAGAGACTGCCCTCATGGCTTGCAAACCATTAATGATACAAATCCAGAAAGGATTTAGTTATATATGTTGTATAATCAGAATTTGCTTCGAAAAGGAAGGGGGAAAATAAGGAATAGTGTTATAAATTTATGCTTCCTTTTGATTCTGTCAACATGATTATGACTCATAAAAGTACTACGTATGTATCATAACTTTTCCAAATGTCCAATATGTAAATACTTACACATGCATGCATACAAACCTATGCATAAAGACACAGAGATTAGCATCTTTTGGTCAAATTATATATACCACACAAGTCCAAGGCATAGATGGCAAATGCTGAATGCAATTGAAGTTCAATCCTACACATTTAGTAGGTATACATTATCATAGATATAGTGAATATATTAACAAATTTGAAGTTCACAAATCATGAGATTCATTCTCTTCATATATCTGAGTACCTTATTTAGTTTTCGCAAGTTCAAGTCGCTTGATTACAATATATAATCCTACAATCCAGATAATGTAAAAATCTATTTTTATTCATTCAATATATAACCTGAAAGAGTTACATACATCCTTACTTCCAAATATTTTTAAATTTGGCAAGCAATAATGTAAACAGACACTTTGCCTAGGGCATACCTCAGCGTGCTTAAGGATTACTAGGAATCCATGAGGCACATTCTATGCTATTGTGTATCCTTTTTTTTTGGGGGTTGGGAGGGGGGTGTAATAAAACTTTCTACTTACCAACAAGAGTAAATAAACACTTTGAATGTGTAAAAGCGTCAAGCGTACTTAAGTGCACAAGCCTCTTGGAGCCAGGGTGCAAAGCGCAACTACGCGCATGATTGAAGTAAAGCACAGATTTTTCAAATATAATATATAATAATCTCTAATAAAAAGATACATAGCATATAATAAGAAAAAAAAAGTTAATAACCTCAAAATGGTAATATATTTTGCTAATTAGCTAAATTGGATGGTGCAATTGCACACTCTGTAATTTTAAATTTTACACAAATTATTTCAATTTTTTTTTATTTTCACATGGTAAAATTGAAAACAATTATTAATCAAAGACAAAATGATAATAATCCAATAATAGAAAGTTTAGACATAACATTTTGGATAATTCTCTTGTGCTTTATAAAAATACATAAGGAAGTATATGGTTCAATGAAAATAATCCAAAAGGCAAAGACCAAAAACCACAAGAATAGTAAATTATCCTTGTTCATGTCTATCAATATGTAAGGAAAAAATTGTTTGTGTAATGGAGCACCTTGAGAACAATGTTTGTTCAATATATCCAATTTCCATGTCATTTCCTTCAAGATCAAGGAGTTGATTTTAGTGATTCATATATTTTTTTAGCAAAAAATAAAAAGCGAACCTAAGCATGTCTTTTACATCTTCAAAAAGCGCTAGAAAACTATGTCTAAGGCGTGTTTCATTAAATGAGCTTTGAAGTTTGAGCTTGAAGCGTGCTTTTCCTTCTTCAAAAAGCTCTAGAAAAGGGTGCCTGAGGCGTGCTTCATTAAATGAGCTAAGCGCTCAGACCTTGAGGCTTTGAGCTTTGAGCTTTGAGGGCACTTTTAACTGTCCTATCCCCTTAACTTGATCATGTTTACAAATACTCTCTATATATAGTCTCTATCTTCAAAATCCTCACTTTGAATAAGCACTAACCCTCTCCCCTCCCCCCTCCCCCCAGCCCCCAACCACCCCACCCCCCCACCCCCCCAAAAAAAAAAAAAAAAAAAAAAAAACCAAAAACCTCAGTTTCAAATTTTTTTTTTTTTTTTTTTTATAAGTAGTATCTTTAGTGAAATTGTCAAATTTCTTACATTTTTTGTTGCATTTAATTATTCCAGTAAGAATCCCTGAAAACAATTTGAAAGATAAACAATCAATAATAAAAATTAAATCAACAATGATCAAGTCCGATACAAATGACACTAAAAAAAATTAAATTAAAAAAAAAAAAAAAAACATCATAAAATTTTTTTTTTAAATTTCGGAAAAAACGTAAATAGTAGTCACACGAATTTCGATGAAAACGACGTTAACAATGATTGATGATCGAGATAAAGGATTAAGACCTTGAGGAGATGGCATAGGAGAAATGATCGAACATTTGTCCTTCTTCTTCTTCTTATCACTACTACACTTCTGAATCCGAAAGAAATCGATTATCTTCTTCTGAGAAAAACCTTCAAAAAATTAAAAATTAAAAATTAATTAACCACATTGTCACATTTGTGATTCTAAAAACAACAAAAACAGAAACAGAAGAAAACGCGTACTTCTTAAACGTCGGTGGTGGCCGGAGCAATTGGGGCAAAGCCAGGATCCGATGGGGACTCGAACGACGATCGGCCTGACGCATTTCATGTGGAAGCCTCTGTCGCATTTGTCACAGAGGAGAAGCTCGTCGCCACGCTCGCCCGACCCGCATTGCTCGCAGCTCACGTCGCTGTAGTCGTTTTTCTCAACGACTGCGAAACCAGCCTTCGCCATTACTTCCGATAGCGGCTTCAGCTTCTTAGGTGGAGGAGACGGCGGCGGAGTCGACGGACGGCGCGGTGCTTCCGTCCGCCGAAGCGTGCCGCTGAATCGGATGAGTCGTTGAGCTGGAGCCATAGGGGCAGGTTGGGGATTATTGGCAAGGGTATAATCGGAATTGGGAAAAAATATAAATATATATATATATATCTATAGAATCTCTGTAGATGAAGAAGACCGGCGAATTGGTGTGAGAGTTTTTATTTTCTCTTTCTCTTCTCTCTTTTTTGCTCGCGGGGAACTAGAGTCTAGAGAGAGTCTAGAGAGGGGGCGTGTGCTGACGTGGAGCTATGTGATTGGTTCTACTAAGGTGCGCACTTTTGGTAACCTGCGCACCTCGTAAGTCCACCCCAGTTTCTCATTTCTTACATTTGTAGCCGTTTGTGAATCCTAAAAAGACGAAAATGACCTTATATGGTGGTAATCTCTCTCTATGACCTTTTGGCGGTGTTTTAGTAATTTTACGAAAGAAAACCACTGGTGAGTAGTGAGTAGTAGCGGGCACAGTCGAACTTACACTCACCTAAAACTAATTTTTAATTTAGGTAACTTTCTTCATTTATTTCGAAAAAACTATCGCATTGACAAATAAAGCATAAAAATTACTATTTTTATCTAAGGACAATATCCATTGCGGATATGTTTTTAAATTTAATTGGGAAAAGCTAATTTACTACACTTAAGAAAAAAATATTTAAATTTTATCATTGCACATACTACTAAAAGTGGAGACTCTTGCTTATATAATTTGAGTAATGCTACAGACACTAACTTTTTTACAACATTTTTACAAACTGCTGATGTGGCTTTAGTATTTTTCAAATAGTTATTGTAAGTAAAAATGTGATGTTAGTGATGGGCTCATATTAGAACTAGTAATAATTCGTCACATCAATTGTTTGTAAAAATATTGTAAAATAGTTTGTACCTGTAGTATTACTCATATAATTTATGGGTTATATTAACCGATATTTTTAAAGCATTTGTTAATAGGTTATTTTAGGAAAATTTTGATACTACTTTCATAGAAATATAAAAAAGTTGTCCAAAAACTTAGTTACTTTTTTCTTTTCCCATAAAAAGTTTCTTAAAATATTTTTTTAACAAATGTTCTTAGGGATCTGTTAACTTTTCTCATAATTTATTGTCAAGGGTCTACAATTTATTGCATGCTTTGATGGGCTTATTTTATTAATTTATTAATTTATTTTACTTAAATATATACATTTTTTTAAATGTAAAGTTTTAAACATTTTACATAAGTTGACATTTTAAGTTATATTAAACAAATCCTAAAAGTTTTCTTGTCTACAACATCATCTTAGGTTAGAATATGACTTTTGTTAGACTTCAGAAAAAAAAAAAAATTATGCAAGTTGTGTAAGATGCTAAATCAAAAACTTTTTTGGATTAGGATTAGTTTTTTTAGGGGGAAGTCCTGCTCAAAACTCACACCAAATGAGGTTGTTGATGGTTACCATTATACTTTCACCCTAAAAAACAAAACCTAATCATTTTTATTTTTGGAAATATAATAATTTCTAAAGATATTAGGACAAATTACCTATAATAACAATGTGATCAATTAACCAAATAGCTACCAAGAGTCTTTGTACCTCAACTGGTACTTCCAGCTGTATTTAATGGAGACATCCACGATTCAAATCCCTACTTCTCTATTATTTCTACTAATTATAATTATTTTAGAAAAAAAAGTTACACTTACCCCTTAAACTATACCATCTTTTACACTTACCCTCCTAACCTATGAGAATGCACACTTTAATACAACAATACAAACCATCATTTAAGTTTCTTACTTTAGAAGAGAACTTCTTGCCTCCATTATAACATCTTGTGTGTTGATTCTTATTAAAAAAAAAAAAAGTCTCGCCTCATATATTAATTGGAGTTTTTTTTTTTAAAAGAAAATAATTAGACGATTGATATCAGTTAGAGTCATGCTTTCAATAAGAACATAGATTAGTAGAGGATCTAGCATGCAGAACACGATGATCATTAGAAATTCACAAATTGGAGATGCTGTAATATACTATTTCCCATAACTTCTCATACCAGACCAACCCACAAAAATGCAAATAGGGATAAAAAAATGTAGTCAATATCACCAAGAATAAAGTAATATCGTCTATACCCAAATAAAAGTTGATGTTTTCATAAGGAAGCCATCAAACTGATCAAAGGCTTTCCACAAATTGAGATTTGGTCGTAGAAGGATATCAATTATATATGAGGAATAGAGGGATGCAAAAATTAATAAGAGTGGCACATAGACCAATCAATCTTACTGGTCGTATTCTTGAATTGGAATGAAAAGAGGAGTAATGCTTCCTAGCATAGGACGCATAATAAGACCATTTACAGAAATATTCTCCAGGTGTGGTCACAAAAAACCTTCCTCGATCGACAGATGTTTTGCTACTGACACTTGACCAAAGAACTTTCAAGGTTTTGTCATTTCAATGAATCATTTGAACCCTTATACATTTTTGATGCCATGGAGCTAGACCACTAAGGTGAACGATCAAAAATGTCCTCTAAAGCCCTAATTACCATGATGAGGCCGATCCCTCTTTTAGTAGACTAAGCTATAAATATGAACGAAGAAATAAATGTCGGGCTCTTTTTTTCATTGCTAACCCCAAAAAGTTTCTTATTGCTGATACTTTCTATTTTGTCGAGCCATAGGCTTACGATCTTCCTTTAAGTATGCATTGAATTGGATCCATAGCACTTTGACTATCACAGAACACCACATACTCACCTTGCCTTACGCCTAGGTCTAGGAGAAATATCTTCATTCATAGCATTGCCGCACAAAATCGATTTAGATGAAGACAAGCCAATACACACACTTGTTTTATCTAGTGGGTCACCCCTATTACAAATTGGGGGAATCAAAGGATGATCAACACACAAACTAAGAGAAAAGGGGGAAAGCTAGACTAGCCAATCGAATGGACAAAACAAATCCCATCCTTCTAGCCTTAGGAAAAACTCTAGCCTTCTAATTCTTTGCTATATATATAAAAGCTTTCTAGCAAAGCCGAAATATTCACCTCGATGCGATAGATAAGTGGGAAGGTTCGCGATAGGAGGACTAGCCCTTTACTTGCATGGGATAGCGAAGCCACTCCAATCCATTAGCAAACACCACATTCTTTAACTCAACTAAATGTTGTAGCATTGATTGAGTGAAGCCACTCTGCAATGGTAAAAAAAGAGACATTCCCCATCCCCCTTCATCACAATTATCACTAAGGCCTTTTCCTCCGATAAGTTTACCTTCCAATTAATATTCTTACTTTTATATGTAGTGGGGTTTAAATGTCACTCCCCTCTCCGGTCTATCAAACTATTTATTATTTATATATATTTTAGGTACAAATCACATTTGAAATTGGGAAGAAAAAAAAATTTGGGTTCCAATTCAACCGGTAAAGTCTCTGATAGTTAAATAAAAGATTTGGAGTTCGATCCCCGTCTATATCAAAAACTTATTGGTATCTTGGTCTGATGATAGAAAACTATTATCAGAAGTGGACATATAGATCGAAACTCTCTCCTAAAAATAAATGAAAAAAAAAAAAAAAAAAAAAAAGAGAACATAATAAAAGATTTTGCATTTCTACTTCCTTATCATAATTTATTTTTAGAAGTTACTACTCCCTTTTTTAATGGGATCCATTTAAATTTTTCAAAACAAAACAAAAAAAAAAAAGTGGTACACCTGAATTGATGACTCCTTTTTATTTTTTGTTGATTTATTTTTTAAAATCTCAGCCATTTCCAATACCGCAATACCTTTTTTAAGGCATTCTATTGTACCCAAGTTTTTAATAATTGTAAATAAAAGTTAGGATCTTTAAGGTACAAATAAGAAAGATAGCCATTGTATAACTTCAAAAAGAAATTAATGGCGCTTATAGATTATCTTCGAAAATTTTCAAGTATATTATCAAATATAAAAAATTTTGATACAAATATCAAAATTTTAAAGCTTGTACGATTTTTTTTTCCTCAATTGACTCTTGTGTAATCAAATTATCTATTTAAATTTCTTGTACTGGATTTTTCTTTTAAGTTATTATGTTGATCAATTGATGAATATATATATATATATATATATATATATTGATTTTTTTTTTTTTGTAAATATCTTTTAATTGACATTGCACATAAAAAAATAAATAACAATTTGTATTTACATTATATTTTGTGAAAATTAAATTTTTTTCTAATTGATTTTTATCTTATTACTTATTTAATTAAAATTTAACTAACCAAATTTATTTTCGATTTTTTCTTTTGGAGCATTTATATCAGTATGGTTATAATAGAAAAAGTTTTCAAATTTACACATTTTTGCACAAAAATTGTTCATATCAGTGGGTGTATAAATGTGTATATTTACACATTTACTACGTAGTAATGTAAGTGCATAAATAAATATATTTATTTTTTCTCTTTGCACCCAATATATGAAAGAAAAAAAAAATTCCTGCCATTGAATAGTTACATGCGAGAAAAGGCTCCGTCTATCACCATCATTTTTTTTTTCTTTTTTTTTTTTTTGCTGAATCGTCTATCACCATCATTGCACCAGGCTCTCAATATCCAAATATATTTCATAGTCTTAGTGACATAATTCAGTACTATTAAATTATCTATTTAAATTTCTTGTACTGGATTTTTCTTTTAAGTTATTATGTTGATTAATTGATGAATATAATATATATATATATATATATATATTTATATTGATTTTTTTTTTGTAAATATCTTTTAATTGACACTGCACATAAAATAAATAAATAAAAATTTGTATTTACATTATATTTTGTGAAAATTAAATTTTTGTCTAATTGATTTTTATCTTATTACTTATTTAATTAAAATTTTACTAGCCAAATTTATTTTCGATTTTTTCTTTTGGAGCATTTATATCAATATGGTTATAATAGAAAAAGTTTTCAAATTTACACATTTTTGCACAAAAATTGTTCATATCAGTGGGTGTATAAATGTGTATATTTACACATTTACTACGTAGTAATGTAAGTGCATAAATAAATATATTTATTTTTTCTCTTTGCACCCAATATATGAAAGAAAAAAAAAATTTCCTGCCATTGAATAGTTACATGCGAGAAAAGGCTCCGTCTATCACCATCATTGCACCAGGCTCTCAATATCCAAATATATTTCATAGTCTTAGTGACATAATTCGGTAATCCACAAATCCGAGCCTAGCATCAGTCAATACTACCTGATATATATGCCCCTATATATGTCTCACCCAATGTAGATATTTTTGTGCAGATGCAACTTAGCATTCTTTGGTTTGAACATGCTTCAAATGGTATATATAGTGCAATGAATTGTTAGATTCCAAATCAGTCAATGCAAATGGTATATATAGTGCTGCAAAAAATAACATCCACTAACTAACTTACAGCCTAGGCACAAATATATACATATTGCAAATATTGACCAAACATAAAGTTTCAAACATATTAATGATGCCCGCCACTTTTTTAAGTCTCCATCTCCATTGATGTTGACGAATGCAGAAAGTGGTTGTACAGGAATACCTTAAAAGAAGAACTATGTCAGGGAATTGAAAGAATTAAGCCTGGTCTGAAAACTAAATTATGTTTGGGGCAAAGTTACACTTCCATTTAACATAAGCTGCATGGAGATGTCCAATTATAAAGCAGGAAATTAATCACCTCCTTGTGTTAGATCTTAGGATGTTAATATATAACAAGGCAAATTTTTTTTGAGGAAACATATAACAAGGCAAATTGACTCATCAAGATGCCTGCATATTGAAAAGTTTCAGCTATATATATATATATAAAAATTACACTGAAGAATGAAGAAACTAGCACTAGCACAGTAGCGTACACTCCAATTTCTCATCAATTAGGAGAAAATAAATACTCGATCGATCGGGATACTATAATTAAATTGTTTCATTATTCCCATGAGTCATGAGTTGTTGTACGTTATGCATGCCACATGAATCATGTGATCCTGAATTTGACAGGTAGAGTGCACAACTGATGGATACAACGTACACTTGGCATCGATCATTACATAAAAGCAGTGTTATTTTGTAACAGTCCACGTCTCATTACGACCTCTACCAATATATATTTACAATGTGGCTATTACCTTTGGATTTTGGTAATCTAATAATATCTGTTGATCTATTGTTAACTGGAATTTCAACTAACAATGTCGGTGCCAAAAGAGAAATTAATTAAGATGAATGTAGAAAATGATAAAAGTTCTTATTATATACTGATATCCACCCATATATATATTGGGGAATATTAATGCAGAAGCCATTTGTGCCAACATATATATGTAGTAGCTTTCCCAGCAGTAGCCAATCAAAGGAAAGGAAATGCTTTAGAAGATCCAATGAAATATCTATACAATATGCCAAACCAAAGTATATTACAACAAATGATGTAATCATAGTGCTAGCTCGAAATATCAAAATAACAGGGCATAACAACCTTTACATTTCCAATCCTAAACACAATGTGAAGAGACTGTATTTTGTGTGAATGCTAGCAGTTAAAGCATCAAGGTGGTGACCAAGGAAAACATTAGCAACCTTGCAATCACCTATATATATGTCCACAACATTTTGTAGGGCCCGACGACTGATTGTGGTTGTAGACATTCTCTCTATACCCTTTCATGGTTAATTGGATTTTACCCAAATGAGGTTAGCTTGATTAAGTGTTAGAGGTGGACTGCTTTCAATTGAAAGTATCGTAAAAATTTTTCATCTACTTAAGCTTCTACTATCTGCTTGCCCTTCATATTGGTGCAAATGGAGCCAATGCCCAATATGAGCTACAAAAAATATACATTTTCGAATTACAAACTCTATGTTACTATTAGCAAGATTTATTGTCCTTGGCTGCACAGATGACAGATGTAGGGAGTGGTGATAGTTTTGTTATAGAAGCCCTGCTAGGGTTTTTTGTATCATATACTTCACTCATATCTCAAATATGTAGTTATTTAAGGCTTTACATTATGGATGTAGGCCATAAGGGTAGAATCACATATTTTATCATGTTCTCTCTTTCTCCTTCATGCTTTTGTTTCTCTACAATATTCTTTTTTTGTTTCATCTTAGACTTTCGTAAGAATGCTTCTCCCTCTTCTAGTCTACATGGACCATCCTTTTCCCATTAAAGCTAAATAATTAAATGGGTAAATTCCACAAACCTACCCTGAGGTTTGGATTAATACCAATAAAGTCCACAAAATTTAAAAAGTGACCATTTTAGTCCTTTTTGCCAAATGGTTTGTCACACCGTTACTTTTTTTTTTTCCTTCATTCTTCTTGTTCTTTCCTCTCTCCAGAATCACCTCTCTCTCTCTCTCTCTCTCTCTCTCTCTCTTCATCTGAGTCCATAACCTCTGACCAAACCGAGCAACCCAGCCACCCGACCCGACCCACCACCACTTCAAATTAACCATCCTCCGCTCAAATCCGACGACGATCAGCCCTCCTTCGCCCAGCTCCGGCGACGATTTTTCTCAGATCTGTTTAGATCCGATGATTTTGGCTCAGATCCGATGTATTTTCAAAAACCCACTTAGATCCGGCGATGTTTAAGCTTAGACCGGTAACATTTGACTCTCCTCCGCTCAGATCCGGCGACGTCCGGCGACGTTTCAATCTCCTCTGCTCAAATTCGGCGCCGTGGTGGTGGGTTTGCAATTTCTCTTCTCTCTTCCTCTTTGCGGTGGTGCTGTGGTGGTGGGTTTTGTAGTGGGTCGGTTTTGGTTTGGATTGGTGATAGAGAATTTGGTTTTTTGTGGTTTGGATTGGTGGTCGGTGGTTCTGGGTTTGTGGGTTTTGTTGATGCCGTTGCTTTGCTGGTGGTTGATGGTTTTGTGGGTTTTGCTGGTGGTCGGTGGTTGGTGGTCAATGGCTTTTTGTGGGTTTGCTAGGTCGGGTCGCTGGCTTTGTGGGTTCTATTCTTCAATTTTTTCTTCTTCTCTGAATTAGAGAAAGGGAAGAGAGAAGACTCAGGAGAGGGGTGAGAGAGAGGACAGAGGGTATGTAACGGTGTTACAAACCGTTTGGCAATAAGGACCAAAATGGTCACTTTTTAAATGTTGTGGACTTTATTGGTATTAGTCCAAACCTCAGGGTAGGTTTGTGAAATTTACCCAAATTAAATTTAAGAGGGTTGTGGACACAGTACCCCTAGTTCAAACACGCTTGAGAGAGGCAAAGCAACAAGTCACTTCCAAGAATGCTTGGATGGATTCATGATTCATCCATCAGCCCGTGGAGACAATATGGTACTATCAAAAGTAAAACTTTGTCACACATATGCAGAATAAATTAACAAAACATTGTTGCTAATCCGGGGATGATATGTGCTTTAGCCTTTAGGTGATGAGTCATGACACTGATCACAAACAGTAGCTGAACCCCCCCCCCCCCCCCCCCCCCCCCACACACACACACACATACTATTTTCTTGTAAATAAGAAATTTTGTCATCAAGTCAATTTTATATAATTCAATACAAGTATTTTATTTTTTTATGTCATGTGTAAGTATCCTTTAAATTATATTAGTGGCAATTAATATTCTTTAAATATTTTTTTATAGATAAAATAGGATTTGAAAGCTATGATTTTTTCAATGATAATTGTTCTCTTCCATAAGTCCATGATACCAATTGGTTTCTTTGTTTGAGTTCTTATGTGAACACACCAAAATCTCACAACATTTTCACAAGATGAAATGTCAATTTGCTATAGGTCAAAATAAAATAATATTATACTCAGAGGTACCATAATTCAAAACAAAGATGTTATAAAAAAAATTGTGAGATTTTTGTTTTCCCGGTAGACTCTCTCTCTTCTTCTTCTTTCCTTTTATATATATATATATATATATATATATATGTAAATGAGATTTGAATCTAAGTCCTTTAATATTGTCTCTTATTTAACAATAAGAGATTTTATCTGTTGAACTAATTGAAACTTGCATTCTTTGACAATTTTTAATCAAGGTTTTATATTTAAAATGTATAAATTACATGTTATTGGAGTGTAAAAAAAATCTAAAATCAATAATGATACTCAATTGTAAAGTCTTTTGCACATTGTGGGAAAAAAAAAATCTAGATAATCTTTTAGGTGGAGCTAGACAACATTGTAGTACCAAAATTTTAAATCCCAAGTAAGCCAATCACCAAATTGTCATAAACACATATAATTGTAATACATAAGTCATTTGTGTGTTTTTTTTTAAATATATATATATATATATTTTTTTTTCAAAAGATGATTTTTTTTTTTTTTTTTTTTTTTCATTTTGGAAGAGGCACTAAAAAAAAGGGGTCTATAGCCACGTTTCAAAAACGCGGCCATAGACCCCAAAAATGCGGCTATAGGATATAGCCGCGTTTCCTATAAACGCATTTACAAACCAGGCCTAAGCATCGCAGCAATAGGCCTATAGCCGCATTTTAAAAACCACGGCTAAAGGTCAAACCTATAGCTACGTTTTTAGAAACACGGCTACAAGCTAGCTTTGAGCTGCATTTATAACCGTGGTTATAGCTTCGGACCTATGCCGCGTTTTTAAAACGCGACTATAGGTTGTTCCAATGCAGCTAAAAAAAACCCTTATAGCCGCATTTTTAAAACGCGGCTATAGGTTTTTTTTTTTTTTTTTTTCCTGCTATCACAACTTAGGATTTGTTACATCCCAACATCACAAGTTCCCAACATCATAAGTTCCATAAACAAGTTCCCAACAACAAATCACAAGTTCCCAACACAAAATTGCCAAAAGATATATACAAGTTTTGTACATCACAAAAAATATACAAGAAGGATTTTTTTACATTCTAAACTACCCTTAAACAGCCACAGTTAGCAAGCAGCAACATCACTAACCTTTGTGTTAACAAAAATATATATACAAACGTTTGTTCATGTCTATTCACAAAAAACTTTACAACATGCTTAGAATGTCCACCAGGTTGTGAGGCCTCAGGAGTTTCCTCAGTTTCATTTGCTTCCATTTTGAACGGAAACGCTTTCTTGTCCACTTCATGGTAAAACTACACAAATTATTCTTTGTCAAGTTAAATTTGCCAAATTTTTGCTTGCAATACATAATACTCTAAATATGAATTCGAAATTGTAATTCGGCAATGCTTAGATGCACATTTGTATCAAAAGGCCTCACAATAGAGCAATTTGGCAGAATAATGTTATGAGGAAAAGAGACATTATTTGGCATTATTTTTTGCCTAATTATGGAGTGATTTGGCTTTTCAAATGCCAAAATGAAAGGGAAAAATGAAAGAGATTATATATGATAGGTGCGAGACTACGTACCTAGATAATTAGAATAGGGAGAGTTCATTTGGATTAAAAAAAACAATACAAAGAGTAACATGAGAGGAAGACTAAGCAATAGTTCAACTATTCATTAATAATTTAACAAGAGTAGTGTAGTAACATACTTAGTCAATTTATCAGAGTTAAAATTTAGAGAGAAGAAAACAATCTAGTCAAAACTTCCAATTCAATCAAGTTTAGCAATACATTATTGACATTGATAATGAGAGCTATTGTTTTGTTCCTTTAAATTACGTATTTTGCATGTGTCTAGTCATGGAGATGTGAATATGCCAACAAACTGTGTTCTTCATGTTTCAGGTGGCAAATAAAAATGCGATACTCTAGAGTAGGTGGCATCTTGAATCAATTTATGTTACAATAATACAATTGCATTATGAGATTTTATAACATATTCACCAGCAAAAAGTTTTCTTTCCTCCTGTACAGTTTTCTTTCCTCCTATACTAACTACTGAGGTTCATAGTTTATCCATCATAGCATGGTATGTATATATGTAGGCTACTGTTTTTAGAGAAATTTTTAGAGAAATTTTGTTTTACCTTAGGATTCATAGTTTCATTCCTATCATTCCCATCAAGCATTGCCATCCTAAAATATATTAAAGGCATTGTATTAATATCACATAACAATGCATTGCAAAAAGTAGTGTTTCGCTAAATAACATTTATTTGCTACCTAAGAATGACCTATATCACGCATCCCATGGCTAAGTTGCTCAAACATGCCTCTCATCGACGTCATCATTTCAACCATTTGTACTTGGTGCCTTGCCTCAAATCGAGCTAGTTCCTCCCTATGCCTCGCCTCAGATTGAGCTACTTCCTCCCTATGCTTCGCTAGTTCCTCCCTAGATTGAGCTAGTTGCTCCCTAAGCTCTTCATGACTCGTCTCCAACTCTGACATCCTTTGGTGAGTTCTGCTTGACGACGAAGTCGACGTAAACTGTAAATAGTTTGTGGCACTTCTTCCTAATGGAGTAATTCCAAAACCTACCCCACGTACACGTCCTGGGCGCTCTGGACAACCCATCACTAGAGCATATGCGTCATCTTTGGACCAGAGGATTCCATTACCAATCTCTCCTTGTAGTTGTATGCCTTGTTCATTCAAAAGTGCTACCATCATATCCTGTTTTCCCACAAGAACCAAACAACATATTACACACCATAATCAATACAAACACAAAATATACTAAAATTCAATTCGATCAAATTGTTCTTACCATGTTATCGTGTGCACGGGCATTAACAGCAACCCCATCTTTGGTGCGGTATACTTGTTGATATACATTCGCGCGCTCGACTGCCACCCCTTCAGCTTTCGCCTACATAATGAACAAAATTCATACAATAATCACTAAGGCATTCATGTTGTTATGCCACAATTAACACAAATCCACAATGAAATAGTCATAACATAGCAAAGTTAGTCAAATAAAGATAAAGCTGAGAGAGTAGTAAATAAATGAGAGGATTTAGCTAGCTTCCAAATACACGTGGGCTTGTTAAATGAAGAGATTAAAAATAAAAATGACATGGGGAGTTAGAAAATAGGCATCATAGACTTTCTATAATGACACTTTATTTGAGTTAAACAGAGATCCAAAAGGCCAAAATGTAAGTTTATATAAATGGAAAGGATCATGCAAAACCCATAGAAAATTGCTCAAGATAAGATTGAGATGCCCACTTTGCACACAAATTTGTCACAAATTTCCGTACAAAATAATCCTTCATCAATTTCAAAGCTTCCCTTTAGTTTTAAATCCTATTCTATAAATCCCTTTTTATTTCATTGTTTTTATGCTTCTAGTCGCTATAATGAATAGCAAGCTTGTGTGATTGCCATTTAATCATGTTTGGGTGATTTTGAATATTTATAGACATGCATAATTAGGCTAGGATCATGTTAGGAATGGAAATTACTCTCCTTAAGTGGCTGCTTAATATCTATATATTAAGAGGATTAACAAAGTCATCTCTATATATTAAAAGGATGCATAAAGTTATTTATTGCATTTTTTACTTACAAAAATACCTATAATTTAACTAACTTATCCTTATTCCTAAAACATATGAAATGAGGTTAAAACCATAAATAGGAAAACAAAATATCAAAAACATCATGTAGGCATTCATGAATTCTAAGTTTATTTCTTATCATATCATCAAAAATTTGTGCAAGACTTTTGGCCCCAAACCTTGCTATGTCTTCCTGCTTACCTCGACTCTCCTTGTTTTTGTTACTTAATGTCTGCAACCACATTACCGTCAAAAATATAAAAACAAAACATCTCTTGACTAAATTACCATGAAGATGAGATTGACGAAGAAAGTAGCAGTACCTCAGTTTTGTCATTGAACCAATAGTCAACCATCTCCGTCCATTGCCATGCGATAACCATTGGCGGTTGGCTAGCCAATACCTGTTCACGTGTCATCCCAAGTTTTTTGTGATCCTTCTTCAACTTGGTCCTATGATTTCTCCTCAGTTCCCGTAGTTGATGCATTGCCCATCCCATTTGATTGGGTGGTGTGACAGTAGTGGGATCAATTATATACCGTTTTTGAAATGCAAAAGTGGAGTTAGCAAAATGTAATAACTTAATTAGAACAACGGCTGAATATGACATTTAACTAGGACAGCAACTGTAAAGAAAAATAACTAATATTTTATTTTCATACTACCTCAATCTCTACCCAACAATCCTGTTTAAAATTTTGAGGGACACTTAGCCACCCAGCAGGCGTAAGCGTGCATAATAGGCCATTATCGCAAAACGAGCCCAACCACCGAACGAACAAAGACCCGTCTACCCCAATCGGTTGGCCTTCATCATTTAACGGCAACTGGATTTTGTACTCACCAGTCATTGCCCATATGTCAACCAACCTTGTTTTCCCACGTCTTACACGCCTATTTTCCGGTGCTGGATTTTGTACCGGTGCTGTGGTTTGAACATAATCATCTATATATACAAAACCACCAATATTAGGACTGATTTAACAAAGCTCACAACTAGTGAAGAATATCACCACAAAACAGCCATGCACCTAGCAACTTAAATAATAAAAGGTTTATGATTTCATTTAAACAAAACATGAGTAAATTTAGGCATTTCTCCCATGCATTCATGTAACTCACTGGTTGTGCAAGTGTAACTTTCAATCATTAGGAACAGCAACATATTCTGTTGACTTTGGATTTAATGAGGTCGCAAACGACCAATACCTCCCCTATTAGACCAAGTTAATTGTTGAGAACATTTGCTGACTTGCATTATAATTAGAATGACCGTTAATTCTTAATTCTGTGACTTCATAAATGTATGGGAGTTCTTGGTACTATGACTAATGAACCTAGATGCCTATTGGCACTGTGAGTAATCAACCAGTCAACTTGTTCACCCATTATATTGGCAATCCACACATTTTGTAATGCATTACCCTCTATGACAACCTGCAACCAGTTCTCCTTAATAGTAACTTATAAGTCCCATAGAAAGGTTGTAACTTGGCCTACAAAGGAAGAGCACTTAACCAAAACTATGTCTTGACACTTATAAAAATAAAAGGAAAATGAAATTATGATAACTCTTCTATGATGCGATTTTGTGAGTTTATTCTGATTTAGGTTAATTTTGCATCTTTAAAGAAGCCTGCACTTACCTAGCTTTTGAAAAGATGAGCAACCATGCTTCGTTTGGGTTGCCTTCATTTTTTCTTAATAAATTTGGATTTAGAATATATAATTTCAACCCAAAATTATCTTTGATCAATCTTAAGTGCACTGAATGGACCAAAGTGAACTAAAATGGACCAAAGTGGACGGAGTGGACCAAAGTGGATCAAATTGGACCGAAGTGATCGAATGGATCATAGTGGACCTAAAGGACCGAAGTAGACACTGTTGGACCAAAATGGACTGAGCAAAAATGAATGGATTGAGCAGACCAACCACAAAGGACCGAATAGACCAAAATCGACCAAATTGGACCCAAGGGAAATGAATGGACCAAACGGACCGAAGTCAACAGAATATACTGAATATATTTAGATATTTTAAATATATTATTAGTTTTTGTAAACCAGCAACTCATAATTGAAATTGCAAAACATAAATCCTACAATATTAAAACATGTGAACCCAATGAATTCCTATAACTATTAGAACTGATCCAACCATCCAGTAATAAATATCAAATCTTACATTCGAAGACATGACCAATACCCGGGGCCTGTGTCTCATCGTCACTTGCCACCGGTCTTGCGTCCTCAGAAATGTGGGCTTCCTCATCAACTGCCTCCACCCGTTGTCATGAGTGCAACGATCCTTGCCCAACGTAAACAAATGGCAACCGACATTTCCTCCCCATTCTTGCGTCCAACACCTTTTACAACACAAAGAGGAAAAATGGTCAACAAGCAATGACATGATAAATTAACAGTTTTAAAGATAATTATGTATGTTAAAACTATTATTTCTTAACAACACGAAGAAATAACAGTTGTAACATATATATGCAACAACATGAAGAAGTAACAGTTTCACTTGATAATTATAAATGTTAAAACTTTTATTTCTTAACAACATGAAGAAATAATAGTTTCCACATATGTATGCAACATTATCAAACTTTGCACGCAATATGCCTTTACAAATTCTACTTATAAATTCAATAATAACTATAACATAATTACGCATACAACAGTAGTATCCTATTACACTACTCATCATCACTGTATATGACTTCGTTGTCATCTTCATCATTGGACTCATCATCAATGAACTCACACTCATCCAAGTTGTCCATTTCATGAAGATCTCTTGGGCCAATGATAGAGGCATCAATTGTCATTCCCTCCATATCATCTCGACCCCAACGAAGGTCATCCCTACCAACATCAGTACTAGTGAGAGAGTACGAAATGTTCTCAAGAAACTCATCCGTGTCATCCTCATCACAATGGGGCCCAATACCCGCATCCAACACATCTCTAGCTTTCATTTTCACGACGACATACCAATCTTTGTGCCTTTTATCTTCAACATAAAAAACTTGTGTAGCTTGAGACGCCAAGACATATGGTTCATACACCATTTCCTCCCCACCATGTACGGAGTGAGTAAAATTCACCATAGGAAACCCAAACTCATCAGTCTTATATCCCCTCCTATTTTGATCATCAACCCATGTACACTTGAATAACACATGTTTAATATTGCCAGAATAATTCAACTCAATAATATTTGTCAACACACCATAGTATGTATTGCCACCTTCAGTGGCGACACTAACTCCACTATTCTGCATTTTTCTATTTCCCTCAACATTCGAACTCCTAAATTTTAACCCATTTATAACATAATATTTCAACCGATTTACTGAAGTATATGGCCCTTTGGAAAGCGTGATAAGTGTATCAGTAAGTCCAGTACTTTCCCTATCAGCATCAGTCATTGACATCACCTAATATAACCAAACAAACTTATTCTAATTAGTACAATCATTCTACTTATAGGAAAGTTGCAAGGTTAAGAAATTGAAGATGTGACACATACGTGAGATCTAAACCAGCCACAAAACTTCTCCATGTGGTGCTTATGAATAGTAGCATTGGATATACGACAGTGGCCCCCTTCGAAGTTCGTCCTCCATTAAACTTTTGTGCATCCTGCATGCGATGGCAATTGTATTAGTGTTAATACACGTAGCGAACATTGGATTGTCGTGCAATTATATTGATGTCCGTAGTACTTACTCATGAAACTGGTAAATGTTCTTAGAATTGAATAGTACATAGCGATGAGCTTGGGTCAACTCCCTATTGTCTAGTGCCACACTTGAAACTGCCCCTGTTGACTCCTCTATCATCCTCGTGGATCGTGAGAATATAGTTTCAACTCCTTCCATATACCGTGAACAAAACGTTAAGCATTCTTCCACTATGTATCCTTCGGCAATTCACCCTTCTAGAGCAGCCCTATTTCTTACATAAGACTTAAGGTGCGAGAGGTACCTATAATGAAAATGAGAAGGTTAGTAATTGACACTAGCTATTACAAAGGGCACATGAAGCCTCATACTGTACATGTATTACCTACGACTTACCTCTCAATGGGGTACATCCAACGATACTGAACTGGACCACCAATCTTGGCTTCAATAGCCAAATGCATAACCAAATGTACCATCACAGTGAAAAAAGATGGAGGAAATATCTTTTCCAATTCACACAACGTGACTGCAATGTCTGCCTCAACACTCGCAATATCTGAAACCGTAAGGGTTTTCGAACAAATTTTCCTAAAGAAACAAGCTAACTTTATCAAAGGCCTAGTAACGTGCAATGACAAAGATCCTCGTAAAGCCATTGGAAGGAGTTGTTACATCAGAATGTGATTATCGTGACTCTTTAAACTAAAAATCTTACGTTCTTTCAGGTTAACACGGTGTGAGATGTTGGAAGCATATCCATCAGGCACTTTTACATTCGCAAAACTTGCAAGAAACTATCTTTCTCCAATGCAGTCATATGAAAACATGCGGGCGGTATCATATACTTCATCACCTTTTTGTCGAAGGTGGAGTTCACTCCTTATTCCTATGTCTACCAAGTCAAGGTGTGCCTTGTAATTGTCCTTTGTCCAATTCTTCAAGTTCAGCATTATGCCAAGTATATTGTCCATCACATTCTTTTCTATATGCATCACATCAAGATTATCGCAACTTGTGATCCTCCCAATAAGGCAATGTGAAAAAAATACTTCTCTTCTTCCAAACACACTGGTTTGCCTCACCTCTCTTTCTTTTGTTGTATTTTTCTTGACATTTCTTTCCCAGACAACGTCCAACTAAACTTTTAGTGTTCACAATTATGTCTGACGTAACTAGTGGCACAGGAGCCACTCGCATATCAGTAAATCCATCAAATAATGTATCTTCTTCCCGAAATTCGTGGTCACTACCCAAACATCGCCTATGTCTCATGTAACATAATTTGTGGCCATTTTTTAAATATCGAGAGTCGGTCTTCGAGGCACAACAAGGACACGCAAACTTACGCTTCGTACTCTAACCCTACACATCTGCGTATGCAGGAAAATCATGTACGGTCCACATCAATGCTACACGCAATTGGAATACATTTTTTGAAGATGTATCGTACGCTTCTACTCCAACATCCCATAATTTCCTTAGTTCTTCTACTAAGGGTTGCAAGTACACATCTATCGCAATCCCTAGCGATTTAAGACCAGGAATAACTAGTGATAGAATCAAAGATGATCATTTCATGCACAGCCAAGGCGGGAGATTGTAAGGGACTAGCATGACAGGCCAAGTGCTGTGAGTAGTAATCAGCATTCCGAAGGGGTTGAACCCATCCACAGCTAATCCAAGTCTAACATTATGAGGCTCAGACAAGAACCGTTAATGCGTAGTGTCAAACATTTTCCATGCATCCAAGTCAGTAGGATGCCGCATTACCCCGTCATTTGTATGACCATTAACATGCCATTTCATAGAACTAGCCAGGTCGGGTGACAAAAACAGTCGCTGCAATCTTGGCTTTAAGGGGAACCACCATAGGATCTTTGCAGCTTTCTTCTTTCCCTTACTGGATAAGGCATTATTACCTGTAACGAATGCCTCATTCGTTTTCCACCTTGAAACTTTGCAACAAGGACACGCCTCGAGGTTAACATTCTTCTTCCAAAATACAATACAATCATTAGGACAAGCATGGATCTTCTCATAACCCAAACCCAAATCTCGGACTATCTTCTTAGCCTCATAATGGTCCTTTGGCAACTTAGCGTCTGAAGGGAGCATATCCATCAAGACTTAAAGCAACATAGTAAATGACTTGTTTGTCCAACCAAAAAGAGTCTTCAACTGGAACAACACAACAATGGCTGAGAATATGCTAAATTTTGTACACCCAGCATATAAAGGTTTGTCCACATCATCTATCATTTTGTAAAACTTTTGTGCACCATCATACGGACCTTGAGCCGGTTGTTGCACAGTTTCACCTTCGTCCATTGGTTCGGGTGGCATTTCATGTGTGAGGCACAAATCATGCAACATCCCACGAAAGTCAACGTATTGTTCTAAGGAGTCTTGCACATGACTACTCTCACATTCGGTGGCCGTTGGCGCAGCCGCTGATTCCCCATGCCATTTCCAATGTGTGTAACTTTGAAGCAGCCCTTTACTCCACAGATGTTCAAGTGCCACCCCTGGCGGTACTAAACTCAAATTCACACATTTGGTACAAGGACAAAATATTTTCCCATCGCTTGCATGTTTTGATGCAAATTCCACAAATTTAAGTACACCTTCAATATATTCCATTGAACCCCTCCACTTCTTCATCCAACTTTTATCCATTACTATACAAGATAAACAATATCTGACCTACAACAACATTTGGTAATGCATAGCCAATAAACCGTCAAGTTAGATTCATAGGTGATTTGAGACCTATAGGTGATTTGTTACGAAGAAACATACCCAACTATACTTACATTTTCATAGAACATATATATAAAACTACCTCAAGAGTAACCTATGCTTACAATTTTCTAAATAATAACACTAAATGAAGCATAACTTAATGTGATATGTTTTGGAATATTTTAAGCATAATTGTTGGAATAAGATATTAACAAATCACATATGAATGTAATTATTATAATACTACTTTCACTTGTATCTATAAATATGACATTTAGACAGATATACGAACTATTATAATACTACTTTCACTTGGCCTCGTATTTTGATAGATTAGCTATATATTAATTACTGTTATTATGGAAAGAGGAAGAAAACACTTACTGACATATATAGGAACTATGAAGTGTTTTCATTTTCATAAATTACAAGCAGGTTGTTAAGAAGGTTGTGCATTCCTAGTCACAACGTACATGTAGTAATAAAGCAAATGTAATAACTATTTTCATTAAGGGTAATGTATCATAATTTTTTTGTTAGGCCTATTAAATTATACAACAAAATTAAGATTTTGTTTTGTGAATCTTCCAAAATTAATAAATTAAATACAAAGGTTGACTGTGTTGGGTGATTTAAACAAGAGATATCATTATATTAGCACTAATTAACTATTTTTATTAGTCGAATATTCTCTTAATTTCTCTAGCCACTTTTTCCTCTTTCACTCATTACTCCACATTTTAGTGTTCCAATCTTTAGAGAAAAAAAAATAGAAAGAAAAGCTCACTCTCAACCATGCACTCTATATGACGATGTTTAAAAATAAAAATAAAAATAAAAATAAAACAAAATAAAACAAAAAACTCTGTATGACGAGCTGGTATGCCATGTATTCGATGTGTGAGTCATGTGACCATTCTTCTACATGGGAGTGAGTCTCCGGCTTCTATCCTATGTGAAAGGGTGGTTACATTCCAATTTAGAATACTTCTAAATAATCAAGAAAAACACAGTTATATTAATCTGAAATAATTAATATAGACTTTCAAGCTTGACACAAAAAGGTCAATCAAAATCTAACCCAATGATTAAACAAGCTTGGTAAGGTCAAGGTTGGTCTATAGCCGCGTTTAGTAAACGCGACTATAGCTCCAGTGGTGGAGCCGCGTTTTTCATAAACGCGGGTCAAAGTCTCATCTATAGCCGTGTTTTACAAAAACGCGTTTTTTGTAGTGAGGGTTTGTCGGCCACAGATATAAGTTAAATGGCCTTAATTTCTGGGTTTTTTGGGGGCTGATTTTCAACTTAAGAGGGGCCAAGTGTGAATTTTTTGAATAAAAACTTGCAAATAATATACATTATTATATATTAATAAAAAATTTATATTCCTAGTTTTCTCATGCGTCCTACAAATGTATTTTTGCATCATTTACCAATTTTACAAGTCACTAACCTATACGATGTAAAAAATAAAAATAAAATAAAATAAAATAACATTAACAAAATATGATCTTCTCTTTTTTGTTTTTTCAATCTTTCTAAATTATGAAACTTGATTGTAGGGGCTTGAGGGCCGAGGAAGGATAAAACTATTGTGACCTTCGTCCGTTCCTCGGGTGAAAACATTTTAAGCCCGAGGAGGGGGGTCGTTCGTGGAGAGGAGGGGAAGAGACAAAATACCTCCTGGAAATCTAGGTGGAGAGAATGGCGTTTAAAGAGAGATTCGAGATAGTTGAAAGAAGTTTCTTGTGAAAGCTCACCTACTATCTTCGCATTAAATGATTGGCAACAGCTTTATTAGCTGTATTGATGAGGAAATGACCCTTGAACAGTAGGTTCACAGCTAAGCAATTCCTTCTATCACCTTCAACAGAAATCTAATGAGATAAGTGTCCTAAGGAGGACCTAAAGGATTGCAGATAAAGGGCTGGGATGCAAGAAGCGTGGGAGTATATAAAGGAAGAGAACTTCCAGATGAAACCCCAAAAAAAAAGATCAAGAAAAAAGAGATTAGAACAACAACAGTAAGGAGAAAGAGAGAGAGGGAGAGCAGTGTATATCCTTGCATAAAAACATCGTCCTCGGGCGAGCTTGTAATGAACCATCAATATACTTGTTTTTAACTGATGTTCATTCCCTTCCTGTTTGAATCTTCAGACTTGAGCTTGTGAGAGTGCCTTTTTTTGTGACACTCAGGCCCAAGGATCTCGGGCCTAAGAAGTGGTTTGGTGGACCAGGCCTTGACTCACCGCAGCTAACAAGCTGTTTAAGAGTCAAGTGATGCACAGAGGATGCTTCCTACAATACAAGTAAAATGACAAGTAAGGATATTCGTATTGAAAGACATATCAAAAAAACAACAAGGTAAATTCGGAAAACAGGATCAGCAAAGGGGCACAAAATGATGTTATAGGGATCCTTGAATTACTGAGACATATTTCATTAATATGTTCTTTGTTATAGTTACAGAATGCTCACTAAGACGTGATACAAGGTTCAATCAAGCTCAAAAATTACAGTCTTGAATGGCTATTTCAGCCTTCAAAACTTGTAAAGTTTGATTCTCTTTGAATCCGAGTATGTGCAATAGTGACTTTTACAGAATACCGGGAAGCAATATTAACTTTTCCCTTAGTTTTTTTTTCTTTCTTTTTACCAAAACTTCACTGATAGTTCTTTTTCTCTAAAAATCTCTCTGCCTTGTCTTCGTAACCTACCCCTCCTTTTATAATGAGGTTCTGGCATCCCAGGGGAACCATTGGTTCCCCTATTTTGTCTTACGGTTAACAGAGCTTGTTCCGTGCCTATCACTCGGCAGGTTCCATTTCCTGTTTTTCTCATTCTTTCCTTCTTTCAGTTTTGATTCCTTTGAAAGTCCCTGGCTGGTTACCTTCTTCTGGACATGTTGAGGTATGCCCTTCTCGGTCTCACCGTTGGGCAATTCCCTCTTTTGCCCCTTTTTCCCATCTGGGTGGAATCCCATTCTGCCGACTTGAAAGTCGTCTGTTGCCATTCTCCTTTTCGTATTTCTCTGTTCTGGTTCCCCGAGACGCTTCCTGCTTGTGCCATGAGAGGTCGCTGGTTATTTCTTCTTTTTTTGCTGGGTCTTTTGGCGCTTGTGACTTTTGCTCTGTTTCTTATTTTCTTTTCTTGTCCTTTTCTTTCGAACTGTCTTAATCTTCTTTTGACTGTGCGCTTGGAAAGATCCGCGCCTCTTGATGGTTGCTGAGGATCCTGGCTACTTAATCTCTTGTCGTGGGTTTCTTTGCCTTCTTGATGTTTCTTCGTTTGGGCTTCAAGCCCCCTGGGCCTGCTTTTTTATTCTTTCATGGTCCCCTTGCACCTGCTTCTTTGGACTTGACTTGTTTTTCTTTTGGGCTTGGCTCACTCTTTTGGGCTTCTCTCACTGTGATCCTTTTAGACCTCAACAGAGCTCAACTTATTTTATCCACTCTCTAAACAAATTTTTATCTATTTGGACCTAGTTAGGTGGTACAGGCTTCATTATTCTAAGTGGGTTTGGGGCCCTAATTTTCGTGTCCTTACATTGATAATTGTGGTAGTTATTAATAGGCATTTATAATAATTTATAATAATTGTGTTTGTATATAAAACTATCTATCCTACCATTAAAACATATGCCATGGTAAAATTTTAATAGAAGGTAAAAATAGAATATGTTTTATAAGAAATACTTATAAAGTTAAATTTTAATTAAATATATAATATAACAATGACCTGAAAATGTAAGACTTTCAAAAGCATATGCCAATAGAAGAAGAAATTAACAAAAGTTTAAAGGCGTTAATATTTTAAATATATTATACATTATAAATCATGGATTTTAACAAACTAAGTTGCTAATATTAGCATATATAAGAGAGGATACAAAATAAAAATAAAAAATACATGTAAAGGATGTTGACCTTTTTAGTAGTTTTTCTTCTTCAGTAAAGCCTCATTAATTGATTAAAGAAAAAGAAAAGAAGAAAAAACAATACATGTAATATAAAAGAGAAATGTGTACTAGTGTAACCAATGGGTATGGGTATGGGTATAGGTAAAGATTAAAAAGAGTAACGCTATAACTAGAAATTATTTTATAATATTTTTATAAATTATTGTTGTGGCAAATTTTTACCGGTTCTTATTTGAATCCACTACTATTATTACTTTTTCATTTATTAATAATCACTCACTACATTAACAGTTTGTAAAAAAAAAAAAAAAAAATTTAAAAAAAAATTTGTAATTCTAGTTTAGCTTTATTTTTTAAAAATATAAATAAAAAATATTACATAATAAAGTATAAAATACAACTTAGGCCACTGTAACAAAATGGGAAAATCTTATTTCGTTTTTATTTTTTGGTTACTTGTTGAAGTCAAAAACCTTGATCAAAGTCAATAAACAATAAACAGTTCTATTAACTCATTAATAATCATTGCCAATTACCCAACTCAGAAAGCAACCCCCTCACTTTTTCTGCAGTTGGATGGGCAGTGTCAAATTGCTAAAGGCACAAATAATGTGTTCAAGAAAGACCAGGCCTTTTAATCTTTTAGTTATTAATGTTTTGGGCTGGAAAGCTCAATATTGTATAGTAAGGATCTTGGACCTTATTGGGCTTATGGTCCAATGCCATGTATTGTCGTCTATTGATATTATTGGGCTTAGGGCCCAGCACATGTAACATTCTCCATGAGGCTGATGACCCTTTGTTATTTAGTGTTGTCCGTTGATATTATTGTTGGTTTGTTTGAATATAAACCAGGCGATCCAAAAACAATATATTTAATTTTATTCCTATTAAAATTATAAAAAAAAAAAAAAAAAAACACATATTTCATTTTATTTGTTTTTAGTTTAGTAACTTTTTGGTTCCAAAAACTCATTCAAAATGGGACTATATTGATTCTCCTATTGAATATTCAGACAATAAAAATAAATAAATAAAAAGTAAAAAAAAAAAAATTTGAAATGGTTATTATAGGGGTAAGGGCCCAAGATCATATATTGGGTTTTGGGTTTCATCCGAGACAATTGACAAGTCCGAGGAGAGGCAAATGGTTGTTAAGGGATCCCCAATTAAAGTCTCATAAGCAGGGAATAAATGAAAGATGATCTGAGGAGGAATACCTCCTCGGATGCGATGCGATTAATGTAACTCAAATGTGTACTCCAGCAATTAGAGGGACCCTCCAAAAGGCTCTAGCGATAGGAATGTGCCTCATAAACATACGGGGAAGAAGGAAACACAAAATATCTAAAGAAAAGTTGCTACCATTGCATTAAATGCATTGCAGCTACTTTTCTGGCCGCATTTATGTGGAGAAGACCTTTGAACAATGCTGCCTTGGCTACCAGAACTCACAGAAGGCTAAAGGGGGGTGTCTGATGGGACAGACACTCAAGTAGGGACTCAGATGATCAACAAGTGTAGGATCAAGATAGCCCCAAAGGGGCTATATAATGTGAGAGACCCTCCATGAGATAGGGATCGGAAGGTAGAGAGAAAAAATTATATAGTAATCTAAACCATTCTAATATTCTAGAGTGATCATTATATATAGATTTAACCTCCTCGGACTGAAAGTTTATTGATACCAGCATCCTTTATTTGTGTTGGATCACCATGCAATTCAATACTAGCCATTGTCCAACTCATTAGGACCTAGTTCTTTGACCCATTCTCTACAAATTCATTGTATTGGGCTCATTGGACCAAGACTCCATACATTTTGGGCTTGGGCACCAAATTGTGACCCTACAATTGGCGCCGTCTGTAGGAAGAACTTGTGCCTCAGCAAGTGCAACGGTTAAACATGGTGGGATCAGGTCCACACCAAACAGAGCCTGCAGGTTCTCAACGGCAGGACAACTTTCTTAACCTTGAACGGGAAAGAGATCGAGACAAACATCAAAAGGGTAGTGTATGTACTACCCATACAAGAAGAAGCCATTCTAGGGTGAGAAGTCACGTATCCCAAAAGCAGGACGATAACAAAGCCCTATAGCAGGAGATTGACGACTTAAAAAAGAAACTACATCATGTGCAACGGAAGCGTTCCCTTTCCAGTTCAGATACTAGTGATGAAGGGGACAACAATTATAGGCAAAAGTCAAGAACTCCACCAAGTGAGACCTTTTCTTATGAGGAAGAGCACCACCATAAACGCAGACACAAAAGTCCGTCCCGTAAAGGCCTAGTGAACGACGCCATGAGCAAGGCCCTAGATCGAATCTCTAAGTCACCCTTCACACGCAAGATAGAAGGGGTTAAGCTCCCTCGGCCATTCCATCAACCTACTTTCACTATGTACAACGATCGAACAGACCCCGTAGAGCATGTAAGCCAGTTTAACTAGAGGATGGCCATCCATTCCAAAGACAAGGCTTTGATGTACATAGTATTTCCGTCCAGCTTGGGACCAGTGGCGATGAGATAGTTTGATGGCCTTAGGCCAGATTCCATAGGTTCCTTTAAGCAGCTGACCCAAGCCTTTGGCTCTCGCTTTATCACAAGTAGCAGGGTTCCTCGGCCCTTGGATTCTCTACTGTCTTTGTCCATGCGAGAAGAGGAGACCCTGAAAGCCTACTCGGACAGGTACTGGGAGATGTACAATGAGATAGAGGGTAACTATGACGATGTCACCATCAGCACTTTCAAGAGCGGCCTTCCAACTGAGCATAGTTTAAGAAAATCCCTAACAGGAAAGCCTGTCACCAGCCTGCGCCAACTCATGGACCAAATCGATAAGTATAAAAAGGTTGAAGAAGACCAGTAGCTGGGAAAAGGTAAAGCGAAAGTTGTCCTTCAAGAGAGGAGGGACTTCAGGTCGGACCGATTTAACAACAACAACCGACTGAGGAGAGACTTTGCAGGGCAATCCGGTTTTGCCGACGCGCAGGCAGTTGATGCTATGTTTTAAGATCCGGTACATCAGGTTCTGGAGAAGATCAAGAACAAGTCATTCTTCAAATGGCCAAATAAGATGGCAGAAGACCCCATGAAGCGCAACCAAAACCTGTATTGCCAATACCACCAAGAACCGAGGCACACCACCGAGGACTGTAGGAACTTGAGGAACCATTTAGACCAACTAGTCCGAGAGGGAAAATTAAGGCACCTCCTACATCATTCCAATGGTCAACAAGGACAGGCGAATCCTGAGTCCCGGAAAGACACCTCCTTAAGACCTCCTATAGACACGATAAATGTCATTCTTGCTACTCTGGGAAGGACCGACTCTTGTCCTTCTAGAGTAATGTCTGTGGCTCGGCTTTCCACCGAGGATGACAATCGAAGTCCAAAAAGGCCAAGAAGGAAGCCTCACTAGTGCTGGGCTTC
This sequence comes from Quercus tomentella, assembly GCA_028535165.1. NCBI lineage: Eukaryota > Viridiplantae > Streptophyta > Magnoliopsida > Fagales > Fagaceae > Quercus > Quercus tomentella. The sequence goes on along the minus strand of JAPQVY010000001.1, from coordinate 23,668,824 downwards.
TCGGACGAAGATAAGATCGGAACCATCCAATCCCATGACGATGCTCTGGTAGTCAGACTCAGGATTGGAGGATATGATGTGAAGAGAGTGCTGGTAGATCAGGGCAGTACTATGGAAGTAATGTACCCCGACCTATACAAGGGGCTGAACTTAAAACCCGAGCACCTAATGGCATACGATTCCCCTCTGGTAAGTTTCGAGGGAAAGACCATTACTCTAAGGGACCAGATCAGACTGCCCATACAAACCGATTCGGACGCGGTGGAGGTGGATTTCATTGTAGTTGACGCTTATTGACCCTACACAGCTATTGTGGCTAAACCTTGGCTTCATGCCCTAAGGGCTGTCTCTTCTACCCTGCACCAGAAGGTGAAGTACCCGTCAGAGGGCCAGGTTAAAGAGATTGTGGGGAATCAGACCATGGCTAGACAGTGCATGGTGGTTGCCATCTCACGCCAACCCAATGCTGAGCCCTCGGCCTCTACTAGAAGGGGCTTATAGCAATTAGCCACCCCAGTATTGCCCGGTAATGAATCAACCGAGGAGGCAAAATGCGAAGATCTAGAAAAGGTAGCTGTTGGCATTGATCTAGAAAAGTTCTTTCAAGTCGGCTCGGAACTACCTCCCCAAGAGAAAGAAGAGCTAATTGGGTTTCTCAGAGAAAACGTGGATGTGTTTGCGTGGGACGCCTACGAGGCCCCAGGGGTTGATCCGAGCTTCATCTGCCACCACCTAAACGTTAACCCATCCGTTACTCCCAAGAAGCAACCACCTCGGCGTCTGTCAAAGGAGCATGCTAACGCTGTTAGGGACGAGGTAATGAAGCTTAAAAAAGCAGGGGCTATCAAAGAAGTTTTTTACACCGAGTGGTTGGCCAATATTGTAGTGGTAAAGAAGAAAAGCGGAAAATTGCGAGTTTGTGTAGACTTCACGGATCTGAATAAAGCCTGCCTAAAGGATCCGTTCCCTATGCCTCGGATAGATCAGTTGGTAGACGCGACCGCAGGCCATCCTCGGATGAGCTTCTTGGATGCCTTTCAAGGATATCATCAAATACCATTGGCCGCAGACAACCAAGAAAAGACAGCTTTTGTCACTCCCATTGGAAACTACCATTACAAGGTGATGCCTTTTGGTTTGAAAAATGCAGGGTCCACCTACCAGAGAATGATGACCAGAATGTTCGAGCCATAGCTAAGTAAGAGCATTGAAGTCTATATAGATGACATGGTGGTAAAGAGTAAGGTGGTGTTTGAGCACGTGAAAGACCTCGGGGACATTTTTGAAATTCTGATAAGACACAAGCTGCGTCTCAATGCGTTCAAATGTTCATTTGGGGTAGGATCAGGAAAATTCTTGGGCTATATGGTGACCCACAAGGGAATCGAGGTCAGTTCTGATCAAATCAGGGCTATCAACAGTTTACAGCCACCTCAAAATCCCAAGGAGGTCCAAAAACTTACCGGCATGATTGTTGCCTTAAACTGTTTTATTTCTCGGTCGGTATACAGGTGCAAACCCTTCTTCCTCTTGATGAATAAATGGAAGGGATTTGAGTGGATAGGGGAATGTGCTTTGGCCTTCCAATAACTTAAAGAATATCTATCTCGGCCACTAATAATGTCCAGTCCCGAGGCCGATGAAGTCTTGTTTGCCTACATTGCTGTGGCCCTTCATGCAGTAAGCCTAGTGCTAATACGAGTGGATAACGACGTGTAACGACCAGTTTATTACGTGAGCAAATCATTGCATGAAGCTGAAATCCGCTACTTACCCCTAGAAAAGGCCATCCTAGCGGTGGTTTAAGCTACACAAAAGCTCCCCCATTACTTCCAGGCACACACAGTTATCGTTCTAATCTAGCTTCCGCTCAGGTCCATACTTCAGAGTGCTGATTATACGGGTAGAGTTACTAAGTGGGGCACGATTCTAGAGGCTTTTGACATCAAGTACATGCCCCGTACCTCCGTCAAGGGCCAAGTCCTCGTAGATCTGGTGGCTGAATTCGCTGAGCCTTCGTTAGAAGAAGAAGCAAGGATGCAAGACATGAATGAAAAATCAGTTGGCACAATCTTTCTGCAAGGGTCCACATGCTGGAAAGTATATGTTGATGGCGCGACGAACCAAAGGGGCTCTAGAGTGGGGCTAGTCCTGATTTCCCCTGAAAGGATTACCATCGAAAAATCACTAAGACTGGGCTTCTCGGTCACGAATAATGAGGCTAAATACAAAGCCTTACTAGAGGGCATGTCCATAGTTCAAAAACTGGGCGGAAAAGCAGTAAACATGTTCTCGGACTCAAGACTGGTCGTTGGCCAAGTAAATGGGGAGTTAAAAGCAAGAGACGAAAGAATGCAAGAATACTTAAACCAAGCTAAACGCCTATAATCACATTTCGATTCTTTTAACTTACTGCACATCCCTAGAAGTGGAAACACACATGCCGACTCCTTGGCCACGCTTGCCATTTCCTCGGCTCAAAGTTTGTCCCGGGTCATCCTTGTGGAAGATTTATACAAACCCTCAGTGACAAAGAGAGAAGTAATCCATGTCCACTATGTCAGAGTAGGACCTAGCTGGATGGACCTTCTAGTACTGTTTCTGAAGGAAGACATCTTGCCCGAAGAGAAAACCGAGGCTGACAAAATACTGAGAAATGCTTCTTGGTTCTGGCTATCCGAGAACCAGAAGCTGTATAAACGTTCCTTTTCTGGACCATACTTGCTCTGCGTACACCTTGAGGCCTCAGAACTTCCTGGAGGAATTACACGAAGGGATTTGTGGAAGCCACACAAGAGGCAGGTCCTTATCTCATAGGGCCATCACCCAAGGCTACTGGTGGCCAAACATGCAGAAAGAAGCACATGAATATGTGAAGAAGTGTGACCAGTGTCAGAGATTTGCGCCAAACATACATCAACCAGGAGGGATCCTCAATACACTGTCTAGCCCTTGGCCATTCGCTCAGTGGGGCTTGGATATTGTCAGGCCCTTTCTCAAGGCAGCAGGAAACAAAAGGTATCTGCTCGTCGGCACTGATTACTTTACTAAATAAGTTGAAGCTGAACCTTTAGCGAATATCAGAGATGTGGTCGTCAAAAAGTTCATCTAGAAAAACATTGTTACCCGGTTCGGGGTCCCACACTCCCTCATCTCGGACAATGGTCTTCAGTTCGATAGTAAGGCCTTCAGAAGGTATTGTTGCGAATTAGGAATTATGAATAGATATTCTACCCCAGCCTACCCCTAGGGGAATGGGCAAGCCGAGGTTGTTAACAAGGTCATAGTGAACGGACTTAAGAAGAGGTTAGATGACGCGAAGGGAAGATGGGTGGAAGAACTGCCACATGTCCTGTGGACGTATCGAACCACACCCCACAAGTCAACAAAAGAGACCTCCTTTTCGATGACTTACGGGGCCGAGGCTGTTATTCCTCTAAAAAGGGGCTTTCCAACACTAAAAACCAGCTCATTTTGTCCGAGCAGCAACAATGAGCTGCTAGAAAAAAGCTTAGACCTTATTAAAGAAAGAAGGGAAAGGGCAATGGTCCAATTGGCGTACTACCAACACAAACTTAAGTAAGGTTATGATGCCAAAGTAAAGCCGAGGCCACTAGTGCCTAGGGGCTTAGTGTTGAGGAAAGTTTTGGGCACTGCAAAAAATCAAGCATAGGAAAAGCTTGGACCAAATTGGGAAGGACCATATCGCATCACCTCAGTGGCTAGTATTGAGGCATATTTTCTAGAAGATTTAGATGAGCATGTAATATCACGCCCTTAGAATGTAAACAACTTGAAAAGGTACTATTATTAATGAAAATTTACTTTCTCAATAAGTTCTTTTGTTTTATAAAGGCCTCGTGCTTCTTGTCTCTCAATTCACTCAAGTGTTAAACAGAACCTAAGCCCTGCATGGCTCCTCGAACCACAGGCTTAGGGGAAATTAATAACTTTTGACATTTACTCGAGTGTTAAACAGAACCTAAGCCCTGCATGACTCCTCAGACCACAGGCTTAGGGGAAATTAATAACTTTTGACATTTACTCAAGTGTTAAACAGAACCTAAGCCCTGCATGGCTCCTCGGACTACAGGCTTAGGGGAAATTAATAACTTTTGACATTTACTCAAGTGTTAAACAGAACCTAAATCCCGCATGGCTCCTCGGACCACAGGCTAAGGGGAAAATTAACTACTTTTGACATTTACTCAAGTGTTAAACAGAACCTAAATCCTGCATGGCTCCTCGGATCACAGGCTAAGGGGAAAATTAACTACTTTTGACAATCAAAGAACACCTTTATAAGAGTTAGACAGAACGTAAGCTACAAGGTATATTGCTCCCTTCAAATCCAACATTCACTATGTAAGAGTTAATTCATAGCACGAATGTAAAATATCTCTATCTTGTTGACACCTAGTTAGATTTCTTGAAATACGAATAATGAATTACTGTTGGAAATGGAGCAACAACTGTCCAGGCTCATTTATAATAACAATAAAATTAAAAGCAATGAAAGTAAAAACCCAAGGAATAGAAGAAAAGTTCATTCGTTAATTTAAGGGAAATTTATATTACAAGCAGTGGCAGAAGCCACGGAAATGGAAAACAAAAATAGAGTTACAAAAGAAAATCCTACATCTAGAATTCTAGGCCTTGTCCTTGAGGGGATCTTTCTTGGGATCAGCAGTCTCGGAATGAACACCTTCAGCTTTGGATTTAGATTCCGCGTCCTTGGCCTGCGAGACTACATCCCTGATTGTGAGGGAGTCCTCGGATGGCTTATCCTTCGTTGGTGGCTAAGCCTTCTTATCCATTCCTACCCCCCTAGGAACGTCGGTATCAAGAAGAGCGGCCTGGGCAGGAAGGAGCTTCTCGGAAGTAGGGTCTGACTCAGGAATCTCTCAAATATCCTCTAGGAAGAAGATATTCTTAGCCCTCCTCAGCTCAGAGTCTGCAAGGACTTCTGACCGGTCCATCGCTACTCCCTAGGACTCGGTGCAATAGTCCCTGCAAACCACAGCCACCTCTTCAGTCATCCTGTTCTCTGTGTCCAACACCCCACGCTCATAGGATGCCTTCACTGCGGCCTCAGCTGCTTCCCTAGCCACCCGAGCCGCCTCCTTGGCTTGCTGTAGCTGCGCCTTAAAGTCTAAGACTGCTTGCTTCTCGGTGGCCAGGTTTATTTCTGTTACATGCAGCTTCTGGCGCATGTCCTCGGCCTGCCTTTCCGTGGTCTTCAGGCCCGCCACAGCACTGTCACAAGCCTGGATAGCCTTCTTAACCTTCTCGGATAGGCCCTCCTCCTTCTGCCTAAAGGCTCCAACAACTTTTTCAGCCGCAAGGCGGGACTGGACCTCAGCGTTCACCTCCTCTCGGGTGTTCTTAATCCACTCCTCGGCCACATAGATTTGCTGGGTAACCTGCATAAAGGTAATGGAAGGATTATTAAAACATGAGCAACATGTAAGTGAACATAGAGTCTAAAATTTATACGATGAAGGATTTTTGGTTTACCATTGCAAGGTCCCTCTTCAACAACATGAAGAGGTCCGACTGCCTGGTATTCCTGAGCCCGTCCATATCCCGGGGGAGGAGAAGGGGCTGCTGTAAGGCCTCGACGAGGTATGTCACCTGTCCCCTCTGGGACTCCCAAAGCGTGGCGTCCTAAGAAATGGGAGCGCCATCTAGCTCGAGCCGAGGGGACCAAGTACGTTGCCCCCTTCGCACTGCAGCCTCATCTCGGCTGTCCACCGACTTAGTCCTCTTATCTTTAGGCTCTTTGGCCTTCTTCTGCTGTTTGGCCTTCTGAGGTCCGATCTCACCCTCCTCCAGATCATCAACTGGCCTTTTCCTCTTCAGATTCGAATTGGCCTGCAGCCCGAGGTCAGTGGGAGGAGGGGGAAGAGGAGGGAGGCTAGGAGGAACTTGTACCTTAGGGACATCTCTGGAGGATTGTCCCTTGTTCTTATTAGCCATTAGGCCCTTTAAGCCGGACCTTTGCTTTAGATCCATGCTTCTTCTTCAATTTCTTGACTGGTATCAATCCAGGTAACTATCAACCTCGGAGAATGTGCCGCGGAGAATCGGTCGAGATCTGCGTCAGAGTCTGAGAGCTCTGCTAGCCTTGTCGGCACTTCACCCTCCTCGTTAAAGCGGAATTAATCAATCTCAGCTTCAAGGGATGAGTGAGTAGAATCAATCTCCTCTCTTGGAGCGGCTACCCCTTAGAGAACGCGCTGAACAGGCGGCTGAACGGGTGAAAGGTCTCTCCGAGCTAAGAATCCCGGCTTGGAGACGTCAATCAGAGCCAATCTAGAACTCCCAGTCCTTATTGCCTAGCCTACGTCCTGGAAGATGTGGGACAGTGACTCGTAGTCCAAAATTAGATGAGCGGCCCGCAACTGTCCGTCTTCACTCACAAAAATCTCCGACCTTAGGAGGTAGTTGAAAGCTTGAACGTTGACCAGACTGATCTTCGGGGTGACGTGTTCTTTGTCTGTAAAACATCCAAAAGGGAAGTTGTGGTTAGTCCGAGAAAACAAATAACTAAAACAAGTAAAGGGAAAGCTCAGAAGACTAAGATCCCAGCCAAGGGACTTGATCCTAGAGTACCCCACCTGGTGTTCCTACCCTAACTGGGCACTGAAGACCGTCATGCCATTCCCCGGAAACGACCAGATAATCGTCCTTCAAGCCTTTGTTGGACTTAGGAAGGCAAGATATCAACCTCACCTCGTCGGACCGAGATTTGAGGTAATATCCCTCGGAAAGGGAGTGGCACTCGTACAAGTGAGCAACGTCATGCCATGTGAGGCCGAGGTTCATTTGGTCGTTTAGATCATCTACGCACCCTAAAACTCGAAACATATTGGCAGCGCACTGGTAAAGGGTCAGCTTATGGTTAAGAAAATAATCCTTGGTTATCCTACCCATGGGAAGCGTCATTCCTCCCTCTATGAAAGCAATCATAGGAATGACGACTAGACTCATCTCTTTGTCAGTGAGTATTCAGTCCAAAGGATGATATTTTAAACCCACTCCTTGTGGGATATGGTATCTACCCCTAAAACCCTCCATACCGGCCGGTGAATCTACTAGGTGCTTGAACCTACCCATCTAAGTGACCAAAAATGACATAGAGAAAGGCTTCTAAAAAGAAAAAGGCCAAGGAAGAAGGCCGAGGAGAAAAAAGAAGAATATAAAGAAATGAAAGACTTACGAGAACATGTATGCTAAATCTCTGAAACTTTTAGAAAGATTCGCAAAGACTTCTTACAAGAAACAGCTATGGAGACTCAGGAATTTAGAGTATTTTGTGAGATGAGGCGCTGGAGTTCTTTGGAGCACTTGAAGGTTTTTTGAAGAAAAGAGGAAAATGATTTCCCTCAAGGCTTTATATAAAGGGAGAGAATAAGTAGGAATACTCTTGCTCAAAATTCTAGGAAAAATGTCAATCGTTGGATTAGCGCCTCACCGTTGGATGCGGGGGACATAAAGCCGCTTGGAGTAATTAATGACGCCTCTTGGGCTATGAAGCGTCAGTAACAATTATGAGGCGCATAAAACCGCGTTCCCACACGTGTAAATCAAAGGATTAGTGGGTCTTATCCCTTAAATATCAAAACCCCACTTTTCCTCCTCTGATAAGAGGGAAAAACCGGAATTTTGAGGGGTTATTGTAGGGGTAAGGGCCCAAGATCATATATTGGGCTTTGGGCTTCATCCGAGACAATTGACAAGTCTGAGGAGAGGCAAATGGTTGTTAAGGGATTCCCAGTTAAAGTCTCATAAGCAGGGAATAAATGGAAGATGATCCGAGGAGGAATACCTCCTCGGATGCGATGCGATGAATGTAGCTCAAATGTGTACTTTAGCAATTAGAGGGACCCTCCAAAAGGCTCTAGCGATAGGAATGTGCCTCATAAACATACGGGGAAGAAGGAAACACAGAATATCTAAAGAAAAGCTGCTACCACCGCATTAAATGCATTGCAGTTACTTTTCTGGCAGCATTTATGTGGAGAAGACCTCTGAACAGTGCTGCTTTGGCTACCACAACTCACAGAAGGCTGAAGGGGGGTATCTGATGGGACGGGCACTCAAGTAGGGACTCAGATGATCAACAAGTGTAGGATCAATATGGCCCAAAAGGGGCTATATAATGTGAGAGACCCTCCATGAGATAGGGATCGGAAGGTAAAGAGAAAAAATGATATAGCAATCTGAACCATTCTGATATTCTAGAGTGATCATTATATACAGATTTAACCTCCTCGGACTGAAAGTTTATTGATACCAGCATCCTTTATTTGTGTTTAATCGTCATGCAATTCAATACTAGCCGTTGTCCAACTCATTAGGACCTAGTTCTTTGACCCATTCTCTACAAATTCATTGTATTGGGCTCATTGGACCAAGACTCCATACATTTTGGGCTTGAGCCCCAAATTGTGACCCTACAGTTATGAATTCAATTAAGTTTCCCTTATTTTATCAAATAGTTCCCTAAAAAAAATTCAGTTATTTCAACTGGTTTTTTTCTTATTGAATTCCAAAAGTGTTGGTTTGAGTTCAATTCGTGACAAGGCTTTGATCATGTAGATGTCTCGACGCCTCCACTTTCTCGTTAAAATTAATTTTGCCTTCGGTTATGTAAATACATTCCCTTCCAAAATGAAAATTTTAAATTTTGGTGTTTTTATACATGCAAATACACCAATGAATGTATTGTTTATGTAGGTGAAATTAAATTTCAAATTCATTACTTGATGATTAGAGATTTACCAAACATTTTTGCTAAATAATACTTTAAAATAGAAACATTTAACAAACTAACAATATTTAAAAGTTATTTTGGGAAATAGCCTTTTTTAAATCTTGTTCATTGGAGAGGAGGGTCATGTGTTTTACAGAAACTTTTCTCTGCCATGCTATAACTCAAACGAGATTTTTTAATAAATAAATAATTTTGATATATATCCGTTAATAATTTTAAAATATTCCTAATTAACGAAAAATAAATTAAAAGTAATATAATAAAAAAATAGTGATTTTGAGTTAGTTGAAATTCACGCGGACTTGATACAATTAAATCGGAAGAGTGACCAAACAGCAGTTAATTGTTGGCGAAATCGAAGTGTGGAGGACCATGTTCAGTAATAATTAACTAATTATGTATCCAATTTTCCACTAGTTTTGGAGGGGACATTCTAAGCTAAGATGTAAAGTAATAAGAGCTTGAAAGTTCAGCATACCCATATCCATATGGTTGGAGAAAAAAGAAAAAGAAAAAAAAAAGAGTAGTTTTAATTTTAAAGGTTTGCCGAAAAAGAAGCACTTTATTTTTGTCACGTTCTTTTCTACTTTTTATTTTTCCAAATTTCGGTGAGCTTTCGAATTATTCAGTTGCTCAAGTTATGCATTGATCCAGTCCAGTCCGGACGGATTCCTTTCAAAAGAGACAAGGACTGACTGACTGACTGACTATAGTTTCCCACGAAAAATTGCTGGGATCTACTAGACGACTTGTGTACATGTTAAATAAATCCACATGAGCTGTCATATTGCATTGATTTAATGTAAAAGACATAAATTTACCTAATAATATAAGAAAATTCCCAAAACTTAGCCCAAAAAAAAATCATCTATAGCAATTTTGGATTGCCATAATGAAAATTTTTTAAATCGAAAAATTCACAATCAAACCATTTATTACACAATCAAATTTGATATGTTTTCTTGTACATTGGATCATCGTATTCATAAATTTACCTAATAATATAAGAAAATTCCCAAAACTTAGCCCAAAAAAAAAAACCATCTATAGCAATTTTTTTTTTTTTGAGAAAGAAGACTGTGAATATCATTGAAGTCAGCCATAATCAGCGAACAATACAGAATGGAGATGTGGAGGAACATCCTCCATCCACACCTTAAAACCTATCACATGTCTTGCATGTTTTGCTAGGTTATGAGCAACAGTATTGCCAATTCTACGAGTATGGGAAAAAGTAACACAATTGACATCTGTTAAGGATTTGGCCGAAGCAAGAATGTGACCAAATGAAGATAAGGATTCATCATTCCTTTTGAGAGCATTGATCACCACGTTGGAGTCACCTTCCAAAATGTATTCGGAGAGGCTGAGTTCCTGAGCGAAAGTGATGGCCCGTGCCGCTGCTATTGCTTCAACCAGGTCGGAGGAGAAAGGCAATTGGATCTGTTCCGCTAGGGAAGCAAGTACCTACCCATTTTCATTTCGGATAACAACACCCAAACCAGTTTTATTAATATCTCTGAAAAGTGCTCCATCGAAGTTGATCTTGAGAGAGTTTGTTGGTGGTGGGATCCAAGTAACCCGGTTTGTACTTGATATCGTAGCTGGATATTGTTGAGCTCTGTTTGCACGGTGAAAAACAGAGAGGGCTTGCCGAGCATTTGGAACGACCTGGGATATGGGGTAGTCATGTTGCTGCACTCTAATCTGATTTCTACGAGACCAGATTGTCCACATTGTTGCCACCATCATCTCTATATTTTTTTCCTCTTCGTTGGCAAAGAGTAACAACTCCTTTATGTCTCGGAATGAGCGGTTTCTGCGAAAAGAGAGCTCCTGTATAGATTCCCAGATCGGTGTGAGGGTTAGACATTCCCATATTGCATGGAGAACCGTTTCAGACACCTGGTGACAATGATCGCAGCTATCATCTTGGAGGATTTGTCTCCTCTTTAGATTCTTCTTCACGGGGATGGCATCTCTACATGATCTCCAAATGAAATTTTTTACTTTATTTGGGATCCGGAGACCCCAAACCAGCTTCCAAATCCCATTGTCTTGATCCAATTGTCCTTGAGCTAGGGCATTCGAATTCACCTTTACTAGGAAGTTGTACCCAGATTTTATCGTGTATTCACCCGAAGCAGTGAAGGGCCACACAAGTTTATCTTCAACTGAGGTGATGCATAATGGGATGCTCTTTATTAAACTCACCTCCTCGGGAACAAATAGACCATGTAGCAGATTTTCATCCTAGCTTTTAGATTCTGGGTCTATGAGATCAAAAACCTTCAAGTCTTCAAAGCCTTCAACCTGTGGTGATAGGATTCGTGGATGGTCCAGGGGTGGTGACCAAGCATCCAGCCATACACTAATGGATTTTCCACAGCCCACTCTCCATTTTACTCCCTTCAACAGTACATCCCGACCCTTTAGGATACTATGCCAAGCATATGAGGCTGAGGCTGAATCAGTAGCTTCCATTATTGAACAATCTGGGAAGAATTTGGACTTGAAAACTCGATAGAAGAGGGAATTTTTATGGTGCAAGAGTCTCCAAGCTTGTTTGGCGAGAAGTGCATCATTAAAGAGGGCTAAGTCCTTGAAACCCATACCACCATCAGATTTTGGACGGCATAGAGTATCCCATTTCACCCAATGTATCTTCCTCCTATCTCCTTTTTGTCCACACCAAAATTTTCTAATGAGACTTTCAATTTCTGAGCATAAACCCAAAGGAAGCTTAAAGCAACTCATCGTGTACGTAGGGATAGCCTGAACTACTGCTTTGATTAGGACTTCTCTTCCTGCTTGTGACGAGAGTTTCTCTTTCCACCCTTGGATTTTCCTCCATACCCTTTCTTTAATGTAATTGAAGCTGGCTTTCTTGTTTCTTCCAACTAAAGATGGAAGACCAAGGTATTTCTCATATTGCTTTATTTCTGGAACCCCAAAGCAAGCTTAATTTGTCCCCTCATATCCTCTGAAGTTGATCTGCTAAAGAAGATGGTGGTTTTACTTTTATTTATTTTTTGACCCGAGCACTTTTCATAGGTATCAAGGATCTCTAAAATCCTTTGACATTCTTGGTTTGTTGACCGGCAAAACAACAGGCTATCGTCTGCAAATAGTAGGTGAGTCAACCGAGGGCTATTTCTACATAATGAATAGCCCCTAATATCACCTTGGGCTGCTGCTTTACTGATTAGGCCATGCAAACCTTCTGTGCACAACAGGAACAAGAATGGAGAGATAGGATCACCCTGTCTGATGCCTCTGGACGGATGGATTAAGCCTGTTGGTTCTCCATTGACAAGAATGGAATAAGAGATTGTGGTGACACAAAGCATGAGAAGTTTGATCCATTGGTCGTTGAACCCCATTTTTCTCATCACAACTTCAAGATAAGGCCATTCCACCCTATCATAAGCTTTGCTCATGTCAAGCTTGATTGCCATGAATCCATCCTTTCCACTGTGTTTCTGCATGCTGTGTAAAGACTCAAAAGCTACCAAAATATTATCAGATATGAGACGGCTTTTAGTGAAAGCACTTTGATGTTCAGTGATGATTTTTGGTAATATTCTTTTAAGCCTATTTGCTAAGACTTTTGAAAAAATCTTATACAATACATTACATAAACTAATAGGTCTGAATTCAGAAGCATGCTCCGGATTTTTTTTCTTTGGGATGAGAGTAATGAATGTATGGTTAAGATGTTCAGGTAAAGAAGCTGAATTTAAAAAAGTAAGGACAGATTGTGAAACATCCTCACCAATTAAGTCCCAATAGTGTTGATAAAATAATGGGGGCATACCGTCTGGTCCTGGGGCTTTGAGGGGTGCCATCTGCTTTATAGCCTACTGCACTTCCCAATTCTGGAACTCTAAGGAGAGTTGATCATTCATTTCATCTGTTATCACCCTATTGATAGAATCAGTGGCAGCTTCACAAAGAGGCAGATTTGTTGAGGTGAATAAATCTTGAAAGTATGCTGTAAGGGTCTCTGCTACGGCCTCACTGTCAGAACTCCAACCTCCATCCTCCTTCCTGATTTTTAAGATAGAATTTTTCCTCCTCCTTTGAGTGGCTCGACAATGAAAATACTTAGAGTTTTTATCTCCATTTGCTGCCCATAAGACTTTTGATCTTTGGAACCACATTCGGTTCTCCTTATCTTCTAGATCACATATCTCCTTTTTGAGTTCCCGAATCTTGAAATTTAAACCTATCCTCATGGCTTCCTTTTCGGCTTCAACTAGTTGCTTTCTTTTCTTCTTTAGTTCACTTCTCATATTCCCAAAATGGGTTCGGTTCCATGCATGTAATTCCTTCCCACATTTTTTTATTTTTCTGATCACTTTGACAATAGGTTCGGCCTCTTCAGGGGATGCCCAAACAGCTTCCACAACTTCTGTACAGCCCCTATCCGCTAGCCACATTTCTTCAAATCTGAAGGGGTTTGTGATTTGTGGTACCTCAAGACCATCGGGAATGATCCATAGAGGGCAATGATCCGAATTATTTGAGGAGAGGTGATATATTTTTGTGCCAGCAAACTTCAAGAACCACTCATTATTTGCCATTCCACGATCAAGTCTTTCCCAAATGGAGTGACCATCTGCAAAGTGCTTCTGCCAAGTGAACGGTGATCCAACATAGCCCAAGTCAATAAACCCACATTCATCAAGAACATCTCTGAATAACTGCATTTGGCTATGACTTCTGTTGCTCCCCCTTAATTTTTCAGTGCTGCTAACTATTTCATTGAAATCCCCGGTACAAAGCCAAGGCAAATGGAACCAGTTGTTTAGTTGTTGAAGCCTATCCCATGATTCAAAGCGTTTATGTGTCACTGGCTCTCCGTAGAATCCTGTGAATCTCCATGCATCCTCCTTGCCCTTGTTCACAATCGCATCTATATGGTTTTTTGAGAATGACTCCACAGTAACGTCGATTGAATTTCTCCAGTACATGGCCAAACCCCCTCCTCTATTATTCTTGTCAACAAAGAAGAGATTTTCAAAATTTATATTGTGTTTTATTTCTTTTAGCCTTGCTTCATCCGCCCACGTTTCGGCTAAAAACACGACGGAGGGATCTTTTTCCCGAGTCACTACCTCGAGTTCCTTCCCGGTACGTAGGTTCCTAAGCCCACGACAGTTCCACACAATGATGCTCATTGATCTTGGCGGGGCTGCCTCGCAGCCTCCACCATTGTGATTTGTTGACTTTCTGCCATTGAAACTTGCAATTTTTTGCTAGGTAATTCCGGCTGGTCCGTGTCTTCATCTCTGTTTCTTTTGTTTGTTGTGTTCTCTTGTGAATTAGGGCAAATATCCGGTGCGTGTGCCACACGTTCAATTCTTTTCCACCTCCTCTGTACATTAGGGTCACTAAATGCTGAGTTTTGATTTGCATTTATGAGCCCTGAGTAATCACCCTTCAATTCCGTTTGATTTGGTGGAACAGATTGATTTATACCTCCATTTATCACGCCATTTAAGTCTGCATTGGTATGACTCCTTAAATTTTGAGTGATTTCATCTGATACGTTACCTCCATATTTCGTGCTGTTAATGTCCGAATCCTCACCAATTAATTGCATATCGTGGTCCATGTGGTAATTATGGGCAGTTGGCGGTTTTTGTATGGAATTCCTCTCCTCATTTAATGTATTCAATTCAATCCGCGTGGAATGTTGTAACTCCTCCCCTGAGTTCGTACAGCCTGGATTAGTTACCTTTTCCGAATCAAAAGTCACCCCTCCACTGTGATTGGTAGCCGGAATTTCATCGGAATAAGGTTGGTGGCTTGTGTTAGCTTTAGGACCGAAACCATCGCCTACTCTTGAAACAGTAGTGACTATAGTTTTCTTCAAATTGAAAGGGGAAGCTCGCAACCAATTTCCATAACCCTGTTGATCCAGACTAAGACTTCCTTTGCTACTGAGCCATACATCGCATTCTTTATCAGCATAAGAGACCATGCCACACCAATAGCAGAAATTCGGAAGTTTTTCGTACTTGAAGGAGACCCAAATTTCATTATCATCATTAAGAGCAACTTTCCGACCTCTACAGAGAGGTTTTGTGACATCCACTTCTACTTTCACACGTAGGAAAGTACCTCCCACCATTTCCTTATCGTGCTCTGTTTTAGAAACAGGACCTAGGGCATGTTTGGTACACTGTAATGATTATTACTTAAGAATAGAAATAAGTATTACAAGGAATACATTAAGTTGGAATGTAATAAGTATTACTATTCATTAGTTTGGTGACTATTTAGAAATAGAATCCTGAATATGCATCCACAATTTAGTAGAGTATAAAAAGGTGGTGTAATTAAATCATTTTTAAGTCAAATTTCCTAAAATACACTTATTTTAGGGTGTTCAAAATAGAGCTAATAATTAATAGCAAGGAAAATTTATTTTCTTTTCTTTTGAAGATGTGGCAACTAATGGCTTTTTAGGAAATTTTTAAAAAAAGTTATTACATAAGGTGAAGGAATAAATATTCAGTACTTTTGATAAGAAATAGTTATTCCTCATTTTAAAGAATAGCTATTCATAAGGAATAACTATTCATTGTAATAAAAACATAACCAAACAACCGAATAGTTATGCCATAGGAATATCTATTACATTACAGTGTCTATTACAGTCTACCAAACGTGCCCCTATTGTTTCACCTATTTCAACAGCAGTTTCTGCATCCAGCATGTTCAGTGGTAGCCCATGTAACTGAACCCAGAACTTTGTTGTAGTAAACCTCAGTTTTCCAGTTGGGATAGTGAAATCATATCGCTGGAAGAGAACTAGATGCTTGTCAAATACCCATGGCTCCATCGCTAGGACCCTTTCAGCATCATTTTCAAACTCAAAAGCAAATAAGAGTATATGATCATCAGCTTCTCGAATCTTAAAGTCATTCCTTGCCCTCCAAAGTGGTTTAAACGTTCGACCAATAACTTCCACATTGAGGGCTCTCCAGGTCAAAAATTTCGCTGCTAGGACATACTCTTTGGCACTTCGTTTTTTGGATTTCCTGAGATTGACTTTTGCTCCCTCAACGTCAGTTAGGGAAAGCTTCTTCCAGTCATCAAGGACGTCATCCATTGTTAATGAAAAGAAAAGAAAGGCAGTAGAAAATATAGATTGTAAGAAAAGAAGTGTTTCCCCACCCCCGAAAAATTACAACCCACAAAACCTACTAATAACAGTGTTATTAGAGGTAGAAAATATCATTCCCAAGGAAGATAATGGAGGTTCTACACTCTGGTCACCCAAAAGAGAGAGCAGAGAGAGAAAATTTTTTCTACCGCTATATCTATAGCAATTTTGGATTATGGCAATTTTGGATTGCCATAATGAAAATTTTTTAAATCGAAAAATTCACAATCAAACCATTTATTACACAATCTAATTTGATATGTTTTCTTGTACATTGGATCATCGTATTCTTAAGTGTTGTAACTAATAATTACTTAATTTTGCATATTTATATCATTATTAGAAAGCATTGTCATATTCATTTTGAGTTAATTCATGCATTTTATATTTGATTTTAGAATAATGTTAAATAATTAATTTTGTGCTTAAATGAATTTTAATGCGTGAATATGTCTTTCATAGGAGAATATAATTAAATGAGCAAATTTGTATAAAGAAGAAGGCTAATAGACTTTACTTTTATAAGGGCCATAATGAAGTTAAAGAATGCCAACCCAATTAAATTTGAGTCCAATTGAAGCAAGGATTTAAGGGAAATTTGCACCAAATCCAAGTCGGATTCCAACTTGTGCACCAATGAGTATTTTGGGTATAAATTTCAGCTCAGATATCCAATTGAGATAATTTAAGTTGGGCTGGAAAGTTAACCTTATAGGCTACAACTTTGTAGTTTACCAAAAGTCCAAATTATGAATTTAGATAGGCCAAAAACATTGGTTAAGTGAAGCTTGAAAACCTGAAATTTTCTCCAAATGAGAATTCAACTTGTAATAGGATTACTTGACCTATTTAAAGGTTCTTTAGGACAAAATTCAGGAGATAGCTACTGTAAAACAAAATTTAGGGTTTCTTAAAATTCCTTTACAATTTTTAAACTTTCATTTGGTGTTATGGCTTGCTAGAAGCCTTGCCAAGGCAAGGAGTGAAACCCAACCATTTATTGGTATGTTCTTAATAATTATTTTATAGTTTTAATGCTTATGTTATTGTGTTTTTGATTGACTTTTCATCTAGAAAGTGTTTAGTTTTGTATAATTCTTTGGTTTATCGGAAACTCCGAGCATGTTAAATGCTTAGTATTCTTTGCGAACTAATTCACTAGTTTTGTTTTGCCTAAAATCAATCAATTTTATGAAATTTCCTTAGACAATTAATTCTTGAATTCTTATTATTAAATTATCCGACTAAGGTCATACTTGATATGAATTTTAGTTGATTTATAAAATAAATCTTATTAAGACTACCAATAGATGTGTTATGTGTGCATCCCTAAATTTTAGTGTCTTAATATATTATTATTTTCTCTCAATCTAAATTACCTTTACCAAACCATCAAAATCTCTTGGATTAAACTTTATTATTTTATTTTTATTCTCTTGTGCTTTGATAATCAATTTCTTTTTTCTTGTAGATTTGACCTTGGACTCATCAAGTTATTACTTCGCGATAATCCGACACTTAGGAGGATTATTTAAGTCGCAATAGTAACTTTAAAGATAATAATCTAGTTTTGTGTAAAATATAAAGTTTCTATCTCATTTTTTGTATTTCACTTTGTGATGTCGGTCCAGTCCCATCTCCTGCACAATGGGTTGAGAATTAGATGGGCTAGTCTCCTAGCAATCTCTTGCGTGGCTCTGTTTGCTTTGCCATTGTACATTTGTACTTGTTTCCTATTGCTCTGTTGGTTTTAATGCGATGATAAAGATAAGGCTCAAGAATGATGGCTGTTTATAAACTTGGTATAAATGCAGTTTCGGGTCTCATAAATGCATCTGCCTACTTTTTTCCTTAAATTTGCTAATTGCTAATATGCCCTCAACTCCGCTCCTTCTTCCTCACTACTAAAACTTAACAACAACAAAAGAAAGAAGTGTTTGATTGAGTATCAATTCATTTGTACTAATTATTTTGGCATTTGATCTTTTAACATACAGCATTTTTAGTTACCTTTGAACAAATTTAGACGAATCATTAGATTAGAGTCAGACTAATCCTTTTCAATTTTTAATGTACATGTATTTCATGAAGAAATCTTTTCTCAATGCTAGCTCCTATAAACAAAAAGTACGGACTAGTATGGCAAAAGCTAACAATTAAAGTGGATATGGAATTTTGTAACAGTAATTTGTTGCACCATTCTCTCTCTCTGCCATTTTAACCGTCACGGACTTTGTCATTGTCCCCATCCTTTATGTTGACAGAGACCTTTTTTTGAACTACTACTTACTATGTGGTTCGATCTAAACCACAAATTGAAATATGTTCCCAAATTCTTTACTTCACATCCTTTTTCTTTTTTTCCTTTTTTTTTTAATAGAAAAACCTAACAATGACATTTTCTTTTCTTTTTTGGGTAAACAACGGATTTCATTAAAGATCAACCAGAAAAAGTTTCACAAACATTAGGACACAGCCTATTACGATACAAACCCAGAGAATCAAAAAGCAAAAAGGGGTTTCTTTTCAAAAAAAAAAAAAGCAAAAAGGGGTTTACAACAGCAGGGGGTCAGCAAAGCGCGAACCACCATCAAAGGAAGAGGCTCCCAGCTTAGCTAGAGCATCAGCGCAAAAGTTCGCCTCTCTGTAACAATGACATTTTTATTTTTGTGATTTTTAGAGCTGCAAATTAAAGTGTTATGTGACATATTAATACAATCGTTGTTGACTAGCGACTACTATTAGGGAAAATAAAATAAAATGATCGATTCTTTTTGTTCATTTCACCATAATCCGCTACACATGCCGTTTGGGGATAGAACCAAGAATTTGTCCTTGGCGAAGCAAAAAGATGAACAAAAAATCTTATTTTTCATTCAAGAATAAAAAAATATACTAAGATCTGAAACTAAATTAATATATGAAAAGTAAAACAATTATCCTTTTTTTTTTTTTTGATTATTCATGGTTGGGAGCAGGGGAATTTAATCATTGGATGTTTCCATAAAAAATTATACCAATCTATATATATAATAGTAGATAAAGTAGAGAGAAACTCAAATTAAAATTCCAAATTAGAGTTTCAATTTTGTGCTATGTGTCTTAAATTATTTATTCTCAAAGAGTTTTATTTCTTAATTTTAGAATCAAATGTGAGACCACATCATAAATATTCATTCAAGTGAGTTATTAAATACAAAAACCAAAAAGTCTAGAATAAATGAATCGAAAAAAAAAAAAAAAGTATTTCATAATAATAATAATAATAAATATGGACAATTTACCTTTTATACTTAATAATATCCTTACAATTTTTTTTAAAGAGTTAACAAAATATATAAATGACTATCAATAGTATTTCAATTATATATGTGGGAATTATATTATGCATCTTATTGTATATTTTTAAGTGTATCAGTGCATATGCATGGAGTTACAAGCTAGTATATTATAGTTAAGATGTCATATAATACTTTTAGCATTATCCATTTAATATTAACAAAATATTAATTGTGGGGGAGGACTTCGTTCCTGGCCACCCGCAAGCTTGTTTGTCCGCTTTGGGAAGCCAAGCCCTCACGGTTTTGTTCTCAAGCAACATGGGAAGACTTTGAGTGCAGTCCCACATCGGCAAGAGACTTCCCATGTCGCTTGAGAACAAAACCGTGCGGGCTTGGCTCCCCAAAGCGGACAAACAAGCTTGCGGGTGGCCACGAACGAAATCCTCCCCCACATTAATGGTGCACAAATAAATATTTTTTAATACATTTCAACCCAATTATTTTTTATATATCAAAAATAGAACTCAACCTTCTTCTTCTTTTTTTTAAATCTTGAAAATCATCTATAATTAATTATGTACTCAATTTCGCAACAAATGTTCTTTTGATGTACAAAATCAAAGAGTCCTTAGAATAGCATCTTACATTTTGTTGCAAAAACCTAACTTTGAATGTATTTATGATTGAAATGTTTGTTCCATCTTTACAATAAAAATTAGAAGAATATAAATACAAATACAACCACTATTAACAAATTAGTAGGCTATTGAATTTTTAGTTCTTACTTAACCATTTGCACAATTCAAAACTATTTAATAATTTTTTGAAGTTCATATATCAAACTATATTATGCTAGTGAGGTTACATTTCAACAAATAGTTTTTCATGAGTTATAAATTCTTGCAAATAAAACTTATTTATTAACAAATAAATATCATCAAGTCTAAAAAGAGTTGTATACCTCTCGAAGATTAGAGATGAGTTAAGAATAAACAACTGCACTATATTTTTACTAAACTGATTATTTAATTCTTGTAATTGAGAATTTATTGGAGCATATATAAAAATATAATGGTGCTCAATTGTATAGTCTTCTTGCTCATGTTGAAAAAAAAAATCCAAATAATTGTTTAAGTAGAGCTAGACAGCAAGGGTAGCACCCAAATCCTGAAATCCCAACTTTCAATTTTGGGTCTTAGATAAGTTAAGAACCAAAATGTCATAAACACATAGTTGCAATACATAAGTCATTTGCATTTTTTTTTTTTTTTGGATGAAGAAATTTTTTTTTTCCTTTTTAACAAAAAAGGATTTTCTTGTTAGTAAAAAATAATTTTTGTTTTGCATGAAGGTCACCAGCCACCCCCTAATTTTCTGGGTTTTTGGAGATTGATTTTCAACTAGAGAGGGGGCCAAGTATGAAATTTTTTGAATGAAAACTTGAAAATAGTATACATTATTATATATTAATAAAAGAAATTATGTTCCTAGTTCTATCATTGCATTCTACAAATGTATTTTTCCTCATTTATCAGATTTACAATTCAAATAATCCATACAATGTACAAAAACTTTTAAGAAAAATATGATCCTCTCTCTCTCTCTCTCTCTCTCTAAATTATTGAACTTGATTATTATTGTAGTTATTAAGAGGTGTTTATTATAATTGTGTTTGTATATGAAATTATCTATTGTACCATTTAAAAAAAATATGATGTGGCAAAATTCTAATAGAAATTTTTTATAAGAAATATTTATAAAATTCAAACTTCAATAAAAATTATATATTAGAATAATAAAGTAAAATATTTAGGGTTTACAAAAGCTTAAATGTCAATGTTAGAAGAAATTAACAAAAAGGCAAAGACTTTTTTTTTTTTTTTTTTTTTTGATGAGAAGACAAAGACTT
This sequence comes from Quercus tomentella, assembly GCA_028535165.1. Classification (NCBI taxonomy): domain Eukaryota; kingdom Viridiplantae; phylum Streptophyta; class Magnoliopsida; order Fagales; family Fagaceae; genus Quercus; species Quercus tomentella. The sequence continues at coordinate 23,647,678 of JAPQVY010000001.1, read as the reverse complement.
TTGATGTTACATGTATTATAGATATAAATTATAAAATTTTAAATTACTAACAAAATTAATTTTTTAATTATATATATTATATTAAAATTGAAGCATAATCAAGATTCAAATTAATTTCTAATTTTTGTCTAATTTTACATTATGTGTCCATTTTATTTTTATTAATTTTAATTTCAAGTGAGCCATTCATAATACTTATTGTAAAAATCAAGATAACCACCAAACTCACATATGTAAGACCACTTAATATTGAATGACTTAGTCAGTAAGCACGAGCTTGAACCTAGCATTAGGATATATAACAAGAATAATAAACAATATATATATATATATATAATATAAAGAAGAAATAAAGAAGATAAACTTAATACAGCAAGTAAAACTTTTAATCTAATTTTCAAAACCTCCTCTACCTATCAAATTTTTTTTTTTTTTTAGAAACACCAAATAAATAATTCTAGCAAAACAAATGTTGCCAGTTGCCAACTTGCCATTCCAAATTTTTATTTTTATTTTCTGGTTATTGTTTGAAGTCAACAAGCTTGATCAAAGTCAATAAACAAATAATCAGTACCTATACCTCTTACAAGAATAATCATTGCCCATTACCCAACCAGAAACCAAGCCCCTCCTTCTCTCTCTCTCTCTCTCTCTCTCTCTCTCCCCCACCTTCCCATCTCCAAAACCAAAAGCACCTCACCCTCTCTTTCTTCCTTCCCCATCTCGATAACCATACAATTACTTTCCCCCACCAAAAAAAAATACACAAAAAAAAATGAATCCATATCCACAGGAATCATCACCACAGACACCCAAAAAAGAGGTCCAAATCCAAGGTCCTAGGCCGCCTCCCCTCAGAGTCAGCAAAGACTCCCACAAGATCAAAAAGCCTCCACCACATCCACCGCCTAAACTACCTCTAAAACCCTTCCAAAACCCACAACAACAACAGCAACCACCACATCAGCAACAGCCAGTAATTATCTACTCTGTCTCTCCCAAAGTCATCCATGCCTCATCAGCCAGTGACTTCATGTCCATCGTTCAACGCCTCACGGGCTCTTCTACTTCATCTTCATCTGCATCTTATTCCGGCGCCGGAGACCTCTCTCCTGCGGCGAGGTTGGCCTCCATCGAAAAGACAAGCCCTTCAGAAAGAGACCGAGAAAGAGCCAACAGTACTAATACGACTACTGCTATGTTGGAAGAAGAAGAAGTGGAAGTAGTAGAAATCTTGGGTCAAGCTGCTACTCATCCTGGGATATTATCGCCGGCGCCGGCGACTTTAGCTCCGATCCCAGATGGGTTTTTCTCGCCGTTGATTGAGCCGCAGGCTTATTCGCTGATGCATGAGTTGAGTCCACTTTGGCATAACGCGTTCATGGCCAGTCCTTCTGGCTTGTTCTCAGCTCCTTTGGTCTCTCCATCTCCATCCTCCATGGACCTCTTCAACCATTTTATGGACTTTTAGTCTATATTTGCTTTTGAAATTGGTAAAGGTTTTGCATTGACTGACTTTTGGTTTTGGTGGAAGGATTTTCCACGGCAACTTTTTTCTTTTTCTTTTTGTAATTTATTGTACTAGTTAGGACGTAGAACTTACTTTACTTGGGTCTTGGATGGAAATTGGCAAATGAGTTAATTCCAATTTAGTAAAATTGTAAAACAAATGTAATTTGGGGAATTTATTTCTTGTAGTGTTTTTTTTTGTTGTTGTATTGATCTTTAATTGAGGCAGCCGAAAATGAGATTGTATTTAATAAAATCTTCTTTTCTTTTTTTTTGAGTAGGCCATGTGGTCGGAATTGTTTGTCATCTATCCAAATATTGCTCAATTTTTGGGGTGTGAATTGTAAGATGACGACCCAAAGGATATCTTATTTTGTCTTGTTACCTTACTCAATGTAATTGGTGTTATATTCCCATTCTACACGACACAAGTCTTGGGTAGTATATGCTACTTCGTTCTTTTCTCCTTGTATTCTTCTTTGGAAAACGATTAAGATCGATGATTTTATAGGATGAATTGAAAAAGACGAGAAAAAGAAAATCTAATTCAGGTCGTAACCGGACTGCGAAGAAAAGGAAAAAGAGAGAAGAAATTTTATGCTTTTGGGGAGAATTTGGGCAATTGAGAAAAATTAAAAATGCGGTAAAATATAAGTGTTTAGATATGTCATAAGAAAATATTTTCAAGAGAAAATTTTAGACAGAATTTAAGGACTTTAAATTCCGATTACAAATTGCTTCTCTTTAGGCCTTATTGCTAAAATTCCCTTGTCTATTCTCTTTTGCTTCCTTCAAAGCAAAACTTTGAGCAGACAACAACCCAACAACTCCTTCATTCAAAGAGTTGTACTTGACAAAATTGATGGATTTGACTAAACCAAAACTAGAAATCAACCAATTTTATTGCATTGATGGTGGTTTTCCTCCTTCAAAATCCGACAAGCCCAATTTGACCAACAAATCCTTTCTTCCTTCGTTGATCTCTATTGTTCGTCATCATGTGCTGTCAATCATTGTTGATTGATTGAGATTCTAACGAGATCTCAACCAGAACCAAATTCAATGAGATTTCAACTAGATATGATAGCTTCAACCGATCCAGCCATTGCAATACTAAATCTATGGCAATTGAAGACCATGGTGCAATTCAACACCCAAACTTATCGGGTTGAGTGGCTGTTGCATCTCGAACCCAATTTGACTCGACATGTGGACACCTCTTTAAAGCATTACTCTTGAAGACAAATTATCATAAATGACTTCAATTTGACATCAACATCATTGGAGTTAGAGATGGTAACGCAACAAGGTGGGATCAAATCAAGGGTGCCCCTAGTAAGAGTTGATAACCTCATTCCCCTTCCTTTGACACCTTAATATAGGGCACTTTGGTCTATTTATAGTTCTCCCTTTAGACTGAGTTACTTTCTCCTGACAACATACTCCGATATCTTCGATCATCTCACTAAGGTCATGTCGACCTATGTTTTTACATCCATGCCACTAATAACCCTAGAAATCTATTCACTCTAATCAACCCCATCTCTTACAACATCATCACGATTGATCAGAATCTTAGCCTTGTCAATTTTGGTAGACTCACTTGCATGTCAGATCATTAGGGCTCTTGGTTTAACAATGATGTTGAACATTTTGATTGATTATAGCAGTTTGACTATGAATTCGGACCTAAAATCCCGACTTGCTCCCTTCCTTCCCAATACCATAATCCCATCATAACACAACTATATAGGCCCACCATTGCTTTTTATTGTTTAAAGGAAAAGGCTTAAACTTAGGAAGTGATGGAGGGTAAATTTGAGCAAGATGGATTGTTGTACATTTGAGACCTTAGAGCATTCTCATCTAGTGGTGTAAACTAGAGTTTTTGCTATTATATATGGCACTATAGCTAAAAAGAGGGGAAAAACTTGCTACATCTGGTTATGAATTTAGCAAAAAAGTATACAAATGCTATAATTGATTGGTAAATATACAACTTCACTATGACTCCTCTATCCCATTAGTTTTTATTTCATCCCTTTTATGTACTCATACTAAAAACTCCACAAATCTTATTTTCTCTATCATCTATGTGGGTGGGTGGGTTGCTATTAGGGCTAACAAAATGTTGACACAACTCGCGAACCTGACACAACAAGACATGAAATTAGCAAGTTATGAGTTGAAACTTAACGGGTTATAGGGATGTCAATTTTGCCCCGCCCTGCTTAACCCACCCCTCCCTGCTTTGCCCTGCGCGGGTTTTCCTCACCCCGCAAAGGTGGTGAGAAGGAGACAGGGCAAAATTTTAGTCCTGCACCACGAGGTAGGGCGGGGATGGGTTTAAACTTTTTAGACCCACCCCGCCCCGCTCCACCCCTCCCCGTCCCCGCCCTGCCCCATGTTTTAAGGGTTATAATTGTAAATTTTTCATACTCTAAAATCTTACTATTTAAAAAAACATATTAATATTAGCTTATTTTATTTTACCAAATATGGTTCTCTACCTTTATTTTGTTATGTGTTATATTATGAGTTTTTTTTTTTTTTTTTTTGTGACTCTTGTTAAACACTTGGATATATTATTCAATTTTTTTTTTCTAAAAATTGATTTTATTTGATGGGATAAATTTAGTTTTAATTTCAAGTATATTTTTATTAATGAAATAGGTTTCATTAAAAAAATTGTACTAGTTGTAGGACAAATTAACAAAAAATAGAGTTTTACAGGGTGGGGCGGGGCTTCGTGAAGCCCCAAGGGGCAGGGATGGGGTGAGAAAGTTTTTCCTGTCATGCGGGGCGAGGCAGGGATGGGGCAAGATAAAACCATGCAGGGCAGGGACGAAGACCCCATCCTTCTGCCCTGCCCCGCCCCACCCCATTGCCATCCCTAATGAGTTAGTGTCATATTCAGGTTGACACGAATGACTCGTTTAATAAACGTGGCAGGTTAGTATCCAACCTATACATGGAAGCTATTTGATCCATCTGACCCATTTAATTAAATGACATTTTACTAATATACCCTTCAAACCCTAGGAATATAAACTTATTAGTTGTCGTGGTTTATTTTCTGTAACATATTCTGATTGATTACTTGTGCTATTGAGATATGTTTTAATTTTGAATAATTATTTGTGATGCAATTACTCATTAGTTCTAAATTTTATATTAAAAAAAATATTTGTTTGGTTTTTCATAATTTAGTTAATGCCAAAATTTGTATATATTTTTTTCGCTTTGATAAAATTTGATAAATGGGTCGACACGACTAACTCGTTTAATAAACAGGTTGTGTTAGGGTTAAAGAATCTTGACCCTTTTAATAAACATGTCGGGTTAAAGGTGGGGGATCTTGCCACCCCTAGTTGCTATGGATAGTCATCGATTCAAGTCGATGACATGGGTGCCGAATCAGCAAAAGAGCTTAAAGGTGGGGGATCTGGTTTCAATGGTGATAGGGTTCAATTAGCTTTCAATGGTAGTGATGACTTGGTTTCAATGGTGGTGAGTTTGGATTTTGGTGGTGGGTGTTGTCTCAAATTTGCAAAGTTATGGGTGGTTTTTGAATTTGGTTGGTTTGGGTGCCCCTACCATCAAGGGTTGTTAGGTTTGGGCTTGGATGAAGGAATCGAGATGGGGTTAGATGGGTGTTACATTTGAGTTGTTGTTTTGTTGGTGAAAAAAAAAATATAAAAATATCTATTTAATATAAAAATAGCTATTTAAGTTTATTTTATTATCCTATATTGTAAAATGAAGAAGGAAATGTAGTGTGTATTATTAAATTAGTTATACACACTCCTAGATAAAGTGACTTTTTGGTGCAGTAAAATAGTAAAATGTTTTACAGCCAAAAAAAAAAAAAAAAAAGGGTAAAATATTACAAATGTTTTTATGTATTTTAATCAATTTTTTGTTGATTTAGATGATATTTTCTTAGTCATGTGGTTTGGTGGTATTACATAGTCTTTTATGTAAGGAAAATTACAATCCATTCCTTTGTTGTAATAATTATATACATATATATATATATATATATAAAATTCAATTATAACGTTATTAAAAACATTTATGAGACATTTAATTATACAACAGCATAAAAGAATATAGAGTTTGAGGTGAGTGTTGCCGAAGCAAAGATCCAGTAAACCAAATCTTAGTGCAGGGATTAATTTATAATTTTTGAGTCATGTTAACAGATGTCCTTAGAGTAATTGTTAATGAACCATAATATGAAAGTTTTAACATGACTTTCATTGAAAATATAAAAAGTTATCAGTAAAATTTATTCCCATCAAAAAAAAAAAAAATCAAAAAAATTTATTATTTTATTATTCTCCCAATAAAATATTTTTAAAAATAGCTCTTAAACCAATGTTCTAAGTACATTGATTAACATTTACTGAGAATTTTTTTATCCAAAATTGGTGGCAGATTTTCCTTCATGGGATCAAATCACATTGTGCCCACTAGCCCTTGTTTTTTTGACGTCCTATGATGATCTTGCATAATTGTCAAAGCATGTGCAACTTAGGAAGAATAACGAGGAGGAAAAGTCAGCACTCATTATCTCATTAATTGTCATAGTTAGCACCTCACCTGAGGTGGCAGAGGATTTGGGTAGAATTGGATTAAAAAATAATAAAAAAATAGTTAATGAACTATTTTTTTTAAAAAAATTGTCATGCCATTTTGGTGGAAAATATAAAAAAGGGTCAAAAAATTAATTATTTTTCTTTCTATAAAAAATTTCTTAAATTATTTCTTAAAAAAAAATGCCGTTAAGATGTCCATTAACAAAATACAATTACAAAAAAATAAAATAAAAATAATAAGTTTTTCCATTATTGGTTCAGTAGACTAATCCCAGAATTTCAATGTAATGCAAGCTCTCCTTTTTTTTCTTTTTAAAGGTTTTTCATAAAGAAGACTATCATGTCTAATTATTGGACAAAGCATGCGTATATGTCAAGCAAAAAGTTTTGAATTGACCAAGAGCAAGAAGGCATGAATTCTCGGGAGAAAAGCTGTTTTTGACTTTTAATAAGTCAAATTAAATTCAAGCATTGTTATATCTTCCAAATTCTGGGGAATATCTACTGATGACTTGTAGGTTAACAAAATGATGTTAGTGTTACATTGATTTGGGCTGAAATTCAAGAATAGAAACCTTGACAATTTTAGTTTGCCAAAATTCAGTCATGGATCTGCAGCAGCTACGACGAATTTAGATCTTTGCCAATAAAATCATTCCAGAAATTCTCCAGCAAAGAATCAGGAATCTAACTGGGCTTCTACTCTTCGTTAAACCTAAACCTGGGATCTCCAAAAATGACACTTTAGATGACAATAAATACAATTTGCATCAAGTTGCGTGTCTAATAAGCGTGCACATGTTGACTGCAAGCCAGTAAGTTTGATTCTAACACATCAAGTTGCATCATTTTGAATTGTCTAACTATAATTCCTACAATTCATAAATAAATAAACAAAAAACTATAATTCCTACAAACATGACATTAAGATGGATGTTTATAGCTTTGAAGGTGTTGACTACCTAAATGACATTTAAATGAGAATAGATAGTATGACCTAACAAACAAGATGTGTGCCAACATGATTGCTGGTGTTGTTGACTGTAACCGCATAACTTGATTGTTACATATCTAAGTGCATTGAATTGTCCAACTCTAGTAGTTGCTACAATATCTTGAGAAGAAGTGAACGTTCAAAATAAGTCCAATAGTTTAAAAAGTTATTTACAAATATAATCTTTTACAACTACTCCTATCTCTATTGCTCCCAAATAACAAAAAACCAAGTTCATCCTCAACCTTCATATGCAAACTCCACTTTGCTTTTGGAGCCAACTTAAAACTTTCAGGTTCAATGATAAATTATCCTCTACTCCACAATGCATACTTATATTAGAACCAAGGGTAAGATATCATGTCCTTGTCACTGGTGAATTGCGCGTCCCTCCAATCAATGTGCCAACCCTCTCTCCCTTTATGGCTTTTGAGATGTTCCCCGGTTCACCTAGATTGAAGACAACAACTGCATCGAGGGAAAGAAAATCATCTCAATACAGGGAAATTCTATTTATTTAAGATGAAAGTGCCAACTTATAAAACACAGAATTGTTTCACCCGGTACTTCTATTAAGTAGATTTTTATTTTCTAATCTTCACTTGGGAATCTAAATACTACCTTTGTGGCTTTGATACCTGTTGAAGTAGAGAACTTGAAGTGAAGAACTTTAGGCCCATTAGCCTTGTGGGCAGCATTTACAAAATTTTGAACAAAGTACTAGCAAATAGATTGAAGGGGGTTTTGGAAGAGAAAGTGTTTGATACACAGAATGCATTTATTCAAGATAGATGAATACCGAACTCTGTCCTCATGGAGGATAAATGCTTGGATAGTAGATTGAAACCTGGCTACCAGGGGTTCTATGTAAGTTAGATGTGGAGAAGGAATATGATCATGTCAACTTGGAATTTCTGATTTATTTGTTACAAAGGTTCGGTTTTGGGGAAAAGTGGCTGAAATGGATAGAATTCTGTATAGCCATAGTTAGATTCTGTCTTGGTGAATGGAACACCTATATCCAACTTTGTTACTTAAGATACATTCTCATATGCGTTAAGGCAGTTTCAAGCCTGAGGCTTGACCTATCCAAAATTGTTCTAGTGGGAGAGGTGAGAGATGTAACAGAATTGCAAGCAATCTAGGATGTTGTGTATCTTCTTTACCAATGATGTAATTGGATTTAACTCTGGGAGCTTAGTTTAAGGCAAGGCACATTTGGGGTTCCATTCTAGAAAGAATGCAACAGAGATTGAAATTTGAAAGGCCGAAAGAGGATGCACTTGTCAAAAGGGGGTAGACTCACCTTGATCAGAAGTATGTTATCTAGTCTTCCAAACATTTTTTTTTTTTTCCCATTAGATGTTATAGTGGAATACAGAACGGAGAAAATTCAAAGAGATTTCCTTTGGGGTGAAAATGAAATGGGTGAGGAATTTAAATATCACTTGGTCGACTAGAATGTTGTTTTCACACCAAACTGTGATAGAAGTTTGGGGATCAAGAAGCTACTGATTTTTAAAAAAGCACTACTTGGGAGATGAGTGTGGTAATATGTGAATGAAGAGAATGCATTTTGGAGTAGGGTGATTGATACAAAGTACGGTACTTCTTTGGGAATAGTGTTCTGATGAGGTAAGTGGACCTTATGGAGTGAGGCTGTGAAAAAACATTAGAAGAGGCTAGGAAAGTCTCATGATTTATAAGATTTTGTGGGGGAGCGGTTATATATTTCACTTCTGGCATGACTTGTTGAATGGTGATACTAAACTTAAGGATAGTTATCTTGAACGTTTTCTAATAGCAAGGGACAAAGATGCCAGAGTGACAGATTAGCTACAATACAAAAATGGTTGCTCTTGTTGGAATCCATTATTTTCTTGAAAGCTTCACGATTGGGAGTTAGAATCCATGGAACAGTTTTTGGATGATCAATGATTCAATATGCTAAAAAGATCTTTGGAGAGGAGATAGGTAATTTGGTATGAATTCCATCAAAACCAAGGCTTTCAGGAGAAGAGATACTACAAATTATTAAGAGCAAGAGGGGAATTTTTCCTCTCCTTGACAGAGCATATGGAAAGTTCATGCCAAGGGTGGCCCATGCCCCTTTTTTCATATGGGGAACTGAATTAGGGAAAATTCTGACAGCATACAATCTGAGGAAGAGAGTGGTGATTATTATAGATTGGTGTCATATGTGTACAAATCAGAGTCGTTTCTTCCTTCATTGTGTGGTGGCTCAGGAATTGAGGTCTCTAGTATTTTCTTTGTTTGGTATTTCGTGGGAAATGCCTAGTCCCATGATGGACTTCATATCTTGTTGGAAAGGAAAATATGGAGCTGGTCCCCATACCCCTAAAAATAAAGGGACGGGTCCATTGTGCTTAATGTGGTGCATTTGGAGATAAAGGAATGCTCACTGTTTGGAGGGGAACAAGTTACATATAATGAAGCTGAAGTTCCTTTTTTTGAAGACTTTACATAAGTGGACTTCAGCCTCTATTGTGTTTTCTACATCAAACTTACTAGAGTTCTTGGATGTTTTGGACTTCTGTTAATTTCTTTACTGTATCTTTCCTTTTTCTCTTTATTTTTCTTATTGGCTCTTCTTTTGTATAATCCTTGTGTACTAGGGTTGCATCCACTTTTTTTGTGCTTTTTAATGATATATCATTGCTTGCATAAAAAAAAATGTAAATTTACTTATGTTGAAATGATTGTCTAAACATACCTGGAATATTATTTTCCTGGCACAAAGTAATGGCTGTCATGTCCATCACTGAAAGATCTTTTGAAGTCACCTCATGGTAAGTTAGAGTATCAAGAAGACGAGCATTAGGGTTGCTCTTTGGATCATCATCATAGACCCCATCAACGTTTGTAGCTTTCAGCACAACCTCTGCATTAACTGGAGCCATTGAATGAAAACAATTAGCTCAGAACAGAGGATATTACTTTTAAGGGAAAATTACAACTTACCCACCTATGATTTGACCGAAATTTAAGTTGCCTACCTATGGTTTGAAATTTGACACTTTACTCACCTGAGATTTGACTAAAATTTAAGTTGCTACTTATGGTTTGAAATCTCATGATGCAAGTGTTCCACTGGATTCTTTTTGATCTTATTTGGTCTTGTATTTTTATGTTTTTTGTGTTTTTGGAGGAGAGAGACATAAAAGTGGAGCAAATTTACATATTTAGCCCTGTTGTGGGTTACGTAACTCTAACTGAGCTAATCTCAGGTGAGTAAAGTTTCAAATTTTAAACCACAGGTAGACAACTTAAGTTTCAACCAAATCACAGGTGAGTAAGTTGTAATTTGCCCTACTTTTAAATTTAAAGACATCATTTATTACTAGACTTGATTTTCATTTTTAGTAATAAATCAGTTGTCAGATTCAATATCTATCTTAAGTTTTAATAACAAATTGAGTATAACTTGGAGCATCTTTTGAAATATAATTACAAGATTTAAGTGTAATAGAGTATTATCAAATTAAAACTTTCCAAATTAGATGACCTTTAGTAATGTTATGCCAAGATAGCATTTTAATATTAGAACATATAACTTACTTTCTGCACAACGAAGGGCTGCAGCAGTATCTGTAGTGAAGAATGGATTTCCAGTTCCAGCTGCAAAAATTACAACTCTTCCTTTTTCCAAATGCCTCACAGCTCTTCGACGTATATATGGCTCTGCAACCTCAGACATGCGAAATGCAGTCTGCACCCGAGTAGGGATACCAATACTCTCCATCGTTGCTTGAAGAAATATAGCATTCATGACAGTGGCCAACATCCTATAAAAGATAACAGACAATGGATTAGCAAAAAAAAAAAAAAAAAAAGATAACAGACAATGAAAAAGGAAGGGGAAAAGGAGATACCTACATGACTGAATAAAAATAAAAATAAAAACTATTTGGCTGCCTAGTGACAAGATACCCCAAATTCTAGGAAGATGCATATAAACATATATATATATATACACAAATCAATTTGTAGAAAGATATATTCAGTAAGTTTCTTTCGGGTATGTAATAAAAAATTATGGGTTAATTGCACTTTGTCCTCCTAAATTATTGGGTCAAGTTCAATCCCCCACTAAATTATAAAATCATGCCCCCCTAGATGATTGATCAGTTTTCTTTTATTGGTAAGTTACACACGCACCTAGTGGGTCATAAATCCACAATCTCACACTCCATCCCATTATTATGGGATGAGGAAGTGCCAGTTGAGCTATAGCTCATTGGCAATTGATTGATTGATGTTGATATATTAACTATAGGGATCATGATTGTTTACAAGTGGCATATGCAATTTTTCTGAGGATTTACCGAAATTTGAAGAATTTGCTTGTTCCTTTTCATTTTCTATTCCCATTGGCCAATAGAGTATGGGGCTGAAACTATGTTTTCCATTTAAAAAATAAAAATTGTGTTATGAAGGGCTTAATAGATATTTCAATGTTGTCAAGACTAGAATTTAAAGAAAAAAAAAATTACACTAACAATGTGCTTACATAAACAATGTGTCTACTTATCAACAAAAAAAGAAAAGAAAAAAAGACAATGTGCGTATTACCAAATAACTCCAAAAATGAACTGCTGATAAACCATATCCTAAAGCTCATTTTGTGTAGCAAAAAAATAAAAGAGAATATTTGCTTTGCAAATAATAAAAGAGCCCAGTAGCAGTAACAGATTCATAGATTCATAAAGTTACATTAACCATTTAACCATGAAAATAGATCTTCTGTTTACAACTGAAAGAATTAATATGTGCATATTTGATCAATCCAGATAAAGGATTTACCCAATGTAATCAGCAGATGAACGGTCAAGGCCACTACTTCCTGCCCAGGAAGAACCACGGAAGATATTTCCCCCACCAACAACAATTGCAACCTGAAACATTTGCCTACAATGATTTAGACATCATGCATTGAAAACCTATATCAGAGACTCGAGAAAACAGTAATTCAGAAAACAATTGAATTACAAACATTTCAACTACTCCCAAGTTATTCAAGAAATTCTCAGATTATTCTAAATAATTCAAGAATGGAAAGCTATGCTTCTATTCATTTGGGCTTTTCATTTGTATATTTCATGTGTACTAAGGTTCCGCCCCTTTAGCACTTTTTTCCGTCAATGGATTTTATTAAGGAGCAAAAAAATAAAATCTATGCTTTACTTTAAACATATAGGTGTTCTCTCCCACTCAAATTCATTCCAAATTATATTGATACTTTCCTAACAGTTTCTGAATTGCACAAGTTTTGCAGCACGTAAGAAAATCTGTATCCCCATAGCTTTTGCCATTACTATAAACACACATAAAAAAATGATTATTACATGACAATGTAACCACAAGGATCACATCATTGAACTTATTCAAAGAAATGAAAGATTATGTTAAACTCATAGTTCTAAAGGCAAGTGTTGAAGGTTTACCTCAATGCCAAGGCGAGTCACAGCTGCAACCTCCCTTGCAATAGACATTGTAACCTATATTGTAACAAAAAAGTCATACTTCAAAACTTCAAAGAGAATAATACAATTATAAATTCAAAATGGTGTGTGTTTCTTTTTGGCCTGGAAAAAAATAATGTACTTTTTAGATCCCAACCTTCGGGTCTATATTTTGCAAGTGATCTCCTGCAAGTGCTTCTCCACTTACTTTAAGCAACACCCTTCGCCATTTATACGATGATTTAGACATGACACCTTCATTCATCGTCACTCCAAAAGGAGCCATAGATGACATCTGAGATTGCCTTTTAAAACAACCGAGTAAACCAAGCAGATACTTCATATTAGTACTTAAAACGCACAATGCTGAAACTACAATTACCTTTAGAGAAAGAAGAACCTTCAAAATATTTTCACAATCCAACAATAGCAAGAAGAAAGAATTTATATTTAGGTTCTTTTTTTTTTTTTTGGCTGAATCTTAGGTTCATTAACCTTGTACAAAAATGCAAGTAAAAACCAATGCTTTTTCCTAGAAAGGAAGTGAATCCTCCGAGGAAAATCAACCTTACAAGTTTTCGCTGATGTCAGATTCAAACAGATCATGTACATTAAAGGCAAAATCTTTAGCTCATGAGTCATGACTGAGAACCCTAATAAAAAAAAAGTTTGGATCCCTCCTGTTGGAAGCTATTTTGAACCTGACCAGCCCCCCTGCATGCCGAGGAGGGGGGGAACAACATTCATGGAAATGAGAGTCATCATAAAAGCAATGGTCTATGATTAATCTTAAAGTTTTCATGGCATAAATCCATATCACTTTTAAACCACTGATTTTTATAAGCACTCCTGATGATATATCCAAATATGCCCTGGACTAATTTATAAGATTAAAAGGGAAAACCGCCACATAGGTGCTAATTTCACAAGAAAAAAAATATAAAAACTGGTTTAGTGAGTGCAATTCAATCCTAATATAAAAGTGTGTGTCCTTTCTAAGTATTTGAGAAATTTTACATTATTCATTTTGAAAATTCATGTCCACTTCGTTTGGAAGAAAGTGAGGTCAGTTGGTTATTTAGTCAGTAGAGACTTGCAAGTTGAAGTATTGTAGATAAAATTTCCTATAATATCCAATTAGCCTACTTATTTCCTCTCTGTATTCCCTATTGCAGTTGACATGGCTAATTGGATTGAATAGCTTCAGAAATTTCTTATAGGATGGGTCAGGGGATGAGGCTAAATTTCTTTTGGTGAATTGGGCTAAGGTTTGTGCTCCTCTTCCCTCTGGTGGTTTGGCTATTAGGAGTTTAATGAAGCATTACTAGGGAAATGGCTGTGGAGGTTTGGGCTTGAGAGGGATGCGTTATGGAGGAGAGTGATAGAGGTGAAGTATGGGTGTGAGTGGATGGGCTGGTGTTCTAACTCAGTGTCTGGTTCTTATGGGGTGATTTTGTTTAAGTATATTAGACGGGCTTGGCATACTTTGTTAAGCTATCTCTAGTTTGAGGTAGGGGATGGTTCTAGAGTGATGTTTTGGCAGGATCAATGGTGTGGGGATAATTCGCTTGCCATGTGCTTTCTAGAGTTATTCAGGATTTGTTGTGAGAATGAGGCAATGTAGCAGATCTAATGCAATTCACTAATAGGATCCTCAATCAGGATGTGAATTTCATGAGAGCTGTGCAGGATTGGGAGTTGGAGTTTTTGTCGAATTTCATGGATGTGATTTATGGTACATCAGTAACAGGAGGAGGATATAGTGTGCTGGATACCAGATGAGAAAAAGGGATTTACGATGAGTGGTTACTACTGGGTTCTACTTTGCAACCAAGACCAATCTTTTCCTTGGAAAAGCGTGTGGAAATCAAAGGTGGTTACTACTGGGTGACTCTATTTTTTTATATGTAAAAAATTTTCATTACTTATCCAAAAAAAAAAAAAAATCCTATAATATTTATGTTGGAGACCTTTCCTGCCGATATTCATAATTCACGTACTAATGATCAAGCAAATATCTCCAGGATATATGTTTTCACAAGTGGGAAATTCCTTCATCTTTTTTAAAGATCCGTCAAAGGAATCCCCATATTTGAATGGTTGAAATGGAATTAAAAGTGATATTGATAAAGACTATGAAGTACTAATAGTCAGACTCCAGTAGCAAACCTTTAAAAGGTCATCATCATCATCATCATATATATATATATTTGATAAATAAAGGTCATCATCATAATAATTATAGCTACATTCATTTTTCTACATGAACTGCAGCATCATCTTTGGTTTCCCCTTAGAACTAGGGATTAATGGGTGATGGGATGCATTGAGCCACATCCAGCATATAATTGCTATGATGGTGATGATGCATTATAGCTACATTCATTTTTCCACATGAACTGCAGCATCATCTTTGGTTTCCCCTTAGAACCAGGGATTAATGGGTGATGGGATGCATTGAGCCACATCCAGCATATAATTGCTATGATGGTGATGATGCATTATAGCTACATTCATTTTTCCACATGAACTGCAGCATCATCTTTGGTTTCCCCTTAGAACCAGGGATTAATGGGTGAAGGGATGCATTGAGCCACATCCAGCATATAATTGTTATGATGGTGATGATGCATGCACACACACACACACACATATGATCAGGTAAATAGAGGGAGGGAGGGGGGGGGGGGTTGGGATGCTGTGGTTCGAACCCCACTGCCCACACACCACAACAGGTGCTGGAACCACTGGGGTATCTCTAGAAACCTATGGTGATGATGCATATAATTCTTTGGTTTCCCCTTAGCAATGATGGTTTGTAATAGGGAAGAGCTGTAGACCCAAAACATCCTAGGTTCGATCCCCACTAGGAGTTTCCCATACATAGTTCTGGTGGATGGGTTCATGTATCCGTGGTTTATTCCTCAAGGGTGAGTCCAAAGGGCTCTGCCTTGGTGAGGTTCCACGTCATAAAAAAATTTTAAAAAAAATTGATGTTTTGTAATAGATATTGTACAAAATGTGTTCCAGAGGTTGGCATTCTTATGTGTGAGAAAAAGTATTCAAGAAACTATTTAGGAGCAAAACACTGTTTTTTTTTTTTCTTCATAAAATCATAAAACAATATTAGAAGTTTTCCTTTGATATTGAGGAAAATTCATCATTGAAAAATATTAAATATTTTTTACATCATCTAATTGTAATATAAGGAGGGCTACACTGGATCAAGCCCTTTTTGGTCCATTATTTCTTTTTGCTTGAGTCCAGCAGCAACTTTTTGGGAAAGTAATCCTCCTTATACTTCTTTCAAACTCAGATAACATGTTATCAGTATGCAGCTAAGAAACAGGGAAAATATGGCCAGCAAAAGGAAGGGAAAGGAGGGAGGGGGAAGATGACCAAAATTCAATAATGTAGGCTTATAAAGTCCAGATTAGAAACCAATCATAAACCTAAACATTATTGGTAAATCTTGATAATTGCCATACTATGTACCGAAGTTTTTCCAGATTATAAAATCTAAATCCAACTATGTAAGAAATAACTTAAAAAATCTGTGACCAACCTCCTCTTCTTTGCATATAAATGTTCATCTGGTTACATTTATGAATCTGGTACACTTTAACACTCTACCATATTGAGTAAAAGAGATTTCCCATATATCAGGAGACATAAACATTGTTCATAAAGAAATAAGTGTACCACCGGTTCATGCAAGCCGGACTTAAACTGCTAAATAGTTCCATTTTATTCCTCTAGTCAAATACTTTTAAACAGTTCTTATGCTCTAGACATAGTAACTCAATCTTAATTCAACAAAGGCAGTTGCTATTTTGGAAGGCATTTATAAATTTATTTCCAGAGAAATAGATAAAGAGCTTTCCTTTGTCATAGAACCTATATGGTGGAGAATAGTTGATATAAAAAAATAAAATGTAACTCATCAAAAGAACATAATAAAGTGGCTACCCTTTTATTCTTGAAATTCATCTTTCTAGAAAACAGGAATGGCATACCACCCATATGCCTTATTCTTCTCAGAAGTAAGTAAATCTTCTACAAACATATAGCTACCCAATGGTTCAATCACAGTGGAAAGGCAACTCATTTAAAAGCACTGATACATCATCTTCATATTTATTTTAGATCTGTATAGAATGGTTCCACCCCCACCCCCCCCAACTATAGTCTACAGCACATGGAAAGGCATTAGGAATGGATGGGAGAGATTTCCTGTTTTTATTAATTTTGCAGTAGGGAATGGTAGAAAGGTTAGAACTTTGCATGATGTACGGTCTAAGGAGGTTGGCCTTTAATCAGTTTTTCATCATCATCAACATCATTTTGTCCGCATGCATATCACAGAATACAAAACAAAACAATTCAATTCTTTAACAACAAACATAAATATCATCACACTCACAACCAAATCATCATTATATGTAAAAAACTTGGCCAACTGGTAATCAAGAATACCAAATAAAACATGAATTTATTCAAACTCGGAGTATATAAAATTATTAAGAAACACAATGCAAAAACATGAAACATCCTAAACGTGGAACAAACTAAAATCAAGATAAAAGAACAACCCAATTCCCACCATACCACAAAGACATAATCTGAGACACACAAAGCTCAAAATCCTTTCCAAAATTCAAGGACAACCCACAATTCCTCAACACCTATTATACAAAGAAACAAAGAGAATCCATCAGTCACTGTCCGTACCTCATATTGATGGGGTCAGAAGAGGAACCCATTTCAGAAGAAGAACATTGAACCATTAACCGTCCATTTGAGCTGGGATTACCCACCACCAAAGCATGGTAATGGGGTCTGAATGGGGTCAGAGATAACAAAGAAAATGACCATGAAGAAGAAGAAGAAGAAATGGTATTGAAAGAGAGAGGAGGAACAAAAAAAGTGGAGATAGCCATCAGAATCTGAAACTGAAACTGAAACTGAGTCTGAAACAAGAAGGTGTTTTTAGCTCTGCCACCAAGCACTCTCTGCCATATTTCTCACGAAGGATAATTTTTATTTTAAAATTTTATTTTATTTTATTTTTTAATTCTTATTGTTTTGGGTTTTGGGGGGGTTTTATAAGATAACATCATTTTCTCAAGAAAATGACATTTTTTCCTGTAAAATATCTCGTGCCAAATAAAAAAAGAATCCAAATTTTGTATCTTCTTCTTGGAATTTCTCACTCATCACCTTTGGGGTTTGGAGTTTTGACCCTCTCAGAGCTTCTCCAATCAATTTTTGTACTATTTGGAGAATGAATAATGATATTTAATTTTTACCTATCCACTTTTTTAAATACACTTTCTAACAAATTCTCTATCTCATTTAAATATTATTTTTTCATTCATTGTTTATTCTTTTTTAAATCATCATTTATTCTTTTTTTAACAACTATATTTTTCAATGAGAAGTGTTATATTCACAACATTTTACGCAATACTTTCACAACAAAATTTATGTGGAAAGTTGTTACTAGTTCTAATTTGAACCTACTACTAAAATTATTTTTTTACTCGCCAATATTAACTAATAACAATCTGTTACTTAAAATTTATTGTAAAAATATTGTGGTAGTATTTTTCAATTAGGATTTTTTATTTTTATATTATTTTTCTTTCTTTCATTTCATTTTCACTCATACACGTTTCATTTCTTTTTATTCTTTTTTCTTTTTCTTGTTTTTCTCCTCCACACAAGTGTCTAGCTCTATCTCTATCTCCCCTTCTTTTATTTTCTTTTCCACCTCAAGAACATTCTAGTTCCAACAACCTCACATTTTGTTCACATCAGAGAGACTGCTACTCGTCTGCCATCCCACCGCCGGTGGAGATCAAGGTCGCCGAAAGGACAAAGCCGGTGAAGATCAGCGTTCACCATGCAGCACTACCACGTCCGCTGCCCCACCGTCGCTCGTCCTCCTCCCCACCACCAAGCTGGGTTAGATCGGCTTGTTCTTTTTTTTTTTCTTTTTTTTTTCATATTTGCTTGTTCTGATTCAACTTTATTTTAAGAATTGGATTTTGTTTTGTGTTTTGTGTTTGGATTATGTGAGAATCGGGGTTAGATCGGCTTGTTCTTTTTCCTTTTTTTTAATATTTGCTTGTTCTGATTCAACTTTATTTTAAGAATTGGATTTTGTTTTTTGTTTTTTGTTTGGATTATGTGAGAAATAGAGAGAATGAGAGAAAAAAAAAAAGAAATCCGGAGGAGAGAGAAAGAATTGATATAATAGTAACTGGTATAATTTTTTAAGCAGAAAAATTGATTTGGAGTTGCTATAGTGTTCTCTAGATTTAGAGAAGTACTGTAACAACTTCAAAAAAAATTTTGGAAAAGTTTTGTGTATACCGAACCGGTTGGAGCATGAACAGTAGCATAGATTCTCCAAAAAACCCCAATACAGCATCTGTTGGAGATGCTCTCATATGGCATTTTCTGTTGGTTAGGTTGAATTTTAATGAAAACTGTAATTTTTTCAATATAAAAGTGTACAAATTATTTCTACCTTTTTTTTTTTTTTAGTATCATAATTTTTCATTCATTAATTTTTTTTGTGCATCGAAAAAATCTATGGTGAATTTAAGTTTGCTGAGTGTACATGTAAGTTAGATTTGAGCTTATATAAGGAAGTAAAATAAGTTATCTAACAGTACATCTACATGAAAAGTTTGACAAGATGCTAGCTTTGACATGACACTTGGACAAGAAAAAGAAAGTGACGGTAGGACATGAAGAAGATGCACATTTAAACAAGAAGAAGAAAGTGATGGTGTAAGAAACACAGGGTGTACGTAGAAAACCATAGAGAATGGATGAAAAACCACGGTTTGAGCAAGAATGTAATGTTCTTGCTCTGCTCAGATTGTGTTATGTGTGAAAAGAGATTGATTTCTTACAACAAGGTTGTTCCTCTCTCCTACCAACTCTCTACTCTCTTTTCTCCAAAATATCTCCTTAGATTCTTGCCCTAAAAATACAACTACGTGTTTCTCTTATAATTTGAGGAATATGGCTGAGTACAAGGACAGGTATCAAGTCATCATTTCTCTATTTTGGACCTTTTCACAACTGTGATTTTATTTGCTGACTAGAGGATAGGAATTGCGCTAACGTGGCACTGGGACCTGTGGGTAGGTGACCTTGCCACTGCTTGGGAAACAAGTCCTAAACATTGAGAGGGACATCAGGAGTACTATGATTGATACACGTGTCTCTGATGTGGTCCAACATGCATTCAACCAATAAAGGGCGTCCTCATAGCTTCTGATCTTAGAAAGTCACTATCTCCCTTTTTGTTAGTGCTTAAGTACCATGTCAGGTGCAAATCTTACTTCCTTCCCAAGGCAGTTACGCCTTTAGCACGGACCAAGACAAAATCCTTAGCCAACACTTTCTCTTCCTTTGCTCACAGTCATTCCACGTGTAAGGTCTAGATTCAACCACTTATACATTCTCCCATACCTTAGTGGTGTTATGTACACTAAGCAAGGAAAAAAAATAGAGTGTATCTGTTTAAATTTAAAAAATGATAAGAGATGTGGAGGAAAATATTATGTGTTTATTTAAATGAACAAAATTTAGTTACAAAATTTGTTATAACCTAAGATTACAACCTTAGTCAATAAAATAAGTATTATTACATATTTTGAAAATTTAACTATTGAATTGCATATTCTTTACACTTTTAATACACATGTCAAATTTTGTGTCAATCAGATATTATATACTATATGATCTATAAGCTTATATTTTATGCATAATTTTAAACTACAAAAACTAGTAACTTAAACAATTTATTGATGGTATAACTATTGATCTTTAATTTTTTTTTTTTTTAATTTTGTAAGTATGGAGAATATAAGAAGAATATATAATCCAATAATGGAATTCTCAAAATTCACCTAAAAAAAAAAGATATTGAGTAAGGTTGTAACCTTAAGTTACAACCAATTTTGTAACTAAATTTTGTCCTATTTAAATTTCAAAAAGGATAAAGAAATTATAAACTACTGAGAACGAGGGTTTAGTGAAAAGTTTTAAATTGTGAGCTTTTATTTTACAAATTTGTCCTCCTTAAATTGAAAAATTATAAGTGAACAAAGAGGAGATATTTTGAGATATCTAAGACAAAGTTCACGGCTTAAACAATAATATAGAATATAGATATAGATACAAAAAAAGTGTGCAAATTATAATTTGTTAACAGCTTAGACAATAGCATAGAATATAGATATAGATATAGAAAAAGCGTGCAGATTATAATTTGTTGAGTATGGTACTTTCCAAACTATATCTATATATAACTTAGATAAAATTCAATTAAATTTCAATTGGATTATCAAATTTGCACCACGTGTCCTATTGAATTTTTAATTTTTATGCCAAGTGAATTATTGAGTGTAAAAATTGAAAAGTATAAATCCAATTAGATTCTAAATTGGATTTCAATTGGAGTCCAATTTTGTACCACATGTCCCTCTAATTTTTTTAATTTTTGTGGCAAGTGAATTATTTGGTACAAAAACTGAAGAGTTTAAATTTAATTAAATTCTAAATCATTTATATATATATATATATATATATATATATAATGAGAAATCATTACATATTTTAGAAAAGAAAAAACTTAGGTACTATACCTTAGGTCTGTTTCTTAGGTTCCCTACTTAAGATTCAGTCATGTGGCTACTTACTAAAAAATACACTTCCATCCCATGAGAAAAAATCCACATGATAGAATCTTAAGAGGTGAACCTAAGGAACAGCACCTAAGTATTGTACCTAATTCTTTCCCTTTTAGAAATATATGGTTTAAAAAATGTATAAGTTAATACCATGTATAATTTGAACCTCTTCTAAAATAATGTATAACTTAAACTGTGTAATTGTGATTATTTTTAATTGTACTCGTGCATAAACACAAGTTTACACACTAATTTGTATAAACAAGCCAAGCATGAATTTTTTTGTATTTTGATTTTTGAAGATACGAGTTCCAAAATTCCAAAGTTTTGGGAAGATATAATACTTTTTTCCATAAACGCAAAATATAATATATAAAAAAAGGACAACCTTTTTTTTTTTTTTTTTTTTTGGCCAACAACAATGAAATGGACTATTAAAAAAAATTATATATATAAGAAGACTAAAATCGACTCCTATACTGCCATTTTTGGCCGAGTTTACTACTAAAATAGTATGATACGTAGGAGGCTGGTCTTTCTCAAAATGGTGTATAGTACCCAAAAAAAAAAAGCTTCAAATTGATAATATTAAGACCAAAATAAACTAGTGTTAGTTTTTGTAGGGCCCTTGGGCCCTGAGGTTCATTATCTACTTGCATATTGGGCCTGTGGCCCAAGCCGAGGACAAGGACCCGCCCGAGGAGGAGGAGCCTTCGTCAGAAGAGACTGTGTTGAAAAATAGAAAGGTGGGATTTGGTCATAATAGCTCCAGAGAGTGTGCCGAGGATGAAAACGTCCTCGGCCAGAATAAGCCGAGGTCCTGGAAGATGATATATCAGCAAGGGTGACGATCTCGGAAATTCAGTTGGAGCGGACAAGCATTGCAGAGATATCAGATAAGGAGGAGCCCTAAAATATCTTAGGTGAAAGCTGCTGCCTCCGCATTAAATGCACTGCAGCTAACTCTCTAGCCACATTAATGTGGAGGTGATGCCTGAATAGTGGATTTCAGCCTTACAGCTACTACATAAGGACATATGGGGAGTGCTGATGGGACAAGTATCCAAACCGACCGTCTAGCATGCACGTGGAAGGTGGAGATGGAAAGGAAAGACAATATAAAAGGAGAGGGAGTAGGTGAGAAAAGGGGATCGGAAAATCCAGGAAAGAAACATCGTAGCAGTCTACAATCAAATTTGTAACGTTACCTAAGAACTTTATATAAGAACCAGTGTCCTCGGATTTTGCCGAGGATGTTTTTTCTTCAGTTTACACTTGTGTATTTTCATTCTTTTGTCATCAAACCTATCTAACTCGTTGTTCGGTTAACTAAAACCCAGTTTTCTAACCCATTCTCTACAAATTCATTATTTTGGGCTTTTTGGGCCTAAGTCTATCTACGTGTTGGGTTAGGAATTCAAATCTGGTCCTTACAATTGGCGCCGTCTGTGGGAAATCACTGGTGCGATAGTGAGTTAGACGTTGAACGATGGTAGGTTCAGGTCCAAATCAAGCAGAATCGATGGGGTCTCAACGTCAAGATCATTTCCCTGAACTTGAGCGAAGGAGAGACTGGGAGGGAAGCGTACACCCTACCTACACCAGTAAGAGTCAATCTCGAGATAAAAACCATGTCTCTCATGAGGAGAATGCAAGAAACATGCAGAGGGAGATTGATTACCTAAAGAGAAGCTTACGCCACGAGCGCAGAAAGCGAGCTCCTTCCAACTCTGACTACTCTTCCGATGATGAGAAGGATGAAGACTACAGACAGAGGTCAAGAACTCCCTCCAACGAGTCTTTCTCATATGATAAAGACTACTGCCATGAACGTAGAAACAGAAATTCATCTTCGAGAGGCCTGGTAAATGACGCCATGAGTAAAGCATTCAATCAAATTTTCAAATCGCCCTTCACACGCTGGATTGGGGAAGGGAGACTTCCTCGGCGGTTCACTCAACCCACTTTCACCTTGTATAACGGCAGAACGGACCCTGTTGAGCATGTTAGTCATTTTAATCAAAAGATGACTGTACATTCCAAGAATGAAGCCTTGATGTGCAAGGTTTTCCCATTCAGTCTGGGGCCTGTGGTAATGAGGTGGTTTGACGGTCTGAAGGCAGGTTCCATTGATTCCTTTAAGGAACTCACCCAAACTTTTGGGTCTTGTTTTATTACGTGCAGCAGAGCTCCTTGTCCTTTGGCTTCCTTGCTGTCTCTGTCCATGAGAGAAGGAGAAACTCTGAAAACGTACTCGGACAGATATTTGGAGATGTTCAACGAGATAGATGTTGATTTTGAGGACGTAGCCATCAGTACTTTCAAACTCGGCCTGCTTGCCAAGCAGGGCCTAAGGAAGTCTTTGATGGGGAAACCTGTTACTAGTATATGTCAACTCATGGATCAGATTGACAAGTATAAGAGGGTTGAGGAAAACTAGCAGCAAGATAAGGGGAAGGGCAAGGTTATCCCTCAAGAGATGAGGGATTTCAGATTGGACCACTACAATAATAACAGACCCTGGAGAGATTTTTCCGGACAATCTGGGCTTACAGCCCGTCAAGTGGTAAATACAGTGTTCCGAGAACCGGTGCATCAAGTTTTAGAGAATATTAAGAATGAGCCGTATTTCAAATGGTCGAACAAGATAAGTGGAGATCCTTTGAGGTGCAACCAAAGCCTTCATTGCCAGTACCACCAAGACCGGGGACATACCACTGAGGATTGCCGAACATTGTGGAACCATCTGGAGCAACTGGTTAAAGAGGGGAAGTTACAAGAATTTCTATACCGATCCAACGGACAGGGGGACCAGTCAAGGTCAGGGGCTTAGGGGAATGCTTCTTCAAGGCCCCCGTTGGGTATAATCAATGTCATTTTTGCTGCGCCTAGGAGAACTGGTTCTCATCCTACCAGGGTGATGTCTGTGGCCAGATCACCAGCCGAGGGCCCTAACTCCGAGCCGAAGAGAGCTAGACTGGAAATCCGACCTTCATTGAGTTTCTTGGACGAAGACAAGATTGGAACTATCCAACCACATGATGACGCTTTAGTGGTCACCCTTAGAATAGGGGGGTATGATGTGAAGAGGGTAATGGTGGACCAGGGCAGTTGTGTAGAAGTCATGTACCCTGACTTGTATAAAGGACTAAACTTAAAACCTGAAGACTTGATAGCTTACGATTCGCCTTTGGTAAGTTTTGATGGGAAGCTTGTTACCCCGGAGGGCCAGATTAGGTTGCCCGTACAGGCCGGCTCAGAGGTAGTGGAAGTGGATTTCATAGTGGTGGATGTGTACTCCCCCTACACGGCTATTGTGGCCAGACCCTGGCTTTATACTATGGGTGCTGTTTCATCAACTCTGCATCAGAAGGTGAAGTATCCGTCCGGAGACCGGATTGAGGAGCTGGTAGGGAGCCAATCCATGGCTAGGCAGTACCTTGTGTCAACAATTTTGCATCAGCCAGCAGCGGAGTCCTCAGCCACGGTCAAGGAAGGTTTATAGCAGTCAAAGTCTCCGGAATTACCTGTGAAAGGGCCAGCCGAGGAGGCCAAGTGTGAGGATTTAGAGAAATTTCCCATTGGTGACGATCCGGAAAAGTTTTTTCAGGTTGGAGCTCAGCTGCCACCTCAGGAGAAAGAGGAGCTGGTAGTGTTTCTCAAGAAGAACGTTGATGTATTCGCTTGGAATGCTTACGAAGCTCCGGGAATGGATCCGAGCTTCATCTGCTATCATCTGAATGTCAGTCCATCTGCCACCCCCAGGAAGCAACCACCTCGACGTTCATCCAAGGAACATTCGGATGCTGTAAAGGACGAGGTGATGAAACTTAAGTAGGCTAGGGCTATTAAAGAGGTTTTTTACCCTGAATGGCTAGCCAACATCGTGGTGGTAAAGAAGAAGACGGGGAAGTGGCGTGTATGTGTAGATTTTACAGACTTGAACAAAGCCTGCCCAAAGGACCCTTTCCCTATGCCTCAGATTGACCAACTGGTGGACGCAACTGTGGGCCATCCTCGGATGAGTTTTCTGGATGCCTTTCAAGGGTACCATCAGATACCTTTAGCTTTGGACGACCAAGAGATGACAGCTTTTTCACTCCTATAGGAAACTACCATTACAAAGTGATGCCCTTTGGTTTGAAGAATGCAGGGGCTACCTACCAAAGGATGATGACCAGAATGTTTGAACCACAGTTAGGAAAAAACATTGAAATTTATATCAATGATATAGTAGTAAAAAGCAAGGCAGAGTCCGAGCATGTTAATGACCTCGGGAATTTGTTTGCTATCTTGAGGAAACATAAACTACGACTTAATGCTTCCAAGTGTTCTTTTGGTGTCGGGTCAGGCAAGTTTTTAGGCTACATGGTCACACACCGCGGAATTGAAGTCAATCCCGACCAGATTAAGGCGATCAACAATCTGCAACCACCTCGGAATCCTAAAGAGGTTCAGAAGCTTACGAGGATGACCGCTGCTCTAAACCGATTCATCTCTTAGTCAGCTGATAGTTGTAGACCTTTCTTTATGTTGTTAAACAAGTGGAAGGGGTTTAAATGGACCGAGGAGTGTGTCCTGGCTTTTCAGCAGTTGAAAGAATATTTGTCTCGACCGCCTATCATGTCCAACCCCGAGGTGGGTGAAGTTTTGTTTGCCTACATCGTAGTGGCATCACATGCGGTGAGTTTGGTGTTAATATAGGTAGATAGTGGTGTACAGAGGCCAGTTTATTACGTGAGCAAGTCACTACACGAGGCCGAGGTCCGTTACTTACCACTAGAAAAGGTCATTTTGGCAGTGGTGTATGGCACGCGTAAGCTCCCCCATTATTTCCAATCACACACGGTTGTTGTCTTGACTCAGCTCCCACTCAGATCTCTACTTCGGAGCGCTGACTACACAGGGAGAATTGCTAAATGGGGCACAATCCTAGGAGCTTTTGATATTAAATATATGTCCCGCACCTTCGTCAAGGGTCAGGTTCTCGCCAACCTGATGGCTGAGTTTGCCGAGACCCCATCAGAAGATGAATTAGAAGAGCAAAACATGGATGGAAAATCAGTTGGCGTAATTTCCTTGCAAGTGCCATTGCCATGGATGGTTTACGTTGATGGTGTAGCTAATCACAGAGGATTTGAGGTGGGACTCGTTCTGATATCTTCATAGAAGATCACAATTGAAAAGTCCATAAGATTGGGATTCTCGGCTACGAACAATGAGGCCAAGTACGAAACTCTGTTGGTAGGGATGACCATGGTTCAGAAGATGGGCGGAAAAACAGTGGAGATTTTCTCTGACTCAAGGCTAGTTGTAGGCCAAGTTCAAGGGGAGTTGGAGGTAAGAGATCCCAGAATGCAGGAATATTTAAGCTAGGTTAGACACTTACAGTCTAGATTTGAGTCTTTTGTTTTATCACAAGTTCCTAGAAGTAGGAATGCCCATGCGGACTCTCTCGCCACACTGGCAACATCCTCGGCACACAGCTTGCCTAGGGTAATCCTTGTGGAAAACTTGTGCAAACCCTCTGAGGTGGGAAGGAATTTGGTCCACGTTCACTAAATAAGGGCGGGGCCTAGCTGGATGGACCCTATTGTGCTATTCCTTAAGGAAGACGTCCTGCTTGAAAGTAAGTTTGAAGCCGACAAGATACGGAGAGAAGCTCCTCGATTCTAGCTGTCCATGGACCAAAAGTTGTATAAAAGATCCTTCTCTGGCCCATACCTGCTATGCGTACACCCTGAAGCAGTTGAGCTGCTCCTAGAAGAGTTACATGAGGGGATTTGTGGAAGCCACACGGGGGGCAGATCTTTATCTCACAGGGCCCTCACACAAAGTTATTGGTGGCCGAACATGCAGAAAGAAGCACAGGAATATGTGAAGAAGTGCGACTAATGCCAAAGGTTTGCGCCAAACATTCACCAACCAGGAGGAGTCCTCAATCCTCTGTCCAGCCCTTGGCATTTTACTCAGTGGGGTTTGGATATTGTAGGCCATTTCCCTAAGGCAGCAGGGAATAAAAGGTATTTTTTAGTGGGCACGGATTATTTCACTAAGTGGGTTAAAGCTGAACCTTTGGCGAATATCAGGGATGTGGATGTCAAAAAATTCATTTGGAAAAATATTGTCACTAGGTTTGGAGTCCCCCGTACCCTCATCTCGGACAATGAACTTCAATTCGATAGTAAAGCCTTTAGAAGATATTGTTGTGACCTGGGCATAACGAATAGATATTCTACCCGGGCGTATCCACAGGGAAATGGGCAAGCCGAGGTTGTCAACAAAGTCATAGTAAGTGGACTTAAAAAGAGTCTGGATGACGCAAAGGGGAAATGGGTAGAAGAGCTATCACATGTCCTATAGACTTACCGGACTACACCTCGAAGGTCCACAGGGGAGACGCCATTCTCTATGACTTTTGGAGCCAAGGTTGTAATTCCTCTAGAAACCAGATTCCCCACGTTGAGAACAAGTTCCTTCACTCCAAGCAAAAACGATGAGCTATTGGATAAGAGCTTGGACTTAATTGAAGAACGGAGAGAGAGCGCCATGATCCAATTGGCCTACTATCAAAACAAGCTCAAGCAGGGGTATGATGCCAACGTAAAGTTAAGGCCACTAACGGTTGGAGACTTGGTCTTAAGAAAAGTCCTAGAAACTGCAAAGAACCCAGCATGGGGAAAATTAGGGCCCAACTAGGAAGGGCCATATCGTATCACATCGGCGGCCGGGATAGGTGCCTATTATCTGGAGGATCTAGAGGAAACACCTGTACCACGCCCTTAGAATGTAAATAACCTTAAGAGGTATTATTATTAATAAAGGCTTCCTTCACCCTATTTGGGTTTGTTGTATTATGTGTCATGCATTATTAACATCTATCTAAGTATCAAACTGAACATTGGCCATGCCTGGCTCCTCGGATCACATGTCTTGGGAAAATTGATAACTTTTAATTATTATTTTAAGTATTAAACAAAACCTTAGCTATGCTTGATTCCTCGGACCACCTGCTTTGGGAAAATTAATACTCATTGACATCTATCTAACTATCTAACCGAACCTTGGCCATGCCTAGTTCCTCGGACCACATGCCTTGGGAAAATTGATAACTTTTAGTCATTATTTTAAGTATTAAACAGAACCTTAGCTATGCCTGGTTCCTCGGATCACCTGCTTTGGGAAAATTAATACTCCTTGACATCTATCTAAGTATCAAACTGAACATTGGCCATGCCTGGCTCCTCAGACCACATGCCTTGGGAAAATTTATAACTTTTAGTCATTATTTTAAGTATTAAACAGAACCTTAGCTATGCCTGGTTCCTCGGACCACCTGCTTTGGGAAAATTAATATTCCTTGACATTTATCTAAGTATCAAACTGAACCTTGGCCATGCCTGGCTCCTCGGACCACATGCCTTGGGAAAATTGATAACTTTTAGTCATTATTTTAAGTATTAAACAGAACTTTAGCTATGCCTGGTTCCTCGGACCACCTACTTTGGGAAAATTAATACTCCTTGACATCTATTTAAGTATCAAACTAAACCTTGGCTATGCTTGGCTCCTCGGACCACATGCCTTGGGAAAATTGATAACTTTTAGTCATTATTTTGAGTATTAAACAGAACCTTAGCTATGCTTGGTTCCTCGGACCACCTGCTTTGGGAAAATTAATACTCCCTGACATCTATCTAAGTATAAAACAAAACCTAAGCTATGCTTGGATCCTCAAATTGCTAAGTATCAGGTCAAAGTCTTGGTTATTGTGGACTTGGTGAAATACATGTTAAAGGTAAATTGGTATCCTTTATTAATGACTTTGTTGCCAAGTGTAATTACTCCAAACAGCAATGGTTTTCACCGCAACAAAAGTCCCAAACAGATGCCCATGAGCATCACTTAAGGCATTTACAGGCATTCTCATATTTGTTTAAAAGTTGATTGCCATTTTTTTGCCCTGTAAACTTGTTAATGAGAAGGGGACTGAGTAATTTTAAACCTATAACCATGTTGCAATGTTGTGTATTAGAATCATGTTTTGCCGAGGTGATGAACTTAGTAAATTTTAACTTGTTTTAATTCTAATTATTTAAGACAAGGTAACTTTTCTCTCATCCACGCAGACTGACTAGGAAGGATTTTACACCGTTATTATGTCTACTGAGTGTTAAGCAAGATAGAAATTGTGTCAATACTTGAGTAAGAGTCATAGAAATAAGGCAAATTTTCACTAACAAATGCCTTAAAACAAGGCAGGTAAAGTACAAAAGGGCAACTTGGTTACAAATTATGAAAACCAAAACAGAAGTTGCCAAACAAAACGTAGGAAAGAAAAAGAAAAGAGATGTCCTAAGTCTATTTCTTTTTTATTACTATTTTTCTTGGAAGAGGGGCTTTGGTTTGTTGAGCTGCAGCCTCCGAGGACCCTTGATCTGCCCCTTTGGAGTCACCCTTGGCCGGAATTGGGAGACTTGCCAAAACGATCTCCATTTTGGTATCCTCTTTATCTTTGGAGGGGTCTTGGGGAACAGCCGGGGGCACGTTGGTATTAAGGGCAGCCTCCTTGTTCGTCTCAACTTCTTTTTCACCGGCCTTAGGCTGCTCGGCCAGTTTTGGAGGACTACTAGGAAGGGGTGGGACCTCGTGAGGGTTTTTTTTTTTTTCTTTTCAGAATCTACCACTTCTGGAGGGGTGTCTGTTTTGGAACTACTCGAAGATGGGGCGCAGATGGCTGGGGGGTAGTAGATGTTTTCTGCCTTCCTAAGTACAGAAAAAGGCTTAACCCTAGCTCGGTTGAGGGCTTTATCCCATACTTGGGCGTAGTAAACCCTACACACCCCTGGGACCTCAGCTTTAAAGGCGTCTTCGGTCTCAGCCACTCCAATCTCGTAATCTTCTTGTAGCGCCCCCTCCCCAGCCTTCTCAGCCTCCTCTCTAGCCTTGACAGCCTGGTCTTTGGCCTTCTCGACCTCCTCCAATTTTCTTTTAAGGGCAGCTGTTTGCTCCTTGGAGGCAGCCAACTGGTCTTCGGCACTGCGAAGAAGTAACCGCTAGCTTTCGGCCTGCTTCTCAGCATTACTTAAAGCGGTCGCGACATATTTTCTTTCTTTTTCTTCTTCGGCCAACTTAGCCTTCAGATCCTTGTTGCTTTTTTCAGCCACTTGGAAGGCATTCACGGCTGCAATCCTCCTCCCCTCCTCCTCCTTCATTCTTCGGTGGGAGTAGTTCACCATCTCCTCGGCCCTGAAGGTGGCTTAGATGGCCTCAAAAGGGATAAGAGATGCAATTTAAAAAAAAAAAAATATATATAAATATATATAAGTGAAAAATAATAATAATTATAACAAATATATAACAATACAAAGGATAAAGAAATAAACTTACCATTGCTAAATCCCTCTTCAGTCCAAGGAAGACTTCATACTGCCTCATAGACCTGAGGTCAGTCATGTCCTTGGGCAGTAGCAGGGATTGCTCCACCGCATCCGCCACATACCCAGCTATACCTCGCTGGAAGTCTTGAAAGGAGGCATCCTCCAGGAGGGGAGCTCCATCCACCTCCATTCGCGGGGCCCAGACGGGCGCTGCAGCTTGGTGGTCAGCCCTTTTATCTCCCTCGGTGGCTAACCTCGTCTGCATTTTCCGGGGCTGCTTGGCCGCCCTTTGGTTCTCAGTTTCTCGTGGAGGCAAGTTCTTCCCTCCTTTCATCACCTTCTTGCCTTTATCATCCCTCTTCCTCTTCAGGTCCGCTGGATCGGTTCGGAAGGGTTGGGTAGGTGGGGGGGTAAAGAGCTTGGTCTGAGGAGCCTTAGTAGGTGCATCCCTCCCCGGCTGAGACTCCAAAAGCTCTTGAAGTGTTGACCTCGGTTTCCTTTGGATCCCCATCTCGTCCTCTGAAGATGCAACTTCTTAGAAGTGACTGGGCAGAGGCTGAGAATACTGGCCGAGGTCACCAGTTGACGTCTCAGGTGACAAGGGTTGGTCAAAAACTTCGTAAAGATCTTCTGAGTCAAAGACGTCCACGACCTTTTTCTGCCTTTCCTCCTCCTCACTTTCCTCCTTGCTGGAAGGTTGAAGAGTTACTTTGGGCACACCCTCAGGGATATATAGATCGGTTGAGGTGCCTTCTGGGATAGGTTGAGTGATGAGGGTACCCTCTGGAATAGGAGCGCCTTGAGGGAGGAGAAAACCTGGGACAGCTATGCTTATCCGGTGAAGGCGGGGTCTCTAGCCCTTATGACACACTTAGGAGCCTAGAAGCTTGACGAGATCGGCGTGTATCCTAGGATCAAGTGAGCCACTCGTAACTGGCCGTCCGAGTTCACAAACACCTCGGCCTTAAGGATTTTGTCTTGGCTATCCTTGTTGACCAGGTTGAAGTTCGGCTTGACAGCGTGTCTATCTGCAAAATCATTAAAGAAACGAAAAGCTATAAGGATCAGAAACGGTATGAAAGAAAGAAAAACACAAAAGATATAACTTTAAAATAGCTATCCTAAGTCTAAAACCCCACCTGGCTGCCCCTCTCTCGTTAAGCAGGGGAGGCCATCGTGCCAATTCCCCGACACGATGATAAAGTCTTTCTTCAGGCCTTTGTTGGATTCAGGCAGACACTGAATAAGCCTGACTTCAGGGTACCTGGACTTCAGGTAATACCCTTGCCCCTTTAGGTGGTGGAGGTTGTAGACCCAGTTAATGTCGTGGTGGGTAAGCCCTAACCTCATCCTTTCATTGAGGGCATCTACAGAACCTAAGATCCTAAACATATTCGGGGCACACTGAGTAGGAGCTAACCTATGGGCCCTAAGGTAATCCCTGGTAATGGTGCCCATGGGGATTCTCATCCCGCCTTCTCTGAAGGCAATCATGGGGATTACTACCTCTCCCTTTCGCCTATCTTCATGCCATTGCCCCTCTTCGCAGTACCTACTGCCTACTCTTGGGGAATCCAGTAACGAGCCCTAAAGTTCTCTATCCCCTCTTCGGAGTCTACTATACACTTAAACCTACCCATTTCTATAAGGGCTTGAAGGGAACTTGAAAGGTTGGAGGGAGAAAAGAGGGCCAAGAAGAAGAAATGTATGAAAAATAGAAAAATATATGGAAAAACAGAGTGTAGAGATTTGTGAAGACTTACAGAAATAAGGAGGGTTTCCTCGGACAAACTTTTAGTATTTGTAAAGATCGTGAATGAAAAGGGAAGGTTGGCAGATTCAGTGTATGTGTGTTAAAGCTAAGTGAATGCTAAAAGTAAAAAGAGGGTTTGATTTGAGCGGTATTTATACCAAGGAGAGAGCAGAGAGCGGGAAAATTCCCGCTCGATTCCCAGCAAAGCCCTTAACCATAGGATTCGCATCACACCGTAGAACGTGGGGGACAGAGAGTCGCAAGAATTTAATGAGGACGTGTCTCAAATGCTGCAGCGCTAAGAGCGTGTCTTGGGTAGTCAAAAAGGCGTCTTTACAAGCAGAGGAAGGGCGAAATCGGCACGGAGCTAATGAGGAGACATCGAAATCCTCCTTTCTTCCCGAAGAGCCAGAAAGAAGAATTTCGAGGGGCTATTGTAGGGCCCTTGGGCCTTGAGGTTCATTATCTACCCGTATATTGGGCCTGTGGCTCAAGCTGAGGACAAAGACCCGCCCGAGGAGGAGGAGCCTTCGTCAGAAGAGACTGTGTTGAAAAATAGAAAGGTGGGATTTGGTCATAATAGCTCCAGAGAGTGTGCCGAGGTCCTGGAAGATAGTTTATCAGCAAGGGTAACAACCCCGGAAATTCAGTTGGAGCGGACAAGCATTGCAGAAATATTAGATAAGGAGGAGCCCCAAAATATCTTAGGTGAAAGCTGCTGCCTCCGCATTAAATGCACTGCAGTTAACTCTCTGACCGCATTAATGTGGAGGTGATGCCTGAACAGTGGATTTCAGCCTTACAGCTACTACATAAGGACATATGGGGAGTGCTGATGGGACAAGTATCCAAACCGACCGTATAGCATGCACGTGGAATGTGGAGATGGAAAGGAAAGACAGTATAAAAGGAGAGGGAGTAGGTGAGAAAAGGGAATCGAAAAATCCAGGAAAGAAACACTGTAGCAGTCTACAATCAAATTTGTAACGTTACCTAAGAACTTTATATAAGAACCAGTGTTCTCGGATTTCGCCGAGGACGTTTTTTCTTCAGTTTACACTTGTGTATTTTCATTCTTTTGTCATCAAACCTATCTAACTTGTTGTTCGGTTAACTAAAACCCAGTTTTCTAACCCATTATTTACAAATTCATTGTTTTGAGCTTTTTGGGCCTAAATCCATCTATGTGTTGGGCTAGGAATTCAAATCTGGTCCTTACAGTATTAATAGTTTTATTTTATTTTACCCATAATTTGATTTTAAGTGAATTTATCGTTATTTGTGAATAATGAGGTTAATGAATGGTTTTATTTTTAAGTAAACTACAATGATGCCTCTGATACTTTGTTCTATGCTTTAAAATTATTTTATTTTAATCATATTATAATTATTTTATTGTAATTTATGTTTCTTTTATTTTTATATATTTTCAAATTATAATATATAGATATGATTAACTTAAAAACAATAATAGAAAAATTAATTGAAACTTAAAATGGTTCTATTGATAAATTTGTTACTAATAAGAAGCAAAAAAAAAAAAAAAAAAAAAAAAAATTAATGAAACAATTTTCGATTTGTATTTACTTTCGAAATTAGAAGTTTTAAAAGAAGTTTTACAAATAAAAGAAATAATTGTCAATTGGCAAATTAAACCATATAAAGAGACCATTTTTTTTTTAAATGCATTTATTGCTTATAGTATTTGCCACACTTACTTAACTTAATGAAGATTTTTCAAATTAAAATTAATAAAATCATATTTAAGATAGACTATGCCATAAGAAATATTATCAATTGAAATGAGATGTTAATGAAAATTTAATACAAAATTTCATTATTTTGCATCTCAAAAACGGGAATATAGATCAATTAAAACATTATAATATAGAAATTAAATATTAAATATTTTTAAAAAATTAATATAAGAAAAATGTTATTTAAAAGTATTGGTTTAAGCCTTAAATATTTGTATAGAACCAGCCTTATAACAACATCAAACCAAAAAAAAAAAAAAAAGTTAAAAAAAGCCACACAGGACATAGCCCAATTTACCTAGTATTTTCCTTGAGATGGATGGCACCAATGATTGCTATCAATTGACAAAGAGCGATTGTTTGGAACAACTCTGAAGGAGGTGCCACATTGCCTACATTCTTGCCAAAACTTAAAACTGGACTCAACCAAAGATAAAGAACTCCAAATATTGAGAAGGTAAATCATGTACCGGGTACATGAGTTCTCCTTGTCATAGGAGATAGATCTTATGTGAGGGAGAGGTCTCATATATCTAATACATATTATATTTTTTCTCCAAATATGATCATCGTGGGTAAAAGATTTTCATAGAAACTGGATATGTCATCCAGATGAATATGATCTAGTGATTGTAAAAATAAATATGCTGTTTGAAGGAAGGTTTTATTTTATTTTATTTTTTGAGGGAAAAGAAAGGTTTTATTAAGATATGGGTGAGTTTGGTTCAGTTTTTTGTAAAAGTGCATAATGAAAAAGTGGAGTTTTGTTAAAAGTGCATAATGAAAAAATTGGAGTTTCAAAAAGCTGAGTGTTTAGTAAAAACTGTTAAAAAGTGCATAATGAAAAAACTGAGTGTTTGGCTAGCATTTATAAAAGTGGCAGTTTGAGGGATAAATTACCAAAAAAGACAATGTATATATAAGGGAATTTATTTCATACTTTTTTCTTTATGTGAGTTTGTTTCATACTTAAATCAATTACTTCATCATACTTAAATCAATTTTTCTCTTTCTAAAAAAATTATTTTTTTCTTACCAATATTAACTAATAATAACCTACCATTTAAGATTTATTGTGAAAGTATTGTAAAAATATTGTGATAAAAATTGATACTAATTTTAATTTTAACATACTATTAAAATTATTTTTTTCTCTTTCTAAAAAAATTATTTTTTTCTCACCAATATTAGCTAATAATAACCTACCTTAAATTTTATTGTGAAAATATTGTGATATAATTTCTTTTTTCTCCCTTTTTTTTCTCTCCACACACGTGGCTCTACTTCCTTTTTTTTCCTTTTTTTTTTCCCCTCTTTTTTTCTCATCCACCCATGTAACCACACTCTTTTCTTTTCCTTTTTCCTTCTTTCCTCTACCATATTCAGTCCAGAACATTCCCAGCTCTCTTTCTTTTTTTTTGTTTTTTTTTCCCTCTTAGCACTTCGGTCCAAAACACAGCTCTGCTTCTTCTTTTTTTCCTCTTAGCACTTCAAAACAAACGAAGGAACCAAACTCACCCAACTCATCCAACTCCAGAACTCATCCTTCTTCTTTTTCTATTTTTTTTTCTTGTTCTTGGATGATCGGGAAGATTGGATGGTTGGTAAATCTCTCCCCCCCCTTTTTTTTCGTTAGTCTTCTTGATCCGCCAGAGGGTCTTGATCTGTTGTTGTTCTAATTTTCTTGTTGTTGTTGTTGATCTGCTGTTGATCCGAAAGAGTTGTTGGTTTTTTTTTTTTTTCCTATTCTTGATCTGCTGTTTCCGAAAAAGTTGTTGTTCTATTTTTTTTTTTTTTTTCTGTTCTTGATCTGCTGTTTCCGAAAGAGTTGTTGTTCTAATTTTTTTATTTTTTTTTTTATTTTTTATGTTCTTGATCTGCTGCTGTTGTTGTTTTGATTTTAGATTTATTGTTTAATAGAGGGTAATTTGGTAATCTCTTGTGAGCCCAACGGATATATCAAAACGCTCCATTCACGTTTTGATTTATGGACCTCAGGAGGTCCATAAATTTTGTGCGTCTTGGTCGTTATTTTTGCCTGAGTCCAAAACGGAGCTTTTATCAAAAAGTTGCGTTTTGGGCTGAGCCAAACGCAATTTTTCTACCACTTTTTTCTAATATGCGCGTTTTGAGCTCCTAAAAGTGCAAACAAACGCACACACAATAAATTTAGGCGAAAACACAATTTTGGTCTCTATATTTTGGTGTAATAGTCAATTTGGTCCCTACATTTTGGTAGCAGTTAATTTGGTCTCTATTATTTTTAACTTGCAATCAATTTGGTCCCTGCCCTCAATTCACTAATGGAAAATGCATACGTGACAAACATTTTGCATTGTTGGTGCACTAAAATAATAATATAAAATCAAATATTTAAATATTTAAAAAATTCACCTATGCATTTTAATAAAAAAGAAAATTCCACGTCAAACAACAAAATTCTGAAAAAACTAATTGAAAGAAACAAATAAAGAAAATGATTTTTTTTAAATCCACAATTTCTTTTATTTTCTTTTTCTATTCTTCTTGCGCTTTCTTACCTCCCAAACGCAAAGCAATTTGAAAATCCCAACATTATGAAACCCTTTACCAAATTAAACACACAAATAGAACCTAGCAAACACCAATCACGAACAAACACTGAAAAGATCTCAACTTGCCCAAACCATATCAATCCTTTCACCACTCTAACGATTCCACTTCGCGAGTATGTACATGATATTATTATCCTTACCTATGGCTATGGTGGCTAGCAAGTGAATGAAAACAAAAGAAACACAAAAAATAAGCAATGGATGAGTGTGGATTTGATTAAGGAAATCATGAACTCTGTGGACAAATTTGGGATAATTTTCTGACGATTTTATTCAAGAGTGCTCTACTAGTTTTTTACCAGAATTTACAAAATAATCTTCAGAAGAATAAGGGCTCAAATAAAAAATAAAGGACTCACAACAACTACTACTACTACTTAGCAAAAGACACTAAACCGCCTGATAATGTTAACATTGAAATAACAATTGGAATTGAACTCAAACTCTAAACTAATTGAAGATGATATGATGATATCCCACAAGACCCACATCTGGGTCCTAATCCTTTGCCGTTTCGACACCCACCCGTGTTGCTCAATTGATCTGAGCAGACCCACCACCATCAAGCCCAACACCACTGCCTTGACCCATCGAGATTGAGATTCCCCATCAAGCCCAAGCTCCACCGTGACCACTCCGATCTAAGAGAGGAAGAGAGAGAAAGAGAAAGAGAGCTAGTCTGTGAGAGAAGGGTCTGAGTCTATTTGCTGGGAAATATAAGAAAAGAGAAAGAATAGAAAAGAACATTTGAGTGTTGATAATTGTGTGATTAGTGTTTGGCTTCAGATTGCTGTTTTTGCTGGGTATTGTGTTTGGTAACTGAGAAAATGCAAGAATACAAAAGTAAATAAAAGAAATTGAAGAGTTTTTTTCAATTCACTTACTTTATTTGTTTCTTTCAATTAATTTTTTCAGAATTTTTTGTTTGACGTGGAATTTTCTTTTTTATTAAAATGCATACGTGGATTTTTTAGATATTTAATTATTTGATTTTATATTATTATTTTAACCATATGTGCGCCTACAATGCAAAACATTTGCCACGTATGCATTTTCCATTAATGATTTAATAGCAGAGACCAAATTGATTGCAAGTTAAAAATAACAGGGATCAAATTGACCGCTACCAAAATATAGGGACCAAATTGACTGTTACACCAAAATATAGGGACCAAAATGATGTTTTTGTCATAAATTTAAGTGGGAATTTTTTTACAATCTCTATACTTTATTGTCTAAAACGTTATGAAAGATTTTGTGTACATATCACGTATGCATTTTCCATTAATGATTTAATAGCAGAGACCAAATTGATTGCAAGTTAAAAATAACAGGGATCAAATTGACCGCTACCAAAATGTAGGGACCAAATTGACTGTTATACCAAAATATAAGGACCAAAATGATGTTTTCGTCATAAATTTAAGTGGGAATTTTTTTACAATCTCTATACTTTATTGTCTAAAACGTTATGAAAGATTTTGTGTACATATACTTATTAAATCTAAGTGTATATGTGTGAGAAGCTCTTCCCTGGCCCTTGCCCCTCACACCCTACAAGCACTTATACTTGTGGAGTGACCATCTCACCAAGGATATGCGGTGGTTTGAAAATTTATTTTTAATACTATACATAGTGCTAGGCCATTTAAAATTTTAATACGATATTTAATGCAGTGTAATTCATTGAGGAGATTAAAATTGCAAGCTCCTAATTCTCTATACTTTTGCCATTATATAATATAAACAACTTATTATATTGATCGTATAAAAAAAATTATTATATTAACGTCCTTAAAAAAAAAAAAAAAAAACTTAGTACATTGACAATGGGCTTAGTTTTTTACTTTTCAAAATTATCCATACTAATGATCTTACAAGTTACAACAATATCACCGTTGTGTACCCTTGGCGTCATGGTCACTTCACAAGTATAAGTGTTTGTGGGGTGTAGAGGGTAAAGACCGGGGTTCAAGTTTTCAAGAGAGAACTTCACACATACATATTTACTTAAATTAAGTTCGAGTAGAATTTTTATCTTGTATAAAAAAAAAAAAAATTTGACTTACTTCCAGTACTTTTTTAATTGGAGGTGTCATTTTGTTTTAAATATATAATAATAAGTGATAGTGAATTTTAATCTCCACATTTTACAAGTTACAACAATATCACTGTCGTGCACCCTTGGCGTCATGGTTACTTCACAAGTATAAGTGTTTGTGGGGTGTGGGGGGTAAGGACCGAGGTTCAAGTTTTCAAGAGAGAACTTCACACACACATATTTACTTAAATTAAGTTTGAGTAGAATTTTTATCTTGTATAAAAAAAAAAAAAAGAGTTTGGGTGAGTTTGGTTCAATTTTTTGTAAAAGTGCATAATGAAAAAGTTGAGTTTTCAAAAAGTGCATAATGAAAAAGTGCATTTTCAAAAAGCTGGGTGTTTGGTAAAAACTGTTAAAAAGTGCTTTTTGAAAAAGTTGAGTGTTTAGCTAGTACTTATAAAAGTGGCAATTTGAGAGATAAATTACCAAAAAGGACAATATATATAAGAGAGTTTATTTCATACTTTTTTTTTTTTTTTTTTTTTTTTTTTTATGTGAGTTTGTTTCATACTTAAATCAACTACTTCATCATACTTAAATCAATTTTTCTCTTTTTAAAAAAATTAGTTTTTTCTCACCAATATTAGCTAATAATAACCTACCACTTAAGATTTATTGTGAAAGTATTTTGAAAATATTGTGATAAAAATTGATGCTAATTTTAATTTTAACATACTATTAAAATTATTTTTTTCTCTTTCTAAAAAAATTATTATTTTTTCACCAATATTAGTTAATAATAACCTACCACTTAAGATTTATTGTGAAAGTATTGTGAAAATATTATGATTAAAATTAATACTGATTTTAATTTTAACATACTATTAAAATTATTTTTTTCTCACCAATATTAGCTAATAATAACCTACCCCTTAAAATTTATTGTGAAAGAATTGTGAAAATATTGTGATAATATTTCCTTCTTCTTTTTTCCTTTTTTCCGCCCTCTTTTTTTATCCTCCACACACGACATTTCTTTTTCTTTTTTTCTCTCTTTTTTTCTCCTCCACACACATATCCTTACTCTTTTCTTTTTTATCCTTCTTTCCTCCTTTTTTCCCCTGCCATTCCTCCAAACTCCAAAACATTCAGAGCTCTCCTTCTTCGTCTCTTTTTTTTTTTTTTCCTTTCTCCCTTTTCTCTTAACACTTCATCTGTTGGTTCTTGGCAGAATCGATAGCGTCCCACTCAGGTTCTGGCGACGTAGAATCCATCGAAGTGCGCGACGAAGATGAGGCGGTGGAGTTCGGAGACGGCGAGTGGCTGAGTGGGAAGGGCTTGGAGATCGAAAATGGGGTCGGAGTCGGAGTCGGAGGGTTTGATTGGGAGGGGTTCGCCGATTTGATCAAACCCAGAGCTTGGTGTTGTTGACGCATTCGCCTTCAATTTCGTCCTGTAATTCTATCATTTTGCTATATTCTGATGTTTTTTTGTTTTGCATTTTGAGGAATCCTAATTTGTAAGGGATTGATTTTTTTTTTCCTTAGCTGATTTGGGAATTTGTTATAGATTTTTTTGTGTTTGGACTTGGAAATTTGTTGGGAGAGCAGAGAGATGAGATGAGAGGAATGAGGGATAGCGTGAGAACTGATGATTTATCAAGGGTAATTTGGTAATTTTCGA
Organism: Quercus tomentella; assembly: GCA_028535165.1. Classification (NCBI taxonomy): domain Eukaryota; kingdom Viridiplantae; phylum Streptophyta; class Magnoliopsida; order Fagales; family Fagaceae; genus Quercus; species Quercus tomentella. The sequence continues at coordinate 23,607,169 of JAPQVY010000001.1, read as the reverse complement.
AAGAGCCCAACGGATAGCTTCAAAACACGCATGAACTTTTTGTTTATGGACCTCCAGAGCTTCATAACTCAAACGTGCGTTCTCTTCACAAATATAAAACGCAACTTTTTCCAAAAAGTTGCGTTTTATACTTATCAAACACTATTTTTGGGCTGACTTTTTTGAAAACGCAACTTTTGGGTTTCAAATGCTGAAACAGACGGGTACTTTGACTTACTTCCAGTACTTTTTTAACTGGAGGTGTCATTTTGTTTTAAATATATAATAATAAGTGATAGTGAATTTTAATCTCCACATTTTATTTAGTTAGTAGGTGATGTGGTAGTTTCTCGTTAAAATAAAAAGAGATTCCAATTTAAAAAAGTATGGGAGGTAAGCCAAAAAAAAAAAAAAAAATTACACAACAACAATATCAAAAAGAAAATTACACAACAACATTAAAATAAATAAAATTGGATTACTTTGTGTGTAGTTTTTATTTATTAACTTATTTCTATCTCCTTGTCCACAAATAACTCAAAATTAATTAAAATTTAAAAACAAAAAACTTAGTGCTCTCTGCATAGTTATTAATTATTACGTACTACAGTAACTTATTTCTTGGGGAATTTCTTCTAAATTATAAACTCTACTACTATGTTTTTTTTTTTTTTGAGAAGAAACTCTACTACTATGTCTATGTGAACTGAACTACTACAGAACAGACACAGACTGACAGACACAGTCACACCTTGGGACGGGAGTGCACTCTTCAGGGATTTGATATTCCTCTCTCACGGTCAAACAGAAACTGTTCAAAAATAAATAAATTTTTTTTTTTTGGTAAACAAATTCAAAAAAAAAAAAAAAAAAAAAAAAAAAAACTCCTAAATAAACGATTCCATTAAAATAAATAAACTACACTTGGCTACTTTCTATTCTATTCTGAGTATTCTATGATCTCTCTTCCCCACAAACCCATCTTAGGATTTGGCTCAAAGAACATCCAGCAATTCTCTTCTTCCATTTCCAAGGTACAAAGTCTGCAAATTCCCTTTTTTTCTTTTTTCGTTCTCTCTGTCATGTTGTCTTATACTAACCAGTCTATCTTCTGGGATTTAATGCATCTCCTTAAAGAAAATGGAATTCTTTTATTGGAATTCTCTTTCCTAATTAATCCTACAATTGTGATTACTGGATCTCATTCACAAAATGATTCTTGACTCATGGGTATTTCTGGATTCAAAATCTTGTAGTTGTGAACGAAGTTGATAAAAGCATCAATTTTGGTATGATACTTTTGTTTCGGTGGGAAATTTATTTGCCTGATAACTTTGACATGAACATGATATATCTCTCTCTCTTTTTTTTTTGGGTGTTGATGATGGGATCACAACCTCAAATTTTACCCTTTTTACTGAAAAAAAAATGTGATCTTTGCAAAACAAAGGGAAGTGTGGTCGTTGACTTTAATGCCCACATAAGAACATGGTCTGATATTGCAAATAGAGATGGATGCTGAGAATCGAGTACTCGTGTGGTGACATGGTGTGCAAAATTTAACTGGTAATGCTTGTTGCAAAGAAAACAACACATACCCTTGTGGGTTCTTCTTTGGAACTTTATGTATTTGTGGTTTCATGGATTCTCATATTCACTGACACATTGAGAATATTTATACCTTTGTTGGCTAATCATGAAGCCATTGTTTAAACAAGCATGTAAAAAACATACCCTGTTGAGCTATACTTGAATATGTATAGGGTTGGGTTCAAATTGCATGTAACTTATTGGCTATTGCAATATTATACCATTCAATAACTGTGAAGTCTACTAGTGCTGAAAACATAGCAGAAAAATTGGAATGAGATAGTGAAATCTATCAATCAACTTTGGTGCGGACACCACATGATGGCACATCTGTGGAGATTATCTTTATCACTTATGTTATCTTTATTTGGGTTTATCTTTAGTATTGGATTAGTATTTGAGATTGTTTAGGATTTGTTTAGGAGAGTTTATCTTTATCATTATGACTCTTGGAAGCTGTATATAAAGCTTCAGACGGTTCCTTTTGTGTTTTACAGATTATTATTATTATTGAGATTATTTTCATTGATTTGTTTGGTGGTGATTCCAAACACCTTAGGTGGGAAGCCTAAGGTTCTACAGTAGGACTAATCTAGGTGGGAAGCCTAGGTTTTCCTACATCAAACTTCCTCTGGAATTAATTGTTGTGTGCGTGCTTGTAATTTTGTATTTCTAGTTTTATTTTTTCCCATAATATATCTTTTCAGTCATCTCAAGTCTCAACTACATATTAATTAGTGATGCTACTCTAACCATAGTTACATGTTTCTATAATTTTGACTGTATTTACTGCTGGAAACAGTGATAAAATTTTAATTTATAAATTTTTCAGCACTTTGCTCAAATGGCCCGATCTGCATTGGATGAGATGTCAGATTCTGGTGCTTTCATCAGAACTGCTTCAACATTCCGTAACTTTATTTCACGAGATCCAAGCTCCCAATTTCCAGCAGAAGTTGGAAGGTATCATCTGTATATATCATATGCTTGCCCTTGGGCTTCCAGGTGCCTTGCATACTTGAAGATTAAAGGGCTTGACAAAGCCATCAGTTTTACGGTCAGTAAGTCTTTTAGTATTTCTTAGAGGTAAAATCAAAATCTTATGACCAAATCAGTATTTTCTGTTTGTTACTCAGTCTGTTAAACCCAAATGGGAAAGAACAAAGGAAACTGATGAGCATATGGGATGGGTCTTTTCTGCTCTGGGTACCGAGGAACCAGGAGCTGAACCTGACCCTTTGAATGGAGTAAAAAGTATCAGAGAACTATATGAGCTTGCCAGTACAAACTCTGCTGGAAAGTACACAGTTCCTGTATGTTATCACATGTCTCCCTTCCCACAACTCCATCCCAACTCTTTTCTCATTCTCCATTCCATTTTTCCCCCTTTTTACAGTAATTATCTATGTTTGAATCTTCAATGCTATTTAATAGATTTTTGCTCTATAATAGGTTCTATGGGATAAGAAACTCAAAACAGTTGTTAATAATGAGAGTTCAGAGATTATCCGCATGTTCAACACCGAATTCAATGATATAGCAGAGAATGCAGCTTTAGACCTCTATCCTCCTCACTTGCAAGCCCAAATTGATGAGACTAATGAATGGATATACAATGGGATAAATAACGGTGTCTATAAATGTGGGTTTGCAAAGAAGCAAGGACCTTATGAAGAGGTATGCAATATTTCAGGCCATAGTTGCTAAAGGCTAAATGGGAGCTGGCTTGTTAAAGTATTCTTTCAATGGCTATGCTGCTTTAAGCATCCTAATGATCCTTCCTTCTGCAGGCTCTGAAACAGTTGTATGAAGCATTGGACAAATGTGAAGAAATACTTGGCAGGCAACGATACATATGTGGGAATACACTGTCTGAAGCAGATATTCGGTTGTTTGTCACTCTCATAAGATTTGATGAGGTATTGATATTTGCTTTTTAAGCAAGGACTTTTGCCTTTTTGGAATATTAAGCAATGTCACAGTTGTGTGGATAATTTAAATTGTAAAGCTTCAAGAAGATAAATCCATAATATTGGTCAAGAATTTTGTTTCCATGAAAATTCAAATAATGTTAGACTTTCAGATAGGACTAGCATCTTTCCTAATTTTCTATCTTTTGAGAAACAAAATGGCATGTTAGTTTTTAGACTTTCTTCTTGGTGATCACTTTAAATGATTCATGAAAGAATTGCTTTTTAGTTTATAAGTGAAAATGTTCTCTTTTGAAGTTTGAAAGAGAAGTATTTTGTAAGAATAACTGCCTCAAAGAATTGTATGTTTTCTGTTTCATGTCTGTTTTTTTTTTTTTGGGAATTATAAAAGTCACTAGTATGGATCATTAGAACTCATTCTGATGTAAGGTCAGTACAAACACCTTCAAATTGTTGCCAACATGCATCTTTTCTGTTTCCTGCATAACTATAGGTGGTTGTTATATATTTGCAAATTTTGCCTCTTTGTCATGTTGTGAGATTTTATTTGATTGTTATATTTTATGGCCCTCTTTCACCACCTTTTGAATTTAAAAGATCACACTTGACTTATCATTTGACTAATTTGGTTTTCTTTTTTTTCCTTTTCCTTAACTCTGAAGTATTAAAAGCTGCACATGTAAATTTTCCATGGCTACTCCATATATAGCTGTATGTCATTGCAAATTATTATATATAATTACTTACCCAAAAGAAAATCTTATCTTTATTTCCACATAGCCTTTTGCATTTTATTGCAATGGTTTGTCAAAAATGCCTTGGAAACTGTCATTTATTTAAAATGTTTCAGCAATTTTGTTTGTGCTTTTATGGGAAAATTCGTGGGGCAATTTTGAGACAGAGTCAAACATAGTTAACTCTGAAAATAAGGAAGCATTTGTGATGTTCCTTTGTTATTATGCTGGGTCTAGAGAAAACTATGGACATAGGTTAGATCTGTTTGGCCATGCTCAGATTAGTCAGGGTATTGGCTTTGTTTGTTCATCTTGGTCTTGTATGAAACTTTGGCATTTATCTCTATCAGATTCCTCTAGTATCTTAGAAACTTGAGTTTGTATTGACAGGTTTATGTTGTCCACTTCAAGTGCAACAAGAAACTGCTACATGAGTACCCAAATCTGTTTAATTACACGAAAGACATTTTTCAAATACCTGGAATGAGTAGTACAGTCAACATGCAACACATCAAGCAGCATTACTATGGGAGCCATCCTTCTATAAATCCATTTGGGATCATTCCTGTTGGTCCAGATATTGACTACTCTTCTCCTCACGACAGAGAGAGGTTTTCTTCATAGATTGTATATAATTGCAAATCATAAGATAAACTGTATGTATCTTGAAGTCAATAAGATTTTTCCTTGGGGAAAAATAGATTCTAAAAATAGGGTGATGTGACTGTCACTGTACGATCTCTGTATTCTGTTTGGTTTTTTTTGCTGAGGTTAATGCAGTATTTCCTTTGTGTTTTATTATTATTTTATTTATAAGAATCCTTTGTGTTTTAAAATTCAAGCATGGCTAGCAAATAAACTCTTTGAATTTGCTAATTATTGGCTGAAAATCATTCATTTCATCATTTGTTGTGAAATGTCTAAATTCAATTGAAATTTCTGCTAAATGTCTGCATGATACTGACAAGTAAAAAAAAAAAGGATGATATTGCCCGGAAAATGCAGCTCTGGACTGGACCTTCCCACGTGCAAGTTCAAATCGCTGAGGTTAATAGATGAATATATGACGGAATAAATAATGGTGTTTATAAATGTGGGTTTGCAGTTTGGCCTTATGAGAAATAAAGAAATTTGGTGAAAATAGGTCATTGTCAATTTGATTCTTTCATTTCGGTAGCAGTAAGTTGGTCTAAAATGTAGAAACTAGAAACTAAATTAATAGCGACCTTAAAATATAAAGACTAAAATGATATTTTTGTCAAGAAATACATAAAGAGTTTAAATTCAATAAGGAGTTGGTATAAACCCGTCTAATAACTGAAAAACACATGCATTTCATTCGCAACTTATTAAATAGACCCTACCACATACAATACTTTAGAGGATCAACCCCATTAAAAATCCCCTCCTTAGAACCACCGTCTCCAACCCGATGGTGGTTCTAAGGAGCCTAGAAAGGACGTAGGAGCTGCCTTTGCATGGGGGAAAAGACACCAGAGCCGCCTTTAGCAATGGTGATGCTTCCCATCTTTATCACCCAAAAAAATAAACCTTTATACTATTTAAAATCAAAACCCCACTATGCGATGGTGGTTCTAAGGAGCCTAGAAAGGACGTAAGAGCCGCCTTTGCATGGGGGAAAAGACACCAGAGATGCCTTTAGCAATGGCAATGCTTCCCATCTTTCTCACCCTAAAAAATAAAACCTTTAAACTATTTAAAATCAAAACCCCACTACGAATTAAAAATCAAGACCTTGTTAATTTGCTTTTTACCTTTTTGTGTAGGGTTCTAGTGAACAACAGCTAAAGCCATTGTTTTCATGGTCTTAAGCATTTGCTAAGAGGGAAAGATTCGATTTTGGCCAAATGTGATGTCGCAGAAGCCTGAACAAAGCACATTTGAACTCGATGTCCTCTTTGATGGACAAAAACTAAACTGTTAGTTTCTGGTTAGTAAACCTTGAATTTACGAGGGGTTCCTTGAATCCACAAAATGATAAATTGGAATCCGCTAGAGAGAATTCGACAAAAGTCTATATTTTATTAATAATAATCTGTTTTGCCTTTAACGGCTACAAAACATATAAATATTGAGAAAGTAAAACCTTAGGACGATTAAGAAATGTCCGAAACCTTAATTCGCACTAATTACACAATTAGGTGACAAAATACTGAAATTTTACCAAAAATGGAAAAATTAAGTTAAATGCAGAATCATAAACTACTGACCTTAAGGGTCATCACAAAACAAGCGGGGACCTTATTCTGACTTTTGAGCAAAAAGTTATTAAGGAAACAAAAATTACTATAAATAGCAAAATCACAGTTTTCGGGACCTAAACGGAGGAATTCGCCATTTTTAGGGGGTTACCTCATGGCAAAGCGACGACTATTGCTCAAAAGACCATTTCACTTCAGCTTGCCAAATTTCATGCGATTTCGACTCAAAGGCCTAAGATTTCTACTAGTATTTTTTTGTCTTACGCGATGATTTCAGGCGTGAATAAGAGTCTAGAAAGGCAATGGTGGTCTGTTCTACATCAAAATGTGTATTCACGAATTCCATTTTTTCTTTTTCTAAGAGAGAATTAGATAATGATTTGTTGAAGGGAATGAAGCAATGGAAAACGAGACGCTGAGAGTGGAAGCCAAGAAAATGAAAGAAAGGGGCTGGTGATGGATCTCTCTCTCTCTGACGTCTTTCCAAGGTTTTGGCAATGTCTCTGCTGGGTTGGAGGTGGAGGTTTTCAGTCACAGCACCACATATTTGAACCCCGTGACTTGGGAAACAAAAAATGTACATATACATATACATACATATATATATATATATATATATATATATATATTTGGTTTTCACCGCCTTGAGATAAAAATTTGAACACAACATCAACCTTTCATCAAAAAAAAAAAAAAGTAATTATGAACAACAACCTTTATCTTGACATTTTTAAACAAAAAGAAATAAAAGTTAGGGTTGTGATGAGATTTATATACTTAAAAATTATTTTACCCATAAACACATAAATCTCAACATACCTCTAATTATTTTTGTGATTGAAAAATGTAGTAACTCCGAATTATAATGAATGAAAATTATTAATTTTTAGAAAAAGAAGAAGAAGAAGAATAGATATAAGCTCATGCACGTGCTTAGAGAGTTAGAGGCTAGTGTGAATATACATACATACATACATACATACACACACACACACTCTCTACTATTTAAGCGATTTTCCCCTGTTTGGGATCCTTATTTTTAGATGCCAAATTACCCTCAAATTCATATGTTTAAACAATTTAAATAATAAAGTTAGATATATAAAATTATTAATTTAAAAACCACTAAATTTTAGTTAATTTTTTTTAAAAAAAATGCAATTTTTGTAATCCACATCGCACTTCAGATAAGTTTCTCCCTTTCACTTCCAATTGATTTCTCATCCATGTTTTCCTACTACTACTACAAAAGATGGTATATCAATAATCCCTCAAATTGCAAACTCACAATATTCATTCAGTTTCTTCTTCATTCTTTTATCATATTTCGAACTAATACTATCTTATTCTTCACTCTTTGTTTCATATATTGAGTTTCATATACTGAATTCTTCTCAATAGCCAAAAGTCTTTCGGTCAAAATTTGTAAGCCTATGAACAAAATTTATTTACTACTTTTTCAATTGAAATATATTATGTATAAGTACTTTTACCAATTCACAATATATATATATATATATATATATATATATATATATAGGGTTAGGTTCAAGTTACACTTGGTGTAACTCTAAGCAATGTTACACCATCCAATAACTTGTTAATGAATTTATATTTTGAAAATTCCACCATTGGATTACATGTTCTATATGTTCTAAACATGCATGCCAAATTTCATACCAATTGGATGTTATTTACCATTCGATCCATAAACTCATTTTTTATACATTATTTTAAACTACAAAAACTCGAATTTATACAATTGATAGATGACATGACTATTGATCTTTGATCATCTTGAAATTTTGCAAGTATGGAGAATATACAAATATATTGTAATCCAATGGTCGATTTGTCAAATTCACATCCAATTAAAAAATATTGATTGATGTAACATTGCTTAGAGTTACAACAAATGTAACTTGAACCCAACTCATATATATATAGTGAATTGGTAACTTTATGATATTCTGTAATGCGTAAACTATATGAAAGGTGTTAAAAAAAGGGTTATAAACATAAAATTATGATACTAAACCCCAAAAAGGAGCATAGTATATATATGTGTGTTAAATATTTAAGAGCAAAGATTTGCTACAAACTAAGTTGCAGCAACTTCTGTAAAATGCATACATGTCAAGAGGCCATTTGGTGAAAAATTCAATTTTGACAAGGAAGTTTTTATTTAAATATAAACCTGGACAGATGTCTATTTAAGGCATTGACATGTGTGCATTTTTGCAGGAGTTGCTGCAACTTAGTTTGCAGCAAATCCTTTTCCAATATTTAATATATATATATATATATATATTTTTTTTATTTTGTGTGTTAAATATTTAATATTTTTTATTATTTAACTTTGCAAATCATGGACTTTTCAAACACACAGCAGTGTATGAGCCTTATGAATCACTGAATAGAAAAGTGAATTTCATTTGCTTGATTGTGTTATTTCTTCAAATGTTACAAATACTCTTCTTGTTTTCTTGGTCTTTACCATCAATGGAGCCATGAAAATACCTTTTCTGATTCCATTCAGCTATCGTTATTGACCACAATGGCTTTGGCATGTTTCAGAGGACTGGAAGCTCACTTATACTTCCATTGGCTTAAAGAACACAACCACAGAAAGCTTCTTTTGAAGCAAAATGTGAAGTGCCACACACACACACAGAACAACACAACACAAACACAATACAAAAGAAAGACAATATATAGTAAACATGTGTACATGGACAGAAAAGTGAATTAAATAATTTCATTTTGACAAATAAGAAGCAAAAGAATTCCTATTGTAGTAACATCGTCAATTCATACAAATAAACTCTTAGCAACACACACAAAAAAAAAAAGAAAAAGAAAAAAAGGGAGAGAATCACTTCATATAAAAAAAAAAACTGAACAAGTGCCAAATTGAACTAATGATTTCCAGAAGAAATATTAAAGTTTCTTTCGAGGAAATAAATTTTATATTCTGATATGAAGCAAGAGAGTAGAAGTCAACTTTAATTTATTTTACTGTTACTTCTAAGTTCTAACATTATTCTAGAGGATATGATTTAATTTAGAAAGTTCATGGACTAGCTGAAAGCTGATTTGCTCTGAGCTAATGACAAACCAATGATTCATACAAAAGAGAGTAAGGTACGCATTTGACCTTGACCCATATGACCCTCATCAAAATTCAAAGGACCCCACAATCAAGTTTACAGGGCCAACTTCAAATTCACACTGGTTTAGTTAATACACAAGGTTCTCTCTCTTTTTTTTTTTTTTTTTTATATTTTATTTTATAATTTTTGATGAATAATATATAAGCTTCTCTTTATCACCACCAATCACCACAAGCTTCTCTTTATTTTCATATGCATTACTGTTTGATTAGAAGAAGTCCAAAGGGTATGGTTTTCTTTTACTACTACTTTTCTTAAGTATGGATAACCACAGGTCGGGAATGAGGCAGGCTGATATAGACTCGACCCAAACCTTAATACTCAATGCCCAAAATCCAGTTCCACTCCATTTCATGCCTTGACTCTCTGTCCCGCAGGGTACCTGACTCAATCAGGAAAGAGGTTTTTTTTTTTTTTTCCTTAAAAATTTTTAAATAAAAAAAATAACTGAATTATATAAATAGATTGATCTAGTAAATAGAGTACTTGCTGATAATAAGCTGCTATAAACTAGTCTCATGGACATCAATGGGATAGGGAAAGGTAATAGATTCATCACAACGATATTGTCCATGATGAAAATAATATTAGTTTCAAATCATGAAATGGTTTAGAGAAAAGATTGTTTCTTACAAATGACGTGGTCCACCATGAGGACTGTATAATTTCTCCTAGACATTGCTTCGGTTTGGTTCTTGGAAAACATTTGGAAAAGGAATCGCGATTGTTCACTAAGTATTTAATAAGGTCCCTTTTTTTTTTTTTTGGGTTAGGGACAGGACTACTGTAAGAGGAAGTGGAGAAATTTTAAAATTTTAATATCAAATATAAATTAGACTTGAAAGTTTAGGTTCAAAACATTTATATCTTGCTTCCTAAAATTGAAAACTCCCTCACCCAATGCTCAAAAAATCAACAAAATAAATTGGCCACCAGGCCATATTTGTGATTGGTGAATTAGTGGCCTACTCCTAAAACAAAGAAAATTAAAAAATAAACAAAAAAAAAATCATCTTAGGAACAAAACAAAAACAAATCTCATACTTGACTATTTTTCATTGTTTTAGTGTTATTGCTTGTTTTTATTATTACTTAAATAATTGTGTATGTGATTAAGACAATAACGCATTTGGGTAAGATTAGGAATTTCTAGTGTGCGTTTGGATACAGCTTATTTTACTGAAAACTAAAAAAAAAAAAAAAAATTTTTTACTGTTTATTACTGTTCAGTACTGTTTATTGGCCTAAAATCACTGTTCATGGCCAATGAACAGTGCATAACGCGCTGGTTTTAAAAAAAAAAAAAAAAAAAAAAGTGCCTGAAACACAGACATCCAAAACGTGCTGCGAATCCAAACAGAGCTCTAGAGTTCTTAAATTAATACATTAGTATGAATTTAAAAATCAATAGTCTACAAACTTGTAAAATAGTAGTATTTAGATTTATTCTTCTAGTTTCTATTGTGTATGAATAGTTTTAACTATGAATATTGTCAAAATTAGACTTTGTTACAAAATAATTATATTTTTCAGTGAAATTTTTGATTTTATATGTTAAGAGGGAACCTGCTATGAAATTTGATACAAATTCAATTATATATGATTTTCAGGATTTAAAATAATGTTGGGTTTAATTTTAATATATCATAGGTAATTAAATTGAAATAAATAGTTATTTTGCTCTTTCTTTTTGTTATATTTGGTTAAATACCAAATAGATGCTATTTTTTTTTTTTTTTTTTGAAACGGAACAAATATATGTTACTTTATTTTCATATACTAATTTTATTTTGATTAGTCAAATTTTAATTTATGTTTTGAACCCCGAAGATAAAATCTTGGATCTGTCCATGTTTTAATAAATCAAAACTTGATCTTTATAGCTTATAATAGTATAGATGGTTTACCAAAAAACATAAACAAAAGTATAGATAATTTACTTCAACCCTCAAGCCTTAAACCTAATACAACAAGCTTACACCAAACTAATATGATTAAAAAAAGAAAAATAAAAAAAAGCTTATTATTTGCATTAGATCAGACACCCACTTTCTTAGTGAAGAATGTAAAGTAGACCAAAAATTCAATTGTATATATTTTCTGTGTGTGTACATCAGGTATCATTTACAAAAGGTAAAGAAATGAAAAATTGCATGGCCTGTCTCCTTGAGAGAGACCAGGTAAGCAAGTTGACATAGTGAGAATCTACAAACTTATGAAACATGTTATAAAGGGTAGTCATTCTACTAATTTTGAGTATGCTGATAAGGTTAGGAAAATATATTGGCTGAATATCAGGAACTTGCGCACATTTACATCCTAGTGAAACTCTATATGGAGAGACAGTGAGGTGGCTCACAAGTCACAAATAAAAGTTCTTCATCAAGGTTGATCCAAGAATACTCCTAGAGCCTGATGGGCAATCCATAGTTGTAGAATGTCCTGATTGTTCCATCCCATCCAGCAGTCACAATCACTAGCCCCCATGTGTCTGATACAGCCATGTGTTTGTGGGCATTACTGTTGTGCTGCAGCTCATGGCCTAGATGGTGCTGATGATGAGATTCATCTTCTGAACCTAGAACATCCCACACAGGAAGTTTCTCTTCAGGCCATGTTGCAGAGCCCCTGCATGGGCCATCCATAGAGAACCAATTACCAAGAGAAAAACGTTCTGAATCTCTGGCTCGAGAAGCAGCCTCTATTTGGTCTAGTGTTTGTGAGCAATACTTGGGACTACCACTCCCTGAGCTCCTTGGTTCCATTCCCAAACCTGACCAAGGTACTGCAACAGTCACACCTTCAGAGATGAAATGCTCACAGGAACGGACAGATTTTGTTTCTTTTTCCAAAGGGATGCACAACCCATGATGGTTCCAGACATAAACTCGAGAGTCCTCTCCAATTGAGATTATATGTTTCCCACTTGAAGCAACTGAAGCTGACATCTGACTTCCTGACTTTGGAAGACCTGTTGAAATCAGAAGTAATTCAGGACTTCAGATTGACAAAATAACAAATAAGTATCTCAGATTGGAGATGCATGCATGTATGGTAAATGGTAAATCTTATGGGTAAAAATGCATAAAATTAAGACAAAAAGTCATTAATTTAACCAAGGAATAGAAAACTGTGCAAACAGGCATATGCTAACAATATCCAAGCCAAGAGTACAGCTGTAGAGGCTGCTTAAGAAAGGTATTCAAATGCAATGTATGTGTAAAATGAATTTTATAGAATAGGGTGCATGCTTTCATGGTTAATGTTTATATAAGTGAACATGCATGTGGATATGTGCATGGCAACTTTCTCCACACTAATACAATGAATAAACTGGTCATAAATGAGGGGTGGCGCTTAACAGGTAGATACTAGATAGGCTTATGAAACTCAAAGGAGGTCCTTTAAGATAAACTTCTATAGCTAAATGTAACCTCATTGAGTTCTAACAGGGATCAACTTAACTAATGCAGATTTCCAAACTCAGATAAAGAAACAATCCTCAAACATTCTAAAAGGACAGATCTGAAATATAATGACAGAAAAGGCAGTTAAATAAGAGCTCAAGTGTGTAACGTTTCCTAAACATCTTATTAAAATGATCCCTTCATCAGTACCATATCAGGCCACACATGCTGAGAATTGCCAAACACAACATACTAGATGTCAAAAGACTCCCATATAACACGGAAACACATTACAATATACATATGTGGGTACACGACTCACACTAAGCAGTTTTTGTCCGCTTTGGGGAGCCAGTCCCTCACGGTTTTGTCACGAAGGGGTGGGAGCCGAGGAGTGTTAGACATGGTACACTCATGGTCGCTCCAGAAGCTTATAAACCATGAGTGGGAGGGTTACTTAGGCGATGTGGGACTTGGGTGAGCCTAGGTGTAAATCACTTCATGGCAATACTCCTCGGCTCCCACCCCTTCGTGACAAAACCGTGAGGGACTGGCTCCCCAAAGCGGACAAAAACTGCTTAGTGTGAGTCGTGTACCCACAACATATATATTGTGGGGAATGCAACCAATTCATAATAATTGATCCTAATATGTAGCCCATATGATGGAAGGGTTCAATTTACAAGTACATCTCCTAGAACCAACCGATCTCTTATGTGCTGCAACAACTGACTGTCCAAATCACACAATCACTTGAAACAGTACTTAATTAAACTATGAACTCTATCAAGAAACCATGAGAAAGATACATCATGAGACATATGATCTTTTAGAAGGTAAATGCATAAGCAAATACTAGTCAAGGAATTCTGTGTAAAACAAAAAGATTAAATTACAGAGAATTAAATATAATAGGGAAGTTTCGAATGCAGGAATGAATGACAGTTTGTTAAATGCAGCATTTTTAATCCTACTATAGCACAGTATTAACTTAATGGTATATTGTAGTAAATTTAAATTCAATTTTGAGATCTCAGTTTTATTCTCTTAACAAAGTTAATGCTGTAAGTAACATCAAGAATAAAATGGAATGATGCCTTGTGTGAATAAAAACAGAAATTCACACTAACAGTATCAACTTAATGTTATAAAATCCTCTACCTCTGTATTTGTGGATGATGTCAATCCCGTCAAATATACGAATTTTGGAGTCTTCTGATGTTATCATAACTCTCTGAGATATTTCCTGTGAGAACTGCAAGGAGGAAAGGATACCCAATGTTAGCAAATCATGTCATAGCAAGAATAAGAATTTAAGATAGCAAGAGCAGATTGGACCTGAATGCCAGTTATCTTGTTAGCAGAAGATTTTCTTCTACCTTGAATATGTATCTTAGCATCCAGCTCAAGATGTTTGCCTACACCATCATAAGACCAATTTAGGCACTCCAAGGTTAAAAACAAAATGAACAAGTAAGACTCAACACAAATTAATGGCTCTATCCAACATAAAGATGTACCTGATGCATCATAGAAGCAGCAAGTGCCTGTAATTGAACCAACAATGAACCCCTGCTTGCATAACAATGTAAAATATGGTTAATTGCATGACTCCCAAAGTCGTAATCTTCAGAGCAGTTTATATAAATTATACTGAGATCAAGATATCCAGGTCATACCTTTCCATCTGGCTGGTAACATATAGCAGTTATTACATCTCGCACATCATCCCAATCAACAACTCGCTTCTCAAACACTCCCCAAATTCGAACTTTTCCATCTATGGAGCCACTGATGAAGTAATTGTCATCAACCGGATTGAATTGAACACATGTCACTGGTTCCATTAAGAAAACAAGACAACTATATTAATATTGATTGACACAATAAAGCAAAGGAAAACAAGAACTAAAAAGTATAGGATCATATTCTCAATGGAGGAGAAGCAATATGTTCAATCTATTATAACAGGGAGATAAAAACTTCTGTTTCTCATATTTACCGTAATCATTGTGATGGAAAACATTTAAACATTTGTTGCAACCCACTTGCCAGAGATGAACGGTTTTATCCTTGGATGATGAAAGAAGGCACTGCAGCAAAACAGTTAGATTAGCTTTAAACACATTATAGACTTACATACAAAGATAATCAAGTACTGTCAAGAGACTTACATTCGAATTGGACCAAGACAGATCCAAGACATCACTAGAATGGCCGTGAAATTCTTGCAGGGGTGACTCTTCAATGTGAAAAACCTTATCAGGAATGACAATGGAGGCATGGCTTGTCTTTTTTCCACCAAAAGTGAACTTGCCTCCTTTCACTTTTATACTAGAATTGCCTTCAATAATTAAATCATTGTAAGAGGCATCTGCTGATGTAACACGCCAAATACGTACAATCCCATCTTCACCACCACTTGCTAGATACTGGCCATCTGGACTAAACTTCATTGTCCAAATTAAGCCTTTGTGTGCACAAATCTCTTGCCCATTATAAAGAGCAGTAAGCTCCATGTACCTCTTCTTGTTCTGCCACACCTTTGCTCGTTTTATCTTAGGTGTTTCATAATTTGTTTTTGATACCTCAGTTACAAATGTATCTCCTCTTCCCTTCCTTTTGTTGACAAAGTGTTTTAACCAACTTTTGAATTTCCTTTTACCCACATCTAACATATTATATGCTTGTACATTAGCAAGAGTATCATTCTCTACACATTTTCTAGCAGAAGTTGAAAGCAAAGTGTCCTCCCCATTGAGAACTACTTTCTGTTCATCTTCTTCTTTTCCTTCCAATACATCAAACATGGCATTTGCTTCATTGCCCCTCTCATTTCTACAACAAACCAAATTTTCCTCCGCACAATCAATAGATGAAACGCTAGAGCTTGAGACTGCTCCACTGCATTCCGTAAGCCTGTCCAATCCCATCATCTCTGATGAGCCACCAATGTCCATTTCATTCTCCTCACCACAAATCCTAGCAGCACCAAATTCAGCTAAACCCATCCCATGTAGAAAACTCTCTCGTCTGTCCTTAACACTTAGCGGTTCATTCATCCAAATACCATACTCTAAATTTACAGAATCTAACTCTTCTTTACCTACAATTGATCCTTCAGACGACAAATGATCCACCGAGTCAAAGAACACATCAAATTCTCCCTCATCAGAGCTCAGCATGTCTTGTACTTAAGACCAATATTCCACATCAAAACCACTCTCCTAAACACTCCCTCCCTCCAGTATGCTCTTGAAGCAGAAGTTGGAATCCCTTAAATACCCAACAAAGCCCGAATTCAGGGACCGAGTTTTATTGGCTAATTACACAAACAATAGGTATCCACAGGTTGTAATTGAACTGTATATATAATTATAAATATTTTACAGGCATGGACAAATACTAGGAACCAACTACCAAACCCAAGAGCCCACCAATGAGAACCGTTTTTCACATGTTCTAAAGCTCCAATATATGAATCCCAATACTAAGATTTGCATTAAAAAACAACAGCCATAACCCAAAAACCCGGAAGTGCTAGAATAATGAAATACAGGAAACAAAGATCAAAGCTGCAAGGTTCGAAGGTTGTACCTCGGCTTCAGTGCAAAGCAACAGTGAAAATTCAACACAATCACCGACCCTCCTATAATTGTGGCCAATGCAACACCTCAAAGGTCAAATTCCACACCTTTAAGCACATAACAAAACAAACCCAATACTCTTTTCAACTTTCAACTCTTCCAAGTGCTTTGTATTGAACCCCTTATAGACTCATTGTGAGGTCGGCACATAGAGAGAGGTTCCAGTATATAAGAATTTATAGAAGAGAGATTGGCGGAAGAAGGAAAGGTGGGAACGGATAAAAGGGTGTGCAATAAAAAGATTAAAACTTTGGCTGTGACAAATGGCACTTCTTAGGAAACAAACCTCGAGATCTGGGTTTTGGAATGTAGTAACTAGTAACAATTAACAAATTGAGAATGAGAGAAGAATTGGACTTTTCCCGGGAAACAAAAGAAGCTAGAGTACTGTTGTGTTTCTGCAACCACTCTACTCTACTTCTACTACTGCTGTCTTTTGGTCCTTAAAAGGTTAAAGCCCACCACCAATCTCTGTGACATAAAAATGGAAATGAAAATTTCATTAATATTCATTTCAGATACCCAGTTAATTTCTTTCTTTATTTATTTATTTTTGTTTTAAGTTTTATAGTACTAGCATTAAATTAAATCGAGAAACACTAAAATAGCAATCATAGAAAACCAAAATAGCAACATCAATAATTTAATAATATAAACATATGAATCTTACATATCCAAATAAGGAAAGTTTTAACATGTCCCTAAAGTTTTGTTTTAATTACACATTTTCCTAAAGTTAAAATAACCCATAGCAAGAAATTGAAAAACAAATCAATATTTTTGAGCCCCACTTGAGGAAATGTTGAGCTTAATGTAACTTTTCAGAAATCTAATAGAGAAATTATAATGAAATTCACAGACCGGCCCAATTAGCAAATAGAAAGAAAATAAGTTTAGAACCCCAAATCCAATTGAACCCATTCAACATAATTCAAGTTTAGGAAAAAATATTATTTTTATTTTTATTAAAATAAACTTAAGATATGTCTTTTTTAATCTTTATGGAGTAGTAGAAGAGTAAGAATTTTTCGAGGCCTGGTGGTGAAGTTATAAAACCAAGTCGGTTGTGCTGACATTTTATGAAGCTTTTTGAAAATTTCTATATAAAAAACAAGGCATTAATGGCACTGGAATTGCAACGAAAAGCATCAAAAAGGAAAACGAACCAGACCGACAGCCACTGAGAAAAACAACGCAAGCCCCTCTCTCATGATACCATTCCTACACTACTAGACTAGCACCCACAAGTATAATTACCACCACCATTATGAAATCAAGTGCTAGTAACTGTGAGAGAGAGAGAGAGAGAGACTTTGGTGTAGTGGGTTGGCACTTGTGGCTCATAGGTCATACTTAATGGTGCCAGAAATCGTTTTTTCTAGGTGAAGGTTTTAGGGTCTTAGCCCTCTCTCTCTCTCTCACTCTTTGTGTGTGGGCCGCATGGAATCAGTTCTGATTTATCAAAAAAATATATTGGGCTTTGTGTTGCAGAGTGTGTTTTGTGCCGCGCCATTAAAGATACAGGTTGTTTAATGAAGCTAGCTAGCTAGCTAGGCTGTTCTGCTAAGCTAAAATCTCTTTGTTATGGTTTTGTGGGCTTGGTTTTGTTCTTCTTTTTTGTGTCTTTAGAGAGCAGATTTCCGGATTTTGGGGACTCATGTTTTTATAACTAATTAATTAAACAAAAGCAACTAATGAAGTTAACTTTTTTTTTTCGAACACACAGAAAGAGATAAAAAAGAAAAGAGGCATAAATTGGATCGGATAGACCTCATTCAGCTAAGCTTCCTATGTTTCTATCTTCTAGTATACATACGTACCATCCCACAGCTTTTTGTTTGCTTTATGATTCCCTCAAATCCAATGCAATCCCATTTTGCTCTTTTCTGTAAAGGGTTTCGCTTAAAAAGTAAAATATTTTGAAAATGAGTTTGTCTTTTATTGGTGAATTTTTTTGGGAACCAATAAATATAAGTAAATATCATACTGCATATTGACTACATGATTCAATATACCCATGAGATGAAGTAACCCACGCTATGCAAAGGTATAACAGAGAAACCTTTGGCAAAGTGAGTTGTGTATCATTGTCATTGCAAAAATGGGTCCGATTAATGTGTGTCTTTAGGGCACACATTAAACCATTCATTTTTGAAAATATTTTCTTGATAATTGAAAAAACTGTCAATATTTTTTTAATTATTGAAATTTTTTTTACAAAAATAAAAATTATTATGTGCCCTTAAAGCACAGCAAAAACCTACCAAAATTTTATTACCACAATCTTTTGGGTTATGGTTTCCTGGGAACCATTCGGAAGAAACATGGAATTTAAGAGATAGATGTACGGACGGTTCAGTGTTAATGTGTATGGTTAAGAGTCGAGAGAGTGAGAGACTTGATAAGATGGATCATAGTCGTCCACATCATTATCAATGGCTGGCACATAGAAATATATTATATTATTTCCTTGCTTCTATCGTTTTGAAGCTTTCAAAATTCTCGGTGTCAAACACTCTGTCTATGGACTGTGGCCACGATTGTGAGCATTGTTTCTCAATTCTCAACCATTGATTTCATACCATTTTGGTGGGGTAAGCTATGCACAAGAATGACTTTGTGAGGAACAAATTATAATTAAAGTAATAAGAAGAAACAAAAAAGAGACAACAAAAAGAAGAAAAAAGAATCACATGGATAGTGCCAGAGCCACATTAAGACAAAGGAATAAAGTCTTCTAGGGTTTTTAATATCTTTTAAGAAATTTATTAATATGTGACTTCCTATCATTCTGTTCAAATGCAAAACGATCCCTCTACTGTAATTTGTAATAAAAAGCACTTAATTTACACATATTTTTAAAGAAAAAAAGTTTGATTT
This sequence comes from Quercus tomentella, assembly GCA_028535165.1. Taxonomy (NCBI): domain Eukaryota; kingdom Viridiplantae; phylum Streptophyta; class Magnoliopsida; order Fagales; family Fagaceae; genus Quercus; species Quercus tomentella. The sequence goes on along the minus strand of JAPQVY010000001.1, from coordinate 23,587,606 downwards.
ATTTATAAATTACTCGTATATATTTTGAATTCTTTGTCAATTTTAGCATGAGTTTTACTATTATTTATCACTCAATTATCAACATTTATACAGCAACAAAAGACTAAATTCATATAGTTAAAGAAAAATATTAACACAGACAATCTAAGACTTGCATAAGTATCAACCAATATGTTCCTTTCATTCCTTCATATACTCTTAAATCTGATTATTTTGATTGTGCTCAACTTGTTAAATTCTAAATAATTATACAAACAAAATGAAATAATCATCTTTTTTTTTATTATATATTTTTTATGAAAGAACAATATTTTTTTAAGCTATCATTAATGTTCTAATAAGTTGCTAATTGCTATATTGACATTGAAACTTTACATATTTTTAGACTTCTTTTTTTGAGAAATAATATCTTTGCATTAGTAGATAATGCAAACTAACAAATGTGACTCTTTTCCTCAAAAAAAAAAAAAAATGTGACTCTTAGTTATTAATACCAAAGAAAAAAAAAAAAAAACCAACATATGCATTGTAAAGAAATGCTTAATCATATCAATTCACATGGTATCACAATATGGCCTTCTAAATATTTGACTTGATCACTATACATGGTGATAAATTCCGTTTAGTTTCAACCAACGAATTAGAATTCTAGCGTTAAAAAGAAATAAAAAGAATTTATTATTATTGGAATCTTTTAGACTAATGCCCGTTGCATGCCCCCACATAATGCATTTTTTTTAGAAAATTATAAAATGATTTAACTTTTTTTGATGAGTTAACTGATACGATTGGTATATGGTAAACTTCTCTATGACTAACGAAAATCTACATTATGTTTGTGCTAAATGATTGGTGATATATGTCAAGCACACAACTGAAAAAGAAGAAGAAAAAAAGGAATATATGTCTCTAGCTAGCCGTTCAGATTGTTCAATAGCAAATTCCGTGATTTTTATGAGGAACAATATTGACAAATGTATAACAACAGTGTAAGAAGGAAGGAGACAATGCTGAAGAAGAAAAAGGAAAACCGAGTTAAGGGACAAAAATACCCCCTTTTTATTTAATAGAATATGGTTTTTTTTTTTTTTTAAGAATAAAAAAACAAAATAATTATAGAAAGTCATTCAAATCTATTTCCTCAAAAAAAAAAAGAAAAAAAAAGAGTCATTCAAATCTATATATATATATATATATATATATATATTGAAACGAATTGTCCAGGAGGACGGTTTAGGTTTAATTTAAGCGTTCCAAATTTCCAATGCCTACCTATAGTGCCCTACGTACATGTATACTTCATTATCATTTTTAGAATTGTAGGATGAAGTGTAATGCATTAAATTACCTTAATAATTATCTTTATTAAAAAAAAAAGTGCCTTAATAATTTCATGAGTCATGTATAGAGTTATAATTTTTTTAATATGAATACATTATTGCTCATATATTACAAAAAATCCATAATAATTTTTTTTGGAGAAGAAATGCATAATAAATTTAAATGTACTTTTTTAAAATTCAGTTGTGAGTACAACAACTGAATAACATGCTATTTATTGATATATAATTCAAGTTATTATATATATATATATATATATATATATATATATATATATATATATAAGTCTTCCAAATTTCTTTGATCATTTTATTGAATTTATTCCATATATAGCTAATTTTTAAAATTTTATTATATTTATTTATATTTTACCAAATTATTAAATTAATTATGAGATTATCATGGTAATTGAGCTATTTTTATTATTATTAGCCCATAATAAATTAGGTGTATCTATCATAATATTAATTTTTAATACAATATTTTATGGTTACTATGAAAAATAATAATGAAATGATTTTTAAATAATAAGAGTATAATTATTATTAATACAAATATGTTTCTTTCCTCAAATTTTCATCGGCAACCAATAGCAATTAATTTTTATTTATTTATCATCCCTCCATTTTTTTTAATCCAGCCTACCATGATAAAATGTTAAAGTATTTTCTACATCTTATCCATCAACTTTTCTGAGATTCTTATATACTAGTATTTTTTTTTTATTGATCCTTTCAAATATAACAGTAATTTTTGTTTTTTTGTTTTGTTTTTGTTTTTGTTTTAATAATTGTATGGTTATACGACTCTAAAGATGATAGTGTCAAATCTGAAGCACTCTATCTGGCAAAGGCATATATTTGTTTGTATTCAATTACCAAGATAATTATTCAAAAAAAAAAAGAAAAAAAGAAGATAATTATTGCACAGCACGAGCGGTACTATCGGCGTGTGTGGGATCTAACAATTTTGTAATAATTATATATTATGACAATTGGGCTGATTAATATATAATATAGTAAAACAAAAACAAAAATGTTCAGAAATTAAGAAAAGTACAGACAGAAAGTGGAATAAAGGAGAAAGCAATTCCATGATTAAAGTTGTCTATTATTATGAAGGAGAATTGTCAAATTTACAGGTGATCAAATGGCTGCCCTCAATCATCAAAATTTTTTGTGCAGGATTCCGCTTTAATTTAGCACATCTAACTGCGCGCATTTTCAACAAAAGATTACTTTTAAACTCGTTCATCAAAAAATAAAAGATTACTTTTAAACTCCACAGCTTTGGGGTCAAACAAAGCATCTCCGTTTTTAGCAGTATAATATAGCAATAAAAATAATAATTTATTTTGTTACTAGTGTGTGTATATATATTGTTGTTAAACTAAGAAATACTAGTAATTTTAGCCCCCCCAAAAAAAAAAATACTAGTAATTACCTCGATTCTAAATGTTATAAAAAAAAAAAAATCAAAATTTGAGGTCTCATGCAAATATATTTATATATATGTGTATGACTTACTTCCAGTACTTTTTTAACTAGAGGTATCATTTTGTTTTAAATACATAATAGCAAGTGGTAATGAGTTTTAATCTCTACATTTTATTTAATTAGTTGGTGATGTGACAGTTTCTCATTAAAATAAAAGGAGATTCCAGTTTAAAAAGTACGGGAGGTAAGTCAAACCCTATATATATAGTTTTGCTTCAAAACAAATGGCCAATATTTTTGTACGTCACGCAAGTGCGTTGTGCATAAGTTCCAAGTTGGAGAACAATGATCGTGCATATATACTTTGAATTATCTACTCATTATTATAACTCTATAATTGGTTCTTTGACATTATGAATCTTTCTAACTTCATAACTTTTATTGCTGTCTATGGTAAAGTTACATGTAACAAAACAAGGAAAATGAAACCCAGAAGAGTGTGATCCAAATTTTATTAATCACCACCCAAAACTCAAGGTTTCCATGCTTTCGTTTTCCGTGCAAACGAACATAAGACACCCACAAGCGAGAGAGAGAGAGAGAGAGAGAGAGAGAGATAGAGATGCACAACTTGCCGTACGTGTGTAACAAAGATCACATTTCTAATTCCATATATAATTGTTGTTTTCATGAAATGAATGTGACCAAACCAAACTAAACCAAAAACTTTGCGACATGAAATGTACAAAAGTGAAAGATAAGCATAGATGTTGGGAAACTAAGAATTAGAGACATCCAAGAATATCAACTTCAAAAAAAAATGCTATGCTAGGATTTGGAGACTAACCTCAAACAACAGCAGCTTTTTTGGTCGGTTAATAGCTGAACCCTGTGAATTGAGCCAACGTTTACGGTCAAGAGCAATTCCTCAATATGATTGTGTTTGATATATATTTGATTTGATTTGAGAGAGAGAGAGAGAGAGAGAGGCAGGCCTGCTTATTAATTTTGTGTTCTACAATCAAGTTGGTAGAATATATATATAGTCAATGTTCTCATTAAATATATATACATATGTGGTAAAAATAAAATGAATTAAATTAAGGGAAATTCTAACGAGTACCCTTAGGGCACTAGTTAAAAATCCAATTAAAGAAAGTTTTGATATCACTTTTATGAAAAATGAAAAAAACTATCAAAATATTAATTACTTTTTTTATTTTCCCATAAAAACTTTCTTTAACTGGATTCTTAACCAGTACCTTAAGGGCACTCGTTAGCATGACCCTTAAATTAAATATTGAAACTTTTTGAGCCACCTTAATTATATGGGAATAGTGAATTAGACACCTAAGCTGCATAGGTGTTAGCAGCATAGAATATTAATACAACCAACATTAGTGAGCAGCATATCTCGGCTCAATCTTCCCTCGATTTCCTCTCATTTAAAGCCAAAAGGTGCACGCTCATTTTAATATATATATATATATATATATATAGTACCCTCACTCATGCTTGCATGTAATGTAATTTACTAGCCCAATTTTTTTTTTTTTTGGTTAATTGTTCATACTTCATACTTCAAATTTATGTTTTGGAAACCATTTTTTCCTTCTCAAAAAAAAAAAAAAAAAAAAAAAATTATGCTTTGGAATATTTTTGCATTTCCACTGGATAAAATCTGGTCTTCACTATTCAGATTTATTCCACATAACTTTCTGATTTTGAAATCCAGACAAAACTTTAAAATTACCATATAACATTAAAGGACTAATAAATGTATGAGTAATGCTACAAATACAAACTATTTTACAACATTTTTATAAATTACTAATATGACAAATTCTTACTAGTTCTAATATGAGCTTATCACTAATATCACATTTTTACTTATAATAATTATTTAGAAAATACTAAAACCACATCAACAGTTTGTAAAAATATTGTAAAATAGTTTGTATCTGTAGCATTACTTTAAATGTATATATGCATAACTTAAGATATTAATTGGTCAATATTTATTTGTAATTAAACAATTTGCGTATCTCTCCTTGATTGTGTTCTTTAGTCGACGCTTCTTGAAGTTGAAGATACATATTTCAAAAACATAAATTGCAAAAGGTTTTTGACTTTTGATGTGAAGGATTTCTTGTGTGTGTATATATATATTCATGTGATGTAATGCACGTTTTCGTTTCTAGTTATTTTTGCCTGATTCACAAAGGGAAGCCTGAGAAAATCTTTGCCATAATACGAGCAATATAGAGCAGTTGATCTTCTTCTTTTTTTCGGAGGGGAGGGGGTGCATATCTTCGAAAATCTGCCGTTGCTTTCCTCCATTTCAAAACGAAAAAGGTGCAATTTATTTATTTATATGTTCTTATAAGTTCTGACTAAAAAGGTGCTCTTTTAAATCTTTGATAACTTCTTAGATTTAGAAGCATATTCACTATTCAGATTTCATCATACTCTTTTTATTTTTCTTTATGGAAGTTTCATCATACTCTTTTCTTTTGGATCTAGTTTTTTGCCACCATTATATATTTTTTCACTCAGTCTCGACCTATATTTTGAACGCCTGAAACCTATATGAGATTTCGAAATGTTTTTGTGAGACTACTTGACTTGGTAGTCTCATTTTTTATTTATTTATTTTTATATTCTTTTTGGGATAATTTGATACTTACTCCTATAAAGGGAAAAGAGGTTATTTGAATATTACTCTCTCAAAAAAAAAAGGGTTATTTGAATATCGGTTCTCTTAATAAAGAAAAAAAAAGATTATATTATGCCACTTAACTACAAGCACCTGGCATTTAAAGAGGCAAGTGTGCAACAACTATTCTTTTTTTTTTTTTTTTTTTTTTTTCGGGAAATGGTTAAAAATATAAATAATAGTATGTCATGTTCCATACATATAGCTCGAAACTAAGCCCTCCTGATCTCTCATATACATGGGAAGATACCATTTGAACTAATTATGAGTCCAGTAATTATCTAGCAACGATATTGATAGCTAAATGTTATCAATTAATAGTGAGATATCAAAAGAGACCCAGAAATTTTTCGTAACCATTCCTTCTAGTCAATACACATAAAAATTGGTGTTTCAACACCCTCCTCATAGTCGTACCAGACCATGCATGGTCTACTCGTCCAAATTATATTTTCCTCGCACCACAAATTAAAGATCAGAGAGTTATATATATATACTGCCTTGTAAGCTCTATAAAAGACAGGATTATATTAGTCTTATTAAACTAGATGTCCAAAGATCACGCTCAGGGGAGTTGGTAAAGTTCATCGACTTTCAAATCTTTTACTCAAAAACAATCATCGACTTTAAAAGGAAGTATGAAGTCTATTATTAATGGGCATAATATTTTCTTCAACCATATGCGAAATCAAAATTTTAACCTACCGAAGGTCTAAATATAAATAAAATTATTTTCTTTTTATACAAACTATATTTATTTAATATTAACAAAATATCAATAAGGAAAATGTTAAAGCTGCAACTAACATTACTAAAAGTTTATAAACAAAAATTTATATACAATTTTTTAGGTGATATAAATTTAATTTAAACAATTAAATTCAAAAAAAATAGTTACATAGACTCTTAAAACATAAATTATATTATATTTTTTTAAGAACAATTAGACTCAATGCAATTATATCTTTTAAACTATCTTAGTAAGCTTAAAAAACTGTAACTTTGTTTTATCATTAACAAAATACTATATTTGTATTTTAAAGTTTTAAACCATGAAGCAGCATACATATCTAGGGCCTTGCATGGTTTATATGTAATCACTTTATTTCAATCCGATTAATTTGATTAAGGATTTTGTTAACAAATGTTGGAAGCGTATTTCATTTAGGAAATGCTTTTAATTAGAATTTTTTTTATGGGAAATAAGAAAAAACTGATATTTGTTTTATAGTTTTTTATATCTTCCTTAAAATTTGTATTAAAACATTTTAAAAATAGTTATGCTAAGCATTTCTCTTTTTAGAAATAATTCATTAAAAAATGTCCTAAAGACACTCGTTAATCATACCCTTCACTTTTTAGTATGGTATGGATTAATCATTCACTTGACTTTCATAGAATTTGACTTGCAAGCACCTTTTCCCATGTCCTCACTCATTAAAACTTGCCCAAAGCTCAAGTGCTTATCTCATTCGGATGAAGTGGCTCATTGACAAGCTTAAAAAAAATTTCATGTTTAAGTTATTTTGATATTAATTCTCTGAATTGCTCCACTGGCATTAAGTGTCTTGGTGGAGATCTCACTGGTCCATTTACGAGATTAACATCTAATTAATTCATCATTAGAGATTGTCCTCGAGATACGAAAATCGTCCATTAGTTAAGTTATCGTTAGGATACTATAGCCAGGAAGGATCAGTGAAAGCATGTGATTGTATATTTTGCTTACCTACTCAATATCTTTTCCAATTTATGAATCATAACCTGCCAAACATGGGCGGAGCTACTGCCTACCTGTAGGCTTGGTGGCCATGAAATTTTTATAAATATTTTACTCATTTGTATAAATATAAATGACTTATTCCACTAAAAAGAAAACTTTAGATGTCTTAATTTGAATGAAACATAACAATTTATCTCATGTTATTTGGTCCTATTACAAAATAAATCCACAGTGGTCAATTGTTTCATTTATTCCTTAAGGTTTGTAAATAAAATGAAATCGTTAGTGTTTTGTCAAAATTAATAGATTTTTGTGCCTTTTTGGACAAATTATTTACCTTCTTGTGATTTGCTCATGTCACTTAAGTGCACAAACTTTTCAAATTCTATATTTTCATCCATAATATTTGTATTAAAGTTAAGTTGTTGAGATTTTGTTTATGATTTCATTTCAGTCCAAATCTTAGAAGGTCAAAATGTAGCAATTGAAAATTTATGGATTAAAGTATATTAGTGTCAAACCATAGGAGGTAAATTATAATTTTCCACAAATAATAATGATGTCACAATTTTCAAATAAATAAATTTTATCACATAAAATGAGAATACATGTACAAATTTATCATGAAAAAAATTACAAACGTCCATTTTCTAACAAAAGTGAAATGTTTTAAATATTCAATATCGTGTATATTAAATTTTATTAAGTTTTATATAATCTCACGTAAAAAGGAGGATATCTAATTAAAATTTATAATGTTAAAATGTTTAAAAGATAAATTTAATCAAGAATTCTCCCTAAAAAAAAAAAAACTTCTTTTTATACATTATAGACAATTTTTTTATAGGAATTTTGAAATTTCATTCAACTAAAACGAAAAGACATTACATAATTTGAGGCAGCATGTTCTAAGAAATAAGGGCTCTCCTTAATCCAATTAATATAGTGCTCAACAAATTGAGCATGTTTTGCTAACAAATGTACTTCTTGGTTACCATTTCTTCTAGTATGAGACACCTCAAAGCTACAAGTCTCTAAAACTAAGGAAGAAATACCATAAATAACAGAAGCTATAGAGGATAGGGCAGGGGACTTTCCAGCAATAACATTCATTACCACAAGAGAATCCCCCTCAATAATAAACCTTCAAATACCAACATCCCTAGAGTAAGTTCCGTGATTCGTACCCCCTTTTATGACACATTGACATGTTGATTCCTTATCGCAAAGGCAAGGTGTGCGGTACTCAATCTTTTGAAAAACGATTTTAGACTCAAAGTAGACGTGAGTCTGGTAGTACGCGGAGTCTCTTAAAAAGAGGTGAAGGAGTTGCTACCTGGCAATAAATCCAAAAACCAAAACATGACACAATGAAGGTTTTCTACCAGACTAGGTCTAGAGTTAAGGTATAAGATAAGAAGAGGTTAAGTACCCCAAGTCTGGCCGTAGTTGGCCATCATATATCATTGCTCAATTGGATGGAGAATAAACTTATCTTAAAGGCTCAAAAGGTGTGCACTTGTATCTAAGACCTAGGTATAAGTCAATGTGTCATGTGAGATAGGCAAAGGAATACAGGTATGACATGTGATCATGGAAGTATAGGCATGACAAAGGTCAAACTAACAACATCAACATGTGAGCATGGTAGAGATCAAGACATCGACATATGAACATGTGTATATGCAAGTATATGAGCATACGAGCATGTGAGCATACAAGCGTGTGAATATTTGAACGTGCCAAAGACAATGCAATAACATCCAAGTGTCTTCGTTGGCTATGTTTGCAATAGACATATTAGTGATATATTGGAGTTTTGAATACTTTAAATAGGTGTAATAGACATGTGGTGATGCCAACCTCAATCGACACGCTTTGAGACCCAACAAATAATATTGGAATAATTGCCCAAGAAAGTTAAAATTCAGATTTTGATAGAAATCCTGACCCAACGTTTATAAATGAAACGTGAACCAAAGGTATAAGTAACAGACCTTGACCCAATGATTATAACTTAATCATGAACCGAAGGTATAAAATTTGAACATTACAAGGAAGAATCCCTGATAAGTTCACAGTTCTTGAAGAAGCAAAAGAAGAAGCAAAACCTCATGTTTTTTATGATTTTTATTCAATGAATCATCCATTACAATGAGTGTATGCTATTTATAAGACATGACTAAAATTAGGAAAATATAAAAAACGTACTAAATAATGTAAGCCTAAATTAAGGTTGATTTGCTCTGAAATTAGCAGCTCCAAAATAGGAAAATAGCTAAAAATGTATTAAATAATAGAAGCCTAAAATTAAGGTGGATTTCATCTAAAATTAGCAGCTCCAGAATAGGAAAAATAGCTATTAATTGATATGGAGTTGGAAAGTCAATCAGCCATCAATCCACACCATAAATCATGCTCAATTAAGCCAGATCAGCCCTATCAATAGCTTGGATTAAATTTATTATGCCTTCATCTTCTTTTGGGCCAAGTTTGAAATGTCCTGTGTTAGAATCAACACAAATCTCTTGAATCAACCCATTAAGTGCTTTTTTGATCTTCTTGGATCTTGCTCTAGTAATAGGCCCAACTAAAACATGCAATGGATCTTTTAAATGTGTTTGTTAATTCTCATCATGTGGGTGCAAGCACCTGGGACGAGTTGATCTCCTCGTGGAAAGTACGCCTCGACCTGGAGTGGAGTGGACCGGACGAAAGGTGTAAATGGAGTCGCCACCTAGATTAGGTCCAGGAACCATAAATGTAATGCCCTTGTGGAAGGATTGATCTTTACCAAAGCATGCGTCTAGAGTTTAGGTATGGGGATGGAAATGTGTTAGGCACCCAACCCTACCTGACCCATAAGTCAACCTCCATTCATTGTGTTTCAAATCCTAGACCCATTAAAGAGTCATCTAACATGCTTATCTTATACCAAGAGATGCATTAATAAAATCATAGTCAAGACAATTGATTGTAATGTATGTATCTATATAAACAATTGAATTATGTTTTTATATTATAATCTGACGATTCCAACCCAACCAAATAAAAATGACTGTGGGTTTTGATTAACTCAATTGGTAAAATTTCTGATGGTTGAATAAAAGATCTAAAGTTCAAGCTCTGCTTATGCAAAAAATTGATTGATGTCTTGGTCTAATGATAAAGAGCATCACCAAGATCAAATACCATAAATTGAAACTCTCTCAAATAAAAATGACTATAATTACTTCAGCCCCACTCCCAAACCCATATATTGATTTCGATAACCGTCCTTGTTTATGCTAAAGATAGTGAGGAGAGGAATGGTGCAATGCAATATTGCCATGCTATTAAAACAACCTAGTAACCCTACTTTCTACATGGATGGGGTCTATCTATGTTAACGTACGTATTATGATTGATTCTCAAAAAAAAATTAATTAAACTGTTAACGTTATGATTTTGGAAATGACAACTCCTGACTTTTTGTGCAGTCTTAACATGTCCACTTGCATATGCCATAAAGTAGCCAAGGCTCCCTTGCAAGCTTAACAACCCAATTGGCAATTTTGGATTGGAACAAATTTTTTTTCCAAATTATTATGAAAAGAAATTTTACAACTCATAAATATTTATTATTTTACATTGAGTATGAATTTTTGAAATTTTTGAAAATTTAACCGTAAGATACATTCTCAAATTTACCATTAAATTGAAAATATAATAATAATAATAATAATAATAATAATAATAAATAATGAGGCCCACTCACTAATTAAAAATGCAAAACATACAAGTCAGACTATGTTTTCCTAACCACAAACTTGATTTCCATCATCTATATATATATATATGATGGAAACAACACTACTTTAATGGAGGAAATCAACGAAAACATCAACACTTGTGTGATGTGTGTTAGGCAGCATAGAAAACAACAAATGTTGCATAAACTTTACTAAAATACCCATTCAACCATTTTTACCATTTTCTCCATTTTGACCTCTTTAGTGTTTCCCATCTTATGGCTTTCTTGTTACTTCAGGCTTATTTGGTAACAGATTTTAAGTATTGTTGTTTAAAATAATGTGAAAATTGTTATTTAAAAAGTGGGGTTTTTTTAAAAAATAACTATAAAACACAAACTATATAATTAGTTAAACAACGTTTGAAACTAATTTGGTTTCTAACAATTCGAGTTCAGAAGACTCGATTTTCATCTCCATGTAGGCCTGGAAATCGAGTTCATTGAACTCGGTTTTTGTACATGGAAATCGAGTCTAATGGACTCGGTTTCTGTACATGGAAATCGAGTCCATTAGACTCGATTTCCGTTCATGGAAATCGAGCCCAAAGTACTCGATTTTCTTCATTCAGCACACGGACATCAAAACACCAAGGAAGAGAACACGTGAACACATGCTTTGTTTTACTCTCCACAAAACAGAGCATGTGAGTAGAGATTAAGAATATAAGAAGAGAGTAAAACAGAGCAGAGAGTGGTCTAACAAAGCGGTTTTCTTCTTATCAAAATCCCATTCAAATATTACTCTAATTTATGGACTCCATCAACAGTTCTTGTTTTGATCATTTTGAAGTAAATATCATCCGGGTTTCTAAAAGCTGCTTTCTCCTTAAGTTTCTGTAGAGCAAAAAAAAAAAAACCCATTTACAAAACAACCCCATTATGTATTTGAGAGTTTGATTACCAGCTAAACAAGAAGCAAGAACACTTACCCGCAAAGTACCTTTTTGTGAAATGCTTGTGCACGCTCAACATAGTCGTTGTGTTTTTCAAGAAGCCCGAATTTTTTCCTTGCATGTCTGGATATGAAAATAAAAAAATATTTATATATATTTGAAAGGGTACAATATAAAAAGAAATTCTTAATCTCTACTCACATGCTCTGTTTTGTGGAGAGTAAAACAGAGCATGTGAGTGTTCATTCACGTGTTCCTTTGTGATTTCATGTCCGTGTGCTGAATGAAGAAAACCGAGTACTTTGGGCTCGATTTCCATGAACGAAAATCGAGTCCATTAGACTCGATTTCCATGTACAGAAACCGAGTCCAATGAACTCGATTTCCAGGCCTACGTGGAGATGAAAATCGAGTCCTCTGGACTCGAATTGTTAGAAACCAAATTAGTTTCAAACGTTGCCTAACTAATAATATAGTTTGTGTTTTATAGTTATTTTTTTAAAAAACCCTAAAAAGTGTTGTAAAAACACGTGTTTAAATGTATTCATAATGCAAAAAATATGTTTGGTACCATGTTTCAAATAAATGTTTTTGAATTATATGAATTTTTCTTTTAATAAAAAACAAGAATTGTAGCTAGTTTTCACATAATTTACCTATTAAATATAATTCATATTTATCATCTAATTGTATGTCAAATATTTTATGAACTGATTAACTAATTAGTGTTATCAAATAATAATAAAAAAGAACCTAACTTTTAACTTTGAGTCACAAAGAGCAAATAACTAAAGTCAAACACTTAACAACACAACAGGGGCAGAGCCAGGAATTTTTGTTTGGAGGGCCAAGTTGCAGCACTAATATATTTATCAAGACAACTCCTCACACACACATATATACACATGCTTTTTTTATTATATACACACATATATATACACACACTTTTTTATTTGATAAGTTATATATATACACACGCCTAAGTAACCCAAAAAATAAAAAAAGTTTAGTACTTTCAATCAAAATTATGTTTGATGACGATCTTTCATAAAATTAATGAAATTCATTTTTACCATTTTCATAGTCTAATTCTTTAAAAGTTTCATTTTCTATACAAGTTATCAAATTTTATACTAATGTAAGTAAAAAATCATTCAATTGAACTAATGAAATTTTCAAAAACGTGAATGATCCAAAACTTGGAGGAACAAGTTAGGCTCCAAACATATTTGAAGCTATCTTGCTTTAACCCATTATGTGGCAACTAAAGAAACATTTCATTTTTAGTTTTAGTGATAAGATTTTTTATTAAGTCAATGACTTGTTAATTGCCACATAACGGGTTGAAAAAGATAAATTCAAACATGTTTGGTGCCAAACTTTATCAAATATTTAACAAATATAAGAGCACATTTTACAATAAAAAATATAATTGCGAAAAATAAAGTTATGTCTCTATAACTATTAGACCAATTTTTTTTTTAAGAGCATTATTGGACTAATTCAAATACTTGGAGGGGGGTGGGGAGCAACTCTTATTTTTGTAGACTAAATTTTGAAAATACTAAAATAATTATATATATTTAATTTTTTTTTCAAAATTTTGGGCGGGCCATGGCCCCCCACCCTTCAACATAGCTCCGCCCTTGCAACACAAGTCATTTGAATAACAAACCAAATAAAAAATATTTTTTGCTGAATAAACCAAATAATTAATAAATAGGGTGAAGTGCTAGCTACAACCACTATAAGAAAAAAGACTTAATACAACGAAAAAAGATTTAATACAATGAAAAAAGTCATTGCAATAACAACTAATGTTGTTATAAAAAGGTGTTATTGCAATGACAAAAAAGTCGATGCAAGTCATAGTAATAAACTCCGAGGCAGTAGGTTTATGCAATACTAGATTTTCGTTGCAATAAATTCCACATATTGCAATGATTTACTTTAAAAATCTCGTTGTAATAGGTTGATTGCAATAACAATTAATGTCATTGTAAAAAGGTGTTATTGCAAAGACAAAAAAGTCGATGCAAGCCATTGTAATAAACTCCGAGACAATAGGTTTATGCAACACTAGATTTTTGTTGCAATAAATTTCACATATTGCAACGATTTACTTTGAAAATCTCATTGCAATAGGTTGATTTTTTTTAATTAAAAAAAAAAAAAATTTAGCGTAAATGCACTTTTAGTCCTTACATTTTGATTTTTTTCCATTTTAGTCCCTATATTTTATTTTTACCACTTTTAGTCCCTAAACCAATTAATGCGGGACATTTAAGTTCTTGAAGCACTATTTCGTCACCAAACTAATGGGAAAAGCTGATGTGGCTGACGGATCAATAAAATAATGATTTTTTTTACACATGGAGCTAACATAAAGCACTTACCAAGCATTCTGGCGTGCATGATTTCTCCAACTCCATTTGGCAGAGCTACTTCCTTGAATAAGATACCACAAATGCTTGGGAGAGATACACATGCAATTTCTTTTAGTAAATAGCAAGATCTTTCTCTAACGATCTGTTTATTTCAGTGGAACATATTTTCCAGTATTCCATACTACAGAAAACAAACATCAATGGAAAACTAACCATTTGAACTACGAAAACCACCCCAATAGCCTCTTTTTATTTTTTATTTTTTTATTTTTTTTTTGTTCATAAAAATATTAAGACTTTATGTAATGAAAATAAAAAATAAAAACATTGCTAGTTTAATAAAACTTAGATATAACGCTCATAACATCTTCAACCGACTAAGCTCTCAATTGATGGAATCTTGGACATAGATGACTTTGGCTAAAATCAAGGGAATTACTTTTGAATATGAAGCTAATACATAAGATTTAGAGGGTTAGAGCATATCTTGCAAGCTAACAGGGGTATCCTCTACCTTCACTTTACATTCAATGCTTTGAATAACTAGGGATGCGAACTTGAAAGCACCCCTGTTACACGGCTTTGAAACAGAGTGTTTGTCAACTTCTAAAACTATGCAGCAATAGCAAAGTCTCAGGAACCAATGGATTAGTCAACAAGAGTCCCTCATATAATTGAATTCTAATTATTAATTATTTTTAAAGATCAAAGATCTGTGAGTCATAATATTTTATCAAAAAAGAAAACACTCTTGTGAGTCCGTTATTAAGTTATCTGCTAGTTCTTCTCAACTCGTCTCTTACAAAGGGAGGGCAAACTTATCCAAAAATATGTTAAGGGGGGCAAGCTAGACGTTAGACTCCTATATTAAAGGAGTTTTTGGGGAGGTCAGGGGGGGCACTTGCCCCCCATCGACCCCCCCTGGTTCTGTCCCTGCCTCACCATCACCCTTAATGTAAATATTGAGCAAACGGCATAGAATATAAATGGATGGGTTTTTCATATTTTCTTTCTTCTGTAAATATATGGTAAAACCGTAAAAGTACAATTAGTATAGAATACTTTTTTTCCTGCTTGGCTTGTTCCAATCTCCAAAAAGATTAATATAGAAGTGAAACTTAAAGGCATCAATAATGATTTGGATATAAAATTGAAGATTTCTAATCAAGAATGCCATATGTTCTCTAACACGCCACATTGGTCTAAACTGCTGCCTTCGCTACTGAGATACTGGGCGATTTACACGGTCATTTCGACGATTGGCAAAATCTGTGTGATCTTGATGCATCACAAAGGCCCATGATTTCTCCAACTCCATTTGTGTTCGCTGTACATTGATGTTTGTTTTCTGTAGTATGGAATATTGGAAAATATGTTCCACTGAAATAAACAGATCTTTAGAGAAAGATCTTGCTATTTACTAAAAGAAATTGCATGTGTATCTCTCCCAAGCATTTGTGGTATCTTATTCAAGGAAGTAGCTCTACCAAATGGAGTTGGAGAAATCATGCGCACCAGATTGCTTGGTAAGTGCTTTATGTGAGCTCTATGCGTAAAAAAAATCATTATTTTATTAATCCATCAGCCACATCAGATTTCTCCGTTAATTTGGTGACGGAATGGTGCTTCAAGTACTTAAATATCCCACACTAATTGGTTTAGGGACTAAAAATGGTAAAAATAAAATGTAGGGACTAAAATGGAAAAAAAGTCAAAATGTAGGGTCTAAAAGTGCATTTACACCTAAATTTTTTTTTTAAAAAATTAAAAATAAATAAATCATTTTTTTATTAACTTGTTTTACAATTCAAAAACCATATCTAGGAACTACACTAACAAATAAAAAATACACATAAAAGATGAAAAATTCGAAATACTTAATTTCAATACATATGTCAAAAAATACAAATATATACACAACTTGTTGAGTTTACATTCAAACACATAGTTTCAAAAAGTATGCAAAAATCAATACAACATGAAAAAAATATTGAGATGAGAAAAAAAAGGGATAGACATGGGTGAGAGAGTGGAAACTAATGAAAAAAAATAGTACCAATTTTCCAAATTATCCCGTTACTCAATTACTAACCTCTATTACATTAACACAATTGATATGAAATATAGATTTAACTTATTACAACAATATAGTTCAAGTGAAATAAAAAATTACCTATTGCAACAACATATCTCAATGTAAAATAAGAGTTACCTATTACAACAACACATTTCGATGTAATATAATAATTATTGCTACAATCTCATATTGATGTAATAAATTTAAGTTAATGTTACCAAAAAAAAAAAAAAAACCCTAGAGATGCAATAGTATATATATTACCTCTATTATTTTTTTTTTTGTTGCAATAATACTTGTTGTACTATGTCATTTTTCTTTTAGTGAACAAGTGCAAATTTACTATATAAAGTTATAAAATTTAAATTGAGGAGACAGAAACTCCAACCCAATTCCACCAGCTCCCTCTCTCCCTCTCTGCGTTATTTGTCTTTGTCTCAGTATGCACGCCAACACAACTCTCTCTCTATTTACTTTCCTACAGAGACTTAACTCTCACTTTCCTTACAAACGCAAACACCAGCAAACTCAGAGAGAGAGAGAGAGTCACAAATACAAATATTCAAATCTCGAGCAATTGGCGGCAGGTGGCTTCACCGTGTTTGGTTAGTGGCCAAGTGGGTCTCGCGAGGTGGCGTCGGTGTGGCCATGTGGGTCTATGACAGAGTAGCAAGATGGGTCTTGCTTGGCGTGGCGATATGGGCATGGGTGTGGGCGTGGATCTCTCTGCATCTCTCGCCTCTCAATCTCTTTGTATGTCTCGACTAATCTCACCGCCTCTCTATTTTTTTGGGTGGCCAAAATGACTTTTGAGTTAGTTAGGAATGTCAATTTAGAGTATTAGTACTTAAAGTAAATGAGCATGAGCATATATAAGAGTATAAACACAGCACACATATTTGAAGATACCGTTGGATAGAAGCCAACATATTATTTGACTATGGAACTGGGTTGATTATAAAGTTTTTGACGGTATGTTCATTAGTTAATTGAATAATAACATTTAACATTTCAACTTTTAAATATAAATTAGAGTGAAAATAAAAAATAAATTGATAAATTCAAAAGGACATAATTGTAATATGATGTCTCTACTAAACTGAATTCAGCAGATACGAGAAATCGATAAATAACAACAGACCAAACAGCTGTTGGAAATAAAATAAAATACTGATAGACCTTTCTTCACTTACTCTCACAAACACTCACACACTACGTAGTGTATAGAAGAGACTCACACTCACAAATTAAACAAAGGGAGAGAGAATAGAGAGGGAAGAGTTAGAACTCTTTAAGGCTCCGCTTGGGAGGAGGGAATAGAATGAAATGAAAATGAATAAAAAGAATAATTTTAGAATATTCTTCACTTATCTTATTTGGGAGTTTTAATGGAGGGAATATAAAGTACATTCCCTTATTTGAGAGTTTAAATGAGAGGGAATGGAATAGATAGGAGAGAACACTTATTCCTCTCTATTCCCTTAAAACCTCAAATTTTTATTCCCCCGAAATTGGGAGGAATGGGAGGGAATGGAATTAGATTTAATGATTTTTTTACTAAAACTCTCAAAATATCCCTATATATTCAACCCTTTATTTTAAAATAGGGGTCTAATAGTAATATTGTCATAAAATGATTCCATTCCATTCTCTCCATATTACTCCCAAACAGGATTACTTACATTCCATTCATTTTCATTCATTTCCATTCCTTTATTTTAAAACATCCAATCAAGGTTTCTTAATTCCATTCTATTCCATTCCTTTCCCTTACTTAAATACATTCCATTCCATTCCTTTCCATTCCCTTATGACCATCTCATTCCATTCCATTCCCTTATTAACTCCCAAGTGGAGCCTAAAACTTTGTATTTCTCTTCAACTCTTGCATAGAACTTGAAGGATGAATGAGTTTATATAGTACACCATCCAACCTCTAACTCCCACTACATTTATTTTTCTAACTCTTACATTCATAAATCCTACACATAACTTCAATAAACCTCCCACTACATTAACTTATGAAACTCACACTTATTTATGAAAGTTTAATTAAAAACAAGTTTAACTTCTAACATCCCCCCTAAACTTGTTTTCTTAATCACTCCAAGTAGGACTCGTAGATTGTTGAATGTGTAATACTTGAGTGGTTTAGTGAGTATATTTGCAACCTGATCATGTGACTTCACAAATTCAAGATGAACTTCCTTTCTTGCAATATATTCTCGAATAAAATGAAATCTCGTGTTGATGTGTTTGCTTTGGTCATGAAAGACTGGATTTTTTGCAAGAGTTAGTGCTAACTTATTGTCCATAAATATCTTCGTAGCTTCTTCTTACAATATCGGCAACTCCTTCAACAAACTTCTAAGCCAAATTGCATGACAAACACTGGAGGTAGCAGCAATGTACTCAGCTTCACAAGTGGAAAGTGTCACAATTGGCTGCTTTTTGGGGGTCCATGTAAATGCAGTATCGCCCATATAGAATACAAAACTAGTAGCACTCTTTCTATCATCCGTGTCTCTGACCCAATCACTATCATTGTAGCGAACAAGTTTAAAATCTTTAGAAGGTGAATACAACAATCCATAATCCAGTGTACCTTTGCGAAGAATTCTCTTAGTAGTCTTCAAATGAGTTATGGTTGGTACTTCCATGTAATGACTAATTAGTCCAATGCCAAAAAGAATATTTAGTCTTGTGCATGCTAGATACCTCAGGCTTCCAACCAAACTCTTGAAAAATGTTGGATTAACATTCTCTTCATCGTCATGCTTTGACAACTTCACTCCACATTCTACAGGGGTGCTAACTGGATTGGAATTTAGCATCTCAAACTTCTCGAGGATATTCTTCGCATAACCTTCTTGGGAAATAAAAATCCCATCCTCCATCTGCTTCACTTCAATGCCTAGATAATAGGCCATAAGTCCAATATATGTCATTTCAAACTCCTTAGTCATTGCTTTCTTGAAGTTCTCAAACATACTTGGATTGTTGCTTGTAAAAATCAAATCATCTACTATAGACAAAAAATTAAGATATCTCCATTTTTATGCACCTTACAATAAAGCGCATGTTCATGTGGGCATTTAGAAAACCCATTAACCTAGAAGTTTTGTCAATTCTACTATTCCAAGCTCTTGGTGCCTATTTAAGGCCATATAAAGCTTTCTTCAATTTCAAAACTTTATCATCTTGCCATTTTACAACATAGTCTATAGGCTGCTCAACATAAAGTTCTTCCTTAAGGTAGCCATTCAAAAATGCGGATTTTACATCTATTTGTAAAATTCTCAATTGATTCTGAGTTGATAAAGAAATTAGCAATTGTATAGTTTCCAAACGAGCAACTGGGGCAAATACCTCATCATAATCAATACCCTGTCGTTGAGTATAGCCTTTCACAACCAATCTTGCTTTGTATCTCTCTACCTCTCCTTTTGCATTCTTCTTCAACTTGTACACCTATTTTACACCAATTGTCTTCTTTCCGGTTGGAAGAGTTGCAAGCTCCCATGTGTCATTCTTCTTTATTGCCTGAATCTCTTCATCCATAGCATTTCTTCAATTTTTTTCTTGCACCGCTTCTTCAAATCCTGTAGGTTCACAATTAGCAAGCATACAAAAAGGTGTTACATCATTTGTAATCTCTATTGAATCATAAAGATCCTAGAGACTTCTCATTTTTCTTGGTCTTTCACTAGAACTTCTTCTAGTAATGATGATGATGATAGACTTTTATGAATGGGAGATGATGCTGTTGGTGATGGAGGTGGAGTGACAGGCTCTTCATGAACTTCATTCCCTTGCTCTTCCTCTTCAGATAGAGGAAAGAAATCATACTTCTCCTGTTCTTGGGTGCTCTAATCCTATAAGCTCTCTTTATCGAATTCCACATCTCGACTAACAATGACTTTTCCAGTGCTTGGATTATAGAGCTTATAGCCCTAAGAGCTTGGATCATAGCCAATGAACACATACTTCTTGCTATTGTAATCTAGCTTGGACCTCTCTTGATCTGGTACATGTGGATATGCAATGCTCCCAAATACACGAAGATGAGAAACTGTGGGCTTCTTCCTACTCCAAGCTTGTTGTGGGGTTTTTTCCTTGTACACTTCTTGTGGGGCTATGATTGGACAAATAGATTGCACAATCTATAGCTTCAGCCCAAAATTCTTTAGGCATTTTCTTGCTCTTCAACATACTTCTGGCCATATTAAGAATTGAACGATTCTTTCTTTCTGTTACACCATTTTGTTGTGGTGACCTTGGAACTGTTAGAAGGAGTCGTATCCCATTTGCTTCATATATTCTTTGAATTCATTTGATGTGAATTTGCCTCCTCTATCAAATCTTAAGGCCTTAATTTCATGGCCATTCTGCTTTTCTACAAATGTCTTAAATTTCTTAAATGCACCAAATGCTTCAGATTTCTGCTTCAAAAAAATAAGTCCACGATTTTCTACTAAAATCATCAATAAAGAGAAGAAAGTAGTTACTTTTACCAAGTGATGATGGCTTGATAGGTCCACACACATCAGTATGAACAAGTTGAAACGGCTTGGTTGCTCTTGTACTAGTTTCTTTTGGAAAGCTCTTCCTTGATTGCTTGCCAATGAGACATCCTTCACAATGATGGTTAGGATGCTCAATGGAAGGCAATCCTCTCACCATCATTGTCTTTGCCAACAACTGTAGTCCTCCAAAGTTTAAGTGCCCAAATGTTAGATGCCAAAGCTAAGAAGAATCTTTAAAACAAGCCTTCAGACATCTAATAACATCATGTTGAATATTTAAGAAGAACATTTTATTTCTTGTCTTAGGCACATTAGCTATCACATTATTACGATGATCCCTTATTAAGCAACTACGATCTTTCAACTGAATATCATAGTCTTTCTCAAGGAGTTGTCCCAAACTCAAAATATTAGTTTTCATGCTTGGCACATAATATACATCAGAAATAAATTGATGATCTCCATTTTTTAAACGGATAAGAATTTTACCTATCCCCTTCACTGAAACTTTGGATGAGTCACCAAAGGTAACATCACCGATTCATCAATCTCCATAAACATCCTTTTATTCCCACACATATGGTTGATTGCACCAATGTCAAGATACCATGCACCATTTTCTTCTCTGTCTTCTCTTTTGTATGCCAACAACAAAGTTGGCTCCAGTTCTTCATTCTTATCTTCAACATAGTTAGCTTTCTCCTCAACAATCTCAGCGGCATTTTTACACTCAGAAGCATAATGCCCATATTTTTTAAAATTATAACATTTATTCTTAGACTTACCATACCTTCTTTTGTATGGTTTGAGAAACTTCCTTTTCCACGAACTCTTTTGGATTGTGAACTTTGACCTCTTTCTTCATAATTGGGAGAGTTTTGATCATTCCTTCCTCTAGATCCTCTCCCTCTACCACGTTCGCGTCCTCGTCCTCTTTGGCTACTTTCATGCCACCCTTTCTTATTCAAGGTGAGCTTAGCTTGTAGGACTTGCTCCAAAGGCTCTTGCTTCTTCTTATTGAGCCTTTCCTCATGGGCTTGTAATGATCCCATATATCTAAACATACAACATGGCATCAATAATCCCAAAACCTAATCATTCATCTATCATGGCATATCACAATATATCCTAATATACATCTATCATGGCATCTCATATCAACCTAGCATTCATCTAGCATCAAGTCATCATATCACATCCAAGGCAGAAACATAGGCAATAAACAATCATGGCAGAAAGATCCAAGTAAACATGTGATTAAGATAAACTCATCCGATCATTCTCAAAAAAAAAAAAGAGATTAACTCATCTGAACAAACATGTTCATGTCTATCATTAAACATACATTATGCGTATTCATGTGAATGCATAACTTAACTCACTTACCTCACTGCATCTCAACACCTATTGCATAAATGCATGAACATATGAATGTGTGTTCATGGCATCAAAACAAAGAAACAGAAGATAAACCCTAATTTAAACATGTGAAAGGCAAATAAACAATAAACAGTAAAGCAAAGACTTATATCTATGAAAAAGGATCGAAACAAAGGAATAACATGTGAAATAAGCAAAGACAGCGAAGCAGAAACCTGAGTTAGGGTTTTTGGGTAGCGGTATGTGTGTGTATGCAGAGGCCTGCACGCGCAGGTTTGCTCAGGAACCCTAGCCTAAAAACGCAGCAAGCACAAAAACAGAGCAGAATTTTAAAAAGTAGAAACTAACAGCCTAACATCCTTAAAGCAATCTTGGGAATTTCATCACCATTGATCTTGATTTAATGATATCCTGACCTAAGATCAATTCTTTAAAACATCTTTGCCCCTTGAAGTTGGTCAAACAGGTCATCAATTCTAGGCAACAAGTATCTATCTTTCACTGTCACACGATTTAACTGCCTTTAATCTATACACAGCCTCATTGTTCTTTCTTTTTGAAAAATAATATTGGAGCACCCAAAGGTGATACACTGACTAGACCTGATGAAAAACCTTATCTAAGAGGTCTGTAGTTGCTTTTTAAGTTCTTCAAGTTCCTTAGGTGCCATTGGATAGGGTGTTTTAGTGATAGGGGATTTTCCAGGGAGTAAATCAATGTAAAATTCAATTTCTCGATTTGGTGGCAGTCCAGGTAATCAGGAAACTCTCAAACTACTGAATCAAGATCTATGCTCTCCTTTTTGCTCCAAGAAGCATAAGCAAGATAGGCAATACACTATACACACCTTCACCAGTTAAAAAAAAAAAATGCAAGAATAACAGATATCAAATGTAAAGAGGCCTCCTTAATACCCTCAAATTGGAACACTGATTGATCTGGGATATGAAAGTTAATATGTTTTGGATAACAATTAACACAAGCATGAGAAGCTAAAAGCCAGGCCATCCCTAAAATGACATAAAAAAATCTTGAATATCTAAGAGAATAAAGTTTGTCGATAGATAATTCTAGATCAGCTGCTTGCACAACACCAGGTCTATAAAAATTAAATCGGTAACTAGTGAATCCCCAACCGGAGTAGCTATCATTAATTGAAAATCTAACAATTCTGGTTCTTTCCCTATATGACATGCAAAGTGTAGAGAAACAAAATAATATTATATGTAGAACCAGGATCAAAGCCATAATATGAGAAATACAAGGAAATTCTAAAATAGATAATGTTAATATGGTGTCTCTAATTAATTGAATTTAGCAGAGAAGAAGAGGACAAGAAATTGAAGAGGACAATGAGCAACAACAGCATCAACCAGAACAAGAACAATCTCCAGAAGAAGAGGTATACATGTGTTACTACTTACTACTATTTAGTATTGATTGGCTTAATACGTATACTTAAGTTCTTTTTAGTTCTAACAAGTGATAATAAAGTTTGGGTGAAAAGCACATTTTCGTCTCTACATTTTCACACGATTCCCACTTTGGTCCCTAAGTTTTTTTTTTACCGCTTTTAGTCCCTATTTAGAAAAACGTCTTCTGTTTTAGTCCTTTCCGTCAGTGCCGTTAGGGCACTAACCTACGTGGCAAACGGAATTATTAAAATAAAAAAAAAAAATTTTATTTTGTCATTAAAAAATGCCAAGTCAGCATTTAAATTTTAAAAAATAATTTATTAATTTTAATTAAATAAAAAAATAAAAAACAGAAATAAAAATAAAAAATTACATTAATTGAGATTGAAGTGTGTCTTGAGCAAGAACAACAAGAACACAAACTCAGATCTAAGAACACAAAATTAAAATCCAAAAATCACAAACCCAATAAATAAGAACATCAAATTAAACCTGAACAAGGAATTAAACATGAAAACAAACACAAAACACAAACTCAAAAAATTAAAATAAAACCAGCACAAACCCAAAAAATTAAAATAAAACCAGCCTTCTGTTTTGATCCTAGACTTCGGATCCCAATACACCCATCTCATCACGCGTAGAATCCGATCCCTCTCCATCTTCTCCCTCTGCATTTCCGGCACTTCCTCGCTCTCCACCATCAAATCTCTCAACCCACGCGTCGTCATCCTCTCCGGCGGACCCCACTTTGTCCACACCCCCGATTCCCCTTCGTTTCCACCTGAATTCCCCGAATGGGCTGAGGCCAACGGCATCGTGGTTTTGGGGGTTTGTTATGGGCTGCAGCTCATTGTTCAGAGGCTCGGCGGCGAGGTCAGGGTCGGAGAGAAGCAGGAGTACGGGAGGATGGAGATTGGGTCGCTCAAGTCTCTCTCTGACCACCTGTGACCGATCCACTCTCACGAATCGTTGTCTCTCTCTCCCAGATAGGCAAGTTTCTCTCTTTCATCTCTCTATCTCTCAGCTCAGTGGTGTGGATCTGGGTTTGTAGGTTGTGGGTTTGTGAGTTTTGCTGATCTGGGTTTGTGGATTTGTGGCGGATTGGTGCACTGATCTCTGGCGGATTTGTGGGTTCATGGGTTTGTGAGATTTGTTGATCTGGGTTTGTGGGTTTTTGGCGGATTGGTACACTGATCTGTGGCGAATTTGTGGGTTATGATTCAAAGGCTGCGTTTGAGAGAATGGTGGGATTTGGAGGATGGTGGAGATCGGTGGGTTTCCAAGTTGGATTTGATTTTGTGTTTCGATGGATTTGTGGGTTTCCAACTTGGAGATTGGTGTTGATTTTGTGAACAAAGAGGATGCAGGTCTTTTGATTTTAATGGGTGTATGTTGGGTTAAAATTTTTGAATATGCAGATCTGTTTCTGGGTTTGATTGTTGGTGTATGTTGATTTCTGGGTTTTCAATTTTGGTGGGTGTATGTTAATTTCTGGATTTTGGTTGGTGTATGTTGATTATTGTTTGATCTAAGTTCGGAATTTCGATTTGTTGGTTACAAAGAAAGTAGTGGAAAGGCAAAGAAAAGAAAAGACAAGAAACTAGGAATTAATTTACTAAAAACATGAAGAATATGAACGGTAAGAAAACGAAGAACACAAAGATGATCTTCCAACAAAATAATGAAAAGAAAAGAAAAGAAAATTTTATGTTAATTATTAATTATTATTTAAATAATTAAATAATAACTAAAATTTTATTTTATTTTAAAATGCTGATGTGGCATATAAAAATGCCACTTAATCACCACATCAACGCCACATCGGCGTCACGTCAGCTAATAGGGTGTTCCGTCTGCCACCTAGGATTTTGCCGTTAGGGCATTGACGGTAGGGACTAAAACAGAACGTGTTTTTCTAAATAGGGACTAAAAGCAGTAAAAAAAAAACTTAGGGACCAAAGTGGGAATCGCGTGAAAATGTAGGGACGAAAATGGGCTTTTCGCCTAAAGTTTGTAAAAAATATAATTTTAGTCCCTATATTTTAGGATTATAGTCAATTTAGTCTTTACATTTTGGTTCAGTCAATTTGGCTCCTATTACTTTTAACTTGTAGTCAATATGGTTTCTAAAATAAAATAAAATATTTTAAAGTTCATACACCCCCATGTTAACGTGTTGCATATATATATACCATGCACAAGTCCTTCATGTATACAAAAAATTATATAGTCGAGAAAATAGAAGACTGGTATAAAGAAAATAGATTTTCTTTGGGTCTTTTGCCTTTGATCTATACCATTTTTGTTTCTTTTTGACCGGGGCATTTTGAATCGGCCAAATGAGTTTAAAGGAAAAACTGACTGTAGTTGTATGTTGGATTTTGGCTATTCTCAAAGGAGCATGAATATTTACTTATATTGTTAGTTTATTCGGTACTAATTTGATTATTATTATTATTATTACTTTTAAAGTTGTAATTTACAACTATGTGTTTTGTTGGCTTTTATTCCGTGCCAAATTTGATTGTGATTTTATTCAATCTTTTATACCCTGTATTAATTGTGGGATTTAATTGTAAAGGTTGTGTGTGAGAGAGAGAGAATGTGAAGACTCAAGCAAATTGAAGATTGAAGACTTTTTGCAGGTAGCTCGCGACTAAGCATCCTACGAAATGATGCATGTGCCTTGCACATGACTGGAATACGAAGAGTCAAGACAGGATGAAGACAGCTGTGTTTCGCGAGTAGCTCGCAGGTAAGGCCTTCCCGCGAGACACTCGCGAAACATTTTGTTTTGCCAGATTATCCTATCTGATACACATTTTCTATACCCACACTATATATACCCACATTACCCACAAATGTTGAGGAGTGCTTCTGAAAGAAAACCCTAGCCACAAACCTTGAGAGTTAGAGATTGTTATACCCACAATCTTCTACACAATTGCTTGTGGATTTTCCTCAACTCCTACCTCTCCATTTTCATATCCTTGAGAGGTTGATAGCCCAAACACTTACCACACCTTTTCAGAGTGTTCAGTAAGGTTTTGGTGCTGTTGGGAAGCATTGGAAGAAGTCAAGGATGGCAGATGCAACATGGAGCTTGTTGTGGGATTTGGAGAGCTAGACAAGACACGGTTCTGAGAAGCCTTGTTGGAGTAGGAGCTTAGAGGGCTTAGGTACATCGGGTAGATTAGGCTTGGAGGGTCTCTTGCTAACCCAGGTATCCCAACTAATTGTCTAGTGGATCGATTAGCGCTTGGAGGGCGGCGGAGAGGTTTTACGCCGAGGACTTCAGTTTCCTCTTCGATAACACATCGTTGTGTTGTCTTTGTGTTTGCATCTTTCTTCCCTACTCTTTTACCTTTCATTTTACTGTTGTGTTATTATGAATATGGGTTAGAGTAGCTTGTTTGTTTATACACTCGCATTTACTCTTTTCCGCACTTAGTAAAAGTTAGAGTAAAATCTATCGAGCTGTAATTTTCATTTGGGGGTTTAAATAGCTCTTGTGTTTTTACACATTTTAGAGCATTCAATTGGTATCAGAGCCGGTGCACTAGCTATGGTTTAATTACCTTGGTGCAATCCTTGAACCCGTTTGAGATGGACCGGTCTCAATCTCTAAATGCTCCACGATATTTTGATGGTAGCAACTATGCCTTTTGGAAAGTCCGGATGAGGGCATTTTTGTGCTCAATGGATGAAATCGTTTGGGATGTGATGGATGTTGGATGGACTAGGCCGGAGGCTGCTAAATCCACTTGGGATAAGGCGGCCCTTGCGGCAGCTAACGCTAACAGTAAAGCTTTGAATGCAATTTTTTGTGGTGTATCTCCAGATGAGTTCTATAGGATATCTCACATCTCTATTGCCAAGGAGGAGTGGCAAATATTGGAGATCACGTATGAAGGAACAAAGAAAGTGAAAGACACTAAGTTGCAGATGCTGACCACTTGGTTTGAGGAGCTGAAAATTAGTGAGGACGAGTCATTTGACTCATTCTATAGCAAGCTGAATGAGGTGGTTATTGGCAAGTTCAACTTGGGTGAGAAAACGGAGGACTCAAAAATAGTGAGGAAAATCCTTCGATCATTGCCGAAGAGCTTCCGTGCAAAAGTTACAACAATTGAAGAGAGCAAGGACCTTGATGATATCTGTAACACCCCGACCCAATTTAATAATTAAACTATATGTTTAAGTGGTTAAGTATTATTAATATTTTAAGCCACTTACTTACTAAAATTAATATAAGAGTATTTAATAAACATATTATTTTATAATGCCATTGAATAAGGATTGTAGAGTATAAGTAATTGAAATGGCTATTTGTATTATAAATATATACTTAGTATGTGCAAAACTATATTAAGTGGTTAAGTTATGAGATATATATATATATATATATATATATATATATATATATATATAGTTGTTGGTGTTTCAACTATGCATGATGCATGAGATATTATAGAACATATATGCTTTTTTAATGTGATGAATATAAGTTTATAAAGGTAAGGATATATATATATATGTATGTATATGCAAAGTGATATTATTTTTGTAGAAAGGTGTGAGTGTGAATGCAAGAAATTATTTTGTTGGAAAGTTTGAGTGTGAATGCAAGAAAGTTGGAAAGTGAGTGTGATTTTTCTTTCCCTAGCCATACACGTATTCCACCCAAAAGTCCTCTTCTCTTATCTGATTTTGTTGCCCCAAAAGTCTTCCCCTCAACTCATTTTCTTGGCTGCACCAGACAGAAAGTCCAGCCCTCTTTCCCTACTCTTTTCCTTGTTCTTTGTTTCTTCTTCTCCCCTTCTTACACGGTAGCCTTCTCTCCCTCACCAAAGCAAAATATCCCTCTCTAAAGAATAAATTAAGGGATTAACACTAAAATTCCAGCTTCAAATTGTTGGGGGTAAGTAATCAAAACTTCATTTGTTTATTTCTATTTCTTTACCCTCTATCCTGATTTTATAGGCTGAATTATGATTCTGTTTTAGTGATTTGAGGGTTTGATGATATTATGGTTTATTTAATGTTTAATAACATATTTTAGTATGTTAATTATAGGTATAAAAATACCCAAATGAAATTAAGGCTTATTGCTATTTGTTGATGATTTTGTAAGAATATGTACTGAAGCTGTCACTGTGACAGATTCTGTGTTCATGTATGTTAAATTATGTATTAAATTGTATATAGTGAATTTGGATGCTAGGGATAATTCCTATGAAACCTAAGACACTTATGGTTGTTATTGAATTGGTCTCACAGCATTTGGATTAATATAAAAATAATGGTTTAATTTATAAGTTGCATGAAATTCTGTCAGGACAGATTTGAGTATGCTGTCTTCCGTGATTTTTAGTAAATCATGGGTTTATGCTTTGACTCCGAAATACATGGGAGTTGTTCTGTAAAATTGCATGACAATTGGATGTGTTTGGACAGCTCGTTTGTATTTTACAAATGGGGCATATGCTGCTGGAATAGAACAGTGAACAGTAAGGGACATGCCTAACTTTGTGGATTTAATTCTCGAGTTAGGGTGAATGTTTTGAGTTATAATTTAATATCTCATTCTTTGGTATGTTAGAATCATATATAAATTTTATGAATTGGTTTCTCTATGATTTAGTACAACATGTTGTTTGATGAATGTATGTTTGTATTTGTGGGAACCTCTTTGAGGTGGGATTAGGACTTCCTTCATTCTAAGAGATATGCTTTGAGATGAATGTGAAGTTTATGATAAGGAATTATAGATAGTAATAAGTTTTGATATTTGGTTTAGGTGTTACCAGTATCCAAGTCAAAGCTCCTTCGACTTTAGGCTCTCAGTTCCTCTGCTTTCAGGTAAGGGATAAGTTATATGGGCATTTGGTAAGTCATGAGGTTATTTTAAAGTATATTATGCATTAAAATGTTTTTGATTAGAGATATGGCATGTAATCATTATTCTGACAAAGATATGTTCGTGAGCTTTCGAAAAACTTATGTATATGATTTAAGCATATTAATGCTATTATGGATTCCACGAACATGATGTTTAAGTAAAAGAATGGAAATGTTATTATTATGAAATGTTATGCAAAATAAGAAGTTTCAGTATGATGTAAAGTATGAAATGTTTTCGGGTTACGTCCTCTAGTGATTTGAACTCTGCTAGTAGGGGTTAATTACTAGCTTTCCATGGAAAAATGTTATATGATTGGCCATTAAGTAGGACTGGCTCTGCTGTACCCGCCCCTTGTTGGTTACGGCTAACTTGTGAGGGAAGTCAACCTACCCCCATGGTTGAAAGTTATGTATTATGATGTGATCCCGGGAATACCTGGCATTGTGGGAAATGCTGGATGCCTAGCACCGTGGTGCTAGAAGCCTCCCAAATAAGTACAGACTTATCAGATATGGACTAACCAATATGTTATGAACAGCTATGTTATGTTATTAATCATGAGAGAATTATTTTGTTTAAATGCATTATGAAAAGTTAAAAGCTCTCATGAAGATAAGAAGTTTCTAACGAAAAGAAAGCTGTTCATTAAAGATAAAAGTTTCTAAAGTTCTGTTGTGCTATAAAGATAAAGTTTCTGATGAAAGTACAAGTTATGTTTAAAATTTATCAGATACCTATTCTTTATGAAATGTTAAGTTTTATGACTATGAAAGTTATAATATTTTCGGGAAAAGGTTTATAAAGAAAGGTTTTCTTATTGGGTCAAGATGTTTCTAGTTTAATACAAAGTTGCCGGTTATCTGATTTAAGTTAAAATAATTATTTTGTAATAAGAATATATATGTGGTGACTTTGTAGGAAATGAAAGAAGTTTAATCCGAAAGGTTTTGGCAATATTAAACCGATAAGAAAAAGGAGAACAATTATTTTCTATGAAGAGCGTATAAGCTATTATTATGAATAGTATAAAATACTATGCATGAAAAGATGTTCTCCTGTTCGAATATTCATAGAATGAAATAATATGATTTACATGCATCCTTATTGAATTCTCATATATTTTACCTTTACTGAGCTGTGTAGCTCACCCCTTCCACTCTTTCAGTTAGCAGGTTTTATTTTGGAGCAGAGGGAGCCTTAGTCGAGTTTTGAAAGGAGCTGGTTTAGTTTTATATGTATAGATCCTAAATTAGCAATATGATGTTTAGATTTGTAGCATTGTTTATTTTAGGATCTAATGAAAGTGTATACCTTAAAGTATTAAGAGATGTATTATGTGAAATTCCGAATTTGAACAATTGGTGAATTATTTTATTCTTTGGAGTACAATGTAGATACTCTGAATGTCAAGTGAAAGGTTATATCATTTAAGTAAAGAAACAAAAAAATGAAAAGAAATAGGAAAGCTTTTGTAATAGCTTTTAAAGGTTAAGTTGGTTCTTGTTAATATCAGGTTTAGGCTTGATATTAGCATGCCGGTCATGGTCACAAATCTGGGTACCGGGTTTGGGGCGTGACAATATCAAAGTTCAAGAACTAATTGGCTTACTTCAAACATATGAGATGTCATTGCCATCACAAAGGAAGAGCAAATCCCTTGCTCTTAAGACGATTAATGAAAGGATAGAAGCTCATGACTCATCGGATGAGGATGTTGTTGAGAAAGATGTTGCATACCTTGTAAAGAATTTCTAAAAATTCTTAAAATTCAAGAACAATGGAAAATTTACAGAGAAAGGGAAATTCTCAAGTTTTGGAAAGGATAAAAAGGACTTTAAAAGGAAAGATGGGAAGGAGTCTCAGTCTACTCAAGGAATCACTTGCTTTGAGTACAATGGACATGGACATGTCAAGAAAGAATGTCCCAATTATTTGAGAATGAAGGGCAAGGTGTATGCCACAACTCTTAGTGATTCGGACTCTTCCAATTCGGATTCGGAAGAGAGCTGTGATAGAGAAGGGAGTTACTCCGCTTTTATGACTATTGCTCTCGGTGAGTCTTCGGATGAATTGAGTTTGCTCGTAGAAGAGCTTGGGGAGCATAGTGAGGTGGAATCAATGAGAGTAGTTGAAGAATCCGATGTTGAGGAAGATGAAAGTACAATGGGACTTCAAGAGAACTACAATTCCCTCCTTGAGAAGTCAGGAGAATATGCAAGGGTGGCCAAGGCAACCGTTAAAAAGATGAAGAAAGCAGAGGAGGACTATAGAAGTCTCCTAGTGCGATATAAGGAGCCCAAATGTGAAATAAAGACGCTGAATGGAGAGCTAACTGAAGCTTACTCAAAGATAAAATTTCTTGAGCTTGAGGTGGTTCAAGTCAACGCTAAAGTAGAGCGAGTTTCCTCCAAGAAGCTTGATGAAGTCCTTTCTCATCAAAAACCTTTCTCCGATAGAACCGGATTGGGATATACTGGAGAGAGTAGTTCGACTGTCAATATCTCCAAGGAAGTAAAGTTTGTCAAAGCCAAAGAACTGATGGTAGCTACCACAAAGGCTGAGAAAGTGAAGCAGAAGAAGAAGAGGAATGTGACTGACCAACGGGTGTTGAATAAGCCTTGTAACCAATCAGTGGTCAGGTTTGAAGACAAAGGGAAATCACTTCCAAAATCACAAAGAGGTCCGAGAACAAAACATTTCTGTCATCATTGTGGACTTCAAGGACACACCAGACCAAATTATCATAAGCTTATAGCATTGAAGAATGCAAATGATCAGAGGTCAAAAGGACCAAGAAATGACAAAAGGAATTGGGCTATTGAGTAATCAAGAGGTCGAGATGGTGATTCCAGAGTGATGGATGTGATGAAAATGATTGATGTATTCACCAACTATTTGGCAAGCTTCAACAGAAGGTTTGAAAGCCACAACACTCGTACCCAATCCTTTATGGATATCACCCCAAACGCACATGCCGTGTGGGTGAAGAGGGGTACTCATGCATAAGCATTACAACATGTTCATGCATTAATACTTCCTATGTTTTGTGACCTTGATTGGTTGTGTGCTGTTTGTTATAGTTCTAGCATGGGTTGAAAATTGTGCTTGTTTTTTATTTTATTTTTATTTTTTATGTTTTTACATTTTTGTTGATCTTACTTTACTTGTTCTGTTTTTGAGTTTGTTCAAAAATTCAAAAACCCATAAAAATTTGAAAAATCTTCAAAAAGTTTGATCGTTTGTGTTGTGTATATCACATGTGAGTTTGGCCTAGTACCTTCGTACTTATGGTGAAGTGTATTTATGAGCTTAGCTTGTTATGTATGCACATATATCTTTGTGGGAGAAATCTTGAAAATTATATGTGATTGTTGTAAATAGATCTTCGAGCTTGTCATGAATGATTGGTCAAGAGTCTTGATGGTCTTGATACTTGCATAGACTTGTGCCTATATATCTTCCCCCACCTTTACTTTTATGTTTTTGCAACAGAGATCACCAAATGTAAATCTCAAAATGAAAAAGAGATTATAAGCTGCAAAAGCCTGCCGCACATACTAGTATTTGACTAGAAAAAAAGGAAAGCGACTTTTGTATTGAAATGTATGGTGCTCAAAAAGCCAAAAGCTAACTCTTAATGTTGAAATATCAAAAATTTCATGCACTGTTCTCAAAAAGAGATGTATTATCCAAAAAGGATCAAATGTTATGATTTATACAGAAGCCAAATGAAAAGCTTCTAAGTTTTCTAATCATTCTCTTGTGAGAGGTCATATATGTTCATTTCTATAATTGAGATAGACCACTTGACTTAGTACCAATTATGTATGACTTGATTGAATTGATTATTGAAGCTTCACTCTGGTCTAAGGACTATTTCACATTTGATACTCACTCACAACACACAAGACTTTGATTCAATTAATGCTTATCTTATTTGTGTGGTTGTACATGTTCAAATGTGATGTGTATGCTCAATTACTTGTTGATCAAACCCAAAAATATTTTTGAAAGTGTTTTCATACGTTTTTGAAAGTGTTTTCATACTTTCGTGCTTTTAGTTTTTGTTCAAAATGCATTTTTGTGTTTTTCTTCAAAAATTGGTTCAAAGGCAGTTTCGCGAGAAGCTTGCGACTTAGAGCTTCCTGCGAAAAGTGTTTAAGGGAAATTAAAAAGTCACAATCTCATACAGAGAGTATGGCGACTGTTTCGCGAGTATTTCGCGACTAAACCCTTCTCGCGAAATGATTTTTAGGCAAAAACTGGAAATTTTTCAATTTCATATAGAGGCTATTGCGATTGTCTTGCGACTGTTTCACAACTAAAAGCTTCTTGCGAAAGCTTTTGTGCTTTTCGCGACTAATATTGCGACTGTATAAGCCGTGAAAAATGCATGTTTTCAGTTTTATAGAGCAGATATGACAGTTTTTCAAACTCACTTCATTTCCCTCGCACTGCCTCTCTCGAACCCCTCTCAACCCAAAATCATTTTTCACTCAAACCCCTTCACTCTTAAGCTTGTTTTCTGCATTTTCATCTTCAAGGTATGTTTTCTAAAACATTTTCTTCTCTTTTATCTTAGATTATGCAGATATTAAGTTAAGGTTTCCAAAATTGGGGATTTTTTTTTTCAAAAATGGGTTGGGGTTCATATTTTTGTGAAATTTTTTTCAAAATTTTGATTGGGCTGAGTCCCATTTGATCTTTGTGTATCTGTGTTGGCCCCTTGTGGCATATTAAGCTTGTAGTGAGGCAGATTTCATCATGTTCATGCATTGTTGATTTGTGTTGTGCACTGTTGCATGCTATGTGTTTGACAGAATGTTCATGTGACATTCTTGTGTTGTATTGGACTCAAATGAGTTCCAATGTTTGGGTTTACCCTTGATTGAACATGCTTGACATGTTTTGATTATTAGGTGTGTGTTTTACACACTTTGCCCAATTTGTGCCTTAATGCCATGCAATGCATCACCTAAGCACACACTAGGCACACACCATGCATCACCTCATGCACACACATGCACAACACATGCACAATTGCTATATTCATTCATTTTGCTAATGTTTACACTGTTAAGCACTTTCAGCATGCTGTTTTACCTGTGTTTTTGTTCTGTTTTAAGTTTTTATACTTATGTTTTTGGACTAACTTGAATCTAATCAAGGTTTGTGGTCTGTTTCTGTGTTTTTGCACGTGTTCCTTTTTGTTGTGAATCTATTTCTGCAGATGTCTCATCGTTCCTCTCAAGGTAAAGAACCTGTGATTGACCTTACATCATCACCAGTTTCAAAAAGGACACGGCATTCGTCTGAAGTCTCCAACAATGAGAGATTCAAGACTCCTCTGGACTCTCAGACTTTCTCCAGCACTTTTCATGACGCTCCCACTGCGGTGGAGTGGATTGTCCAGTTTGAAACCTTGGGATCCACCTTTATCCCTAGGATTTTTGCAAACAAAGATTGGGCGGATCTATTCAAAAACTTCGAGGATCTGATTGATGGATTGGTTAAGGAATTTTACTCAAATGCTAGATTCACTGGAGTAGAACTAAGGTGTTGGGTTCGAGGAAAGGAGTTCATCATTACTCCGAACTACCTTGCAAAGATCCTTCGCATCACTCGACCCAAAAATGTGGATAGTTCTCCATATGATGACAGACTTCCCCAAGTGTAAGATATTCTTCAAATTCTTGGAGCTGAACATGAGGTCTCAGCCAAAGGCACATCCATTGGAACAGCGAAGTTCAAACCTAAACTAAAAACTCTCACGTTCATCATGTTTTCTAATCTATATCCACTCTCTAACATGGGATTCATCAATCTTGGAAGAGCACAATTCTTGTGTGATCTCATCACAGGAACTCCAATTGACATTTGTGCTCATATCTTCTAGACTATTGGAAAAACAGCAGCACGAACAGTAGCACAAATGTGCCTTCCCTTCTACAGTCTTCTCATGAAAATCATGAAACATGAAGGTGTTCGTCCACCAAAAGATGGAAAGATCATAGTTCGTCATCGTCCAATCTCCATAGCCTCTCTTCAAAAGAGCAAAAGTCATTCTTTTGCTGAGCGGAAAAAGCAAAATTTGTCTACAACACCAAAGAGTGAATCTATTCAACATGTCACTCACTTAGGTCATGGCTCAGCTGCTCACACTAGCCCTGGACATACTGAGACTATATCTCCTCACATTCCTGAGCCTCAGACAACTAGCACTCAGCCAGCACAATCTAGTTCTCACACAAACCAGTTTACTATTATGATTGAAAATTTACATGAGCGTGTTTCAGGACTTGCAAATGCCACTTACTCCACAAACAACCAAGTTCAAATGTGTCTTACTACCATTGAGACACAGCTAGATGAGATTCAACGCAAGTTAGAAGAGAGCCTTAGCTATTCGTGCCAAAAAGGGGGAGAGCAATCTTTTTGTGTAAACTACATAGATTGGATGATAGCATACAGTAAGGGGGAGAGCATCACAGGAAGGAAAGTGTGCATAGTGAAAGGGGGAGTTTTGTGAGCTCAAAAGGATAGGAAAAGAAAAAGCTGACACACACAATTTTTGTTTACAACTTTATTTACCCTATACCTTGTGGATATCTTTACTGCTTTTGTTTAAAGCTTTAGTACGTTGTTCTTTATTTCAGTTTTATATTCAGTATTTGTGTTTTTATCAATGCTTTGTAGCATTTTTTTGTACTTTTAAGATATTGCTAATATGTCTTAAGTACCTCACACGTGTACTCTAGTAGGATCTTGTATTCTAAATGCATATACTTCGTGTATTTTGCATTGGTTGTGTGTTGGACATGCAATTGATCATTGTGATTGGTCTTCATTGCATTACATGTCCGGATGAGCATTTACTTGCTAAATGTTCATTGTAGTTGTTCAGGACATATTTTGTATAATTGGCTAATCCTTTGACAAAACACTCTTTACTTGTAATTGGGTAGATCTAGGATGTATTTAATACTTCAAGGAACAAGAGTTCAAGTCTAATATTAAAGCCATGCAAATCTGTCCAAGAAACAAGTGAAGAAGTGCTGATTTTTTAAAGCTCGATAGTTGCTTGACAGCTAGGTTATTTGTCGAGCTATTCAGTTGATTGTTATCGCAATCTTGATACCTCTCGATAGTTGGTGGATTGATCGAGAAAGCTCCTGTCTCCTCGACAGTTCCTTGATAGCTTTTTGATAGATGTATCTATCGAAGTTTAAAGCTCGACACCTCCTGATCGATCGAGGTTACGGGAATTCAGATTTTCAAATCTGATTTTCGGCCCATGCTGACATGTATGTGTAGGGTTTCTTTTCTCACAACCCTAGACCTATATAAGGCTTATTTTAGAGGCCGTCACATAAGAGAATACAAGGAGAACATATGAAAAAGGTGACCGATGCCTTATTCTCTCTAAAAGAAGCTACTACGTCTTTACGCCTTAGGATTTTGTAACCAAGTGCTTCTTGATCTTCATTGTTGATGAAGTGAAGAACTTTGCAGCCAAAATTCTTCTTCCTCAAGTTGGTGATTAAGTCGCGTACTGGGATCCATGTAATTGGTTAGTCACGTACTGGGATTCGTGCATCGAAAGGGTGGCGTTTATATATTGAAGAGTTCAGAGGTTCTGAAGCGGTAGAAGGTTTCTGCTGTGAGTTCATCTGCGGGGATTGTAGAGTCTGGGGACAAAGGTTTTGTACTAGACTTGAAACTTCTCTTTACTATAGTGGATTGCTTTTCGGGAAGGTTTCCCACTAGGTTTTTTACTGTGAAACTAGTTTGTTTCATTGGTTTTCTTGGGTCATCATATCTTGTCTTATTTATTTTTCCCCTGCATGATTTTGACATGATATTGATGTTTGTTTGTTTTAACAAGTTTTATTCATAATAAATCTAATTAACAATTTGGGTTTAAAACTTGTTAATTCTATCAACCGGGGTCTAAATTTTCCAACAGTAGTCATTCTTTAATGACTGGCCTTGTTTGATCAAGATGTGCTTATAGGTTTTATAGTGTTTACAAACTTGATCGCACTTTACTTGCTCATGTACGTACCATGTATTCAACTTGTCATAAGCTTAATGAAAGTTTTGTTTGTGTGCGAGTGTTTCAAGTTATAGGTATATACGTGCAAGTGCTTCACAGCTTCTAGATTAGGTGTGAGTGAGTTTTGCCACTATTCCCAAACTCACGTTTAAGTCTAGAGTTTGTTTTAGGGGTTTTGTCACGGAATAGCCAACGGAGGAGATTGTAAAGTTGTAATTTACAACTATGTGTTTTGTTGGCTTTTATTCCGTGCCAAATTTGATTATAATTTTATTCAATCTTTTGTACCCTGTATTTATTGTGGGATTTAATTGTAAGGGTTGTGTGAGAGAGAGAGAGAATGTGAAGACTCAAGCAAATTGAAGACTGGAGAGTTTTTGCAAGTAGCTCGCGACTAATTATCCCGTGAAATGATGCATGTGCCCTGCACATGACTGGAATGAGAAGAGTCAGGACAGGATGGAGACAGCTGTGTTTCGCGAATAGCTCGCGGGTAAGGTCTTCCTGCGAGAAACTCACGAAACATTCTGTTTTGCCAGATTGTCCTATCTGATATACACTTTCTGTACCCACACTATATATACCCATATTACCCACAAATGTTGATGAATGCTTCTGAGAGAAAACCATAGCCACAAACCTTGAGAGTTAGAGATTGTTATACCCACAATCTTCTATACAATTGCTTGTGGATTTTCCTCAACTCCTACCTCTCCATTTATATATCCTTGAGAGGTTGATAGCCTAAACACTTACCACACCGTTTCAGAGTGTTCAGTGAGGTTTTGGTGCTGCTGGGAAGTATTGGAAGAAGCCAAGGATGGCAGATGCAACATGGAGCTTGTTGCGGGATCTAGAGAGCTAGATAAGACACGGTTCTGAGAAGCCTTGTTGGAGTAGGAGCTTGGAGGGCTTAGGTACATCGAGTAGATTAGGCTTGGAGGGTCTCTTGCTAATCCATGTATCCCAATTGATTGTCTAGTGGATCGATTACCGTTTGGAGGGCGGCGGAGAGGTTTTACGCCGAGGACTTCAGTTTCCTCTTCGATAACACATCGCTGTGTTGTCTTTGTGTTTGTATCTTTCTTCCCTACACTTTTACCTTTCATTTTATTGCTGTGTTATTATGAATATGGGTTATAGTAGTTTGTTTGTTTGTTTATATGCTCGCATTTACTCTTTTCCGCATTTAGTAAAAGTTAGAGTAAAATCTATTGAGCCGTAATTTTTATTTGGGGGTGTAAATAGCTCTTGTGTTTTTACATATTTTAGAGCATTCATTACTATTATTATTATTATTATTATTATTATTATTATTATTATTTTGTGTTGTGTTTGGGTTCTATTCAAACCCTTTATAAAAAAAAAAAATTAAAAAAAAATCGTTTTTCTATTTGTCCCCATATCTTCGTCTTCTCTTTTTTTTGCTAGTTCCTTCCCTCATCACACTTCGTTTGGTTGGAGGGAAACAGGAGAGAAGGGATAGGGTAGGAAGGAAATAAAGGGAAAAACCTGATTTCCCTTGTTTGGTTCAAAGGAAGGAGAGGAAATGAGTGACTTTTGGTTTTTAGAAGAAGTTTATTTTATTAATTTAATATTTGTAGGCTAAATTACAAATTGCATTATTTAACTTTGCCTAAACTTTAACCTACTCCTGTACGTAAACTTTACTTTTGTTCAATTTAATTCTCCAAATTTTTACTTTATTCAATTTTGTTATCTCGTTTATCTCCGTTAGAATTCTGCTATATGTAAGTACCCTAAAACGACTAACTTGATGGCATTTAACTTGATCGCAATCTTCTAAAGAAAGTGGATGGGAAGACTAAATTGAAAAAAGTTAAAAGTTTGGGGATGAAATTGAATGAAAGTTATAAGATTGAATTGACAGAAATACTCATGTGACTGGGCTGGTCTCATGCTTTCAGGGAACCAATGATGGTAAAATGTAATAGTGGCTAGCTTCTGATTAACCTGGACTAAAAATCACTCAGAACTTAATGAACTTGCATTGGTCCTAAAGCAAAATATTTGACCATATCTCATTGCTTTCTCTCCGAAAGAGTGAATTCTATAGCAATAATAATTATCAAAACTAAAAAAATCTGGAACCTGAAAATGAAAACTTCTTACCCATATGTCAAGTAGCAAAAACAAGTAACATAATGCATACTCAAAAATAGCGAGATTACAAACAGCACCTCTAATGGCCATCAAGCAAATATAATTGTACTGTAAGAACACAATTGTGGTCAGCCTTGGAAGGCAGAGTTGTCACTCTTTGCTGGGGTTAGTCACAGGTGCACATACTGAAAAGTTCATATGAGGAAATGATTCATAGCACTGCATAGCAAGCCACTAC
Source organism: Quercus tomentella (assembly GCA_028535165.1). Lineage (NCBI taxonomy): Eukaryota > Viridiplantae > Streptophyta > Magnoliopsida > Fagales > Fagaceae > Quercus > Quercus tomentella. The sequence continues at coordinate 23,547,593 of JAPQVY010000001.1, read as the reverse complement.
AACGAATTTGGGGGCTATAGATGTTTTGGCCTTATGACAAAATGCACCTAAAGACCCACAAGCTGCACTTCAAGTAACGGTTGTCTCCGTTGTATGCCAAGTACACCACCTCCAGAGAGACAGCTCCGGCAGTCAGAATTAAAGATTTAATTCTTGCTTTTCTGATGATTTCTAAGCACAATTAGTTAAGGTTTTGAAAACAATGGTGGAGCGGCGAGGCATGGCTACAATGATGGCTGAAAGAAGGGAATAGCCGTCATAGATTCTATTGACATGCATCAAATACCTGTATATGAGGTTGTCTACAGATTCTACTAAAATTTGCAAACCTTCATACAGTTTGAAATGAATATATAAAAATTAAAAATTAAAAATTATTATGTATAGATTTCTTTCAAACAACTGAATGTACAAGAAACTGCTTCTAGCCTTCAACAACACAAATATTAGTTAAAGTTGTAAACCAAAGCACCTAACTAAAGGATGCAGCTTTCCCCCTATGTGTCTTTCCCCTAGACGCACGACAACTTCCTCTTTCTGGAGTGCACTGAGCCTTTCCCAAGCTGATCACGGGCTCCACTCTGCATAATGCTTTGATCCCCACCCAGTTATTGAGTTTCCTCTCCTGCCTCGTGTGTCTAGATTCGACTCAAGCTTGTTCTCCTAGAACTGGTCATTAGTATGTTTCTACTATCACTTCTCCACCCGGCATTGCTTGATCACTGCCCAACTACCTTACCAGGCCATGCTCTTGTTTCAATCTAAACTAAGGTACAATAGCTACAAGATTTCATTCTTAGTAGGGGTTTGATTGATCAGAGTCAGCTGGTGACCCTTTATTTTCCTCCTAGTTTTTTTCTTAGTGTTTTAGAGTTTGTGCAATGCAAGCATTCATGTGGAATTGTTAAGGAATTGGTAATGCCTAGATGGTGACGGTTAGAGTCCTCATGAGGGACCATGACCCGTACATAATTTTCTTATTTGAGACTATGGCGGGAAAGGATAAGATTAATAATATCGATGACCTTACGTTATGTGGATTGTCATTGTGTACCAACTAGTGGTAGAGATGATGTGGAGATGGTGGCCTAGCTCTTTTATGGAAAAAGGAAGTCGTTTTAAAAGTGGCCTAGCAAGTGATGTAATCTCTTAATCAGGTTGTAGGGATTAGTTGTTTGTACGCAGCTATTGGTTTTCCTATTTTGTCAAGAAAAAGAAATTCTGGAAGATCATTTCAAGCTCAGTGAATGCATTTCAAGGCCCTTGAGTTTGCTGTGGGGATTTCAACTGTCTTGTAAGAGAAGAAAAAGTTTGGATGCAAGGCTGGCTCTTCCTCAAGAAGAGGTCTCAAAGATTTCATGTGAGAATAAATTTGGGTTTTATTGGAATCAGGCATACTTGATGTAATAAAAGGGAGAAATTTCCAGCATAAGATACAGGCTATATAAGGCAGTGTGTTACCAGGGGGGATGATGCACTTGTCAACCACAAAATTTGACCACAACCCAATTATACTAAATTCTAATATAAAATTAGGGAGAAGATCAAGACCAGGCTACTTGGCTGAGAGATGAAAGGAGTGATGATGTAATTAGAAGTTTGTGGGATGTGAGTGTCAATGGATCAATATATTTTCAATTTATGAGAAAGTTGGACAAGTTAAGGGTAAATTCATAGGAAGTGGAACAAAGGTGCTTTGGGTGGTGTCAATCTAAAAAACAAGAATTGCTCCGGCTTCTAGAACTCTACCAAGCTAATTATTCTACTCCAGAGAATGCAGCTATGATTGAGAATCAACACAAAAATCTAGAGAACTTTGGCTTTAAGAAGGTGATAGAAATACAAAAAATTTTCATTTATTCACAATTATTCAAAGGAAGTCCAACAACTTTGATACGATAAACTTGGATAACCAGTGGATAAATGATCCAAAAGAGATTGAGGGATACTTCTTAGCCAATTTTAGAGAGCTATTTACCTCATTCAATCCTTCTTGGCTAGAGAATTTGAAGGTTTCTTTCAGCAGTGCAATGATGAGATTGAGAATGTTGAGCTGTATACTTTCTATTGCAGAAAAGGTGGTCGATAACATCAAGTCCATGCACACCCTCAAGGCTCCGGGTCTAAATGGGAGATTAAGATTATCAACAAGGAGGGAATTAATTATGTGCAACAAAATAAAATAAATAAATATTCCGTAGTGGTAGAGAGTGCTTACTAAGTTAAATCAATAAATCATACTTTTGTTACGCTTATTCCAAAAGATGCAGGACCTAAATCTTTTAGCCATTTCAAGCCATAAGTCTCTACAACATCACTAACAAAACTATTTCTAACTTTCTGGCCTCCAGGATTCAAGCCATAAGGTAACGGCTAACTTCACGTCAAATTTGATAAGTAGAAGGCTTTTGGCTACATGGAATAGAATTCTATATTGGTTGTTCTTCAAAAGTTAGGCATTGGAGAAAAGGTTGTTGGCTCATTGAGCAGTGCACATCAACGATTACTCCTTTGCTTCTCAATGGTATTGTTTGTGATAAAATAACCCCTTCACAGGAATTGAGATAGGAGATATCAGATTTCACCTTACATCATTGGGATTGGGGGCCAAAGTGTTATTATGAATCCTTCTAAAGGAAGATCATAAGAAGAATGTCAGTGGGATAAGATGGCTAACTAGAACAACTTCTACTTGGACTAATCTTAGGTTTGCAAACTGCATGAGGAAATACTGAATGGTAAGGCCAAGCCATAAATTTGGTTAAGTCAGTCATGTTTATGCCAAATATGTATGTTCTGTGGCAAATAGTATAGCTAACTTCATTGGGTGCAAAAGTATGAGTCTGAACATCTGGGTACCCCTCTCTTCCTTACTCAAAGGAAAATTGTAGATTTTAATTTTTTTGAAGGAGAAGCTGGAATCTAAGCTCAATGAATTGAAAGTTCAAGTACTTTTTCAGGGATGGTAGAGTGACAATGATTAAGGCAATAGCTGAATTCTTACCTACTTACACTACACTATGACCACATTTAGGATCTGCCAACTAATATTGTTAGCATCCATTTTGTAGGATTCTGAGCATTTTAGGTTAGGACATGACCAAAAAAGCCAAAATGATAGTTTTTTTAAATTTTTTTGGGTAAGTTAGCCTAGGATGCAAGGACACTGACACGGACACGAGTATGATATAGCGGTAAGAGCAATTTTTGAAAAATTATAACATAATATGGCAAATAGGACACTGTTACGACACGGGTACAACACAGATACGACATGGGTACGACACCCCATATTAAGTTTCTGTGCATCCTAAAAATTAGCCATTGAATGGGTCTTGAACCCATGACCTTACCTTTCACCCACCTTACTTTTACATGGGGAGGAGGTGCAATATTAAATCTCGTGCTCATTGTTTTTGTTTTTGTTTTTTTTTTAAAAACCACAATCACAATATCAGTCAACCAAAAGCAAATTCCTAAAGCAAGAAACTGAATTTCAAGTCCAAACCTTGTCAAAAAGGTAGGTTAAACCTCCATGAATATTACCAAATAAAATTCTCTATATGATTTCAATCTTGAGATGTTGTAGAAGCATAATTTTTCATCAATATCATGCAAAACTCTGAATTTTAAATAAGTCATTACCTTAGCTTTCCACGTTGGATTTTCCATAATAATGCTCAAGAACTGGAATAGTAACATCTGATTTACAAGAGTATTCAACCCCTATGGACAATTAGATGTTAGATTTTGAGATCAAAATTATAATTAGATAAAGTTGTACCTTTAGATTATATTATTCAGAATTACAATATAACAGCATGACCCTATTTTAGTTGTATACAATGTACAAAAGCTTCTTCTAAATAAGCAAATCCAAATCTTAACAGAGTGGTTTATTTGAAGGCATTGGTTTTGTTATTTCTAGTTGTACACAAGAAAAGCTTCTTCTAAACAACAATCAATGACATTTCTAAATTCAAAGTTTTGTTTTGTTTTTTGTTTTTTGTTTTTTTGTTTTTTTGTGTTGTTTTGTTTTGTTTTGTTTTTTGTTTTGTTTTTTGTTTGTTTTTGTTTTGTTTTGTTTTTGTTTGTTTGTTTTTTTTTTTTGTTTTTTTTTGTTTTTGTTTTTTTTTTGTTTTTGTTTTTTTTTTTTGTTTTTGTTTTTGTTTTTTTGTTTTTGTTTTTGTTTTTGTTTTTGTTTTGTTTTGTTTTTTTATTTTTTATTTTTTATTTTTTATTTTCAGTTGGGTCTTGATATTTGGCATTGAAAGACAAAGATTATTACTTTAAGGAAGATAACATAATTTTTTTTTTGAGTAAAACCATGAATTGTTATTGAATACCAACCAAATTGCAAAAAAAAAAAAAAAAAAAGGTCACATGCCATGCCACTAGGTAAGGTTCAATGGAAAGAGGAGAGAGGGCAGGTATGAGAAATAAATGTAAAAGATAGGGGTAAAATAGGGAACAAAGAAAATAATGTTATAGTTCCCAACTAGCCGTTATTTTTGAATGATACAAATAAAAATCCCTCTGTTTTGCTATTTGCTTTGGTCTCTCCGACTCAGAGTTGGAGATGGAGAGATCGACTCTGCTTTCCTTCTCCGACTCAGAGAAGGAGATTACAATGTTTCTAATTAAAATAAATACACTCATATTTCCATACCCAAAAACAAACCCTTTCTCTCTGTTTCTAGTTTTATCTCTGAAACTCACAGAGAAAGCCCACTTTGTGTTAGGTCCTTATTGTGTATGGTGATGTTGTTAGACTGGGAATCACCAACACAGACAGAGAGAATAAAATTATGTAACATAACAATGAATGAGGAGTCCCAATATTTATAGACTCCTCATGTCTCTTGGGAAAAGATATGTCTATTTACCGAGAGATGCATCTTATCTAAAAGACACACCGCTTCTGTAAATAACTAACTTTAACGCTTAATTAATTCTCTGCTGTTGGTTGGTGAAGCAACACCATTCACCTAGTGGGTGTTATTATATAGGTGAGGGTGCACCATATTATGGTGTGATCACCTATCACTATTATATGCTAACATCTTCCACTTGATCGCACCATAATAAATGGTGTTAGCTACAATCAACATATACTATAATGTCACCGCGGCATTGCCCTATGTTGATTCTCATCTATGTCTTTCATAGATCGGCGTCAGTGTCTGACTTTAGAAAAAATTGTGTTTACATCTTGTCATGTACCACTGACCGCACCATTCATTATATACCAGTCCTGTAGTATACTCCGGATGTCTTATCATTCACTATTATTTCAAATGAATGGCATCAAACATGTGGAACGCTTGTTACCACATGCAGTTAGGAATATTAGTCCACACCCGCACCGCCAGTCGACGTCCTTCAACCACACGTATCAGACATGTGTTGACCTGTACTGAATTGTATGATTCTTTCTCTAAGCCAGTACTGTGAAGGTTTTCTCATCCAACTTTGGCGACCTTTTTTATTGTACAAGTTGTATTATGTATGATGCACATTAGTGGACTTTACATTTATACACTAATTTCTTATACAATACTATTCAGCTTGATATTGACCAATTATGTCCCTAAAGTAGAAGTTGCATAGCCATGTTCTCCGGGCGTCCCCAGTCCTTCCATCTATGCAAATACATGTAGTATACCATCTCGCTTAAGGGGATAAATCAGACTCGTATTTCACCCCTTTCCACTATATCTTGAATATAGTGATAATTTGTTTCGATGTGTTTGCCTTTAGAGCTATTTGCTCCACTTTTTATCAATGAGATAGCAGATTTATTGTCACAAAACACATCAACTGGTCTATTTGGTATACCTAATTTTAAACTATCAACAAATAGCTTAATCCAAACTGCTTCACTTATCGCTGTGTTGTATGATATGTATTCTGCCTCCATGGTATGTTTTGTAACACAACCTTGTTTCTTACTTAACCAAGAGACAGTTCTTCCACCAAATAGGAATACATGACCACTAGCAGATTTTCTATCATCTATGTCTCCTGCAAAATTAGCATATGTATATCCTATTACTTCTAGATCACTAATTCCAAAACATAATTTCATACCTTTGGTGCCTTGGAGATATCTAAAAATTCTTTTGACTGCCTGCCAATGTGCCCTTCCAGGATTAGATTGATATCTACTTACCAATCCTACTGCGTGACAAATGTCTGGCCTTGTGCTTGTCATTGCATACACTAAACTGCCCACAGCTTGGGCATATGGGATTTTTTCCACAAATTCTTGCTCTTCTTTATCCTTAGGGCGCATATTCTTACTTAATATAGTTCCTTTACTTACAGGTGTACTCAAAGCTTTTGATTCTGCTATATTAAATTTTTTAAGTACTTTCTCCAAATAGTTCTCTTGATCCAGATATAATAATTTTGTATTTCTATTTCTAGTTATTTTAATTCCTAATACATATTTAGCAAGACCCATATCTTTCATTTCAAAACTTGATGATAGGAAAGATTTTGTCTTTGACATCATGTTTGGGTTATTTCTAGCTAATAATATGTCATCAACATATAATGATAATATTGTTAACTCATCGTAGCATCTCCATATGTAAACACAGTGATCTAGTGGACTCATCTCAAAACCAATCTCTAATATTGCTTGGTGGAACTTTATATACCATTGTCTAGAAGATTGTTTGAGTCCATACAGGGATCTTTTTAATTCATAAACTTTATCTCCATGTCCTTTTATTTCAAAACCCTCTGGTTGTAACATGAATATATCTTCTTTTAATTCACCATTAAGAAAAGCTATCTTGACATCCAATTGATGCAACTCTAAATCCATTCTTGCTACAACAAAGATAATTATTCTATTTGAAGTAAATTTAGCTACTGGTGAATAAGTATCAACAAAATCTACACCAGGTTGTTGATTAAAACCTTTAGCCACCAATCTTGCTTTATATTTATCAAAACTACTGTCAGCCTTAAATTTCTTTCTTAGAACCCATTTACAGCCAATGGCCCTTCTTCCATCTACTAAAGATGTTAATTCCTAGACATTATTTTTCTTGATGGATTCTAATTCATCTATTATAGCATCTTGCCATTGTTTTGAATCATTGCGTGCCATTGCTTGTCCATAATTAGTTGGGTCCTCACTTAAATTTTCCTCTATATTATATAAATGATAGTCTTTAAGCATAGTTGGCGGCCGTCTAATCCTTTTACTCCCACTATTCTTAGGATCAAAGGTTTGTTGATCCGGTACTAATTTATTTGATATTCTTTTGCTCCCACTTTCAGAAGCATCCTTATAATGATCTTGTGTTTTATTATCAAGGTCTTCTTGTAACTTTATTTCTTCAAGTGGTGTATTTTGATTTGTGCTTTCAAGGAAAATAGCATCTCTACTTTCTAGTAATCCCTTTTCTTGATTATAAAATCTATAACCGCTACCGTTTTGAACATATCCAATAAATTTGCACTCCCATGTCTTCCTTTTTAATTTATCTCTTAATGGTTTTGGTATTAGTACATGGGCTTTGCATCCCCAAACTCTTAAGTTTGATAAATCTAGTTTGTGACTAGTCCAATATTTCATAAGGTGTAAGATCTTTAGATTTTGTGTTAACTTTGTTTAATAAATAATTGGTAGTTGTCAAAGCTTCCCCCCAAAAACTAAGTGGAAGTTGTGAATGTGCCATCATTGATCTTGACATTTCCATTAGAGTTCTATTGCGTCTTTTAGTAATACCATTTTGTTGAGGCTTGTAAGGAATAGTGTAAATATGTCTAATTCCTTCCCCTTTACAGAACTCATCAAAGACTTCATATTCACCACCTCTATCATTATTTATACTTTTAATTGGTTGTCCTAATTGTTTTTCTACTTCAGTTTTATAATTTTTAAATTTTTTGAGTGCTTCAAATTTGTGTTTGAGTAGATATACATATCCATATTGAGAATAATCATCAATAAAGGTGATGAAGTATTCCATTCCTTTGTGTGTTTTGGTTCTCAAAGGTCCACAAATATTTGAGTGGATTAGTTGTAATAACTCTAAAGATTGCCAATGTTTAGTGAAAAGTTTTGCTATCATCTTTCCTTTGATACATGATTCACATACATCAAAATTTTCAATTTTAAATTAGGTAATATACCAGTTTTACTCATTCTTTCTATTTTATTTTTACTTATATGTCCTAATTGAAGATGCCATAAATAAGAAGAATTTGACACAATAGAATAATAGCAAACTGAATCTTTATTAAAAATATTATTGTCGAGTGCATACATATCCTCAATTCTCACTCCTTTGAAGTATTCACACGACCAGACTTCAACCTGATTTCATAACCTTTTTTATCTAGTACAGAAACAGAAATGAGATTCCTACGAACATCTGGTACAAATAATACATTACTTAAAATTACAATAATACCATTAATAGATAATCTATAGTTTCCTTCACCTAATACATCACTATAAGTATTATTTCCCATATATACTTTTTGTTCTCCTAACTTCTTTTCCTTCAAATCAACGAACAATTCTTTACTTCTTGCTATGTGTCGAGTCGCGGCTTTATCGATCCACCAATTATCTGATAATGGCTCAATTATCATTGCTTCAGAAATGGTCATTATTATTTGCTTTGTTCCATTGTTCTTGTTATTATTATTATTATTACAATTAGGAAAATTTTTCCTAATATGACCAAATCTTCCATAATGATAACAAGCATTTTTTAGTCTTCCATTGTTTATTTGCCTATTTGGCCATCGTTTTTGGAATTTTATTTTCTTATATAGAAATGATGTATTTTTCCATTGTCGCTTAGGGGGTTTAGATTTAGGAACTGGTTGAGTCATCAAAAAATTGTGATTTTGATTTTCAGACTTTCTTCTTTTCATTCTTTCTTCTTCAAGTACTAACAAAACAGGTAATTATATCATAGTCACTTCTTTACCACTATGTGTGAGTGTGGTAACTATATGATCCCAAGATGGTGGAAGGCTATTTAAAATGGTTGTTACTTGCATTTTGTTCAACACAGGATTATCTGCATCGGCCAATTCTTTCGCTAAAAGTTCCATGGTATTAATATGATCACCTATATAATTACCTTCATTCATTCGTGTACTATTAAATTTATCCAACAATAATTGTACATGTGTGTCAGATCTTGGTCCATATTTAGCTTCTAATGCTTCCATCAATTCCTTTGCAGTTTCTTTATCTTCAAATAAAGGTATTATATTGTCTTTCATATGGTGTAACATGGAAGCTTTAGCAAGTGAGTCATCCACTTCCCAATTAACTTTGGCTTTAATTCCCTCATTGTCATTTTTATCTATTGGTATGGGTTTTGTTGTTGACAATGTATATAAAGTCCTCTCATGTGTTGAAACATTCTTAATAAAAAAAAATCCTCTCATGTGTCAATAAATATTTTATGTGACGTTTCCATGAGTGGAAATTAATGCCATTAAGAATTTCAATACGATTAGAATCAAATGAGGTTTTTATTGTCATTGTAAAGTAAATATACCACCCAAGAAATATATTGTAAATGTGTTTAACGTAATAATAAAATAAAACTAATAAACACACCAAACTCTTTATTATATAAGCAAATTAAGTACAATAAAAATACTTATATTGTCTTTGTCAAATATAATAACACCAAGCTGGAAAATAAAACTAAAAAGTAAAATAAAACACACTTACATATAAGCACACTATTTAAAAGGAAATAATAAAACTATTACATATAACGATGCTTATAGTTATTCATGTGTCCTTTCCAATATGCTTCTCTTGGGTTTTGCCGTGGATATTCTCTAAATGACTTTATGTGCCTTCTCTTGTATTGTGGGGATCTCAAATTGCGTCTTTGCCTTGTAGATCTGGATGACTCTTTTCTTTCAAATTTGCTAAAATTTCTTTTCATTTTGTAATGAGGATTGGGAAAGCCTTTGACTTGTTTACCCTTTGAATTTTTGTCAATTTGTGCTTGAAATTGTGAATGAACTTCTTTGTAATAATTATTGTTGCTGTAACTATTTTCAAAGTCAAGAGAATCCAATTTTTTATTCAAGTTTAGAGACTCAGGATAACCACGAATTGGACTTCATGTGGGCCTTAATTGTGGGCTTGATTCAAGACTTGAATCACTCCAAATCTAAATAGCTTTGCGAAGTGGGCTTGGTAGAGGAGTTGGAGGCCTTATAGTCTTCTTGGTTGTTGCTCTAATACGTGGACCTGTTTTAGGTTGAATAAAAGGTTCAATAGGATTAGGATTGAATTGCTTTATCTCTTGAACTTTGGGATAATCTGGATAGATATTCGAAGGGTCTTGTTTGACTTTGCAAGCTTGATAGATATTTGGAGTCTTTATTGTTGGCAAAGGGACTCTGAGATGCAGATTGAATGTAGAGAAAATCCTTTGAAGATTTGTTGAGATCTGAAGCACGAGAATATGAAACGGAGTCTCCTTGGGCAGTTACTTTTTGAACCGGTGCTTGCTGAGTTTGATTTTCTGCACTTCTCTGGTCCTCTAACATAGATTCTTTAGCATCAACTTCTCCGAATATTTTAGTTTTCTCAACCAAATCTGAAATTTCAGATGGATCACTTTTAGATGGGGTTACTACAATATTGAAATAATGTCAATCTGGATTCTCTGGATCAATCCAAAAATGGGTATTATCTTCTTTTTCAATTTCCAAATCGTTGATCTCAGTTTCCAGTTGGTTTAATGTTTCTTCTTGTATCTTTTCTTGTTCAGTATAAGAATCCCAATATTTTTCTTGAAGAACAAAATCTTCATGTACTTGATGAATATCACCAGTGAACGGTAAACCACCAATTCTCACCCAAAATGGTGGTTCATCAGGATAAGCAATGTTTTGATGATAATTATAATAAGACACTGATTTCACTAAGCCTAATACCTGTCTACGAATTGTTTGAAAAATTAATTTCAACAATTCAATAGAGTGATTATAGGTTGTGGGTGGTGGTGGTGGTGGTGGTGGTGGTGGAGTGTTTTTTCCCTCTGGAACTTGGCACTGATACCACTGTTAGGTCCTTATTGTGTATGGTGATGTCGTTAGACTGGGAATCACCAACACAAATAGAGAGAATAAAATTATGTACCGTAACAATGAATGAGGAGTCTCAATATTTATAGACTACTCATGTCTCTTGGGAAAAGATGTCTATTCACCGAGAGATGCATCTTATCTAAAAGACACACTGTTTCTGTAAATAACTAACTTTAACGCTTAATTAATTCTCCGTTGTTGGTTGGTGAAGCAACACCATTCACTAAGTGGGTGTTATTATATAGGTGATGGTGTACCATATTATGGTGTGATCACATATCACTATTATATACTAACACTTTGTAGCCCACAATTGCTTTCCTTTTCTGAGTGTAGAAACAGAAATTAAGGGGCAAAAAAATGTATTAACTCATTTGGCAAATTAATTAGTTAATTAAGTCAATTTAACATGCAATAATATGGTAGCATAAATAAATCACCAAATAACTAAATGCAGCGGAAAATAAATTTGACACAGAGATTTGTTTACGAATGGAGAAAACCATTGAGGCAAAACCCCAACGGGTGAATTTAAGATCACCACTTCCGAGAATTCACTATTATCAATTACAAGCGGTTACAAGTAAAAGGAATCCCAGTACTTAATACCCACCTATAGTTGAACCCTTACCCCAATACCCAATTGGACTTGTATTGTAGCGGCAATCTCTCCGTTCAATGCACAACTCCCAGTACATGACTAACCAATAATGCATAGATCCCAGTACGTGACTAATACACTAACTTGAGGAAGATGTTGGCTGTAAAGTTCTTTAGTTCATCCAACAATGAAGATCAGGAAGCTCCTTAGTCACAAAACCCTTGGCGTAAAGACGCAGTAGCTTCTACAGAGAATATGATGAATTTGAGCAATTTTTGTCTTCGATCACAATATACGTGGATTATTCTTTTGCAACACCTTGCATCACCTTGCATCCCCTATGACAGTTCTTAAAATAATCCTTATATATGTCTAGGGTTGTGAGAAAAGAAACCCTACACAAATACTCAAGGATATGCGTGTAATCAGATCTGGAAAACCTGATTTCGTAATTCTCAACAGATACAGCTTGTGTCGAGCTTGTGTCAAGCTTTAACATTTAATCTCGATAGAATTCTTTCTGTCGAGACTGCTATCGAGCTTTAATGAACAACACTTTCTTCACTTGTTTCTTAGTCAGATTTGCATGGTTTCAATACTAAACCTGAACACTTATTTCTTGAAGTACTAAACCCATCCTAGATCTACCCAATTACAAATAAAGTGCGTTTTGTCAAAGGATTAGCGAATTAAATCAAATATGTCCCTAACAAATCTTGGAGGCCAATTCAACTTAATCCCAACGACAAGAATTGAATTTGGAGTCTCTTTCTCGTCTCTGTTTTTTGCTTGTTGTTTTATCTTTGTAACTCAAAGAATTGATCATCAAAATCATGGCGACTCTCGGTTCATGTCCTCCCCTTTGTGAGTGTGAGTCATTCAATGAACTCAAAAAAGAGTGCACTAGAGATTTAGCAGAGAATGGAGAACAAGTGGACTTGGACTTGCTCACTCTCAGGTTTTTGAAGGACTTGATTCTATTCCTCCCTAACAAACCCTCTCTGCCACTGACTTCAGAAGAGAAGAAACTCCAATATCATTTCAAACCCACTTGGGTTTCCTTCTAAAGAAAAAGACCGAATCTTGGTTCTTCTAAGCCTCATACCCATTACCAATTGCCAAATTTGAACATCAAAAGGAAGAGGTTTTCTCAACCCACTGGCATTGTAGATTTGGAATTGAAAGCTTTGCTACTACTAGAGGGTTTTGCTTGTGCTGCCCCCAAGATCATCGGACGCCTCAAAATAATCCCACCTATGAAACCCAATTTGGGAATCTCTGCTACTTCATCCATTGCCGTTTCCAACCACTCTGAATCTATGCTTTTATCTACAGAAAAGTCTCCCAAACCCACACCACCCAGACTAATTGATGGCCTCAACTATCAAGATTTGAAGCTTGTTACCCAGAAGAGAAGAAAAGCCACCAAAGAAGCCTAAATTGAACCCAACCCTTCCACTCTCATACCCATCACCAAAACTGCCTCAAAATTTCCAGAATATCATTGACACAGTGGGTGGAACCCAACTGGTTTTGGTCATACAGAATTCTCTCACTAAGACTGACCTAAACCGACATAATGCTCTGTTGTCCATGCCTTTAAGCCAAATCAATGACAGTTTCTTGAGAGAGGCAGAAAGAGAATATCTGGATCAACAACAAGTAATGGAAGTCTCATTCATGGAACCCTCCGGTAAGGTAAATCAAATTGTTTTGAGGCAATGGGACATGCCCAAGGAGTCAAGGAAAAAAGCTCAAGCTATGTGATGATAAAATCTTGGAATGAGGTGGTGGAAAAAAATGATCTTGGCAGAAAGCTTAACCAAGTGATCCAAATTTGGTCTTTTAGAGTTGGTAATGAAGATCAACTCTGCCTAGCTCTTGCTGTGGTCAAAACAGGGGAGAACAATGAAGGAGAAGGTAGCAGTAGGCAAGGAAGAGATATGGATTGACACTAATTTTGGCCTTTTCAATTGACCAATTTTCTTGTAATTAGATATTTTGTTTAGATTTTATTAGAGAGCATGTCAATATGTTATGACTCATGACCTATTGTTTATTAGTATTTTTTTTTTTTTTTAATTTTTAGATAGGGATCCATTTTCAATTACTGTAAGAGTCTATTCATTGAAATTTTGATTAATGAAGTTCCTGGAAATTTTGATTAATAAGATTGAGCCACATTTTGATACACAATGTATATACATAAGTGGGTTTGCGATTGGACCAATTTCTTGATTTGGAATGCTAAAAGGAAATTACAAAAAATTGAATTGGGGTTGTAAATTTTATAAGAGAAAATTTATAGACCCAAACGAGACCTGATAAATTAAATGGTATGGATTCGACCGATCAGATTTCATTAAAAAAGTCGAGCAGATTATAAACTTTTAAAAAAGTGAAATGCCAAATATACCCTCTTATCTGATTTCAAACCCACAAAAACAACTTCCCACTCAGCAAACCCACTTTTCTCTCTCTCTCTCTCTCTCTCTCTCTCTCTCTCTCTCTCTCTCTCTCTCTCTCTCTCTCTCTCTCTCTCTCTCTCTCTCAATTTCTCTGATCCAAAGTCCAAACCCCTGTCTCCCTCTCACACTCACTCAAACTTCCATTTCTTGTGGAATCGGGAGATGAGTTGATGGTGGACGGGTCGAGCTCGATGGAGCCAAGTTTCGGAGCCCTGAGATTGTTCATCAAAGAGATGGTGATGCGAAACTTTAAGTCCTACGTTGGCGAATGTGTCGGTCCCTTCCACAAGGTTAGCGTTCCCACTCCCCCCCCCCCTTTTTGGATGCCAATAAAATAAAAAAATTCAGAGGAAAGGTTTTGTAAAGATTCAAAATTTCATTAGAATTTGAAATTTTTTTTGGTTTTGTTTGGGATAATTAGAGATTTTCAACAGTTATTGGACCGAACGGCAGTGGGAAAAGCAATGTGATTGATGCAATGCTCTTTGTATTCAGGAAGCGAACTAAGCAGGTAAGATAAGAGATTTTTTTTTTTTTTTTTTTTTTTTGGTTAGTTGAGGTTAGGAAATTTTTGGGTCCAAAGAAAAAAAATGTGTAGTTGAGAGTTAATAAAGTTCATGAGTTTTTTATGCTTTTGTTAATGATAATTATGTAACATTTTGGCTATAAATTGTGACATTGATAGGATACTTGTATAGCTATGATAGGCAATGCATTGAGTTTATTTGTTTTGTGTTTGGGGGTTTCTGTTGTCGTGGTTTAAATGCACAGAGTTGAGTAAATAAAGCTCCTGCTTTTGTAAATGAAAATTATGTAAGATTTTGGATTTTAATTGTGACATGGATACTTATAGAGCTATGATCAAAACTGCATTGGGTTTATTTGTTTTGTTTTGTGTTTTTTGGTTCATGTTGTTGTGGTTCAAATGCAAAGAAATGAGAAAATAAAGTTCCTGTATTTTTTTTCTTGCTTTTGTCAATGAAAATTATGTAAAATTTTGGCTTTTAGCTGTGACATGGTTACCTATAGAGCTATGATCAATACTATATTGGGTTTATTTGTTTTGTTTTGTGTTCTGGGGTTCATGTTGTTGTGGTTTTAATGAGCAAATGCGAGTAAATAAAGTTCCAGCATTTTTTCTGCTTTTGTTAATGAAAACTATGTAACATTTGGCTCAAAATTGTGACATAGATAGTTATAGAATTGTTAAGGACATATTTTATGTAATTGGCTAATCCTTTGACAAAATACACTTTACTTGTAATTGGGTAGATCTAGGATGAGTTTAGTACTTCAAGAAATAAGTGTTCAAGTTAAGTATTGAAACCATGCAAATCTGATCAAGAATGAAGCTGTTCATTAAAGCTCGATAGATACCTCGACAAAAATAGTATCTATCAAGATTTAAGAACGAAGCTCGACAGAAGCGGAATCTGTTGAGATCTACGAAATCAGAATTTCCAGATCTGATTTTCTGCTCATGCTGACATGTATGTATAGGGTTTCTTTTCTCATAACCCTAGACATATATAAGGCTTATTTTAAAGGCCGTTATACAAGGAGAACACATGCAAAAAGTGACCTATTGCCTTATTCTCTTTGAAAGAAGTTGCTGCGTCTTTTGTGCCTTAAGGTTTTGTAACTAAGTACTTCTTGATCTTCATTGTTGATGAAGTGAAGAACTTTGCAGCCAACAACCTTCTTCAAGTTGCTGGAGTTAGTCACGTATTAGGATCCGTGCATCATTGGTTAGTCAAGTACTGGGATTCATGCAAAAGGGTGGCGTTCATATATTGAAGAGTTCAGAGGTTCTGAAGCGGTAAAAGGTTTCTGCTGTAAGTTCATCTACAGGGATTGTAGAGTCTAAGGACAAAGGTTTTGTACTAGATTTGAAACATCTCTTTACTATAGTGAATTGCTTTTCGGGAAGGTTTCCCCCTAGGTTTTCCCCCAGGTTTTTTACTGTGAAACTTGTTTGTTTCATTGGTTTTCCTGGGTCATCATATCTTGTCTTATTTACTATTCCGTTGTGCATGATATTGACATGATATCGATATTTGTTTGTTTTAACAAGGTTTATTCATAATAAATCCAATTAATAACTTGGATTTAAAACTTGTTAATTCTATCAACTAGAGTCTAAATTTTCCAACAAGTGGTATTCAAGCGGGTACACTTTGATTGGATTAATTTCCTGAGTGTGATCCTTGACCCAGTTGTCATGGATCATTGACAATCTTTTTTGATTCCTCCTTTATTTGATGGCACTAATTATGTGTACTGGAAAGTTCGTATGAAAGCTTTTTTGTAGGCTCTAGGTGAAAAAGTATGATAAGCTATTGAAGTTGGCTGGATTAAGCCAATGGAGGCGCCAGTGGATTGGGATGAAGCACCAATCAAAGCGACAAATTTCAACAGTAGGGCTTTGAATGCTTTGTTTTGTGGGGTGACCAATGAGGAATTCAAGAAAATATCATCCACGGAAGTTGCCAAGGAAGCATGGACTATTCTTGAGACCACTTATGAAGGTACCAAGGCAGTAAAGACTCTGAAGCTTCAAAGACTCACTAGTAATTTAGAAGAAATAAGATGAAGAAGGATGAGACCTTTGATGAGTTCTATGCTAAACTTAAGGATATTGTGAATTCTGCCTTCAACCTTGGAGAATTTATAGCAGAATCCAAAATTATGAGGAAAATCCTTAGGTCCTTACCTGAAAGATTCCATGCCAAGATCATTGCCATTGAAGAAGTAAAGGACATTGATCAAATTCCTTTGACTGAGCTTGTAGGGAACCTTCAAACCTATGAGATGGGATTAGGTTTAATGGGAAAAAGGTGGAAAGAGTAGAAACTTAGCTCTTTAGGGGATAGAGGAAGAGTTGATGACTCTAAATATGAAGATGAAAGTGAAGGCGAAGATGAAGATGATGACGAGGATAAGGATCTAACCTTCATAGCTAATGAGATTATCAAGCTTTTTCAATAACCTTCTAGGAAATCTAAATCCTCTAGGAAGGGTAAGAGTGAGAAACCCCTTATCTAGTGCGTTGAGTGTAAAAGTTTTGGTCATATGAGGATAGAGTGACCAAATTATCTTATAAAGGAAAAGACCAAGAATTCAAAAGGTAAAGGGTTGGTTGCTACCTTGAGTGATATTGAGAATGTCTCTTCTGATGAGTATGTAGATGAATGTGGTCACTTTATGGCTTTTGTTGCCACAACTGATAAGGTGATTGTGGAGAGTGCTAGTGATAGTGAGGATTCTTCTAATAATGAAGTACCCAAGAAGTTGACCCTTCAAGAAGCCTATGATAAGCTATGCACTGAATTTATAAAATCTGAAAAGACTTCTCATCTTTGTAGAAAAGAGCTTAATGAGGTAAAAATTGAAAAAGCTGAACTGTTAGTCAAACTAGATGAGATTACAAGGTTAGTTGAGACTCTTGTTGTGGAGAACACCTCATTAGAAGAGAAGGTCAAGAATCTCGAGGTTGAGTTTAGTCAAGTTAGAACTCAAATAGAGAGGATGTGTAGTGCAAAGCTTGATGAGGTATTGAGTGCTCAAAAGCCTAGTTCTGATAAGACTGGCTTAGGATATGCTGTTTCCTCCAGCCCCTCCTCTTCCACGGCTTCTGGATCAAAGACTGTCTTTGTGCCCCAATTTGAGAAATGAGATAAAGGTATGAAATCCAAAACTGATTTGGCTAATTCTAAATCCTTTGTTAGACCTCACTTTAAGAAGCCTAGTAGTTCAAAAACTACTCATGTTTGTCACCATTATGGTATTTTTGGACACATTTGTCCTAATTGCTTCAAGTTGTATCCTCATAAGCAAGTGTCCAAACGGTTACAGGTTCCCTCTCAAGGTTCAACACCTTTGTTTGGAGAGTTATTAAAAGTTTTGAGCTTTCTAACTCAATTTCAGGAGAATTCTAATTCTTCCATGTCCTTCAGTAGACATACTAGGACACGCGCCTTCTCATCTGCACGGCCAAATACTCGTACTATGTCGGTGAGAAAGGAGCCTAAGACTTAATTGTCTTTTCTATCTGTCCTCTACTTTAATTCTTTCTATCTAAAGTAGGACTTTCTTGCTTGATTTCCTATCTGTTTTTGGAATTATGCTTTCATGCATCTGCATCTATCTTTATACTTTCATGTTGTTTGTCTGTTTTTGTTTGGTCGTTTAGTTTTTATTTTGTTTGTTTTTCAAAATAAAATAAAAAATCAGAAAAATACAAAAATAGTGTGTGTTTGTGTATATTGGTACTTGTGTACCTTGGATGGTCATTGAAACAAAATTTCTAAACTTTGTATATCTTGTAGCTTAAATGAGCATCTCTATGCACAACTAAGCATGTGAGCTTTGTGGCTCATGTTTGTGATGAGTAAAATTAAGTTATCACTTATGCCTCATACTCATAGCACTCTTTTTGACGAAAAGGACTAGAAAATTCTAAGAGAAAGGCATAAATAACCATCTCACCACTAAAGCCCGCCAATCATGTATAACATCTGTGTGCTTCGGCATAGCAAAATTGTGATGATTTGGCTTACATAATTGGGTATTTCTTTTCTCTCTTATATGCCCATGCATGATATGTTCTAAAAGAAAATATGCAAAGAATATAAAAGTAAAAAGAATCAAAATGCTTTTAAAATGATTGTAAGTGTGTTTCTAAGAGATGTGGGAGTTATATAATGTACCTCAAATGTGATAGTCCCCATCAAGCAGTTATGATTGTGTGTGAGTGTTTTTTATTTTTTTCATATCTCAAATCATCATAATATGAGAAACTTATGCACACTTGTTATGTTTTCACACATAACACGCATACTCTTTGCTACTCTTGATACATGTGCAGGTACAATGCGATTTGGCCATCACAAGAAATACATGTATTAATATATGCTCACTAAACTGTCTCAACTTGTTTTTGAAATATAAATTTTGTTAGTCTTGTTTAGTGTGTGTGTGTGTGTGTGTGTTTTGGATCTATATGCTTTGCATCTTGTTTGAGATGAGTTTTGAGAGCTTAATATGTTGGTTTGATATTTTAGTGAGTAGCTTGATTTATGCATTCATCTCTATGTGTTTTTCCTTTCTTGAAAAACCTCTTTTCTTCAAGTTCAACAACTCCTCGACACATCCTCGACAGATATCCTTTCTATCGAGCCTTCTTCTTGTGATCTCGACAGTTCCTCAACAGCTTCTCGATCCATCGTGGAAATTTTCTGAGCTTTCTATTTGCCTGATAGATTCTCGACAGATCCTAGATCCATCGAGATTTCTGGGTTTTCTCTCAATAGTATTTCGACAACTTCTCGATATGTCAAGACCCTCTTGCATGCATTATTTTTCGCATGTTTTGCATCTTTCTTTTATCTTGTCATCCATAGCATCTTGTTTCATTACATTCATGCATTTTTATGGATTCCTTGTGCCCCCTTTATCATCTTTGATCATCTTTATGTTTCTCAAGTGAAGTTTTATAGCTTCTTGTACCCTTTGTCAATCATGACAACTAGTTCTTCTTTCTCTTGAAGAAGCTGCTGCGTTTTGTACACCATAGGGTTTTGTGACCAAGCAACTTCATGATCTTTATCATGTGATGAACTGAAGAACTTTGCAGCCAACATCCTTTTTAAGTTGGTGATCAAGTCGCGTACTAGGATCCAAGCAATTGGTTAGTCACGTACTGGGAGCCGTGTATTGAAAAGGAGAGATTGTCATTACAGAACAAGTCCAATTGGGTATTGGGATAAGGGTTCAACTGTTGGTTGGTATAAGGTACTGGGATTCCTTTACTTGTAACCGCTTATTGTGATAATAGTGGATTCTCGGGAGTGGTGACCTTAAAATCACCCGGTGAAGTTTTTGTCGTGTAGGTTTTCCCATTCGTAAACAAATCAACGTGTCAATTTATTTTCCGCTGCATACTTTAGTTAATTAGTAATTTGTTTGTCCTACCACGCTTTGCATATTAATTTGATTAATTAATAAACTTGGCTAATTAATTAATTAATTCATTACAAGAGTTCAATACATTCTTGGCCTATCATTTCTTTTCTCACAACCCTAAACATATATAAGGATTATTTTGAAGGTCGTCAAAGGTTACACAAGTTGCATAAGTGTGAAGCAAAGTTTTGTTCATGCAAATTGTGACTGGAGACAGAATTTGCCCTAGTTCATCTTTCTCTTGAAGAAGCTGCTGTGTTTGTACACCGTAGGGTTTTGTGACCCAGGAGCTTCTTGATCTTCATCGTGTGATGAACTGAAGAACTTTGCAGCCAACATCCTTCTCAAGTTGGTGATTAAGTCGCGTATTGGGATTCGTGCATCTATTGGTTAGTCACGTACTAGGAGCCATGCATTGAAAATGAGAGATTGTCACTACAGAACAAGTCCAATTGGGTATTGGGGTAAGGGTTCAACTGTAGGTTGGTATAAGGTACTGGGATTTCTTTACTTGTAACCATTTGTTGTGATAATAGTGAATTCTTAGGAGTGGTGACTTTAAAATCACCTGGTGGGGTTTTTGCCGTGTAGGTTTTCCTCATTCAAAAACAAATCACCCATGTCAATTTATTTTCTGCTATATTTAGTTTAATTGGTGATTTGTTTGTGCTACCACGCATATTGTATGTTAATCTGATTCAGTAATCAACTTGGCTAATTAATTGGTTAATCTATCACAAGGGGTCAATACATTCTTGGCCTGTCACCAGGCATAGGGAATCTTTGTCTGATGCTCTCGATCTTCCTACTTCCATCACTAGTAGTATGGTTGAAGGACATATGATGAATCTTTGTGCAATTATTTCGAGGCTGATTAACAAATGTACCTATGGAGTGATCGACAATATGCAGAAGAATTTTGGCTTGGCCCTATGCTTCGTGGGAGAATTTATGCTTTGCTCTGGAAGGCACGGTTTTGTGGATGCTTGAGCCATAAGTGTTGTAAGTCAAATTAAAGATGGTGATAATCCCGTTTCTTTGATCTTGGAAGAAACTCTTCTACGACTGGATGCTGTATTTCATGGTAGAGAGTCTTAAAACTTTCTTAGGAGTCCTTTGACTTTGCAGATATGGTTGATGGAGTGACTTGATATGATTGCCAGGCCTACAACAGGTAATTATAGGCCTAGCAGTTTTCTTAGAAGGACTGTAATTAAAACTGAGTGCCAAACTGAGAGTGACTGGGTGAAGTTCTTGAACAAGAAATCCAGTACCTCAGTCCAATGGAACTGTTATTGGTGGAAGTGCCCACCCCTTTTACTGCGGTCTTTAGGATTAGATCACATCTTCATTGTTGGGTTGCAGAGGGCAACCTTCTATAAGGCAGATAGACTCCTGAGGCAGTTCCAGTATGAGCAAGGAATGCTCGGTGGAAAAAGAGGAAGACCTTTCACTCCTGTGGACACAAATCCTACTTCTATAAGGAACATGCTCTTGGGCTTGGAGATGGCTGACCGAGTGGATCAGTCTTTTGCCAAAGTCCACTTTCACCTGATGACTATAGAATACTCTAACTGGTTGGTGAACAAGATTGTTGACAAGGAAGTTGAGATGGTTGCTATGAGAAAGTAGTTTCTCAGAGATAACCGGGACAGACACGATGAAGACAACTATGAATTCAAAAGAAGGGACAAGAATGATGAAGTACCTAACACAGAAGAAATCAATGATCAACAAAAGGAGAAAAGACTAAAGACAAAGTGACCTTCTTATTCTTTGGCTTTGAACATGTTTATTTAAAAGTTGATGTAAAAACTCTTATGTTTTGGAATTATTTAGGATTTGCAGGTTTGGGATTCTGTTTAAAGTATAGGCTTTTGGGGTTTGGTTATATATATATATATATATATATATATATATATATATATATATATATATATGGTTTGATTTAGGATTTGGGTTCTTGAGTTTTGGTTTGGTTATAGGTTTGATTTAGGGTTTTGTGTAATGATATGGTTTAATGGAATGGTTGAATTTTTGAAAAATTTTGGTTAATGGGCAAATGGTAGTTTTGGGAAATTGTGACCAGACTAATGCATGGTTGTCTACGTACTCACTTTTTAGAAGGATCAGGTCATCATGTAGTTCATTGATTTTTTATTTGCCTTAATTTTTGCCTAGGCCACCCTTTCGGGTTTTCAACCTAGCAGGCTCTCTCACATTTTTTTTTTTTTTTTTTACTCTCCTTTTGCGTAGATCGCCCTTTTGGGTTTTCAACCTACCCTTTTTGTTTTTCTTTTTTTGTAGCTCTAATTTTTGCCTGGACTGCCCTTTCGGGTTTTCAGCCTAGCGAGCTTTTTTTCTCTTCTTCTTCTTCTTTTTTATTTTATTTTATTTTTAAGCCTAGGAAGGGAAATAGCATAATTTACAACCACTTCAGACGTGGTGCTTTCAGACTACCACCTCAGACATGGTATTTCTTCAGTTGATCCATGTTGGTTGGCTCAGTGAAAGAGTTTGCATCTAAGTCTATCAACCTTACTGCTCCCCCAGAGTATATATGCTTGATTATGTATGGGCTTGCCTAATTTTGCTTGAACTTCCCATTTGCATCTTGAACCGGTGCTCGGATTTCTTTCAACACTAAATCCCCCAACTTCAAATCTCTAGTTCTTACTTTCTTATCAAAAGCTTTCCTAAGCCTCCTTTGGTAACCTTGAATATGATACAAGGCCTTGAGTCTCTTCCCATCCAACATGCATAGCTGGTCAAATCTGCTTAGCAACCAATCTATTTCAAGGATTTCACTTTTCAATACTGTCCTTAGTGAATGGATAGCCATTTCAATGGGAAGGACTGCTTTTATTCCATACACCAATGAATAAGGAGTGGCTCTTGTGGAAGATCGAATTGATGTTCTGTACCCCCAGAGTGCATAGGGCAACTATAGGTGCCAGTCCTTATAGTTCTTTGTTCTCTTGTTCAAGATTCGCCCTATATTTTTATTTGCAGCCTCAACTGCTCCATTGGTCTGAGGACAATAAGGTGAAGACTTGTGGTGCTAAATATTAAACTATCATAGTAGCTTCTTTGTTTCTCCCTTGAAATGTTGCCCATTGTCAAAGATAATTTCATGTGGTACCCCATATCTGTAGATGATATTGGTCTGAATGAATTGAGCAACTTTCTTTGAATTCAGAACCTTATATGAGGCGGCTTCTACCCATTTAGTGAAGTAATCAATGGCTACAAGTATGAATTCATGACCATTAGATGCTGTTGGGTGAATTTTCCCAATAATGTAGAGAATGGCCAAGGTGATGTCATGGTGTGTAGTGGCATGGGTGGCATGTGCTTCAGATCTCCATAGACTTGGCATTGATGGCATTTTCGAATATGAGCCGCACAGTCAGCTTCCATAGTAGTCCAGTAGTAACCTTGTCTCATTATCTTTCTTGACAGCATGTGTGCACTCATATGTGGCCCATAACTTGACTTATGAAACTCTTTAATTATTTACTGTGCTTCCTTGGCGGTTACACAAAGGAGATGAATTCCATCATATGATCTTCTGTAAAGCCTTTCACCACAAATAATGTAATTAGTAGACAACCTCCAGATGGTTAATTGGTCGTTCTTGTCTGCAGACTTAGGGTATGTCCCATCCTTGAGGTATTGTAGGATGTCTGAATACCATTCACCTTCCCCATTCTTTCCATCATCCTCTTCTATTGTCGTGTAGTAGGCTGGTTCTTCTTTCTGTTCCACCACTATTGGTCTGGTTTCATCTTCCTTAGGCCCATCCATCATGGATGCCATGGTTGCTAAAGCATCTGCAATTTGATTCTGCATCCTTGGCACATATCAATATCGGATCCTGCTGAATTTTAATGCCCATTTCTGAAGACATTCATGATAAAGCATCAGCCTTTCCTCTTTGATCTTCCATTTATTCTGAATCTGGGAGGATATCAAAGCTAAGTCTCCGTATACCTCCAACTCTTTCACTCCAAGGCCTAGTGCTGCTTGTAATCCCATGATGCAAGCTTCATATTCAGTTGCATTGTTGGTGGCAGGAAAGTTGAGTCCGCCAGAAAATGGAATGTGTGTCCCTTTTGGAGAAATTAAGAGAACTCCAATTCCACTTCCATTTTGATTTGTGGCTCTGTCAAAGTACATCTTCCATGATTCTATCTCAATCCCCATGATGTCTTCATCTGGAAAGTCTCCTTGGATCTCTTCAGCTTCTTCTAGTGAATAAGGGGCTAAGCGATCAGCAATTGCTCTCCCCTTTACAAATTTCTGTGTCACATATTTATTATCAAATTTTGATAAAAGCAAAACCCATTTAGCAGTCTTCCCATCTTGCACAGGCTTTTCCATTAAGTACTTCAAATGGTCCATTCTTGCAATCAACAAAATCTTGTATGCAAGTATATAATGTTTGAGTTTGTGGGTTGCCCAAACAAGTGCTACGCATGTCTTTTCTAATGGTGAATATTTTTCTTCATAAGGCAACATCTTCTTGATGATGTAGTATATTGCATTCTCCTTTCCAGTTTCCTCTAGGTATTGAGCAAGTAGTGCCCCCAACAATGGCTTTTCGGGTACCGGTGGGACAAGTATTGGTGGTTTTATCAGATAATTCTTGATCTTTTTGAAAGCTTCTTGGAATTGTTCAATCCACATTGTAGGAACTTCCTTCTTAAGTAGTCGGAAGATTGGTTCACATGTCATGATGAGTTGAGCTATGAACCTGCTGATGTACTGTATCTTCCCTAGAAATCCTCGGATTTCCTTCTTAGTTCTTGGAGGTTTCATCTCTACAATTGCCTTGATTTTGTTAGGATCAACTTCTGTTCCCCTCTGGCTTACCATAAACCCCAATAGCTTTCCCGATGTTACCCCAAAAGTGTACTTCTTTGGATTCAACCGTAACTTATAGAACTGGATTCTTTCAAAGAACTTCCTTAATTCTGGCATATGCCCTTCACGATCTTTAGACTTCACTATTGAAAGTTCAAAAACGTGTATAAACACCTTTGAACGTTTAGACCCCCAAATTACAACTTAACCAATTCAAGCAATATGTCAAACAACTAGTGTGCGGAAACTTAACATATGCTATAATATGTAATTGGTTAAAAACTATCTAAGCCAACACAAAATAAAATCCACAGCAGATAATAAAAAGGCAAAGATAGAGAGGAAGGAAGATGCAAACACAAAGACAACACGCGATGTGTTATCGAAGAGGAAACCGAAGCCCTCGGCGTAAAACCTCTCCGCCGCCCTCCAAGCGATCAATAATCCACTAGAAAATGTAGTTGGGATACATGAACAGCAATAGACCCTCCAAGCCTAATCTACCCGATGTATCTAAGCCCTCCAAGCTTCTTGCTCCAACGAGATTGCGCCGAGCCTTTTTCTTTTCTAGCTTCCCAGATTCCGCTACTAGATCGTAGCATCAACCAATGAAGATTGGTTCCTTCCTAACTGCTTCCCAGAAATCCAAACAGCTGTCTCACAGTGATGATGATGGTGAGAACCAGGTCTGGTATAATGGCCTCTCAAGGATTTGGCTATGGAGAGGAAGAGAGATGAGGAATTTGAAGAGACTCTAATGTATAGATTGTGGGTGAATCAATCTTGTTTTTCTTTAGGGTTTCTCTCTCAAAATTCTCTCTGGAAGCTCTCTCACAATCGTGGGTAAAAGGGGTATTTATACTGGAGTGGGAGAGGAATGTGAAACGTCAGGTTTTACAAAACAGGGGTGGCTCGCAGCTTGACCTCGCGGCTTGACTAAGTCGCGAAATCCAGTCGTGAGATAACCGTATGGCCAGTTGTCCTGTTTTGTCCTGTAGTGCTCCAGCTTGCATGACTGTTCACCTTCCAGCATGCTTGGCACGTGTGCTGCGTCTGGCGGCTTGCAGCCGCGAGTAACCCGCGAGTCTCTGTTTTCTTGCACACTCTTGAGCAATCTTCACTCTATCTCACTCACTACCCTTACATCAAACCCACCTAAATACAGGGTTACTAAATGCTGAATTACAAGCAAATTTGGCACGGAATAAAGCCAATTAGATGGTTGAATAAATTCAACCTTACAATCTCCCCCTTTGGCTATTCCGTGACAAAACCCTAAAACAGACTCTAGACTTAACATGTGAGTTGGGAACAGTTGAACAAAACTCACTCACACCTAACTCTAGAAGCTGTGAAGCACTTGAATCATATGAACATAATACTCCTGAAACACAACAATACACCATGATCATTGTAAGCAGAAAATTATAAAATGCATATGAAACAGGCAATATGTGATCAAGCAAAGATGGAGTTAAGAAACAAACCATGGCTTGATCAACCAAGTGAACACCACAAGGTAGTGATCACAGTACTCATTCACACTTGGAATGAACACAAGGACATACAAGTTAACAAGCACAAGGCAAGACACTTGTATGTTCAACACTCAACCAATGCATAACACACAAGGTATATGCATCTAGGAACAATCCTACAAGGGCACAAGAGTGACAGTACTTAACCAGCAAATGCATGACATTTGGATAGAAGTACTGATTTAACAAAATCATAGAGGCTGCATTAAGCAAGGTACATATCATAAAGCCTACAAACTATGCATAAAACATTAACCCTAAAAGCTTACAAAAGCACATGGGTACAAATAAAAGAATCCTGAATAACATCATCAAAATATGTTAAAGTTTAAACCAAGAGTATAGATAAGAGTTAGAAACAACTATACACCAAAAATACAGTGTATCAAACCCATAAAAGACAAGTTTAGAGAATAAGACTTAAAACAAAAGTATGGCAAAAGTATGTGAGAACTCCCCCTATCACTATGCACACTTATGCTCACTTCCCTTTGAACTTTCTCCCCCTTACTGAATGCTCTCCCCCTTTTTGGCACGAATAGCTAAAGGCTCTCGTCCAACCTTTGTTGAATAGCATCTAGCTGATTCTCCATAGTCTCAAGACGCATTTGTACATGGTTGTTTGTAGAGTAGAGAAGTGCCACAATCTCATCAATGCGTTTCTGAATATGCTCAAGTACACTACCCACTCTATCAGTATGAGGAGCAGTCTGTGCTTGTGGAATACTAGCCTGTAAAGCTTCAAGAGCAGCACGCGAAGTAGATGTGGTATGTGCAGGTGTTTCTGATTCAAGGGCAGATGGAGTAACCGGAGAGATGTGAGCACTCCTTGGTGTTTTAGAGGAGTGACTTCTGCTAGCTTGAAGAGTGAACATGGAAATAGGACGCTGACGGGTCAACATCTTTCCATCTGCAGGGGGAATAATGCCTTCACGAAGAATGAGCTTCATGGTGAGACTACAAAATGGGATGATTCCTCGAGCTGCAGTTCGACAAACCGTTTTCCTCAAGGTGTAGTAGATGTGAGCACAGATATCAATGGAGACTCCTGTAATAAGATCACAAAGGAATAGAGCTCTCCCAAGATTGATGAATGTAGTGTTGGACAGTGGGTAGAGATCGGTGAACATGCACATCATCAAACGGAACATTTTGAGAACAACTCAACAGCTCAATATCAGATAAAATAAAAGACACACTTAGCTAAGCACAGGATGAAGACAACTAAGAACAAAACAAACTTTAGCAACATCATCAGCAAGCTAAGCATGAACAAAGAGCAATAGCCGAAACACAAACCCATTTCTAAATCATAAACATATGAAAAAAAAATCAAGGGGAAAAGCACAAAATCAAATAGAAATGAGTTCGAAACTGAAAACCCATACCTGTGACATGAAGAATTTGAGCAGAAAATATGCAACAATGGAGATTGGAAATGGGAGCACGGAGTGTTTGGGAAGGAGATATTTTAGAGAGAAGATGAACAGTTCACAAATGTTCGAGGGAAAACTGAAAAACGCTTTTAAAAACTATCCCTATTTTCGCCAAACACGCGTTTTTCGTGACTGAGGTGAGTCGCCAGCAAGTCGCTAGGTTGAGCCGCCAAAACACTCAAGGACAAAAATTTGAAAAAATTTTCTAAGTGTTTTTCACGACTGGAAGGTCTACCCGCGAGTGAGTCGCGATCTGAGCCGCGAAAATCTCTGAGTAACCTCGCGACTGGACCTTTCACTCGCGAACTAGTCGCCAAAATGGACCCGCGAACATGCGACTGAGGCTCGCGACTTGACATACCCGCGACTAAGCCGCCAAAACAGGGCAAAACTGGATTTTTGAAATTTTCAGATTTTTCAACAAAATACTTTCCAAAAACACCTAAAACACTCAAAAATCTTTTTGTGCTTGAAACAACAACGATTGAGCATGTGAAAAACATATTTCATCAAGTACAATTACACAAATGATTATGGCATTCATTGAACATAAGCTTGTGTGTTGTGTGTGGATATCAACAATGAGATAGTCCTTAGTCTAATGTGAAGCTTCAATGATCAATTCAACCAAGGCATACACAATTAGCACTAGATCATGTGAACTATCTCACTTATAGAAATATGTATATATGACCTCCCACAAAACTTGATAAAATGACTTGGAGCTTTACATTTGACTCCACTTTTAGTCATAACATTTGATCTTTTTGATCCTTTTGAGACAACACCTCTCATTGTGAGAGTGATATTTGATAAATCTTTTTAATGATCAAGCCTTTGACCTTTTGAATAAACATTTCTCTTTAATTTTTGGTCGCTTTCCCTTTTTCCTAGTCGAATACTAGTATGTGCGACAGGCTTTTGCAGCTCAATATCTCTTTTCATTTGGAGATTTACATTTGGTGAGCTCTTTTTAGCAAAACAAAAATAAAGAGTGGGAAGATATATAGACACAAGTCTATGCATGTCTCAAGATCAACAAAACCATTCACTAATCATTCATGACAAGTTTGAAGATCTATTTACAACAATCACAAAGATTTCAAGATTTCTCCCATAGAGATATGAGTGCAAAGAAACAAGCAATGCTCGAAAATGCACAAAGCCATTTGCACAAAGGTACAAGGCAAAACATGTTTTGAGACAAAAAACTCAACAATGTCAATCAAACTTTTGATTTTCTAATTTTTATGTGAATTTTGGATTTTTGACACATAAGAAGAAAAAGATTAAAAAAATATGCACAAGTAGACAAGCAAACAGCCAGCAGCAAAAACAATAAGCAAACAAACAAACATCGTCGCAAAGCATAGGAAGTATTAATGCATGGACATGTTGTAATGCTTATGCATGAGCACCCTTTTTCACCCACACGTCACTTGCGTTTGGGGTGATTTCCTTATAGGATTGGGTACGGGAGTTAGGGCTTTCAAACCTTCGTGAGAAGCTTTCCAAGCAGTTGGTGAATGCACCAATCATCTTCATCACGTTCATCATTCCGGGATCACCATTCTGATCTCTAGATTGATCACCTGCCCAATTTCTTCTATCATTTCTAGGTCCTCCTGACCTTTGAGGAGTTGCATTGTTCTTTACTCTCAGCTTTTGGCAATTTGGTCGGGTATGTCCTTGAAGTCCGCAATAATGGCACACATAAGTTGCTCTAGGACCTCTTTGTGGTCGTGGACGTGACTTGGCACGAGATTCAGACCTGCCCACAGATTGACTACGGGGATTCAACATCCGTTGGTTCACCACATTCTTCTTCTCCTCCATCTTGAGTTTCTCATCAGTAAGGTCAGCTACAACTGGATCTTTGGCCTTTACAAACTTCACTTCTTTAGTGACATTTCCAGATGAACTACTTCCTCCGGTATATCCCAATCCGGATTTGTCTGAAAAGCTCTTTTGAGATGAAATAACATCATCTAGCTTCTTGGTGGTGACCCTTTCTATTTTAGCATTTGCTTGCACAACCTCATTCTCAAGAAATCTCACTTTTGTGTAAGTTTCGGACAACTCACCATTCAGTGTTTCTATCTCACAGTTGGCCTCCCTATATCAGATTAGGAGACTTTTGTAGTGTGCGGAAACTTAACATATGCTATAATATGTAATTGGTTAAAAACTATCTAAGCCAACACAAAATAAAATCCACAGCAGATAATAAAAAGGCAAAGATAGAGAGGAAGGAAGATGCAAACACAAAGACAACACGCGATGTGTTATCGAAGAGGAAACCGAAGCCCTCGGCGTAAAACCTCTCCGCCGCCCTCCAAGCGGTCAATAATCCACTAGAAAATGTAGTTGGGATACATGAACAGCAATAGACCCTCCAAGCCTAATCTACCCGATGTACCTAAGCCCTCCAAGCTTCTTGCTCCAACGAGGTTGCGCCGAACCTTTTTCTTTTCTAGCTTCCCGGATTCCGCTACTAGACCGTAGCATCAACCAATGAAGATTGGTTCCTTCCTAACTGCTTCCCAGAAATCCAAACAGCTGTCTCACAGTGATGATGATGGTGAGAACCAGGTCTGGTATAATGGCCTCTCAAGGATTTGGCTATGGAGAGGAAGAGAGATGAGGAATTTGAAAAGACTCTAATGTATAGATTGTGGGTGAATCAATCTTGTTTTTCTTTAGGGTTTCTCTCTCAAAATTCTCTCTGGAAGCTCCCTCACAATCGTGGGTAAAAGGAGTATTTATACTGGAGTGGGAGAGGAATGTGAAACGTCAGGTTTTACAAAACAGGGGTGGCTCGTGGCTAGACCTCGCGGCTTGACCAAGTCGCGAGATCCAGTCGCGAGATAACCGTATGGCCAGTTGTCCTGTTTTGTCCTGTAGTGCTCCAGCTTGCATGACTGTTCACCTTCCAGCATGCTTGGCACGTGTGCTGCGTCTGGCGGCTTGCAGCCGCGAGTAACCCGCAAGTCCCAGCCGTGAGTCTCTGTTTTCTTGCACACTCTTGAGCAATCTTCACTCTATCTCACTCACTACCCTTACATCAAACCCACCTAAATACAGGGTTACTAAATGCTGAATTACAAGCAAATTTGGCACGGAATAAAGCCAATTAGATGGTTGAATAAATTCAACCTTACAACTATCATGTCATCGACATAAACCTCTACTTCTTTATGGATCAAGCCATGCAACAAAGTGGTGGCTGCACATTGGTAAGTAGCACCGGCATTTTTAAGGCCAAATGGCATGACCTTGCAGCAATATGTCCCCCATGGTATAATAAAGAAGGTTTTCTCCATATCCTCTGAAGCCATCTTAATCTGATTGTACCTTGAAAATCGAACCATAAATGATAGCAAAGCATGACCTGCTGTATTGTCAACTAGGACGTCAATGTGAGGCAAAGGAAAGTCATCTTTTGGGATGGCCGTATTCAGATCTTGAAAATCTACACACATTCTGACCTTCCCATCCTTCTTTGGCACCGGAACCACATTAGCTAACCATTCTAGATAGTTGACCACCCTCAAGAATCTTGCATTGTACTATTTCTTAACTTCTTCCTTGATCTTGAGAGTCCACTCTAGCTTCATTCTTCTTAACTTCTGCTTGACCAGCTTCATGGTTGGATCTGTTGGAATGCAGTGCTGTACTATATCTGTATCAATCCCTGGCATGTCTTCGTATGACCAGGCAAAGACCTCTTTGAATTCTATCAGGGGTGCCACTAATGCATCTTTCTCTGAAATGGTTAGGGTATTGCCCACTTATATCATTTTATGTTCATCATCAGTTCCCAAGTTAATGGATTAGGTTTCTCTTTTATGGGTTCTAGGTGTCCATGTTTTAATTCCTTATTATTAATAGTTTCTTTACCAATTTCAGAAATAAAAACATTCAAAGCCAACAAATAAACAGAATCAGAAATCATATTATTATAAGGAAAAGAGTTCTCAACAAACTCAACAGACTTAACTAAATCAGACTCAACTGGAAAACTTTCACAAACAGACTTAACAAGAATAAAAATACTAGCAGAAATAGACTCAATAAGGATAGAAACAATGTTCTTGGCAGGGGTGACTGGATTGACGATCTTGATCTTCTTGGCAAGAGTGACTGACTTGACGGTCTTGATCTTTTTCACAAAGTCCTCCATAGGGTGGGCGGCTCCCTCCCATGCCCAATTCTTCAGTTCAATCGTGGCTTCAATGATGGGAAGTGGCTCCCAGTAAGTTCCTTCTTCCCTCAGCATCAGTACTGTGGGATCTTCATCCATGTAATCTGTGGCTTCATCGTCAACCTCCATATCTATAGGCTTGTCGATCTCCAAACGTGGGGGTTTGAAGTGTCTCCCCCCCCCCCCCCCCCCTCTTGTGATGTGGGCAATTTTTGTTAGGTCATTTAGATTGATGTCTTGGGGTTTGAAGTGTCTCCCCTCATTTATGGATATTGGGCCTTTTGATTGGGGTTCGAAATGTCTCCCCCCATTTAATAATTGTTAACTATTCACCCACCAAGCACAAAAGAAAAACTTGTCTGCTAGAAAAGTAAGCTTAGCTTCTCAATAGATGGAAATTCAAGAAGGAAACCAATCCCCAATGCGAGTAACCTCAAAGAAGGCTTTTGCCATAGAAGTTACGCACTTTGGAAAAATGACCTAAATGGTTTAAACTTCAACCCTCAATCTCTCAAAGAGTGGGTCTATCGAGAGGGAGAGAAATGGGTAGTTTATTGATGCATGCCTCTATTCCTATCACTCATGCTTTTCTAATTTTTGTATTTTCATTTTCCCTTCTCTCTTTTTCTTTCTCGTTCTACCTCTTTTTGCTTTTTTCTCCTCGCCTACTTACTATTCACAGCCATCGCTTTTTATACCATCTGCCATGGTAGGATTTACCATGTTTACCCCTTAACTACTTTTGGCTCCTTATGGGTGTCCTTCCGATACTACCCATTGGCCTGCCAGCTACTCAGCCATTACCATTACTTTGAATGTGTTGGTTGCACCACTCTCCATTCCCAGACAAAATTGCTTGTTTTGTTTCTTACCCTTCTCTGTTTTTCACTACTTTCATCTGAATAAGGATCAAGCCTCTCCATTACCTACCTCTATGGCATGCATCAAGTGGTCCCAACCCATATTTACTTTTTTTGGGTGAGATGTCATCCTAGTAGGACATCTCTCCCCAAAGAAATTTGAGCAGAAACCCCAAAATAAACCCCCTCTTTCTCCCCACCGCCAAACCACACCCTTTGAATACCTTGACCCGTGGCCCACCTTCCATGTATAGGTTGGGTACAAGTAGGTGGTGCCTTGTCCCTTTATGCATGCTCCACTCCGTCTAAAATTGTTTCTTTCTGGCCTTCACACCATTTTTGCTGCCTCTGTGTTTGTTTGATTTTGTTGTACATCCTGGTTGGTTTTTATCTCTTGTGGCGTGAAGGATGGGTGAGCTTTTGGGCTCATGTTCCCTGTCTTCCATCCCTTCCTTGGACTGGGCATTGCTTAGATGAAGACCTCATCTTCCTACCGAGCTCATGTTCTTTTCTTTTCTGTGTCTGTGGGCCTCTTGGCCATGGATCCTGCCATACCACTTCATCGTGCTTGATATGGCTTTACCTCTCCTTTTATTTCTTGTTACCCCGTGGGCTCACTGGCTGATGCTCTTGCCATGCCAGGCCACTTCTTTATCAATTTTTTGCTCAGGGCTTCCTTGGCCCACTTTCCACATCTTTACCTCTTTTGGGCTTTATTGGCCAACATTCCTGTTGTGCCAGCCCATTTCATTATCTCATTCCTCGGGCTTTCTCGTCCCATTTATTTCTTCTTTACCTCTTTTATTCCCGTGGGCTTTTTGATAGATCCTTTGGGCTTCCCCGGCCCAATTACAACATCCTTACCTCTTATTACTTTTCGGGCTTATTACCCTTTAAGCCAACCTAATGAATTTACTAATTCATCTCCTGGGCTTCTCTGGCCCATTTATTTCTTTTTTACCTTTTGTCATTCCCATGGGCTTACTATTTCATTCATTGGGCTTCCTTGGCCCATTTACTCCCTCTTTACCTCTTTTTATTCTTGTGGGTCTGTTGGCCATCAATCCTGCCATTTCAGCCTACTGGTCTTGCTTCCTTATTCCCTTACTATTTTCCCTTTCCCACCTTTTCTATATTATTGGGCTTCTTCTACTTTGGGCCCTTTTTGAAAAGTGGGCATCAACAGTGGGCTAACAATTATTGAGTTGTATTGCCTTTGAATTTTGAAGTGTTGTTTTGTACAAAAATTGGTTTACAATACCAATTCTGCGGAGAGAACCAAGACCAGCTCCTTGAACCATATTAAATCATACTAGCCTAAGTACAGAACGAAGTAAAATCTATCGCCAAGCAAACACATGTCAAGGTCAACAAAAAAGACCCCTACACTTATTAATCAAAAAATTATATATATATATATATATATATATATATATATATAAAAGAACTCTCCTATATTATAAATCACTTTTTTTTATCAAAAAATTTTGTTCTTTTCTTTAGATGAATCTCTAATCTATTTCCTAATCGTAAAGAACTCAAATATTTAGTATAGCGCCTGCGTGCACACGCGAGCGCGCACACACACACACACACAAAACTATTAGTTAAACTTAAACTAACTTATAATTGGTAGTATAAAAGAGTTGGAAGGGACAAAAAAAGGACGAAATTATGGTTCCTCACAATTCTTTCATTCCGAAGTGTCATCAATTATACATTATGGACAAAGTTTGACTACAAACATAGTTGTAACCTAAGGCAACAACTTCTATTAAAAAAGTAATATAGCTACATATTTTAAAAATCTAACAGCTAGATTGCATGTTCTTTATGCTCTTAACACATATGTCAAATTGTACCAATAAGATGTTTTTTACTATATGATCTACAAACTCTTTTTATGCATAATTTTAGACTACAAAAACTTGCAATTTAATCAATTGACTGAGGACATAACTATTGATTTTAAATTTTTTTGAAAATTTGTACGCATTGAAGATATAAGAAAAAAATATAATATAATTGTGGATTTGTCAAAATTCACATCCAATAAAAAAGATATTAAGTGAAGTTGTAGCCTTAAATTACAATCAAGTTTGTAATCAAACTTTGACCATACATTATTATTATTATTATTATAAAACTGAAACTTTTGAAATTCTCACAATTTTCCACGTCAATATTTAAATTTATTTTTCTATTTTTTAAATTTGATATAAAAATAAATCTCATTTTTTTCCCCTACCAAATACACGTTACAAAACCCGATACCTCTTTAAAACCAAAAAACCAAAAAATCTCTCTTCTCTTCTCACACACTAACATCTCCTTCCCCTAAACCTAAAACTCACCCTTTCCTTCCTCCAAAATCAAAACCCAAAACTCGAATTCTCCCATTGTCGCCGCCACGGATCATCGCCATTGCATCTTTTGGTTTTTCTCTCTGTATTATGAGACTCATTCTCTGTCTATTATTATTTTCAATTGAAAATCAAACTCCATACCCAAAGCCTAGGTACGCTTGCTTTCCTAGATATTTACTCCTTCCAAGTACACATTAATTGGTTTCATAGTATTG
The DNA here is from genome assembly GCA_028535165.1 of Quercus tomentella. Taxonomy (NCBI): domain Eukaryota; kingdom Viridiplantae; phylum Streptophyta; class Magnoliopsida; order Fagales; family Fagaceae; genus Quercus; species Quercus tomentella. Next base: position 23,511,972 of record JAPQVY010000001.1, on the reverse strand, counting down.
TTCGTTACATATTTACATGTCCAAAGCTGAATACAAGAAAATCATGTGTGTTTGTATTTAAAATACAATACAATTTCAAAAATTCAAAACCTAACCCAAGCTAATTCTTGCATTGTTGCAACAGAGACTAGCTTTGGAACTGATAAACCTTCTATTGGAATTTCAAAAAGTGGAGGTATGTTAAATTTTGTTTACCATATGTTAAATTGTTTTTTTATCTCATAATATCTCTTATAGTTAGTAATTTATTTGAATTATCGAACCCTATATGCTCAGGCACGCATCTGTATGACAAAATGCCTAAAAGAGGTATTGTATCATGTTTGAAATTTCAACTTAGTATCAGAGGATGTAGCTAACCAATGCCTATAATCTCTCTTTGATTTGTTTCATTTGTTTCTCTTTTATTTTCTTAGGGCTCAAACTCAAACCCTATCCTCTCTCTTTAATCTCAGCTAAATCCATCACCACTCTCAATTTGCTTCTGTCGCTGATGCTGCATAAGGGAATGTTTTGTATTCAATTCTTTATTATAAAATATTTTCTCAAATTTAGTTAGTGTTTTGAGACTTAGACCAATTCTTTTCTTAGTGCTATTTGATTACAATTTAGATGTCATGGAGTCAAACTTAATTTGTGTTGATAAAATTGTTGATCGGTTGATTACAATTATGCTTGATGCCCTGTTCATTCTCTAACAAAACAAAAGCTGTAAACTATACTTATCAAAGTTGCATCAATGAATTTATGGTTACAGGGCTTCTTAGTTGGTGTTCTTTGAATTGTGGTTAGCCCATGATAGGAAACTTGATGGGATCTGGAATATGAATGATTAATTTTTGGTTTTTGTGGTTTAGTTGTTGCTTTAGTTAAATTTATATCCCACAAAATTTTCCTACCAAAATTAAATGCAAATTGGATTTTGGGTTTTGGGTTTTTTATGTGGTCGTTCAATATTGTGAGTGATTCCAGGCATATACAACCTACACAAAAGATCAACCTCAGGCAACCTGTTGAGGTAAAAACAAAAACCTATGCTGTTGGGGGCATAACCACATAAATAAATTGCTGAATTTGTTATGTTTGTTTTCATATTTAGTGTTAGAGTTCTGTTTTTCTTTTCTTTTTTTTCTTTTTCTTTTTTGAGAAATAAGCTGAATAATATTATTAAAAAAGATTGGCTAAATCAGCCAGAAATATAGAAAAAAGTTGTGATGGAACATCCTTTATCCACACTAAAAAGTTTGGAATATTAATAGCGTGTTTAGCCAAACTATGAGCAACAGAGTTATGTTTTGCTATATTGGTAGTTCTAGCAATAATAAGTTGTGCAATGTGATATTGGTGTAAAGTTGTGATTTATAACTATGTTTTATGTTGGCTTTATTCTATGACAAAATGTGTTGAAATTGCTTTAATTTTGTTCCTTGTATTTTGTGGAATTTATTGTATTGGGTTTAGTATTAAGTTGGTGAAGACTCAAGCTTAAATGAAGATCAATGCATTTTGTGACTAGCTCGTGAGAAGTTTGCGAGAAGAGTTCCTGCGAAAAGGGCATGTGAGAAGCACATGATTGGAAGCTGAAGAGTCGTGTTAGGCTATCAATTTCGCGAGTATTTCACGGGTAAGGCCTTCCTACGAGATACCCGCGAGACTCTCTGCCTGAAGGATTTTTAAGTGTGATTTTCTTACCCTTCACCCGTACTATATATACCCTCATTACCCACAAAATTAAAGGAGGCCATTCAGAGAGAAAAACCCTAGATAGGTTTTTTACAACACACGCACCCATCTTTTAGAGAGAGAGCTACCCATCCCTAGTGAGAAATCATTGTAGCCTCTTCTCCTTCCCTCTCCCATTATCATACCTTGAGAGTAGATTTGTACCCAAACCACACCTTTTCAGAGTGTTGAGAGTGTTTTCGAACTTGGGAAGTTTTAGGAATTTGCTAAAAGAAGCCGGTGAGGCTTGGCGGATGCAATCGGGCATATTGCGGTATCCGAAAAGCTAAACAAGACACAGTTCTGAGAAACCTCATTGGAGTAGGAGCTTGGAGGGTTTAGGTACATTAGGTAGATTAGGCTTGGAGGGTCTCTTGCTATTCATGTATCCCAACTGATTGTCTAGTGGATCGATTAATCGCTTGGAGGGCGGCGAAGAGGTTTTTCACTGAGTTCTTCGGTTTCCTCTTCAATAACACATCACCGTGTTATCTTGTGTTTGCATTTCTCTTCTCTTACTTTTGTGCTTTACTTTTATTGTTTGTTGTTCATGTTTATGCACTAGAGTATTATCGGTTGATTGCACTTTATTTACTCTTGTTTCGGCACTTAGATAAGTTAGAGTAAAAGCAATCTAGCTGTAATTTTTAATCGGGGGTCTAAACAAGCTCTTGTGTTTTCACACAAATTTGAGCTTTTAATTGGTATCAGAGTGGGTACACTTGTTGTGGTTTCATTACCTAAGTGTGATCCTTGACCTCTTGTGTTTATTTGCCGTGGATAGTGCTTTGTATGCTTCTATGCATGTTTTGTATGTTGATGAATGTAACATGCCATGTGTTTGTGAAAATGCCTTTATAAGTGATAATCCTCATGATTGTGATGCTATGTTACATGAATCATTGTAGCCTCTTCTCCTTCCCTCTCTCATTATCATACCTTGAGAGGAGATTTGTACCCAAACACAACCCACACCTTTTTAGAGTGTAAAGAGTATTTTCGAGCTTGGGAAGTTTTGGAAATTTGCCAAAAGAAGCCGGTGAGGCTTGGCGGATGCAATCGGTCATATTGCGGTATTCGGAAAGCTAGACAAGACACGGAGCCTTATTGGAGTAGGAGCTTGGAGGGCTTAGGTACATTGGGTAGATTAGGCTTGGAGGGTCTCTTGCTATTCATGTATCCCAATTGATTGTCTAGTGGATCGATTTACCACTTGGAGGGCAGTGGAGAGGTTTTTCACTGAGTTCTTTGGTTTCCTCTTCGATAACGCATCGTCGTGTTATCTTGTATTTGCATCTCTCTTCCCTTACTCTTGTGCTTTACTTTTATTGTTTGTTGTTCATGTTTATGCACTATGTTAGGACTTATGTGTTTCACATGTTAAGAACATATGTCATGATTTTATGTAATTGGCTTATCCTTTGACAAAACGCACTTTACTTGTATTTGGGTAGATTTAGGATGTGTTTAAATACTTCAAGAAACCATGTTTCAAGATCAAGTGTTGAAGTCTTCAAGTCTGTCCAAGAAAACAAGCTGATAGTGCAAATTCATTAAAGCTCGACAGCTGTCTCGACAGCTGCATCTATTGAGCTTAAGAAAGCTGTTCAAAGTCCGGTGTGCTCGACACCTGCTCGACAGCTTCTCGACACCTCCTATCTGTCGAGGTTTAAGAATTTCAGAATTCTAATATGAATTTCTTGGGATCCGTGAACATGTCTTTGGGCTTTCTTTTCTCCTAACCTTAGACATATAAAATGATTGTTTTAAGGGCCGTCAAACAGTTCACAAGTTGCACAAGCTTTGAGCAAACTCTGTTCAAGCAAATTGTGACCGGAGACGAAGTTCTTGCCCTAGTTCATCTCTTTCTTTTGAAGAAGTTGCTGTGTATGTGCACCTTAGGGTTTTGTGACCAAGCATCTTCTTGATCTTCATCGTGTGGATGAACTGAAGAACTTTGCAACCAATAATCTTCTTAGTTGGTGATTGAAGTCGAGTACTAGGATCCGCGCAATTGGTTAGTCACGTACTTTGGAATCGTGCATCAGAAAGGGGAACTGTCACTACAGAATAAGTCCAATTGGGTATTGGGGTAAGGGTTCAACTGTAGGTTGGTAAGGTACTTAGGATTCCTTTACTTGTAACCACTTGTTGTGATAATAATGGAGTTTCGGGAGTGGTGACCTAAAAATCACCCAGTGGGGTTTTTGCCGTTAGGTTTTCCCCATTCGTAAACAAATCATCATGTTATTTATTTTCCGTTACTTAATTAGTTTATTGGTGATTTGTTTGTACTACCACACGTTTGCATGATAAATTGATTAATTAATAACTTGGCTAATTAATTAATTAATTAATTTCTATTACAAGGGGTCATTCAATTTGTGGCCTATCACAATAGAGCAGTATCGGTTGATTGCGCTTCATTTACTCTTGTTTTGACACTTAGATAAGTTAGAGTAAAAGCAATCTAGTTGTAATTTTTAATTGGGGGGGTCTAAACAAGCTCTTGTGTTTTCACACAAATTTGAGCTTTCAATTGGTATCAGAGTGGGTACACTTGTTGTGGTTTCATTACCTAAGTGTGATCCTTGACCCCTTGTGTTTATTTGCCGTGGATAGTGCTTTGTATGCTTCTATGCATGTTTTGGATGTTGATGAATGTAACATGCCATGTGTTTGTGAAAATGCCTCTATGAGTGATAATCCTCATGATTGTGATGCTATGTTACATGAATCTTCGGGTGTTGTTGATATTTCTAACATCAAACTCTTGAAGAAAGAAGCTAAAAAGTTTCATAAGAATTTGGGCAAGTTTCGTTGTGAAAATGATGATTTGATTGCTAAGCTCAATGAATCAAATAAATTGGTTGAAAAGTATAAGAAGCTTGCTGAAAATTCTATTGAAAAGTTGAAAGAGATTGAATGTTTGAATATGGACTTGGATGCTAAACTTGTTTTGTCTAACAAACTAGTTGATGATCTTAAATGTGCAAATGAATCTCTTAAGATGCATGCCAAGTGTTTGATTGTTGAACCTATTACTAAAAAAAATGAAAATATTTGTTGCAATCATTTTGTGGTACCCGATTTTGTGTCTATTGTGAGTTCTAGTTCTAAAGAAAAATCGGTGTACATTCCTCCACACAAAAAAAATCAAAAGGTGGAGAAAAAGGCTCTTAAGCCAAAGCCTCCATTTAGGTCTCAACCTAAGGTTTTGGATGGATCTAAGTTTGTTCCAACTTGCGACAATTGTGGTGTGATCGGTCATATAAGACCTCAATGCTCCTAGTTGAAGAGAGAACAAAACCATGTTGCTAGATCCTTTCCCAAAAAGCCTAGTGGACCTAAACACATTGTTTGTCACCATTGTGGTGCCTTTGGTCATCTAAGACCTCATTGCTCTAAGGTTCAAGCTCTTAAAAGAATAAAAAGAAAAGAGAAACTTGAGCTTTTTGGAAGTTGTGTTGTGCAAGCTAAACCAGTTTTGATGGAAAATGGTAAGTTGTTAAAGAAAGTTTTTGATGTTCTTACCTCCTTGTCTATGTGCATCTTTGATTCTCACTCTTCCAACCCCCGTCTCACTTTTCATGAGACACTCATTCCAAACAATCATTCCATTTGGATGAGGAAGGGTTCCTATGGTTGAGCTTTCGCTCTTTTGGTCCTTGATCTAATTCTTTCGATCTTTGTAAGACTTTTCATGCATTAGATGCTTCATTGTCATGCATTTGTGTATCATGTATCTCTTTATATGCATTGTTTTTATTGTTTTTGCATTTGATCTTATTTTACATGTTCTGTTTTTTAGTGTATTGAAAAATTCAAAAACCCATAAAAATTGAAAAATCTCCAAAAAGTTTGATCACTTGTGTTGTGTATATCACATGTGAGTTTGGCCTAGTACCTTCGTATTAATGGCGTAATGCATTTACAAACTTAGCTTGTTATGTATGCACATCTATCTTTGAGGGAAAAATCTTGAAATCTATGTGTGACTATTGTAAATCAATCTTCAAGCTTGTCATAAATGATTGATCAATAGTTTTGTTGGTTTTGATACATGCATAGACTTGTGCCTATATATCTTCCCATATATATATATATATATTTTTTTTTTATGTTTTTGCTTAAAGAGACAAATGTAAATCTCAAAATGAAAAGAGATAATGAGTTGCAAAAGCCATCGCACATACTAGTATTTGACTAAGAAAAAGAGAAAGCGACTTTTTTTTGAAATGTATGGTGCTGAAAAAGCCAAAGGCTTATTATCAATATTGAAATATCAAAAATTTCAAGCATTGGTCTCAAAATGAGATGTGTTGTTCAAAATGATCAAGTGTTATGATTTGTAAAGAAGCCAAATAAAAAGCTTCAAAGATGTGTAATCATTTTATTGTAGGAGGTCATATATGTTCATTTCTATAATTGAGATAGACCACTTGACTTAGTACCAATTGTGTATGACTTGATTGAATTAATCATTGAAACTTCATTCTGGACTAAGGACTATTCCACATTTGATTCTCACACACAACACACAAGACTTATGTTCAACAAATGCTTATTTCATTTGTGTGATTGTACATGATTAAATGTGATGTGTATGCTCAATTGCTTGTCGATCAAACCCAAAAAGATTTTTGAGTATTTTATATGTTTTTTAAAGTGTTTTTATACTTTCGTGCTTTAAGTTTTTATTCAAAATGCATTTTTGTGTTGTTCTTCAAAAACTTGTTCAGAGGCATTTTCGCGAAAAGCTTGCGACTAAGCTCTTCCTGCAAAAAAAAGGTTAAGGCAAAAACTAGAAAACACAAAATTTCAGACAAGGACTTTCACGACTGTCTCGTGACTATTTCGTGACTAAAGGCTTCCTGCGAAAGGTTTTGTGCATCAAATGTGTTTTTTGCAAGTATCTAACCCACAAAAAACGCTTGTTTTCAGTTTTATAGAGCTGATGTGACAGATTTTTAAACATATCCTTATTTCCCTCTCTTCACCTTCCTCGAGCCTCTCTCAACCCCAAACTATTTTTTCACTCAAAACTCCATCAATTTTAAGTTCAAATCTTTGCAAAATCACTTCAAAGGTATGTTTCTTAACAATCTTGTCAATCTTTTCTTAGATTTTGCAGAATTTGTTCTAGCTTACTTAAATTAGGGATTTTCGAAAAAGGGGTTGGGAATCATGATTTTGGGCAAAAAAATTTCAAAATTTTGATTGGGCTCTATCCCATTTGTCTTGATTATGTTTGTGTTGGCCCTATGTGGCAATTTCAACTTGTATTTAGGCAAGATTTTCATATGTTCATGCATTGTTTAACATACATGTGTAGAGTGTGCACTCTAAGTGTTTGATAAAATGCCCAAATGGCATTTTCTCGTTGTTTTGGACTCTTATGAGTACCAATTTTTGGGGACCACCATAATTATTCATGTTTATCATGTTTTAATCATTGGTTGTGTGTTTTATACACTTTTCCCCTTGAGTGCTTGCACATGCATTGGTCATGCATCTCACATGCACACTAGATGCCCACTAGATGCACTTTTGCTGCACACACTTGATCACTTGACATGTTTTTACATTCACTCATGCTAGTTAAGTCTTTTTAGACCTTTTAGCATATATAACATGTTCTTGTGTCTAAGTCATGCCTAGATTTATACCTTGTTCCATCATCCTTAGCATGCCTTGTTTACTTTATGCTTTGTAGCATTTTTTAGATGTTTTTTTTCTTTAGTTTGAGCTTCATTTTCTCATTCATCTTGCACCCCTCATGGATCTTCTTTTACCCTTGTTCATATCTTCTTTTCTTTCCTTCATTCCTCTTGATTCATTTGTCTATTTGTGACAAAAAGGGGGAGAGTATACCAGAGAGTATACCGATGTGTATCGTCATTTCTATATGACTTATGTGCACATTCTTAAGGGTAAAATTCTTCCTTGTGCACATTCGTAGGGGGAGAAAGCCATAGGGAAGATGCATATACCAAGGGGGAGAAGGCATCCTTTTTGAGAAAACTTTGTTTTGTTTGTTTTACTTTATGCTTGTTTTCTCATTGCTTTATGGTGCTTTGAGTTACATTCAGTATCTATACTTTGTTGCTCTCATCGTATCGTATTTATATGTTGGACATGCATACATCCTTATATTATTGTGCTTTATTGGTTGCATGTTCGGATGATCATTTGCTTTGCTATATGATCATTGTAGTCATTTCCATATGACTGTTTTGGTGTATGATCAAGTTGCTCACATGTTTCACATCATGTTTACTTGATCGCATTTTACTTGTTACATTATGCTTGTCCTGCTATCACTTGATTTACCTTGAGGGTCTAATGTGTTTTGTGCAAGTTTTTCAGGTTATAGGTATACATGTTCCAAGTTCATCACAGCTTCTAGATTTAGGTGCTAATGAGTTTTGCCATTATTCCCAAACTCACGTTTAAGTCTAGAGTCTGTTATGAGGTGTTTTGTCACGGAATAGCCAAAGGGGAGATTGTAAAGTTGTGATTTACAACTATGTTTTATGTTGGCTTTATTCTATGACAAAATGTGTTGTAATTGCTTTAATTTTGTTCCTTGTATTTTGTGGGATTTATTGTATTGGGTTTAGTATTAAGTTGGTGAAGACTCAAGCTTAAATGAAGATCAGTGCATTTCGGGACTAGCTCGCGAGAAGTTCGCGAGAAGGGTTCTTACGAAAAGGGCATGTGAGAAGCACATGACTGGAAGCTGAAAAGTCGTGCCAGACTGTCAATTTCGTGAGTATTTCGTGGGTAAAGCCTTCCCGCAAGACTCTTTACCTAGAGGATTTTTAAGTGTGACTTTCTTACCCTTCACCCATACTATATATACCCTCATTACCCACAAAAGTAAAGGAGGTCATTCAGAGAGAAAAACCCTAGATAGGTTTTCTACAACACACACAATCATCTTTTAGACAGAGAGCTACCCATCCTTAGTGAGAAATCATTGTAGCCTCTTCTCCTTCCCTCTCCCATTATCATACCTTGAGAGGAGATTTGTACCCAAACACAACCCACACATTTTCAGAGTGTAGAGAGTGTTTTCGAGCTTAGAAAGCTTTGGGAATTTGCCAAAAGAAGCCAGTGAGGCTTGGTGGATGCAATCGGGCGTATTGCAGGATCCGGAAAGCTAGATAAGACACAGTTTGGAGAAGCCTTGTTGGAGTAGGAGCTTGGAGGGCTTAGGTACATTGGGTAGATTAGGCTTGGAGAGTTTCTTGCTATTCGTGTATCCCAAAAGATTGTCTAGTGGATCGATTTAATACTTAGAGGGCGGCAGAGAGGTTTTTCACCGAGTTCTTCGGTTTCCTCTTCGATAACACATCGCCGTGTTATCTTGTGTTTGCATCTCTCTTCCCTTACTCTTGTGCTTTACTTTTATTGTTTGTTGTTCATGTTTATGCACTAGAGTAGTATTGGTTGATTGCGCTTCATTTACTCTTGTTTCCGCACTTAGATAAGTTAGAGTAAAAGTAATCTAGCCGTAATTTTTAATTGGGGGTCTAAACAAGCTCTTGTATTTTCACACAAATTCGAGCTTTCAATTGGCATCATTATATTTTACTTTTTTGGTATCCTTATGACTTCTTGAAACATAAAAATATATATGCATTATTTAATCACACATCCCTACATTGTGCAATGCTTGAATGAATTTTTTAGAAGTTTTCTACTTTTATTTGTTATTGGCCTAAATTTGTGACTTTTTAAAAATAAATGGCAAATATAGTAGGCTAAATCACCATTAAGCAATTGTAGGCAATGAGAGTTTTAGTAGGGATGGCATTAACAGAACAAGATCCTTCGTCTCTTTGTAAGTGTTTGTTTCTTATTTGTTAGGACATATGTGATTCACTTGTTAGGAACATATGTCACTATTTTATGTAATTGGCTAATCCTTTGACAAAACGCACTTTACTTGTATTTGGGTAGATCTAGGATGTGTTTAATACTTCAAGAAACCTTGTTTCAAGTTCAAGTGTTAAAGCCATGCAAGTCTGTCCAAGAATCAAGTGAGAAAGTGCTGAATTTTAAAGCTCGATAGCTGCTCGACACCTCTCGACACCTGGCTTATCTGTCGAGCTCTTCAGTTGCTTCTTATCGTAATCTTGACACCTCTCGATAGCTAGGTCGATCGATCGAGCAAATTTCTATCCCCTCGACACCTGCTCGACACCTCCTCGATCGATTGAGAATTACGAAATTCAAATTTCCAGATCTGATTTTCGGCCCATGCTGACATGTATGTGTAGGGTTTCTTTTCTCACAACCCTAGACATATAAGGCTTATTTCAGAGGCTGTCACATAAGAGAATACAAGGAGAACATATGCAAAAGGTGATCGATGCCTTATTCTTTCTGAAAGAAGCTATTGTGTCTTTGCGCCTTAGGGTTTTGTAACCAATTGCTTATTGATCTTTATTGTTGATGAAGTGAAGAACTTTGCAACCAACAATCTTCTTCAAGTTGGTGTGTTAGTCACGTATTGGGAGCCGTGCATCTTTGGTTAGTCATATACTGGGATTCGTGCATCAAAAGGGTGGCATTCATATATTGAAGAGTTCAGAGGTTCTGAAGTGGTAGAAGGTTTCTGCTGTGATTTCATCTACGGGGATTGTAGAGTCTAGGGACAAAGGTTTTGTACTAGATCTGAAACTTTTCTTTACTATAGTGAATTGCTTTTCGAGAAGGTTTCCCCCCAGGTTTTTTACTGTGAAACTAGTTTGTTTCATTGGTTTTCCTGGGTCATCATATCTTGTCTTATTTATTTTTCCACTGCATAATTTTGACATGATATTGATGTTTGTTTGTTTTAACAAGTTTTATTCATAATAAATCTAATTAACAACTTGGGTTTAAAACTTGTTAATTCTATCAACCGGGGTCTAAATTTCCCAACACTATTAATTTGTTTCTTCTCTTTGATTTGTATTTTTTTGGGATATGCTTTTGGTGTTATTGAAATTGTTTTGGATATTAGGAATTGAAATTGTCTTGGATCTTGATAAAAGTTATAGGGGTTGGGATTGTTAAATTAGCTTCACCATCCCATTTCAGTTTTCAATTTACTCTTCTACCATATTTTTAGAAATCTATGCATATAGGACATAAATAAGAAAACTATAAAGTCTGTACTATTATTCAAATGATTATTCGAAATGAAAATGGCATTGATCTTTTTCAAAAGCCAAGAATTTTGTAGGTTTAATCAATATTGTTAGAGATAGTCGTGGTTCTCCTATATAGCCCATAGTGAATTAATTCCTTGCCAAGACCCATTGTGGATGGCTGCTACGGCTCTATTGAGAGCATCGCATTTGCTCGCATTAATTCACTTGCAGGAACCATGCTTTAAGGAGTTTATAGATGTGTTAGAACATATTCATGCTTTTGTGTATTATGCAGAAAATGTATATTATAGGACAGTTTCTAAACAGTGTAATAAGTTAGACAATGTTTTGACTAATCATGCCAAGGAGTTAAGGAACCTATACACTTGGAATATTTTCAATAAAATTCTATCACTTTTGATGAATAATAATAATAATAACTATTTAGTTTAATTCACCCAAGGTGAGATTTTATTCCTCAATTTTCTTCTTTCTACACCCTAGAACCTGCACCTTTTATGGTTTCTAGACCTTTCCCTTCCCTTTAAAAGACCCAGTTCTTACTTTAACTCTCTGTTTGTAGTCTTTGTCATTCCAACCATAACATCATGAACTACAATGCCTCAAGTCTAGCCTTTGTTTAGTATGAACATGTGAATGACTTTTTTTTTTAATTGTTTATTTCTCTATAGTTTTGATTATAAATACATTTCTTCTATAGTTTTGCAGGGTTGCTTTCTCACTATATTCTCCCCCAAGGTTTTTTCCCTTTTAACTCACACCCTTTTAATTTTCATTATTAAATACCCATCTTTTTACATATCATCTGCATCTTTATTTATTTAGGGTTGTTTTTTAGTTTGGAAAACCACACAAATTTTGACTTTTTTTTTTTTTCCCTATTGGATTTTTTTTGTTTGGAAGATTGCACAAATTTTGACAACACTACCAAGCCACAAAGCCTTTGTGAACTGCACTCAGGCATGCCTTTAGTTTTGGTTTGGCATAAACTTGAAACAAATGCCATAAATATCTAGATTTGTGGCTTTTGTATTCTTAATTTTTGAATAAAACCATATAGTACAATTTAAACATGTTTCACATAAGCTTTTGAGGTCTTAGGTCCTGTTGTATTTATACTATTTATATATGGCTAAAGATAGTACCATTTTCCACCTTAGCACAATTCGTACTGGTATTTTATTTATAACTTGGATATATTGAAGTTTTTTTGTGTGTGAATAATCTATTTTGTTATTTATTTCGGAATTTCATGATGAAAACCAATGGAATACTTATTTTCATGAAGATTATAGACATTTTGAACTTTTTTAATAATTCAATAGTGGGGGTGGGGTTATTATGAAATTTATTGACATTAAGAGTGTTTGGTTTTACATTGTAAATCTTTGAGGAATTGGTATAATTTGATGTTATACTTGATACTAATTTGGCAAAAAATTAAGTAGCTTGAAGAAGTTGTGAATAGAGGAGCCTAAGAAAGGGAGGAAATACATTCTTGAAAAGCATTGGATAAAGCTTGAAGATTTAAGCACTATTGTATATTTATTTTATTTACTGGTTCTTTTGTAATACTTATTAAACCAAATGGAAGAGCACATTATGATTATTGTAATATATTACTTCAAAATATTTGTATTTATCTCATTTTTAATGATTTTATGTGTAATATTTTGATAGTTTCATCATAATTACATGTTTCATCTTATATTAGAGTCAATTTAGCTTTCAATAATTGAAATTAGAGAAATGTTTTTTTTTTTTTTTTTGGTGAAAAAATTAGAGAAATGTTTAAACCTAAACATGTTAACATTTGATTTAAAATAATCTCATGCATCGTACGGGTTAGCGACTAGTTATTATTATTATTATTATTATATGAAACAATAATCAACAACAATTTGTAGAAGAATGCAAAGTTAAAGCTTAGACCAACAATATTTCTTCTACGGATTTAGCGCACGACGCAAACTTTAACATTACCACCTCTTCCCCCAAAGTTGAATCGGCAACCCCAATTAGTATCTATATAAGAATTATCATTGGCTTTATAACAACGAGACCTTTTATACTGAATGAGTGAAGGATCAATATCAGTAAATGGACCTCCTTTGTCTGTTATAGCATTGACAGTTGCCATGTAACAAGTCCTACATATCTTCCATTCTTAAACAAACCGCTTCCCATTGCAGGAGACTTATCAGTGCTGCTATAGCCTATAGACTAAACCACCCCAAAATACCTTTTCTGCACCATCTCCCAGATTGGTGAATAATTCTTTTGGTCAGTACCCTATTTTCATAGTATCATTGTTAACTAGGAGCCACATGTGCCCAGTGGATGGATCCTGCTGTCATATTAAATATAAACATTGACGTTAAAATACCAAAAAACAAGATTTATTGAGTTAATTTTATAAAAATCGTTTATTTAATTATTTAACAAATAAGCCAAGTTCAAAGCTTATATTAAACTTGATTATTAAAGAAAAAAATTTCAAATATAACATTAATTGTGTCTGTAAACAAGTTTATGGGTATGATATTTGATTTGAATGGGTGTGTATGCATGTCACTTGAACAAAATATATTTATCTATACTATTATTTAAGGGGCTTCCGCTGTTTGGATTCCTCAATTTTGATATCCAAAATACCTTCAAATTTACCAGTTTGTAAAGCTTAAATAGTAGGGTTAGACATGTAAAATTACTAATTTAAAAGACCTAAATTTTAGATAAATTTGAAAAAATGTTGCCTATAAAATAGGAACACTCCTACTAACCCACTAATTCTAACCCACGTTTCTAATATTTTATTCTAAAAAAAAAAAAAAAAAAAAAAAAAACACAACTAATGAAATACCCTTAATTTAATATAAACTTATCTCTATCTCTAAATCATAAGAAATAGTTTAAAATCTTAAATTGATAAAAATTAAAAACAAAAAACCTAATGAAAAAAAGCCATGTTGTATCAAAAAAATTATCTACCACGTTCCTATTTAAAAAAAAAAAAAAAACTACCCCGACCACCCTTTTTCTTTTTTTTTTTTCAAATTCAAAGTTTAAAAACAACTCAAGTTTTAGATAAAATATGCTAAAATTTCGGATAAAACTACCACTCCCCCACAATCACAAGTTTACAAAAAAAAATTAATTGTCGTATAGATTAAAAAAAAAATTAATTGTTCAAAATTCTTTCTTATTCCTTAACTAACCACCGATATTGCCAACCAAAAAAAAAAAAAAGGTTTACAATTGGATAAGATAAACTATGATGAACTATCACTTTAAAAAAAATCCGCCTACAAATTCTCACAAACACAATTTCAAACTTCCACCTATTATCATTAAGCAGTTATGATGTTCTCCCTCCATCCCTATCCTCCATAGCAACATCTATTTTTGTATGTAGCCTCTATAATGAACATTGATTTATGTTTTCAAGATAAAATTTTGTAATCAACGGGTAGGGGACGTGAAGTTCGTGCTACAAATGATATGCCACCATTTTGAAGTCCCTTCATGTTGACAACCTGGCTGCTAAAGTTCATTATGGAGTCTACATTCCTAACAGAGCAACATCATCTCTAGAGGTAATTATTTCATGTTGTCTGGATCTAAATATATGTTAGAATGTATTGTGGGAGTTGGATTTGGGAAGTGCCTTCCTAAGTTTAGTAAGACCAAAGTCACATGTTTAATTTTTTTAGTGCATTCTATGTAAAAGAACAAAAAATTATTAAAATTTACCCAAAAAATAGAAGAGACTCTGAGTACGCGCGTGAGTGTGTGCTTAGAGGCTAGTATATACTTAATAATATACATATACACATACATACATATGTGTGTGTGTCTAAGAGAGAGAGAAATAGAGACTTTTATGGCCTGTTTGGGAGTTTAAAAAAGGAGGGGGAGTAAAGTAAAGGGAGGGAGAGTAATTCAATTACCTTATTTGGAAGTTTTTTAAGGAAGGAGGGGGAGCGGTTTGGAGGGGTTTCAACTACCTCTAACCCCTCATTTTTAATTCCCCCAAATCGGAGAGATTTGGAAGGAGAGTAGAGTAGATAAATTATTGACCAAATAAATTTCCCAATTTATCCTTTCTAAATTAACAAAATTACAAACCGATTATATAAATAATCTTTGTTTGTTTCCTGAGAAAATTTAAGGTGAATGAAAAAAAAAAATTGAATCTCACTGTTTCACTGACACTGAAGCTAAACAACCCCTTTTTTTACACAATTAACCATGTCATTCCACAGGAAATTTCTGAGTTTTCTTTGTTAGGAAATTTCTCTCTTTGTTTCTTTGTTGCTCTCTCTGACTTTGTTACGATGCCGAGCCAATATCCAGGAGCTCTGACCCAGGATTGGGAGCCAGTGGTGCTTCACAAGAACAGGACCAAGGTTCAAGATCGGGACAGGAAGGCGGTGAACAAGGCGTTGTGGACCGGGGCTGCGGTGCAGACCGTGAAGAAGGCGGAAGCCGGTTCGAATAAGAAGGCAACTCTAGTTGTGAACGCGAAGAAGCTTGACAAGGCGGCTGAACCAGCGGTGTTTTTAACTCTCTGAACTCTTTCTGTACTTTCTTCGAATTCTGAGGTCCGATCGTGTTCTTGAAAAAAAGTCTTTGCTCAATTTCTAATTCAATAGATCTCCGCCGTTCGATTTGTTGCTCTATGCGAAACCATTTTTACCAAGCTATTACTATATAAGTAGGTAGTTGAAAATCTTGTAGTGAAAAAAAAAAAATATTACTAATAAAGAAGAAAAAATATATTGAGTTGAAATCTTGAAGATTAAAGAAAAGAGAGTGATGTTAGATGGACAAGGCATACGAAGTTTTCTTTTTTCTTTTTTCTTGGCATCCAAATAGTGAAAGAATAGATAAAAAAAAAAAAAAAAAAAAAAAAAAAAAAAAGATTTTCAAATAGGGGTAAATTTGTCTATTTAAATCATTTCCTCTCATTTCTATCCTAATTTTTAAAACATCCAAACAAGAGGAAGGTTTAATTACTCTCTTCCCCCTTACTAATTTTAAAAACATCCAAATAAGATGGAGGATAATCATTCCCCTCTACTCCACTCTACTCTTCTTCCTCTCTAAACTTCCAAACAAGCCATTAATACTACAAGGTTAGTTTATCTAATTTAATATATAATTTCATAATGAAAAGTATCCAATCTAAATAACTCAAATAATAAAATTTCAACTATAATTTATTTATTTTTATTAATAATTAGCATAGATTTGTTATGGGATTTAAAAAAAAAAAATAGTTGTAGTAATTATATTATATGAGAAAAGAATAAGTTAACAAACTAGTTTGTGAACAAGTTTGATTTGTTCCCAAAAAAAAAAAAAAAATTCAAGCCTAAACATGTAATTTGACTTCGTAATGAGCATGAGCTAAGTTTGTACTTGAAATAAAACTAAGTAAAGTAATTTTAAATCTTTAATACTAGTCCTTGAGACAAAATTAAGTTGATTAAATAAATTAATTTAATACAATTCTTAATGAAGAATCTATGTTTATACCTCTCTTAGTGCATATGAATCACCGAAGTATATGTGCATACTGTTTATTTTATTATACTGTGTTTAGAAAAGTGTAATTATCTAAATTAAGAAATCAAACAATGTTGTACATTTATATAGATAGAGTATATCTTCTCCCAAAAAAACAATACCAATAAAGTAAAATTTAGGCAAATAGAAAATTTGAAGAGTTTAAAAATATATTGCCATGGAAGGAAAGAAAGAACCAAGCGTGGATGTAACTCAAATTAATTTGCTTTCTACTAATATATTCTTAAAGAAACCATAGGAAAAAGGGTGTTCGTGATTCGAACTCTAAAAAATCAAGTAAGAATTATTGCATATTATTGAACTATGCATAAAACTGTACAAGTGATAGCATGTGATAAAAGTGTAGTACAAATGTTATGAATGCTGAACTAGTAATGTGAAGAACAAATCAAGTAAAACATAATAGTTGTGGGTCAATAAAACCTATAATCAAAATATGTATTTATGTTAATTTTTTTAGTAGGAGTGATACTACACTCTCTTAAACAATTTGGGACAATTGCCTCTCATTTTTTTTTAGATACAAACACACAAAAAAAAAAAATTAAAAGATTGATGTGAAAAAATTGCATTCTACACCTCTTCAAAACAAACACAATTTCATTAAGCAATATTATTTTTCAATTAAAGTTTGGCCAAAAGTTACAAAACTCAAATGGTTGGAATTTCTTGATGTTTTCAAAGAATAAATCTAGGATTTAAATTCCTTCTCCCCATTATAACTATTGAGTTATAAAAAATAAAATTTTAAAAAAAAGTTTCAGCATCAAACCAAACACACTTTTCTAAAGAAATACATCCTACCAAAATACATTCTTGAAAATGTATTATAATTTGTGCAAGGCAAGATATAAATTATTAAAAGTATGTGAACTTTACCTGGACTATAGAAGTTCTAAATTCATATTGGTCTCCATATATTTGAGATACATTGGGGAAGTACGCATTAAGTACTACAGTTGTAGTTGTTACCACGAAACCTAGACAATATGCATTGTAACAACCTGATATCTGGCCATTGTTTACATGCTGTTGTAGAATACACGAAGTTCAGTTAGTATGTGGACTGTGGAGTACAATTAACAACAGTAATGAGGAGGACAGAAAAGCGTAGTGAAATTACCCTCCACATGGAGAACCATCTTGTGAGGGTGTTGTTGTATAAATCTTGGTTTACCTGGAATATAATATAATAGAGAAAATAAAGATGAGACTAATAGTAATTCTAGGAAACATATACAGAGAAGCAGAAATAAGGATGCTAATTAAAGAACATTGGCAATACCATCCATCCCATTTGAATATAGTCTACTCTACCAAGACCCCCGGTTTGAAGCTTAATCATAGCTAACTCCACTAATTTGTTGACTTTCAAGTTTCAACACTTGGCTGGTATATATTCAGGGGAAATTATTATGTACTCTGGGAGTACTATAAATGCGTACTCCCTCCTCTCACATGAATGGTGGGTCCCACTAATTAAATTCATGGTAGGACCCACCATTTATGTGAGAGAGGGGAGTACACATTTATAGTACTCCGGAAATACCTAATAATTTTCCTATATTCAGGCGTGCTTCAATGCCATAAAATTTCTTGTCTGGTTTCACTTGAATTCCAGCAAACTACCAGATTAAATTTTGTGAAAAATGAGCATAATAATTCTAGTGTAGAAAAAAAAAAAGAGGATTCCCAAAGATTAGCAATTTGGCATAAATAGAAGCATGTATTCTCATATGTAGGTATTATGAAATTCTGATAATATGATCTTATTATGCCAATGGTTATATGTTTAAGTGTCAATGATAAAAATGACACCCCATAATATTTTCAATAAAGATATTTTTGTTGAAAACATCAAAAAGTGTCAGTTAAGTTATAAAACTCATTATAAACTTATATAAATGAAAAATAAAAAAATAAAATAAAAAAAGTGCCAGTATATAGAACCAACAAAATAAAATGTTTATACTATTAATATAACTTTGTGAGAGTGCTTTTTCTTTAGCACACAGGCCCAAGGAACCTGGGCCAAATGATTGTAACTTGGTGGATTAGGCTTTGATTCACTGCAGCTAAAGGGCTGTTTAAGAATCAAGTGGTGCACAGGGCATACTTCCTACAATACACATAAACTAGCAAACGAGGATATTTGTATTGAACAACGATCAAAACAGCAAAAGTAATGCAAAGCAAACAGTAAAATGAACAAAGCAATGGTTAGGGATCCTTAAATTAATAAGAAATGCTTTGATGGGATAGCGAAAATTAGCTTACCTCCAATTCGTCCAAAAGTATCGTCCAGGACCCAGAGCGCAAATAGGATCAGGAATCACCCAAGGATGAGAAAGATGTTCATGGACAAGAATATCGATCATGAAAGATGAAATCTCCCATGGTTGATAACGAGGTCGTCCATGGACGTTGATCAGACATCCAGGGACGACCAAATCGTCCATACAATGGATGGATGAATGTACAACACTTAGGAAACTTTCGACACTTTGGAACGGTTACCAAACCCATTATTATCGCCATAAATCCCTCGATTACTTAACTTCCGTTAGCGGTTGCAACTTCTGTAGCCATTGAGGAAGTTATGTCCAGACTCATTGGCTTCCACGAATCTTGGGGAAGTTACTAGGTAAATAACCGTCCCAAGGTTCTCTATATAAAGGACCGGTCTGAACCAAACAAAGGTAAGTACATTCTGACACTTTACTCCCAAAAAGTTGGAACTCCATTCTTGTGAGAAACTAACTTAGCCATCGGAGGGTGTTTGGCCGGTCTACTCCGGTCCCCTTTTTGATTACGTGTTCATTTTTGTAGGCCTTTCACAGCCACCAGTAGCCCACCAAAGCCGAAGCGTTCAACCTATTGATTCTGTGCAATATTATGCTTCATTAAATTTTCTTTGTTTTGATTACAATGTGCTCACTAAGACGTGATACAAGGTTCAAGTAAGCTCAAAAATTACAGACTTAGATGGCTATTCAAGCCTCTAAAACTTGCAAAGTTTGAATCTTTTTGAATCCGAGTATGTGCTATAGTGGCTGTTTCTGGGATACCGGGAGATGGTTTACTAATTTTCTGAGTTTTTCTCGACAGAGCTTTCTCAAATGATTCTTGTTCTCCCTTCCTCCTGCTTTCTTCACGATCCTTCCCCCCTATTTATAGTGTTATTTTTAGGGTCTCGGGGAACCATTGATTCCCCTGTTTTGCCCCCTGGGTACCAGAGCCCGTTTTGTGCCCATCGCCCAGAAGGTTGAGTTTTCCCGGTTTCTCATTTTTTCTTCCTTTTGGTGCTGTTTCCTTGAAAGCCCATGGTTGACTATCTATTTCGGAGTGCACTGGTTTATGATGTCACGTTCCTCACGGTTCAGCTTTTAGCCATCCTTCTTTTTTATCTTTTTTCTCAAATGGGCGGAATCCCACTCTGCTGGTTCAAAAGTCCTTTGCTGCTACTCCCCTTTTTATAGCCCTTCATTCTGATTTCCCGAGGTACCGTCTACTTGCGCTGTGAGAGATCACTCCAGGTTTTCTTCTTTTTCTTGTTGGATCTCTGGTACCTGAGAAGGACGTATCCATCCTTTGTTTCTTGTGTTCTTTTGGCTTTTCCTTTGAGCTGTCTTAATCCTCTCTTGACTGTGCTACACGCCTCGGGGATCCCGAGCCTTTGGCAGCCTCTGAGGATCCCGACTCAGCTTTCTTTTTACGTTGGTAATTTTCCAATCTTCTGTTCTGGGCTTCTTTTCTTTTTTTTCTTCTTTCTTTTCTCATAAGCTTCTGGGCTTGTCTTTTTCTTTATGTTTTTGGGCTTCAAGCCTTTTAGGCTTACAACCTCTTTTCATTTTCCATGGCCCCTTGTGTTTATTTCTTTGGGCCTGGGTGCTGTGATTTTTTGGACCTCAACAAACTTTGATTGACATTTTTTTATATTTCTAATAGAGATGTCCAAGGTTCAAGTCTCTCTCTTCCATTGTACTATCGAATAAAAAAATAAAAATCACTTTTTAATAGGTTTATCAAAAAAGAAGAAGCTAGAAAAACTTTCACTTCTGGGCTGTTGTTAGTATTGCAAAAGTGTAATTACCTTTATCATTCTTGATAGGACTATAGGCACATTCAAGATAGAATTTCATAAAAATGAATTTCGTAGATATGTTCATCATGTTTATTATTTATATTAGGTAAGAAAATTTCACAATTTTATGTTTAAATCCGCGTTATTTTTCTTTTATCTACCTTTTTAAAAAAAAATAAATAGGAGGATGATAGCTTAATGTAATATATATATATATATATATATATATATATCAAAAATGTAATATATGATATTTTATGTGTAAAAATTAAGAGAAATTAGTAAACTTTCACCTCATTTACAATGTTTCCCACCAAACAATCAATTTGCTTGATTGACGCCCCAATTTGAAGAAATTGTATCAATGTGTCCTCTATTGTCTAAATTGGGTGTTAAATGGGATGAAAATTAGATATTATTACTAAATTTCCCTCATTTGTTTCAATGAAAAATTAAAATTATCATCCTTCAATTTAAAATGGCAGGGGAGATATTGATATAATTATCTTAAATTGGGGTATCAATTCAGCAAATTGAAAGGTGGGTGGACAATATAAATGTGTGGAAAGTTTAGGGTGAAAAGATTCAATATATCCCAAACATTTCGAATAGAATGAAAGATATGATATCAAATTATAATATAAGAAAATGTATTTTGTGTTTTTTTTTTTTTTTTTCCAGTTTTTCCTTGAAAGTACAAAAATAAGAAAATTGGAAAAATAATTGTTTAATATATCAAAATAGCTGACTAATATCATAGTTGTGTTGATTTCTGACAATTTCTTATACAATTATATTAGGATAACATAAGTTTTTTTATTAAGTTGGAATATCCATATCTCTCTCCGTATTTAAAACCCTGTGTACATGTGGAAGGTAGGTTGTGGTCAGTGGCGGAGCCAGGAATTTAGGTCAGGGGGGGCAAGATTAAAAGACAAGATTGAAAGTCAAAAACTAATCTAAAAAAATTTAAACGTGAATATTAAGAGTATGCAATATACCTGTGACTATATAAACGTGACTCAATAACTTGAATTCTTTAAAAAACTCAACTTGAATGCTTTTAAAAACTCAACAGAAACTCTAATAGCTTGTTTGAATAGAGGGGAGTAGAGTAAAGCGAGGGAAAGTAAGATAAATTATCTTATTTGGATTTTTTTTAAGAGAGGAGGGGGAGGGATTTGGAGGGGTTCTAATTACTTCTAACCCCTCATTTTTAATTTCCCTAAATTAGAGAGATATGGAGGAAGAGTAGAGCATAAAAATATTTGACAAAATGAATTACCAAATTTAAAACTTCTTTTTTTTAAAAACTAATTATTTTCCTCCCTTCACTTAATTTTAAAAACATTCAAAATCTTTTTTTTTTTTTAAATATGGGAAGCATGCTTTATACTGTACCATATATACACTTTTTTATTTTTTAGAGTTCTATTAGTATTAGGCTGCAGTGATTCCTATTCCGTATAGGCATATATCATTAGCAGTAGGTTTTTTTTTTTTTTTTTTTAATGATTACTAGGTGGGACCCATAGTTCCATATTGGAGTTATAGTAGTCTCAGAGTTCTAGTTAAGGAAAAGTTTTTTGGTTTTTGTGGAGAGGGGCAAATAATACATTTCAATGCAATATACTCCCATTATTAGTAAAAATTTTGGAAGTTCAGGGGGGGCAGGTGCCCCCCCTCGCCCCCCCCTCCCTCCGCCCCTGGTTGTGGTCAAGTGGATTCATGTGTCTTTATCTAATAGCAAACATCAATATGAGCAAAACAATCAATTCATTTGCTGATGATTTGATAAGAGAATTGAACCAATCCTATAGGTATATACACGTTTTCTAACATTGTTTAGCCTGCATTGTTATTTTCGTTTATTTTCGGCCAAAAGTACGTGGAAACATCACAAATATACATAAGGGTACCAAGAACAAACAAAATTATTCATATCCAAATAATTAGTAAATTACATCACATAAGAATACTTACTTCATACCCAGTGCCGCCTGGTTTGATTGAATCATCATCTACATTGATGAGTCTCCTAAAATGAGATTTAGTTCTTATCAGCTCTTCTTTCGAAGTTCTTTGCATGAGGACTGTTCCTGCTTCAGGGGACCCATTTTCAAATCCTATTTTCACAAGATTAACTGTTGAAGAAGGTTTATTGCTGGATGCTCTTAAATTTCTCAACAGAGCTGAACTTGGTGATATCTATTTAGGAAAATAAAAGAAAGGAAAAGGAAATAATTAGTTTATGTCTCGAGACAAAATTATGAAAATATCATCAAAAGTAAAAGAAGATAATATTCCAATTACTAACAAGTTTGAGATGACAAATGTCTACTTGTAGTCAATGCATCGATTGTTGAGAAGATATGATTTCAAATTAATTAATTCCATATAAGATTAGAACGAGTAGTTTCCGTACCTGAACTTTGTGATTCTTGAGTAATGGATGATTTAGAGCTGGTTGCTTGTATATATTTACGCAATTGTAGATGTCTCCATGCTTAGTCTGGGAAAAGGAAAACATCAATAATTTTAGGATCAATACCTTCTATTACTTGGAATATATTAAAATTCTCTCTCTCTCTCTCACCTTAATTGTTTTGACAGAGGGCTTGTTTATACTCTTGAGCTCTCTCTTCAATTTTGCATGTTCTTCTTTTGACAAACTAATTGCTTCAACTGCATGGCTACATAACTTTTGATAAAATGTTACAAGAGCAACCACAATTCTAAGTAAATCCATGATTCTCTTCCTCTATAAGTTATGCATGCTGTATGGCTATTTATATATTGGTGCTCGTGAAAGCTTCACCGAATGATCTCTTTATTTTTTTTTAGATTAGACGATAAGAGCAATCTCATTGAGTTCCCTAAAGTTGGATAGGACCAAAATTTAGGGATAGACGTGGTTAGGGAGACCAATGTGAATGCTTTGATGCACGTGTTGGGAAAGTTCTTTGTTCCCAAAGTAGGGAGAAATGTAGTAAGATTAAAATATTAAAAAAAAAAAATCAAACTAAAGTAGGGAGAAATGTAGTTAGATGAAAAAAAATAAAATAAAACAAAACAAAACGGATAGATTCTTGTAATAAATAATGAAGAAAATTTTAAAGAGACCAATGTAAATGCTCTAATAAATGCAATTTTATTCATTGATTCTTTTACTGAATTGAATTTTCCATATTTCCATATCCTTTGTTTGGGTTTTTTTTATAATTAACATTTTCCATAGCTTAATAAAGAAATCCGTATTGAATTATTAATAATTTTGTTCTTTAATTTTTCATTCATCTATTTGTATAAATTCTATGAAAATATACTCTTTTTTTTCAGTATGGTACTAAATATATAACAGAAATGCATAACAGTCCTGGTCTTATTACCTTAGTATAGACAGTCCAATCAAACATCTCCGTGTTTTTTTCTTCTTTTCAAACATGTCATCCATAACCTTTATTTCTTTCTTTTTTTTGATAAACTCCATAACCTTTATTTTGGCTTTGGATAATATGCCAATCATAACAATGAGCTCTAAAATGAAGTCAAAAAAGAAATCAAATTTCCTTTCTTTGTTAAAAAAAGAACTAAGATATTACAGTAATACATTTTAAAGTAGAACTGTTATACAACTCGGGTTCAAAAATCAGCGTAGATGTAGAATCCTTTCAATGAGCCTTTTTATCTTCAACTTTAAAACTTCAATTAAAGTCTAGGTGCGCATTACATACATGATGCGCCAATAAAACAAAATTGGAGCCAAGAGCAAATAACGTGCCCTTATGTTCATATAAAAAAAAAAAAAACAAAAAACAAAAAAACTTAGGGCCTATTTTGTTAGCCGAAAAAAATGGTGTTTTTTGTTTCCATTTTCAGTTTCAGTGGGACCCACCATAAAAAAAATAAAAAATAAAACTTGTACTTAGTTTTCATTTTCAATATCCTAAAAGTTGAATTTGAATACAAAAAATGAAAACACCTTTTTAGTGTTTTCATTTTCATAGAAAATGAATACAGTAACAACTCCATAAATACTGTGAAAACGCAAAGGACCCCACCTGATTGATGTGAGTGTGTGTAAGTGAAAAAAGTAACTTTAAAATATATATATATAGAAAACAATACCAAGCCATGTATGATGAATTTTATACTCAAATTATGTATTCAAAATAACTTACCAAACACTCTCAAATGTAAAAATGGGTTTTCTCTATATACAATTTTAGAATTTGAATACAAAAAAAGAAAAAAGAGAAAATGAAAAGTAAATACACCACTTTTTAGAACCAAATAGGGCCTTACGTACACTCATGTTGGTTGCTAAGATGACAGGCAGCATTTGTGGGTACTTTGATAAAAAATTTAAAAATATATATAAGTTTAGGGGTATTTTTTGATCGTTTATAAGTTTTCAAAGGGTAAGAACCAATAAGACCATATCTGAATTCATGTATTTTTTGGTTTTTAATTTTGTTAAAATTGATAAATTAATTTATTAAAATCAAATTCTGACTTTTTATTATTTTAATGGCCACATAGACATTCCGTGTGCCATATAAGCACTTTTCGTTAGTGAGATGACATTAAAGACTAAATTGAAAACAATTTAAAAAATGTAGGAACCAAAATAGGAGCTCTAAAAAAGTGGAGACCAAAATGGGAAATTAGCCCAAAATATAGGGACAAGAAAGATATTTTCTCCCAGATGCTAGCATCAATCTTGCTTTTTCCTCAATCACCATCACGGGCTTTCTTTTGACGAGGAGTGATTTCTTCAAGGGAAATTGTTGGGGAAGCAACCCTAGTTTCTAAAGGAACCGAGACGGACGAGGTCATCTCAACAGCCTCCTTCTCAGCCACCTTCGACCTTTTCTAACCACTGCTAGACAAAGGCTCATTCTTCTTGGCCTTTATTCGTGCATACATGTTTTGGTTAAACCTAGTCATCATCTCTGAAGCAACAATATGAAGAAGAGTTAGCATAAAACATATGGATAAAACTATACTCTAACATAAAGTTTTTCAACAAAATTTACTTCTTTCCTCTTTCTCTATAGCTCTTAAGACGAATGGAGAAGGCTCAGGACCCAAGAAATGGCGGTATAGAGTCTGAGGATCAATAACATCGTCAAAGTCGTCAATAGTCCTTGCGTAGTCAGAAGCTGCCTTAACTCGATCCTTATACCTGCTCTTCAACTTTGGACGAGCTTTAGCTAAGAAATGACAAAAAAATGAAAAGGATTTAGAACTGCAATTGGATGACAAAAGAAAAAATCATCAAAAGATTTCTCACCAAAAACAACGCACCAAGTTTTTGAGGTCCCCCATCTATGCAGTAGCCTAGGAACATCACCCCAAAGTTCGTCAGAGGGAGTCTCCCTACCACCACCAGAAACAAAGAAATATCTAGACTTCCAATAATGGAAGGACGAGGGGAAATCAACAATGAGCCTAGCTTTCTTATCCCAAGGTACAAGTTCGTAATGCCCAAACTCTTTGGACTTTTTGAAACAATACAAGTGTACGAACTCGTCCAACCTAATCATATCCCCGTCAAGGATGATCAACCATATCACCATAAGTCTAATAACAATCCTCCATGAGTTCGGCATAAGTTGCCCAAGAGCTATATTCAAATGATGGAGGAGTTCAATTATAAAAGGGTGGACGAGGAACCTAAGACCGCTAAAAAACGCAGCCTCATAAAAACACACTTCACCGTGTGCGAAGAAGCAAGCTTTTTCATCTTGACGAGTCAAACGAATCTTGGTCTCATTTGGAAATTGGAACCTATCCCTAAACCTAAAAAGGGGTTCCTCGTCCAAATTGCACTTCTCCTCGAGGGCATGAAAGGCCCTAGCTTTGGAAGAGGATGAAGCCTTTAGAGAATCGCGTTTTAAGAAAGAAGGTCTTGAAGCATTGGTATCTACCTCTACTTCCATGGGTTTATCACTGGATGATAAACCTATCTCTAGTTCACTCGACCTGACCATAGAACCTTCCCTCTCTACCCAAGACATCTCACACAACAGATGATACCAATTTAGGGAACGATGCAATAAAGGGTACAAGTCGGTCAAAACAAGTCTAAACGTACTATCCCTAGAGACAAAAAGACCAACGTGGGGGCGATGACCACTCGAAGACACAAGAAAAGCCCTTAGACGGGCAGAGAAAAAGAAATAGAATGACATATATGCGTAATTTTAGAATAATCAACCATTAATGCATGAAAAGGAACAAAACTTAAGCAAAAAGAGGAAAAATCATACCTGAGAAAGGAAGCTAAGAGACTTGAGCTCAAAGGAAGAGAATTTGCAGAAGAAGTGGAGAAGAAATAGAAAAAGTAAAGAAGAGAGAAGAGAAGCAAGGGTTCTTAAAAAAATTATTCTAAAAACCGAAAAATCGCAGGAAAACGAAAGGTCTCGTTGAGAGGCACACCATGTCCAACCAATCAACAGGAAACACGTGGCCACGACGCATGCAACGCCATCACATTGCATTAAATGCAAAAGAAACAAAATCTCAAAAGCCACGCCTAGCATGGGGTGACCTTTCGCATTCCTAAGATCGTCATTACATGTAATGACGATCACGGAATAGGGGGCAAATGATGAACCTAGAAATTCCCATCGTCCAAAGAGATCACTGGACGACCAAAACGCCATAAAAAAAAAGCAGTCAATGCATGAACCATTACACATCGACAAACGCACAAACATGGCCATTGGAAGGGTCTTCAAATCACCTCATTGAATCACCAGAGGTGTTACAAGAAGGCATTTAAGCCACCATTGAAAACCTCCAATGGCTAGAAAGGCAGAGACCTATATAAATCACCTAAAAACCTAAACAAATGTACAAACAACATACATTATAGTATTCTCATTTCTTACTCTCTCATCAAACATCTAACTTTATCATCAGAGGTTCATTGGATAGCACCACGCCGATGACCCTTTAGAGAGAAACCCTCTTATTATACTTGTGCAGGGAGCGAGGTCATTTTCATCAGATTCTGTCTAGACAAACCAATCAACTGACGAATTTAGCTTCATCAGTACCAATCGGATATTATTTACTATATGATCCATAAACTTATTTTTTATGCATAATTTATTACTACAAAAACTTGCAATTTAAACAATTGATTAATGATATACTATTGAACTTTAATTTTCTGGAAATTTTGCAAGCATGAAGAAAATCATAAGAAAATGTAATTCAATAGTAGATTTGTCAAAATTCACATCTAATAAAAAGATATTGAGTAAAGTTTTAACCTTAATCTATAACCAAACTTTCTCCATTCTTTCAAGGGTAAAAAAATCATAAAAATTTTAAATTTTATATATAATAATTTGTTTTTCCCCGTTCAGGGCTTCGGTATGAAGTTGCCCCATGGGTGTTTTTTCTTCAAAATTGCGGAGAAGGTCACGTGAGATGTCCATATGCCAACATGATACCCCCCATGGAATCATGACACATCCACTAAAAACGACCGAAAATTTGCATTCCAAAAAACATATTACAATAGTGGTCATCAAAGCGCACATGATCCAATGCGCAAATACGACCTACATACATATATACTATAATGCTAAAAAAGAAAAAAGAAGAAAAAAAAGAATGAGAACATTAAAAAGAAAAAGTAGAGGTCCTCTGAAGTGCTTGGGGAACCGTCGTCCCCAACTTTTCATTGCATGTTGAAAGTTGAAACCAATTCGCCCCCACCTTTTCAATCCCCTCTAAGACAAAAAAAAAAAAAAACAAAAAAAAAATTCAGTAAAGAACAAACTAGGTTTGGCTACACATGTTTCCTTAGTTTTATTATATCTCCGAGATTATGAATTAATTTTTTTTTATTATGATGGAGTTGAATAAATCTAATTGCTGATGAAAAAGGGTGTGCATTCTCAATGGCCTATTTTTATTTTCTTATTATAGTAGTCATGGAATTGGAATGGTCAAACTTGTATATCTCTCTCTATTAAGACATTTCTTTTTCGATTAGGATTCCGATCACTTTCATTCCTTCGTACAATCAAACAATTTTTAAGCGAAAGAGAAAGTTAACATTACAGTCAGCAAAGCAAAACCCATTTCAGCTAATGCGGTACTCTGTCTCCCTGTCTTGCTCTAAATTTTGGTTTGCTTTATTTCTAATTAATCAATCAAAAATCTACCTAAAGTTGGTACTCTCTGTCGTTAAGTTTCCAGCCTATTCTTCTCCAGCTGATTAGTCCTTTTTTTTTTTTACTTTTAAATTAGTAAACAAATAATTGTGCATTCCTTGCCATAGCAAAGCCATCTCAAAGATTTTGCTATCCATCACATGTTTATTCGATATTCCCTCCCCAGATGATAATGTTTATAAACATCCAACATATTCTGCTCTCAAAGTTGCTCATCCTATCTATATGTTTTTTGCTCAATTTTATTTTTATTTCATTTCAATTACCTTTTTCTTTTCTTTTTTTTCTAGTAACGTTTCCAGACAACAAAAAACCCAATACTTCTGAAAACCCAAGAAAAGCAAAAAAGAAATTTTATTTTTATTTTGAGGATGTTTTGGTTTAGATAAAAAGAAATTTTTACCAAAACTATTTTGGTTTTTGCCTGCATTAACAATATTGTTCCTCTTCCATTGTAACAATTGGTGTTGAATTTTCTCTTTCTCCGAGACCAGAAATTTTGCTCATGAGCACGGAGGACCTTGTGATTATAAAAATTGTTCACTCTCTATATTTCAACATCCTGTATTCATACAATTTACAGTGACTTGAAGAATCCCAAACTTCTCACTTCCATACAAGAAACAGAACTTAAAAACTTGAATTTGCAATATTCAATGTAAAAAAAAAGAGTCAGAATACAAATTTTTACAAGAAAAGAAACGAAACCCCCATAATTCTAAATCAAATGAATTCTTTTTTTTTTTTTTTTAACTCGTGTATTGAACTACTAAAAACCAAAATTTCCTTTTGATTTACAAATGAAAATATTCTTTTTCCCCTTTCCATCTCTTAAAACAGAAAGAGAAATTTTCTAGTTTCACTAACTAAAACTAAAAAAGAAAAAATTACAAATTGAGGGGCTCCACAGGTACAGGTACAGGTACAGGCACAGTATGACATCAAAACGGCATGATATGTGTGGTTTTAGTATCGTAACTAGAAAGGCAAGACTTGGAATTGACACGAAAGATCTTGAGCATATCAGCAGACATTTGGCGAACAGAAGGCGAGCAATTGCTTTGCATTAGCAACAAAATCTTGGTTAAGCCATTGGCTTTGGCTACTACGTCTTGTGCCTTTTGGTCTCGGAACAAGTAACACACGCTCCACAGTATCGTCACCGCGTGCTCCGTCGCTACACTCGATACTTTCAGAACCTTCTGGACTATTGCCGCTATGCATGCCACGTCATCGCATATTTGCGACCGACCTTCTTTGCTCGACGACATCGTTTCCATCACCTTCAGCGATTTTTCTGTTATCGACACCGTTGACGACGGGTTCGGATCCGAAATCAGTTTCGCCACCGATTTTATTGCCCCGAGTTGGACCAGTCTCGATCTCGCTCGTTTCGGCATTGAGATTCGGATCAAGCATGACAGGCCTGCTTCGATTACAGATGATTCGTTTTCTGGAGATATTAGTTTCAGTAATTCCTCTAATAAGTTTTCCTTTTCTGCGACTATGAGCTTCGATTCCGCGTCGCTTGCGATTGTTTCCAAAACCCTAGCCGATGCGATTTTCGACTCTGTGCTTCCTTGCTGTAAAACCTGAAGAATTGAGGCTAAGGAATCCAGGTCCGTCTTCAAAAACAAATCCCTCAGCTGCTCTTGTTCTTCGACTTTGCTCAGTACCGATTCCAAAACCATAACCACTTGTTCAAGAAAATGGTGGTTGTAATTTCTACACGTTCCTTCACCGGCATTGCCAAGAAATTCAACGAGCGTGACAATGAAGCCGTCCATTCTCGCCAGAGACTTTCGGTTCTCCTCCGATTCTCTCGCGAAGCAAAGAATCTTCGACAAGGATTCCAAGGAACTGTTATTTTCTGTTTGGCTTGACAGGTCCTTGATTAGGTCCTTCACTTGGTCTAGCGAGGGTACAGAAGGAGGTGACTCGGGCGAGTCAACTCGGCCCTTACGGACCGAGTCAGACCAGATCTGGATTAGGCGCTGTAGTGTGCGGTTGGGGACGATCTCCTTGCTGTCAAGGACTTGCATCGTGGCCGGACACGTGTTGTTACCGTTGTCCAGCCACCGCTGGATACTGGACCTATCGTAAGTCACTCCGGTGCACAGACTCACCGGTGACTTCATCAAGTCCAGCGAGATCGGACACCTGAAGAAACTCGGCACCGTTATGTACAAGTCATCCCTCACCATTTTTTTTCAGTTTTTACAATCCTGTTTGGAGGGCGAGAAAATTCACCGAGAAAGTTTGGAGCAAAAGAAAGAGACAAAGAAGACAGAGAGAGAGAGAGAGGGGGAAAGGAGATAGAGATGACAAGAGAGTGGTGGGTTTAAAGGAGAGCGAAAAATGAGTCAAAGGTACGCTGACGTCACTATTTAACTTTTTTTTTTTTATTAATTATTATATGAATTTTTCATGGTATTATTCTATTCTTTAGGCCTTTGGTCTTTGGTCAATGACGGATTGATGGGTTGTTTCTTTACTCCGAGTTCAGTTTTGGGGTATTAATTGCGTGTGTTTTCCTATACCTTACGTTATTTGTTTTCCACCGTGGATTTCATTTTCTCGTAGAAATCTGAAATCTCGGGGAAAATAAAAGGCTAGGAATTGGAGGGAGAGGTACACGTGGGAGGGTAGGACGTTAAGGGCTGAAAATAATGGGAACGAGAACGTGGGGGTGGTGGGGACCACAAAGCAATGAATAGCTTTTTTTTTCTTTTTTTTTGTTTTTGGGTGGGGCCTACATGTGGTTCGGTTGGTCGGTCCGGTTACATCATTGGTACGTTGAGGAGAGTTAGGAGTTAGGACTGAGAGCTGGAGACCAAAGCAAAGGGAAAAAAATATATATCAAAATCAATGTAAGGAGAGTTAGTTCTGATTTTTTGTGGTAGTGGGATTTTGATTTTCTCTTCTTTTTTTTCTTTTTCTTTTTTTGGTGGAGTATTTAATTTATTGGCAACAAGGCCACTATTTTTTTTTTTTCTATTTCTTATTTTCTTTTTTGTGTTAATGAATTTTTTTTTTTTTTTTTTTTTTTTTTTTTTTTTTGGGGGGGTGGGGGAGAAACAAGTGCTGTCCCCTAATGGGTTTGTCACAAGACACTTTGAATGATTCTTGAAAACTTTGAATTGTTTATTTACGAAAACTCCTTTTTCTTATGATGGATGATGCAATAGATTCTGATATTCATATGCAACAAAATTTTCAACTATATATACCTTTTCTTTCTTGGAGGATATGGTTGCATTCTATAGCATCACAACTGTAGCCTAATTTTAAATACAGAAGACTGTTGACTAAGGCTGAGCTGTTTATTCTGTGTATTTAGTCATGTCTTTTTAAATACTAGCTAATATAAAAGAACTAGCCTACTTACTTCGTCTTGTACATTTAATTTTAATGACCCTTTTAATAATAATAATAATAATTTAATGACCGTTGCCTGGATTTGGACAATGCTTTACTATTTTCTTGCAGATGCCCAATCTTTTTTAAAAATAAAATAAAATCTTCAGAGACTTTGATCTAGAGCAATATATAAGTGTCAGGCTGTCGACAGTCCTTAGAAGTAAGACACTGGTTTTCTCAAAAAAGTAAGACATGTACCGCACTATATCCTCCCCCCAAGCAAAATACCGCATTGTAATTATCTATTTAAGTAAATATCACATTGTAATTATCTATTTAAGTTTGTGTCATATGTCTGTTTAAGTTTTTTAATTTTTGTGTCAAGTAAGTTAATGAGTACAAAATATTAAGAATCTAATATTGAACTATAAAATTAAAAAAAAAAAAATCACATATACTTAATAAAAATCACCACACAACAAAAATTACCACATATTTTATCTTATTAAAAATTAGAAGAAAAAAATGATCATAAGTAGCATTAAATTTAGTTAATAATTTTAATATGTAACTAATTACATTTACTTTAGAAAAATAATTTGACTAATTATCTATATTTTTATGATAAAAATTGTGTTTAATTTTAAATGTACCTATATGTATGCATTGTGTTACATGCTATTTTTTTCATAATAATTTGACTAATTATTTATATTTTTATAATAAAAATTGTGTTTAATTTTAAATACATCCATGCATTTGCATAGGTTACATGCTAGTTAATTTAAAAATAAAAACAAAAAAATAACCAAAAAATTTAAGTAAAAACAAAATTAAGACACTCAGAAATCATAAGTGACAGCATTAATACTCTTATTAATGGTCAGTGACTCCATGAAAAACTGAAATTCAGAAATCATTGAATTTCAATGTGAGCCTAAGTAATTAACTTCATGATTTTATTTTTTTTTTGATATGTAACTTCATGACAACTCAGTATTTAATATTTATAATTATCCATAATCTATGTTGGAAAAATGAAGTTCTATCTAATTTACTATTATTATTATTATTATTATTATTATTATTATTATTATTATTATTATTATTATTTTGTGTGGTAGAGGTAGAGGTTTGCAACTATATATACATTCAAAACTCCAACACGAATCTGACTTGATCCAATGAAAAGAGTTTTATCTTTTATTTTTTATTTTTTATGTGTTGATTGATTGGGTTGAGTTTTATTTTTTATTTTTTTTTTCTTGAAGCATTGACATAATTCTATCTTGGGTTGAGGTTGACAAAATTTTCAATCAAAATAATCAAACTAACTTAGATTAGATTAGAGTAGAAATTCTATCTTGTAAAAAAAAAAAAAAATTACTCTATAAATTTAGTATAAAAAAAAAAACTTACTCTGTAAATAGTTTAAAATATCTAATTATTTTAAGTTTATTTGTATGATTTACTTTGAATTTTAGAACTTAGTTTAAATTATTTTGTTATGTTGAGATTTATTTTTAATGAAATTAAAATATTATATTCAATTGTGTAAATTGTAATAAATTATTGAATAATGAATTTAAATAACTATTTAAAAGAAAAAGGGAGAATAATGGTTGGTATGGCGTTTGACCATTTCTTTTTCTTTTTCAAATGGCATTAAAAGTAACACTTAAATAATAGGATTATATCAGAAAACTTCTTTCTGTTAACACTGCCAAGAGTCTTATAACTTAATTAATAAGATTATTTGTTTTTTCCTTCTCAAAAAAATTTAATATTTTTTTACATTTTAAAAGTGTATAATTTAAATTTCCTCTCCCACTAGCAAATTAATAAAATAAAATAAAAAAGCTTGACATGTAATGGGGAACCATTATTTTTGAAATAGCATTACAAATCTCTATAGATTTACCTTCCAAGAAAAAAAAAACAAGAATAGATAGTGAAATAAATTCAAATTTACATGTTTACACTTGTATTCATTTCAATCTTTGATTGGTTTATTGGTAATTATCTCTCTAATTTGTCTATATCCCTCCCCCCTAGGGTGTAGGCCCTATCATGGGTCCTATATAGGGGGCCAGACCCTGTTAGAGCACCCACACTAGATGTGGGATATGTGCAAAATGCTAAATATTTGGCACATATCCCACACCAAACCCAATTTTAGCCCATTTAGTAAATGTGGGATATGTTTTTTTTTTTGCAACATTGAACAGTACCGTGGCAAATTTGCCACGGTACGGAAGATATGTGGTATATTATTTGTTGTTTGTTTATTGTGTTGATGAATTGTAAATATTATTTTAATGTGTAGTAAATATTATTTTAATGTATAGAATTGAATTATAAAACACCTGATAAATGAGATGTTGTAAAATAATGTGGTAAAATAATAAAGTAGGCATTTGATGTAGTAAAATGACATAATTTTTGGAACATCTGCTACGGATGCTCTTAGAGGCCAAAGGATCCATCCCGTAAGAGTGCATAATTTCCTTTTTTTTCTTGTGATCTTCAAAAATTAACATAGATTTAGAAAATTATTTAGGATCTGTTTGGATACCGCTTATTGCTAAAAACTGAAAACACTGTAACAAAATAATTTTTAAATGTGTAAATAATACCGTAGGACCCAGATTTAAAGTTTTGTTGAATAAAGTATTTGCGGATCCTGTAAACAGTACACGGGACCCACTAAAAAACGCACAGCATAAGCACAAACGCAGACGCGTTTGTATCCAAATAGTCACTTAATTCAATTTTTCGATATGTCTCCTAATTTTTTGGTAGAATTTTTCCTTTCATTGTTGGAGATGTTACTAGCTAGGCAAACTACGTCCTATTAGTCCCAAATAATAATATTTAAAAAAATTGGTAAAAAGACACACTTTGAGAGAACATTTAACACGCAAGGATAGATCTAAAATTGGAATAGTTATTTTCAATTGTTTGGTTGCATTTGAATTATGAGATATATGATGATCTTTATATCTATGAAATATTGAGTGTAACTTTGTGAACAACCTTAGTAAGACTATTGAAAAGAAAAATATTCCTTACATAAAGTACAATGAAGATTAAAAACTCCCACATGAACTCTAAGGGTCCGTTTGGTTGAGAGAATAAAAAAAATGGAATGATAAAAAATGGAAAAGCGGTAGAAGAGAGAAAAAAAAAATTTAGTTTCCCTCATTTGTGTTTGGTTGGGAGGGTAGAAAAGTGGAGGGATGAAAAAAATTTTGTTTAGTTGAGAAGAAAATGAGAAGTTTGAAAATAGAATTTGTATAAAACAAAAAGTAACACATTATACTTTTAAAAAAATTGTGTATAGATGTGCACTTCATTAAAATAAAAGAGCTCAAGAAATTAACCTAAAACTGTTTTCTTTATTAAAAAAAATTAAAAAATTAAAAAAAAAAAAAAAACCAACCAAAATTGATGAGAAAAAAACATATCAGCACCCTTTTTTTTTTCTTTTTTTAATAAAAGGAGAAGGAAATGGGTTCTAAACACTAGACAAAGACTCAAAGAAATTAAATAATAAAGAGAGAGAGAGAGAGAGAGAGAGAGAGAGAGAGAGAGAGAGAGAGAGAGAGAGAGAGAGAGAACAACACATTTAGAAGCAGTAGACCCAAAAAATAATAATAATAATAAAATTAATTCAGTAAAAAAATAAAAATAAATAAATAAATAAAAACAAAGAAGCCAACACATCTAGAAGCTTATTACTAGGTAGCTAGGGTATTTTTGTCCAAAAGCAAGAAGGTTTGCTCCTTGTTTTCTCTCCTATAATCTTCCCAATTTGGGGAGATTGAGTTTTGATGGGTCTGAGAAGAAAACAACTAGGCCCCTCCAATTTTCTCTCCCCCACTCCCTTTCCAACCAAACACTCCTCTCAACCATTTTCTTTCCTATTTTCCTCCTTTTTTTTTTTTTTTTCATCTTCCCCAAAATCATCCCAACCAAACATACCAGAAAGATCTATTTGGTTAGGGGTGAAACAAAGATGATAGAAAATAGGGGAGAGAAAAGTGATTTTATGTGGTGAGAGGGGGAGGATAGAAAATTAGTGTGCTCAGGTGTTTTCTCCCCCTAGCCCACCAAAATTATCTCTCCCCAATTTGGAGAAAAAATAGAGGGAGAGATAGTTACAGTCAATGACTGAACTATCCTTCCTCCTTTTTTTTTTGTGCTAGACTTGCTAGTTTTTGGTTTTTTTTTTTTTTTTTTTTTTTGGCAATATTTTCTTTTTTACGCGCTAGACTTGCTAGTCTTCTTTTCTTTTCTTTTTATTTTTTTTTATTTTTTTTATTTATATATTTTGTTTTGCTCTTTTTTTTTTTTTTTTTTTTGTGGTGAAAAAAGAGCTTCATCACAAACTAAGCAGCAACAATACAAACAGAACAGACTCTATTACAAAACAACCCATTGAGGTCATCCTCAAACACATCTACAAGGTCCATAGGCGGACTATCAAAGGTAGAAAAATCAGCATCAAGACAAAAGCTCAATCTAGCAAGACTATCCGCACACCTATTGGCCTGACGGAAGAAATGCTTAATACAAAACTGCGGAATGCGAGAAATCAATAATTTGCAATCATCCAACAGAGGCGATATGACATTATTCACAAAAGAAGGATTATCTAAGGCATCCACAATAGATTTGGCATCAAGTTCAACTTCAAGAGCACTAATGTTAAGGTTGCTGCATAGAAGAAGACCCTCCCTTAAGCCCCATAGCTCAGCGGCAAAGCTGTTGGTCATGCCAATACTCCTGCTAAAACCCATAATCCACCTACCTGCATCATCTCTAATCACCCCTCCACAGCCTGCCAAACCTGTGTTACCACAATAAGAGCCATCTGTGTTGAGCTTCCACCATCCTTGAAGCGGCTTCTCCCACCTAATCCTCCTTAAAACTTTTTGGGTCAGTTGCCTTGGAGAAGAAAGGCAATGAAAGAATTCCACTGCTTGGTTTACAATCACCAAATCAAGCTTCGGATTCCTACATTTGCCATTGAAGACCGCATTATTCCTACTCTTCCAGACATTCCACACAGCAAAAGGAAAAACAACATTCCAAGGAGGTTGAGTAGCACCTAAACTGTGCTTAAATTTACTATTTAACATCAACCAATCTTGAAGGTTGCTCCTCCAAAAGTCTTGATTAGAGGGTAACACCCCCAACTGATTCCACAGGCCTCTTAAAAGAGGGCAATCTCTTAGGGCATGTAAAATGCTTTCAGCTCCTTCCTGGCATAAAGGGCAAGTAGTGTCAAGACTAACACCCCTCTTCTCAAGGCAAACCTTAACACCAATGCTGTTATGGGCACACTTCCAAAGGAAAGTTCTAATCCTTGGAAGAGTATTCACTTTCCAAATCCAACGAGCTGGAAAAAGATCTATCCCTTCATCCCCCATGGCAATCCTATAGGCACTCTTCAAGTTACGTGCTAGACCTTTTTTTGTCTTACAATATTTTCTTGTGCGTTTTGGGCATGTATATAGGTTCTTTTGTTTTGCTTTTCTTTTATTTATTTATTTCTTATTTTTATGTGGTGAGAGGGGAAGGATATAAAATTGGTGCAGTCAGATGTTTTCTCCCCCTGCCCCACCAAAATTATATCTCCCCAATTTGGAGAAAAAATAGAGGAAGAGAAATAGTTAGTCAATGACTGGACCTTCCTCCTTTTTTTGTGCTAGACTTGCTTTTTTTTTTTTGGTTTTGGCAATATTTTCTTTTTTACGTGCTAGACTTGCTAGTCTTTTTTTTTTTTTTTTTTATATTTTTTTATTTTATTTTTTATATATATATATATATTTTGTTTTGCTCTTATCTTACGTGCTAGACCTTTTTTTGTCTTGCAATATTTTCTTGTGCGTTCTGGGCATGTATACAGGTTCTTTTGTTTTGCTTTTCTTTTATTTATTTATTTCTTATTTTTTTGGGTTTAATTGGATGAGATATTTTATTAATATTTTTTATAGTTTTTTCTTCTTCTTCTTTTTTCTGAGCATGATTTTTCTTTTTTAATAAATTTGGGTGATTGCCTTTTTGTTGGTTGTTTGCCACTTTTTTTGTTTTAATTGGACATCATTTTTTAATAAGTGCTTATGAGTAAATTTATACAAATTCATTTTTTCCATCCCTCCATTTTTCCATCCGTAACCAAACATAAATGAAGGAAACTAATATCTTTTCCATACCCCACTTTTCCATCTCTCCAATCAAATGGACCCTAAGAGCTCCTTTTGTTTTTTGTTTTTACTTTTTTGGATAAGTTAGGATTTAGAGCTTCCTAGGTAAAGTTCTAGCATTTTTCATTAAGCAGTTATAACGGAGGGCAACATTTCTTGGATATCCATCATCAAGAATAGGATTTCCTTTGCTACATTTTTGTGGATCGTTATATGACTAAGACTTTTGGGGTTACGATCCGTTTGGATACAACTTATTTTGCTAAAATCTGAAAATTGAAAATTGAAAATACTGTAGCAAAATAATTTTTAAATGTGTGAATAGTACCGTGGGACCCATTTTTAATATTTTTTTTCTAAATAAAGTGGTTGTGGGTCCCGTGAACAGCGTGTGAACAGTGTTGTAAACAGTGTGTGAACAGTGAAATTTGTCTCCTGAAACGCATGAAAAAAGAAGAAGAGAAAAACGCAAAACTGAAAACGCAGACGCAGTAAACATGCTATCCAAATAGTCACATATAGAATTCTATGATGTACGAATTTTCAAAAAGCTATGATCTAAAATAGGTCCCTTTGTTAGGATTGATGCAAACACTTACCTGAGTGTTAAGTTAGAAATGCAAGATTCTGTGTATATATTAATTTGAAAAAAAAAAAAAAAAAACTTTAGATTTGATGAATTAATTAAAATGCTTTCATTTGATGGAGCTTCTGCAACTGATACTATTTGATTTTTAAGATGGGTCAAGTTAATTGGTGCTTTTTTAATAATTAAAAAAAAAAATTGACACAACTTTCTTAAGAAATATGAAAATTTTTAATTTTTGTTCTCTTCTTACATAAAAAAATTTCTAGAAATATTTTATAAATTAACATCTTAGAGTCTACATTAAACGTCAAACGTCAAAGTAAGTAGATTTGCATGAAATAGACGCGAGTCTTTTTGTCTGCCAGTG
Organism: Quercus tomentella; assembly: GCA_028535165.1. NCBI lineage: Eukaryota > Viridiplantae > Streptophyta > Magnoliopsida > Fagales > Fagaceae > Quercus > Quercus tomentella. Next base: position 23,472,681 of record JAPQVY010000001.1, on the reverse strand, counting down.
CTTGCGATTTGCAACAAATTTTCAAAAGACAAACAAATAAGCAATTGACCAACCAATCACTTTCGACTTTTTTTTTATTTTTTTAATTATACCAAAGTCAAATTTGGTATATCAGCTCCCCACGGCAATGCTTACGGTTTCAAAGTCAAAATTGGGAAATTTTCAAACTTCAAATTTAGGAGTAACAACTGTCATTGGAAGACTCAAGCACTAGGATTTGTCAAAGACACAAGATACTGATTTTTGGAAAATTATCTAATAACCATACACCGTGAGTTTTTCTTTTTGACCAAAATTTGTAAATATTCCGGGTTAGGTGATTTTAAATGGTAGCAATTGTAATCACCAGGTCTATATGCTTTTTGACCATATGTGTTTGTTTCTATCCTCATCCGTAGTGGTATAGAGTTTAGACACCAAAAATTTGAAAGTCATCCAGAAAGAAAATTAAATTTGTAGTTTATTTTTTTTCTGGACCTGGTTAGGGAAAATTTAAACCACACCGTCAATGCCACACCTTCCCACTCATTTACTTTTGAGCCAACACATTGTATGGAAAGTTTGAAACTTTAAATGAAGAGTAGGAGTAACGTAAGATTTCAAGGATTCTTTAATTGCTTACCCATCTGAATTTGTCACTCATAGACTCATAGTTGTTCAGAAGTAACCGGCCTGGATGTTCTATAGTCTTCATTTTAAATGTTAGAAAACAAAGACATCGCAGTCATACCAAGTGGTGTTTCATTCAAGTTTCAACTTAGAAGATTCAAGCTCCAAACTTTGACTAGTCAGGCCTAGTTAGGTTAAAACACGCTAAAAACCCAAATAATTTCGTCCGGTCTGAACACTACTCCGCAGGCTAGGCTAGGCTAGGCTGCCAGCTGAATAATTTTAGACCCAAAAAAAAAAAAAAGTATTGGGGGGACAATTTCTAGAAAATATTCTTGAAGGGTCTTTACCATATATGATATTCTAACTTGTCCATCATAGTTAAGTATTGTGGACAATTAGTCAAATTTTAATTAACTTCACAAATCTTCAAATAACTTATATATTGATCTGACATAATTGTTCTTATTCTAAAAAAAAATTGTATAATGCTAAAGATACAAATTATTTTTAAAAAATTTACAAACTGTTGACGTGGTGAGTGATTATTAGTAAATGAAAAAAAAGATATTAATAGTGGGTTTAGATGAAAACAAATAAGAGGTTGGTCACACCATCATTTTGTAAAAATATTATAAAACAGTTTATGGCCACAGTATTACTCAAAAAAATTGCTAAGCTATTATTGGTTGGATAATAATTAAGATTTTGAATGACTGGTTTGAACATTTTTGCAAAAATAAAGTTAGGATTGGAAGTGGTAATAAAAAAAATTAAAGAGACAAAAGAAAAGAAAAGGAAAGAAAGGACAGAAATGACGTAAGTTTGAACGAGAAAAGATTCATAAAAATGTGTTTGTCGTGTTACCCACCCCATTCACAATCAGTGTTGTCATCATTTCAATTTCAAATGCAAGTTTTGGTTCTAATAAAGAAGACCTTTGCTTACACGGCCCCTGTTCTTAATAAAAATAAAATAAAATAAAATAAAAAGGAATTTGATCAAGGATTGAAATTGTAGCTTGTAAGTCACTCAGAACAACATCGAGTGTGAGACAGTGAGATCACCGATCGAGTGCGTTGCAGTTGCACACCACTATCACTATATATGCTGGGTTTTTGCAATCATTTTAAATCAATCATATACGTTTTGAGACAGATGTAAAGCAATTTAAGTAAGAGGAAGATTAGGCAATTACAACATATTTATACTTCAACGTGTGCTCCTACCCTACGTGTATCAATGTATTGAGCAATACTATCTCAATGTATTTTTGCTTGATAAGTTCAGTTAAGTCCAGAAAAAGCTTAAAACCTCATCAAAGGGAGTTGTGTGTGTGTATATATATATATATACACTTTTCACCCTCTCTCATTATTTTTTTCCTTTTCAATTTTGAAAAAGAGAAAAAGAAAAAGTAGGAGCGCCTCCACAATGTTCTTATGAGAAAACAATTTCCTTTTAAAAGGAAAATATTAAGCAAATGGCATCAAAAGTCGTATCATCTGCAATAAAACCTTATTCATCGGTGTGAACTGCTGAATTAATTGAAGTTGGATATAAGCATAAATGGTTAAAGCAAAAAGAAAAATTGCTTCAAACAAGGGATATGATTCTTAAAGATTGATTTACATCACTGCATGTTTTCCTATTCAACAGAAAATCCTTGTTTTCCTATCTAACCGAAAATTTTATTTAATTACTACTTGGACCTAGGCCTTGTGTAGCATAAGGCTGGTCACGAAGCAAAATAAATGGACAAAAAAAAAAAAAATAGTAGTTTTAAAATGTATCTCCCTCTACGGTTCATAAGATGTCTTGACCTTAGGGTCTGATTGATTATAAGTGAAAAGAGGAGGATAGAAAAAGGGGAGAAAAAATAAAGGAAATGAGTGTTTGGTTGGGGAGGAAATGCAGAGAGAAAATGGTGGGACTCGATAGTTTTTCTCTGGGCTTACCAAATTTCAGCTTCCAAATTCCAATTTGGAGATAAAATAGGGGAGAAGAGAGGGGACCGAAGATAATTACCATTTTATCCCCATGTTTGATTGGAAGGGTGGAAAAATTGGTGGATAGAAAATATTTTAATTTTTTTCATTTTTGTTTGGTTGGGAGTGGAAAAATGGAGGAATGGAAAAACTGAGTTTATATAAATTTACGCATATACCCTTATTAAAAAATAATGCCCAATTAAAACCAAAAAAGTGATAAACAACCAAAAAATAATAATCACCAAATTTATTAAAAAAAAAAATCATGTCCATAAAAAAAATCACATCTAAACAAAAAAAAAAAGAAAAAAGAAAAAAAAAGGCAACGTCCAGTAGGAAAAAAAAAGGAAAGAAAATGTGTGAAGAAAAGCAATGTGGATGAAACCCATGTGCAATTGCACATGGGCATTTTCGTCCAAAAATGATGCCCAATTTCTCCCTTCAGTTTTCTTTCCATTTTGGAGAGAAAACTTTTTAGTGGGTTTGAGGAGGAAACACCTTGGGTCTATCATTTATTTTCCTTCCTCCCCATCCAACCAAACACACTCAAAAATGTTTTCCTTCCCATTTTTTCTCCAAATTTTTCCATCCACCCTATTTCACCTTCAAACAAACACACCATAATTCTTTTAGAAGTTGGATTGTATTCAGTGTTTCAATTGCATAGGACACGTTAGAATGATGTGAACGCGTGTCCAGTTTTGGACACGTGTTCACATCCTAATGTGTCTAAGGGCCCGTTTGGTCATAGAGTTTAAAAATTGTTGTTTAAAAAGATGTGAAAATTGTAGTTTAAAAAGTGTTGTTAAAATACATGTTTTTAGTGTTTATAAAACAAAAAAATGTGTTTGGTATCATAGTTTAAATAACATGTTTTAGTGTTCAAAAAAACATAAAAATGTGTTTGGTACGTGTGTTTGATTTAAAAATAAAATAAAAAAACTGACACCTTTAACCAAAATAAACATTTTTTTATTAAAAAAATATTTTTTTATTAAAAAAATATTTTTTTAATGCCTAATGGGACTGTATGGGTGAGATTGCCGAGACAATACAGCTTTGATGTCTGACGTGGGCCATACAATGTTCAAAATAATTACACAATTGCCACTAAAACACTAGTTTTTGTTGTTTAAAAATAGGTCAGAGATGATTTCAAAAATATCATTTTAAACACTGATTTTTGAACACTATTTTCCAAACAATCCCTGAACAGGAATGACACACCAAACGTCCTTTTTTGTTTTTGGACACTAGTGTTTAGTGTTTAAACACTGAACACTACTGTTTAAACTGATAAACCAAACACGCTCTAATGCACTAAATACAAGCCGTGTCCTTTTTTTTATACCTAACCTTAGTTTTTTTTATACCCAACCCTAGTTTTTTTTTCCCTAATAAAATATTTATATATAAATAAATTAATAGGGGCAAGAGTATAAATTTTTAAGAACAATATTTTCTATCATAATAAAAAAGTTTTCTATCTTTCTACTTTCCTACCCCAAACCAATCATAATGAGAGAAGTCAAAAGTTGTTTATCCCTCTACTTTTTTATTATCTCAATTTTTCACTCCTCTAACTAAACAACCCTTAATGATAAATAACTATGGAGTAGAAGTCAAGAGTTTGAACTTTGAATCCAAAATTTATAATAAAAAAAAATCCTAAATCTCTCTAATCCCTACAATTATCGTAGAATTTAAATTGAATATTATTAATGTGCAAACCGATTACTCCGACTATAAAATTATCATACTTAATCAAAGTCTCTTCTGCTTTGATAATCATTCTTGCAAATCCATATGCAAACTTTGCTCCAATATCTGTGAAATTGTTTATTAATTTATTGAATATTGTTTATTAATTTATTGAATACCATCAGGTCCATCACTCCATAGGAGTAGAGGACAAGGACCACATAGTGTCAAAGTTTGTTGTTAGCACTCTTTTGGGTCAATAGTCAAACTCCAGAAGTTCCAAGCCAGAAATCCTTGCGTGTGTAGATACTCGTTTCATTAAATGCTTATTTATTTTGGCGTAACATCCGTCCATCATTTTATAAGTGCATTCCCAGGTAAATATGCATTTTGCATTTCTAAAACCCCACATTATTTACTTTACGTTCCTTTTTGCTGAGATATTTACTTTATGGCCTGTTTGGAAGTTTAGAGAGAGAGGAGAGTAGTGAAGAGGAGAGTAGAGAGGAATGGTTTCCCTCCACCTTGTTTGGATGTTTTTAAAATTAGTAAGGGGGAATGGAGTAAATAATCATTCCCCTTATTTGGATGTTTTAAAAATTAGGATGGAGAGGAGAGGAAATGATTGAAATAGACAAATTTACCCATATTTGAAAATGAACTTGCAACATTGGTTTATTATTAATTTAGAAAGGGTAAATTGGAAAATTTATCTAGTCAATAATTTATCTACTCTACTCTCCCTCCAAATCTCTCTAATTTGGGGGAATTAAAAATGAGGGGTTAAAGGTGGTTGAAACCCCTCCAAACTTCTCTCCCTCCTTCCTTAAAAAACTTCCAAATAAGGTAATTGAATTACTCACCCTCCCTCTACTTTACTCCCCCTCCTTTTTTAAACTTCCAAACAGGCCATCACATTCCTACTCAACAATACACCCTATATCTAATATTAAACTCATACCACACCAACACCACAACAGAGGCCAACTGGCTCAAAGCCAGCCAACAATAAACTTAACCATAATTTTTACACCTGACCGTTTAAAAAACCATTAAGGAAAGAGATTCAAGGTTTTTAAAGTTTGATCGAGGTCAAACCACAATTATGTTATAATTACTTTTTTTTTTCAATATGTGCGTCCCACAAAAGATGAACAATTGCTTTTAATAATTAATTAATAAAAATATAGATATTAAATTTATAAAATTAGCCAAATTGACTAATATATACATATATATGGGGGAAATTAAATTTTTTTCAAGTATATTTTTACAAATTATATAAGAAGTTAATAAAAATAAAATAATAAAGTATTAAAAGAACATTAAAAGTTATAATTAATTTTTGAAGTATAAAAGTATAAATATATTTATATATTCCCGTTTAGAGATGACTAATTAAAATCTAAAATATAATAAAATATTATGAATATTAGTTATAAAATTATGAATATTATATTAGTAGTATAAAATTCTATTGAGTTTACTTCAAATATATTTGTTTTCCACTTAAGAGCATCAGCACATAAGCATGGTCTATTGATTAGAGTTTAACTTTAAATCTAAACCACCAAAACTAGTGACATCCACTAAATTGGTGAGAACCACCACTAACAAGCCAAACCCAACCACGACAACCACTAAAAAACCAAACACAGTTGCTACCATAAAACCCAAACCAAACCTACCAATAGCAGTACCGACAACCCACCATAGCCACGATGACCAATACCATAACCAAGCCACTACAACCAAGCCAATAGCCACGACCATTGCAACAACCCAAAATTCTCAAATCAACCATTACACATCCCAGATTGCAACCCAAAATCTCAAATCGACCACCACAAAAACCCAAATCACAACCCATAGAGTGGTTGCTTCACCTTCAACCCTAGCCCAACCACCACTATCACAAACCCCAAACCCAAATCATGTGCTGAAACCTAGAAAGGAAACTAAAATCCACCACCATCGACGTGAAGGCACCACTGAGAGAGAGAGAGAGAGAGAGAGAGAGAGAGAGAGAGAGAGAGAGAGAGAGAGAGAGAGAGAGAGAGAGAGAGAGAGAGAGAGAGAGAGAGAGAGAGAGAGAGAGAGAGAGAGAGATGTTAGAAACTTGGAATAAAATAAGATTTTTTGAATTTTAGAGCCTACTATAGTAAGATTTATTTTTAGATTTTACTACAGCAAGAATGCAAAATTTGAGCAGTAATAAAGCTTCGAATGTAGGTGTGTTTTGGGTGAGTTTTTGCTATAATAGGATCTAAAATGCATTTTGCATTCTTGGACGGGAATGCTCTAAGTGGTGTAATTATAAGCAGTTTTACACCATTGTATATTTTTTTATTTCATTAATATTATGAAAATTTTACAATTAATTGAATTATATGTTTGCTATGTTTTTTAACATGCATGATGCATGCCAAAATTTGTGCTAATCGAATGTTATTTGTAGGATACAACCAAAATGTTGGGTTCTACAGATAGTAATTCTGGAGAATGACCACAGGATTTCTTGTGTTTCTTTCAAACTTATTATTTTTTGGAGTTAGTTATTTTTTCAAGTGAACATAAGCCTCTATTTATACCCATGGGGTTAAGTTTCATGAAAAGGCACATATGGAGAGTTAGTTATTTTTTATAATACGGTTAACAAAGATTGAAACCTCTTCAACCTTTCTGAACAGTCACCAGAAAATTCTACAGAAAATTCCTGAAAATTCAAATTTCGAATTTTTGCTTAGAAAATTATAGAAATTGAATTTTTACTTTATGAAACCATATTCTCCAAACTCAAACATCATTATTACAACTTATCCTTGTATATACCTATATATACAACAACAAACCATGTGCTGAAACATAGAAAGGAAACTAAAATCCACCACCACCGATGTGAAGGACCACTAAGAGAGAGAGAGAGAGAGAGAGAGAGAGAGAGAGAGAGAGAGAGAGAGAGAGAGAGAGAGAGAGAGAGAGAGAGAGAGAGAGAGAGAGAGAGAGAGAGAGAGAGAGAGAGAGAGAGAGATGTTAGAAACTTGGAATAAAATAAGATTTTTTTGAATTTTAGAGCCTGCTACAGTAAGATTTATTTTTAGATCTTACTACAGCAAGAATGCAAAATTTGAGCAGTAATAAAGCTTCGAATGTAGGTGTATTTGGGTGATTTTTTGCTACAATAGGATCTAAAATGCATTTTGCATTCTCAGACGGGAATGCTCTAAGTGGTGTAATTATAAGCAATTTTACACCATTGCATAATTTTTTATTTCATTAATATTTTGAAAATTTTACAATTAATTGAATTATATGTTTGCTATGTTTTTTAACATGCATGATGCATGCCAAAATTTGTGCTAATCGAATGTTATTTGGTATTCCACAAACCATGTATACGAGTGAATAATTTTAAGTGGTCCTTAATTGGATTAATTAAGATTAATTTTATGTAAAAATATCATGGGTTTATTTTTCTAAGACAAAAAAGTAATTAAGATAGAGATTAAGAATTAGGATCATTAAGATAATGTTATGATTATTTAGTGACTTTTTTTTTTTTTTTTTTAAATACAAGATAAGAATTCTACTCTAACCTAATCTGAGTGTATATGTGTGTGAAGCTCACTTCTGGAGACTTGAAGCCCAACCCTTGCCCCTCACACCCCACACCTTACAAGCACTTATACTTGTGAAGTGACTATTGGACCAGGGGTGTGTGGTGGTGATTATGTAGTAACTTTAAAATACATTTAAAATTCATAATTATCCTTATGCAAGTTAGAAAATCAAGCAAAACCTGCCAAAAAACGAATTTTGAGCAAAAATGTGCCTAGGACACGGGTTGTCAATCATCACACATTTCTTGCTTCCCACTAAATCCAATTTTTGGTGTATTTTATAAACTTTAAACCAAACTTGAATGTGTTAAGGATAAAAAGAAGTTCAAAACTATTGAAGGGAAATAATGGGGTAATAATTAAGTTATCTACTCCATTCCTCCTCTATAAAGAACACTCCCACCTAGGGGTGGCAATTCATGTTCGCATGTTTGGTTCGTGTCGTGTCGACTCATGCGTATTTGACTATATGGGTCAACCTTAACCCAATATTTTTATTAAACGGGTCAGGATTTCTCAACCCCAACATAACTCATTTATTAAATGGGTTAGTCATATCGACTTATTTATCAGATTTTATCAACAAAAAAAAAAAAAAAAAAAAGTAGTATCAACCAAATTGATATGAATTATGAAAAACCAAACAAATAAATATTTTTAATATAAAATTTAGAACTAACGAGTAGCTGCATTATAAATAATAATTCAAAACTAAAGCATAGGTGGTGGAGTGATCTCCCCATCTTGAGGCCGTGTCAACCTGAATATGACATGAACCCATTAAGCCTCAACACATAACCTACTAATTTCATGTCGTGTCGTATCAGGTTCATAGGTCGTGTTCAATTTTGCCACCCCTGCTCCCACCATCCAATTAAAGGATTTTGATTCCATAGTTATAATTTTTGCAACCACTGAAGTTATTTAAAAACTGGGAGTAGTGACATACTGCATAAATTTGGTTCTTCCTAGAGTGGATTCACCATATCTTCACCCCTTTCAAATTGGAATTTGCAGATGAACCCCTACACCCTTGGGGGTGTTTGGTTCGCTGTGATGTGCTTTTAATGTAATGCACATTACGATGATATGACATTAAAGTTTTTGGTTTATTTTATTTTTTCTAACATTATCATAATTTAAAATTAAAAAATATATCTCATCACCTTCCTAAACAATATAATGTTGTATTTTTGTATTGAGATTCCATTAATGTAAGATTACAATAACGTAATATTATGATGTAATGTAACATCACGTCGAACCAAACGCCCCTTAAGTTGCTCCTACAACACTACTCTTCTAATTCTTTACACACATTCATGTACACACATTGTCACTTACCAAAATTCTTCATCATCAGATCAAGAAAGCTATAGGGTATAAATAATTTAGCACCATTTTCTTTTACATGTCTTGTCTGACTTGTATGATGTTTGTAGGTGGTGGAGTGATCTCCCCATCTTGAGGCCGTTGGCCATGATTGTTTCTCTTTTTTAGTGACTTAGGGATAACGAGTCACTCACCTTTTTCTTGACAACTGGCAACCAAGCTCAAGAATTGCAAGCATGTTGCTACTCGTTTCCCCAGTAGCACCCATGGGAATTCGGGCATACGAATCTCACACAACTCATAAAGTTGCATCTGCCCCATGTATGCGTGTTGTTTATTGAGTGCATAGGTGATTCCAAGCAGTAAGTCGAAATAAAAATGGTTTGTCTCAGTTTACTTTAATTTCGTCAACGAAGTTAATAGACCAAAGAGGCAACTATAGACACCTTATTTTATACCTCTTACGACTCGAGTCCCCGTTCTCTAATGACGATATCACTAAAAGGATCCATGATTTTTCTATGGCTTAGCTAAGGAAACTCTTTAACTTGAAGGACATTTTGTTGTTAAAAACCTTGCAGAAACCCTAGCCTTGCACACGCAGGTATAGAACCCACACACACAGGCACTAACCATCTGCCCACAGCCTTCAGGTATGTTCGCACAAGTAGGGTTGTAGAAGCTATGTAAGGAAAGATTTTTGACGGAAACATGTGTAAAGATAATCCTACATCGCTTGGGAAGAGCCATGCACCCCTCTTTTCCCAAAACACACCGAATATACTAGAAAATAGTGATTCAAAGAGGAGTTTTCTTTAAAACACCTTCAAAATTAAAGTTTTCTTGGTTAGGACAATTTTTGGTATAAGCCCTCTAGTTAAAGCTTACTAACCCATTGGTTTTGTGTCTTTTAGATTGACTAAGAGGGACAGTCAAAATCTAGCTCCAAAGATCTCTTTGTTTGAGGTATCGTTCTTACATTTTCCTTTTTTTTCTTTTAGTTTTACTGTTGTTCTATAGCTTTGATTATCTTCCATGTAGTTTAAGTTTATTGCTTTGATAATTAGGAGCATGTTAGGATAGCTTAGGATGTAGTTTATTTGGCTAATGCATGTCTGGGTTTTGGGTCGGGTTACGTATGTAAGGTTGTCCTTATGCCGCAATCCACTAGCATGCTTCTGCATGCACGAGCAAGCTCAACCCAAAATTCCATAACTCGTTTGTTTCTTGCTTTCTTTCCTACTTTGCTAAGTTAGATACATATTTTACGTTCTTTTTAGTTTAGTTTTCATACGTTTATGTCAGTTAGTAAATAACATGTCTCACATGCTTAGGTTGATTGGATCGAGATTAGGGTTTATATGTTTGGATGCCAACATGAACATGCACATGAATATGATCATATCAACATATGGGTGCAATGGTGATGAATCAGCGAGATAAGTAAAGGTAAGACATGCATATGCATTTGAACATGAACATGCATAGATGATATGGGATGAATATGATATGAACATGTGTTGATGCAATGATGTGATGGTTGATGCCATGTGATATATTTGTTTCCATGAGATAATATGATGACATGTTTACTGCTTTGTGATGATGCGATAGTGATACTTGTTGTCTTGTGGTCTATGATATGAGATACCATGTGATATAATATGAGATCCTATGTGATGATGTGGATGTATGTCATGCTTAGATGAATGCTGGGATGTATGTTTAGATAAATGTTAGGATGTGATGAATATAAGACTAGAGATTGTGTTTGTTTGTATGATTTGATAGCCTATTAGAGGATCCTTAATAAAATTAGGATATGAAACACAATGAGTGGAGGCCGACCCACGTGTCGGGTAGGGTTAGGTGCTTAACAACTTTCCACCCCATGTACCTTAACCTTGGACCTTGATTTTGGATATACAAGACCCTCTGCAAGGGGCTCATGTTTGGTTCTTAGACCTAAACCAGGTGGTGACTCCCACTAAACCCTCCGTCTCCAGTTCATTCGATTGAAACATATTCCCTACAGAACTGGGATCATGCACATCGAGGAGAATTGAAATGCACGGACGGGTGCTTGCACCTACATTAACTAGTAATAATATAAAATAATTCTCTTTTTATTGATTTCTTATAATATTATCATATAACCGTTATTTTTATCTTATTTAATCTCTTCAAAAAAAGGAAAAAAAAAAAAAAAACTACTATAAGATTTAATTTTTTTATAAATAAAAATAAAATTCACTGTTTGACTGATACTTTTTTTTTTTGGTTGGGATTGAATTATTTGATTTAAGGTCTGTTTGGATACCGTTTATTGCTGAAAACTAAAAATACTGTAACAAAATAATTTTTAAATGTGTGAATAGTACCGTTGGACTCAGTTTTAACTTAACATTTACTGAAATTCGTACTTGCAGGTCCTGTAAACAGTGCACGAAATCCATAAAAAAAAATGCCAAACGCCAAATACAGAAAGTTTCAGTGATATCCAAACTTAACCTTATACTCGTTTTACTTTTCAATCGGTAAGAATATTTCACTTTTCAGAGTTTCTCCAATTTCAATAAGTTTGATAACCTACCCCATGACTAGTATTCCAGCCTCAACGGAAGACGCGGATGAATCATTGAATCTTCTCACGTTCTCAGCAAGAAATGCAACATACATTATAAAAGGAAAAGAAAAACATGTGATGCAACAGGTTTTAAGCTTTTATAACATAGGCATTGGATCCAATCTAACCATCTATCAAATCAGTGGGACAACTTAGGTTTCAAAAATTCAATCCCTCAGTCAAGTAACTGTACACACTGTTCCCTCTCCCCTCTCTTGGGGTTATGTGCTCATATTCGCATACCTATCCATTTGTGCTTCCATTTAGCCTCGTCTCTACAAAGCGGAGCACCAGATTTTGATGGTATTGTACAAAATCTGAAATGAATTGTCCATTTCTTGTGCTAAACAATATGATCTCCTCATCTAGTAATCTTACGTAGAGCCTAATTTGTGTTTAATTTGGATTATAACTTAATATGATATAAAAATATTACAGTTTTTAATGATACATATATATTTTGCCTATTTTTAACCCATTATTGATCTGTTATGTGGAATATAAATATTATTGCTTCAAATTAGGGTTTGGTCGTGTTGTTTTAGAGAGAAAAAATGTACAGCGACACTTTATATAATTTCCCTAAAAATAGTGAAATCATTGCATTTCCGTAAACGTAGACAAATTGCTGAACTACATAATTTTTTGTACTGTATAATTGCCTTTGTGTGTATGTTATTTTCTTTTGTTTTTTTTTTTTTGTATCTCACAAATTTGAAAATTCGTGTATATTCCCAACACTTAGGTCAATTTCCAACAATAGGTATCATATTGTTCCACAAAAAACATGTCATCTCCCACTCCCACCATTCAGATGATCTAGTTCCATCATTCAAAATGAAAAGCATTGAGCTATGAAGATTTTATAAATTAACTAATAAAGTTTCCTTTGTCAATTAAGAGATTTAAGACTGATTTTGGCCTATATCAAAAGAGGGGGGGGGGGGGGGGGGGGGGGGATTGGGGTAGCACATAAATCCAATAGTTCTCTAATGAAAGAGGAAAAGAAAAGAAAACCATTTATTTTATAAGGGTAATTTTTTAATTATTTTTTAATAGATGCAATAGACTTTCAACTTATAACATCCGCTTTATAACTACTTTTTGTTATCAACGGGTTCAAGACACCAATTTCTTAATTATATTTAGAATATTCAAATTTATTCTAGAGAAAAATGACATTTATTTATTTTAATTAAGTCATTTTAAGTTGATTACTAGTTAAGCAAATCAACATAGAATTGACCTATTTATTAACTGTGTTAAGTATATCAACCCATTTTTGGCACTAACCAATTTACGCTAAATAGTAATCCACAAAAAAGTGTCCATAGGTCATGATGAATAATGCCAAGCCAATTGGAGATTTTTTTCCCCTCCCCCATTTCCTTAAGGGGTTCTCCGCTGACTACTGTATTCATTTTGATGTGTCTAGTTACTTTACTACAAGACTTGTATTTTATACTCTTTATGCTTTGTTGTTTCTATAAAAAAACCTTTTGTGAAAATAGTTTTTCGCATTTTCTAATATTTATTAACATCAGAAAAAATAAGTTAAAAAAAAATTTTCTTTGATCAATGTGGGTACCTAAGGCATGCTTTGCAACGTCCTAGGCATGCTTGGCAACATCCTCGGCCGACCTCGGCATGCTTTGCAATGTCCTAGGCGTCCCACATCGAAGAGAAATCCCCCCACTTTCTGCCTTATAAGCTTTGAAGCGAAGGAGTAGTGTACCCTTAGAAATAAAAGACCAGATAAAGACCTTGACTCTGAAAGCCAGAATCCAAAGAATCATTAAAGCCCTCCATGAAAAACTAGTAGTACACTACTCCTTCGCTTCAAAGCTTATAAGGCAGAAAGTGGGGGGATTTCTCTTCGATGTGGGACGCCGAGGACGTTGCCAAGCATGCCTAGGACGTTGCAAAGCATGCCTTAGGTACCCCCAATCAATATAAAAAGTATGGCTTATTTAAGTATTGATAACATTTTCTTACCAAAAAGAAAAAGGGAAAGAGTTGGATATATTTAAGAGATTATTATTATTATTATTTTTGCTTGGTTAGTTTGAGTAATGTTGTTTGGGTGTTTTTGATATACGTGTGGGTAAAAAAGTGTGTTGAAATGTGTGTAAGAGCATCCGTAGCAGATGTTGCATAAAAAATGCCATTTTGACATACCAAAAGCATACTTTATTATTTTACCACATTATTTACAATATCCTATTTATTAGATGTTTTATCTCCTCTCCATTATCATCAACAACAGCAACAACATCAACGGCACAACCACCAGCCACCAATATCCACGGCCACAACAACACCAACAACCACCACCAGCCACCAATACCAAATAAAGAAAAAAAGCTTCATACCCCTCATTTGGGGGTTTGAATGAAAAGCATAAGCAAATCCAAGAACTAAAAAATAACAAGATTGCACCAAAAATTAAGCTCAACACAGACAAAATCCTTTAGAGCTAAGACTCACATTAGAATTTGCATACGCACAGCACAACCCAATCAAAACCCTTGAGAATCAAAGCAAACCAACATCAAAAAAATTGCATCAAAATTGCGAACAGCCCAAAATAAAATCATTGACCCATATTAGAAATTGCATCAAAATTATCAAACAACCAAGCAAAAAAATGAAAATTCTTGAAAAATAAGCAAAACCCACATCAGAATTTGCATAAAAAATAATCCAGAAGCGAAAATTCTTCAAAATCAAATCAAACCCACATCAGAATTTGCACAGTCAAACTGATCTTAAATTAAAGAAGAAGAAAAATCTCACCAACTTAACGTTGATATTCTTGTTGCCAGTGGTAACCATTACAGTGATCAATTGATGAATTAAGATCAACAATTTATAAGAGAGAGGGAATCGGTGAGAGGGAACCGGTGAGAGAGAACAGAGGTGAGAGAGAAGAGAAAAGAATAAAGTGAAGAGAGAGGAGAGAGAAAAGAGAATAAAAAAATATTAAAACTTATACCATTCTTTGTCCGTACCGTGCCAAAATTGTAAGGGTACTGTATCATGTTGCAAAAATTTGACACATTTAGCACATTTGATAAAGCTCTGTTTTTGGTGTTTGGTGTGTCAAATGTGCCATATTATAACATTTAGCATTTATATCACATCTGCTGTGGATGCTCTAAGGTTGTTTAAAATCTGTCGAAATGTGTTAGAACTTAGCTACCAAACACCCCCTAGATAACCAAGAGTTCTATTCTAATCATACATGGATAATAATATTATTTTTTGCTGAGTCAAAATAATAATAATAATATAATTGGAATAGAACTTTTCAGTGCCCACTATAGTATACTTCAAAAATTTCCTATCATATAATTAAAAATCATTTAACAATAAGAAAATTACATGTATTGAGAAATTTAAAATGTAAAATTCATAAGATTAGGACATGCATTTTATAGTTAACCTATAAATAATAGGACAAATTATGGTTAAAAAGTTAAATTGAGAAGTTTAAAATTCAAATTTTACGCCATACGTTTTATATGTAAATCATAACTGATTCTAATTACAACTTAAGTTATTATATTTTTTATTTAAAAGATAAGTGCATTGGAAAATTATTATTTTTAAAAAAAATATTAACGTGGGTAGTAATAAATAGGAGATTTTAGCCTTTTACCCTTAATTTTTAAAAAATTTAGCAATATGCCCCTATTTCGAAACTATATGGGGATATGCCCCTGTTTCGATACTCGATTACCTTAAAATCGAGTTTCAATGAAATACTCGATTCATAGAAAATCGAGTTATGCCCAATAAAACTTAAAAAAAAAAAAAAAAAACAAAAAAAAAATGCATGGAACTCAATTTTAGGGAAGTCGAGTTCCAAAACGCCGCTATAGGGCTTAAAAACGCCACTATAGGGCTCCTTGAACCTGGTATGGGGACTTATAAAAATTTTTTGCAGGAAAACGCCGCTATAGGGCTTTAAAACGTCACTATAGGGCTTAAAAACGCCACTATAGGTACCCTGAATATGGGGCAACCACACTTATAAAATAATTTACAGGAAAACGCTGCTATAGGGCTTTAAAACGTCACTATAGGGCTTTAAAACGTCACTATAGGGCTTAAAAACGCCACTATAGGACTCCCTGAATATGGGGTGATCACACTTATAAAATTTTTTTTGCATGGAACTCGATTTCCTGAAAGTCGAGTTCCATGCAAATTTTTTTATTTTATTTTATTTTAAGTTTGATCGGCATAACTCGATTTTCTACAAATCGAGTATTTAATTGAACTCGATTTTAGGGTAATCGAGTATCGAAACAGAGGCACGCCCGTATATAGTTTGCAAACAGGGGCATATTCTCAATTTTTTTTAGAAATTAAGGGCATATAGCCAGAATCTCCGTAATAAATAAAAACAACAATGACAACTTTTTAAATACAAATAACAACACATCAAATCAAACTACAAGTGTAATTTATAAGAAATATAAACCCCATTCTTACTCTAAAAGAAGTCCTCTAATTTGCAAGGTAGATTAAACACTTAGAAAGGCGACATTTGACTTTATCTTTAACAATGTGGGACAAAGTCTTAAGTCAAAAAGAAAAATGTGGAGAAGTGACCCTTTAAAGAATTTTCATCTACTTCTCTCATTGTCTTTAATTATTACTTAGCACAAAAAGGGGGTTAATTACACTATATCTATTTGTGGTTCGGGCCAATATTATGTTGCCTATCCATGGTTTGAAAAATTTTATTCTACCCACCCAAGATTGGCTTTGTTATGCAACCATTACCCACCTCATTACACACCATTAAAAAATATTTAAAAAAAAAAAAAGAAGAGAAATCAAGATGTAGAAAAGGATAATTGTAAAAATTGTGGAAGTTGTTTATGCTTTAGAGAGGGGGTATCTCTTATTTTTTTTGGGTTTAACCCTTAATTTTAGTTTTAAAAAAGATATAATACTATATATACTAAGAAATATTTTGGACCTCCCAAGTTAAAGGGTGGTTTGGCTCTTGGCACCACTACTACGGGTGTCCATGGGCCAGTCTAAGTCAAGTTTGTGCCCAACCCACAACCAATCGGATGACATTGGGTTTTTGGTTGAAAGACTAGCCGTCGACCACGAACAACCACTGGTCAAGTTGGATCACACTTAGGTGGACAACAGTCTAGCTTAGTCAAAGCCAATGAAGGTGCTATCAGAGGTTTTGCTTTGCTCTTTCCTTGGGCAGTGATCTATAGTTTTTTAATTAGATTTGAGCAAAAACCATCACATCGTCCTCAAATTTAAATGAAAACCTCCATCTCATGGTCAGATTTGAACAAAAACGACTAGATCTTCTGACCTTCTTTAAGGGTTTGGTTAGTCGAATTAGGTGACTCGGGTTTTAGAGAAGGAGACTCACCACTCGAGTTGCTGACATCCATTATTGAAGCCTGAGATCCGCCGCTGACTGCCACTATGCTTGAATTAGACGATTTTGGTTTGGGTGGCTCCAGGTTGAATGGTTTTGTCAAGTCTCGATCAGTTAGGGATTGAAAATCCTACCAATTACATCTCACCTCAACTTTTCTAATCAAGATTGTGAATATTTTACTATGTTATTGGTATGGTACTAATTACATTTATTGTGAGTTTTAATTAGTTTAATTGGTAAAATCTTTTGCCATCGAATAAGAAATCGAGGGTTTAAACTCCATTTACTTTAAAAATTGATTGATATCTTGGTCTGTTGATAAAGAGCAATCAATATGAAATTGAAACCATATGTTAAAATTATACCTTAGTTATAAAAATTAAAAAATTACCTTCATTACTATGTTAATCTATAATATATTTTTTTGGTATAAAATTGCATCTTTCAGTATTTTTATGTTCCCATACGTATTGATTAAATAGTGTTGGTATCGTGTTTAAAGTTCATAGTAAGTAGGGAATTAGTTACAATTTATACTGTATTATGTATGAACTTGATTGTTTTATTGGTAGCACGTGTTGTTCATGTATTAGGTAAACGATATTGCTATTTTTTCACAAACTTGCATGGAAACCACATTAAAGATACTTAAGTATTCTAAAAAAAAAAAAAAATAAAGATGGTAAAACTACAATTTTTAGCAATTCAAACACATATCAAACACCACAGTAACATATTACCACTAATATTTAATTCATTTATTTTCATGGGTTGGAGAGGAAGAGATAAAGATTATAAAGAAATGAGGTTATTTATATTTTTTATTAGGTTATTTATATTATTTTAATGAGTGATTTATATTATTTTAATAAGTTGTATTATATATGTAAAAATAAAATATTTAATGTATGGTGTATTGTAAAGTAAGTTTTTAAAATAAATAGAAGTATTAAAAGTTAATTTTTAAGCACCTCTTTGATGCGAATGTTGTTATAGATTTTAATCTTCCCCTTTGTTGTTATGATGTGATATGAAGAGTGATGGTCAAACATTGTGAGAGATTTGGAGAAACACTTTTTGCTTTGTTAGAAAATAAAGTTTACTACGGGAATCCCTCTTGTCATGTACGCGGGATCATCGCAAACGGGGAAGTGACAGTCTCTTCCAAATTGTCCAAATCTTACATCTCTTGTCTTGTGTGCAATTTGGAGTTATAGGAAAAGCCTCAACATCACCCCCCATATCCCCATAATAGAGATTAGAGACACTGAAACAGCAATTATATGGAAATGAGAAACACTGAAACAGCAAGTATGGCGATAGATTGAGGTAACGGGGTGAAAGATTTGTTCTTACTGTTTGAGTAGACTGACGGTGCATATGCATTGCAGTTCCTTTAATTAGGGGAATGGGTTATGAGTACTTTTTTTTTTTTAATATAAAAAATAAATTTTGCTTGAGCTAATGGGTTAACTGCTTGACAAATTAAAAAGAGGGTGAGAGAGAATTATATCATATGAAAGGCCTACCAAAGGTACTGTGGCAGAGGGACAAGACTTCCTGTTATGGGGGTCTAAAACAACAGCCCCACGCAGTTCCTTCGTCGGCCATTAATGTATTGTGGGACCAAACACTCACCTAACCTCAAAAAGGTGACATTGCCATTTCCTTTCTCCTTTCACTTTGCTCCATCTCTTGCTTTTCTTTCTTTTCTTAGCATTTGACATATAGTAAAAGGTTTTCATTTTTATTTATTTTTAGTTATATCATAACAACCACTCTAACCCATAAGACCCATTCAAAAAAGCTTCTCCCAAGCTTTCCAACTTTCTCCTTCCAAGTCCAACATCACTTCTACAGTTCTATTTGTGGATGTATATCTGAGTTCTTAAAGTCATATATCTTTTTTCCTTCCATCAGCTTTTACACTGCACACACGGACAAGGACACCCCAAAAAGCTCAATGTAATACGCTAAAAATCTGTATTCAATTGTCCATGTTTCCTGCCCTCAATACCTTTTGCCAATCAAAACCCTCAAACACAATCCCACTCCAACTGCTCCCTCCACACCATCGCTCTCTCCGTCTTAGTTTTTCAACATGGGTTTATGTAAAAGGCCTTTAGTTCGACTCATTTGGCTGTTCTTGTTGTTGGTCTTCATTGTCGGCAATTGTCATGGCTCAAGAGTCACAAATGTCTTCAAATTCAAGCCAAAGTCTCAGTATTCAGGTCACTTCTTGGGGTTCTTGCCGAGAAGAATACCTATACCTGCTTCTGGTCCATCAAGGAAACACAATGACATTGGCTTAAAGAGTTGGAGGTCACCCTGAAGATCCCAGTTTTTGGACAAAAGGTGACCGCCTTTTTTGTTCTTCTTCTTCTTCCTTCCTTCCTGGTATTTTCTTCATAAATCAAAGAAGAGTTGGTGGGCGATGTACATGGGGTTCTTGATGGCTAATTCTTTCTTGGAGGTTTGATGACACTGTATTTTTTTTGTTCAGGAGATGTAATATTGGGTCTGTATTGTTTCTCCATTATACTCAAGGAGAAGCACCAGTTGGTTTAATCTTGATTTTTTTTTTTTTTTTTGGGTGTGCATCAAGTGTAGGCAATGAACAGCTTGACAGAAGTTCTAATTAATTACTGTATTTCTCGTTTACATTCTCTCTGTTTGTGAGGCTAGAAACTTGTGCAAAGGAAAGATTTAATACATATGCAAAAATTCAGTTGTATAGAAGCTCTCCTCATTCCTTTATCAAGTTAATATATATTTTCCTCTTCCTCTAATCCTCTCCATTTTCTACTGTATCTACTTAAGACAAAAGGATGTCATCCAACTTCAGGGAGTATAAATTTTCCATTTAATAAACTTAAAAAAAAAAAAAAAATTAATTAATTAGATAGATACCAGTGCCACAACAAGGGGGAGGGGGATTTGATAAACTTTTTTGCTTTTTCTTTTTGAATTTGGATTTCATTAACTTTTAATTGCTACTGAATCAGGAAATTATGATGAAAATATGATTTCACTTATAATAGAGATTCTATTTTCATAATGAAGATTTTATTTTTGTGGATCTAACGGCATAGAGAATGCCACGAGTCACGACATTCAAAATATTAAAGAATTTAACATTTGATATGCATACTTATAATATTCTTCATGATCTAATTCAAATGGAGAGGACTGAGAGAATAGAATCCTTATCTAATACAAAATAATGAGTAATAAAGGAGTATAGTTGTATATGACATTGTAGTATTGGGAAAGGATTTAATTTTTTTGATAATTTTATAACGGGAAATGGGGAACTTAAATTCTATATATGTTGAAAACTCCATGAGATACCAACCTAGTTTAATATATATATATTGTTTTGCTAAATGAAAAAGGAGTCTTTGGTATGAATTCATCGATCTTACCGAAATGGGTAATACCATTTGTACCATCAGGGTTATATTAGAGTTATCGTTCGAACAGCTGACCAAGTGAAGCAATTCGAAAACTCCTATCATAAAGCCACAACCCTGCGGTGGTTAACCTAGTTTATAATACGGTAATGTAAAATATTCTCATTGATTTGAATATTTGATTAAAGTAAAATAAGGTTACAACATTAACAACTATAATCCTAGTAAAAGTTCACTGATTTAATCCTAGTAAAAGTTCACTGATTACTATCTCAATAAAATAATATATATAACAGAATTAGGTTTATTATACTGTTTGGTTGGACTCTACTACTTGAGTACAAATTGTGATGAAAGACTACTACACGGGAAGTGTATTATCACTAATCACTATCACCCAATTCCTTTTAAATTTTTTTCCCCTAAAGGATGTATATTAGTATTACCTATGATTTAATCGTCATATAATGAAGATAGAAGTAGAGTAATATAGTATAGCGTGTGTACATCAATTATAAGCAAAATAAAGGAAATGAATATATTTGCCCAATTAACGGCTAAAAACGTTCCCTTTTTCCATCATGTCAGGTTATCATAACAACAGCAATGAACTTGAAAGCCTCCATCAACCAAAGCTACTCCTTTTATTGTCACCAATGGTTGTCTTCACGGACATCAAGTTTGGCTATAATTTGAATCACCCTTGGATTCGATCAAATTTTGAAATTATGGGAAAAGGATACACCATTCATTTTTTGCTGAGAAAGGATACACCATTCATACTATCACAAATGGGGCTATGATATATTATGATTTTGATGTCGATGACACATATAATGTTATGTGGTAGTTTCATTATTGCTCGCCCCCAATTCAAATTGTGTAGAGTGTAGATCCTTTTATTCTCACCAAAAAAATAAAATAAAAGTAGTAGATCCTTTTATTTCAACACGATATCATCACAGTTCATAAAAAATAAATAAATAAAATAAATAAAAAAACCCACGATATCATCACAAATATTCCGTTATTTACTACCTTTGTAGTGCCGCGTTAGCTGGATGGTAATGATCATCAGGATACTAGAGAGCTTAGCAATTATTTTCCCTTTTATTGAACATGCCAAGGTAAAAAAAGAAAAAAAAGCCTATATGAGAATGAGATCATTTCACTTTTTATTTTTATTTATTTATTTATTATTATTATTTTTATTATTTTTTTTTACAAATGAGATTATCTAGACTTCTTCGAGTATTCTCATTTCACGGAGGTTTTGAATCCAAGATTTTATAGATGTCATGAGGTTTTAGAAGTCATTAAACCAGTAGATTATATCTTATATATCTACCTCATTCAGATTGAATTATTTATCTATTTTATCTCCTTGGGATGAAAAGCAAATCTATTATTAGAGGTGATAAAGAACACACAGCTAGAAAATTATACTTAGTTGACATTTCTCAAGTTCCTTATTAAAGCCCGACTAAACATTTTTAATTAGTACAAAATAAGGTGTTCACATAAGGTAATAAAAAAATAGGCTTTGCAACAAGCTAAATAAGCTAAATAAGTGTCCCTCGGTCCCTCCTAGGTAGCAAAAGAAGCCAGGCCTCTCTAACAAGAAAGTTTGGAAAAAACTCTCTTAATCAAAAAATCAAAATCTCAAGTCTTAACATAAGAAGCTTTGATTGGAAATCAGAAGTGGTTGCAAGTTTTCATAATAAGAATTCTATGTATGTCCATTCTAAGTGGATAGGAGTTCTTCCTATGGTAGTGCAGGAAATAGTTCAATCTGATTGTATCAAATAGTGCCTAAGTTTGTCTTCTCTGTTAGTTCTGTTGTATTTCCTTTTCTTGGCTTGATTGAATATAATTGCAAGCTTTACATCAAAAAAAAAAAAAAAAAAAAAAGTGGGTCACACTAGAATACAAGATTTTCTTTATTTCAAGTTTTGTCTATTTCACGATTCAGATTTTATTTTACATTCTATTCATTTTATGTTTCAGATTTTATTCTGTGACATGTTGTATATTCACAGACAATATTTGAAATGAAAAAGGATACTTTTTTTGGCCAGAGGAGTGACAAAAATTTTGATGCCTTTACTACTTCGATGTTTTATGCACAAAAGGAGGCTTTGGTTTTTTCTTTATTTATTTTTTGAGAATCTTTTGGTTTTTTTCTTCCTTAAATTGAGTTTGGGTTTAAAAGTAATTTACATTTAATAAAAATAAATGGTTTTCCGTAATTTAACCCTTCTTTTTTTTTTTTTTTTTTTCATATATACCTTTTAAACTGGCGAGACAGAAATTGGAAATCACGTTGGTTTAGTCAAATTCACAAAAGGATTTTCCATTCATTTGAACGTTGAATCATTAGAATTTAGAACCTTCCTTTGATTATGGGGCTCTGTGTTAAACTTTGCCCGGTGTGTGACGTACGTGAAGGGACTATTTGGTTTTCGGTCATTTGCAAAAATCGATTTTGTTCTACTTTTTATGTGAAGAGATAAGGTCCGTCTAGGTGGCATGTTAAAGTGCTTTTAAGAGTCTTCAAAGCTCTTTAAACTGAAATTAAAGTGTTTGACAATTTCACCATATAGGTAGAGCATTAAGGGGTTCGTTAAAGCTATGTTCAGTTTTAAGGTCAAAATTAAAATTTTAAACTTGTAGGACAAACATTTAGAATTATTGTCCATTCTTTATAATTTTTTTTTATAACAAATTTACTGAAATTTGTCAAACACTCAAAATACTAAAGAGCTCTTTTTTGTAAGAGCTTTTTAACTAAACTCTATATCACAAATAGGCACATACTAGCTGAAAATAGTTTTACAGTGATAAGTTTGATTAGTGCATCATTTTATGCTCTACTAATTGTAGTATACTATATACTATATGTTTGATTATTATTATTATTATTACTTTATAAGGGAGAAAAAGGATGTATGACATGTTTTAATTTGTGGAGAGTAAAATAGAACACTCAGAATGGAAGATAAAGTTTTTTTTTTTTTTTTTTTTTTTTTTTTTGGGGATAATGTTTTTATTTCATTTGATGCTCCTAGTAATTTTTTTTTCCTCCTTCAAGCTGGTTTAAAATTCTGTAGGGTCCCTTTGTGGAAATGTTTTCTTTGGAACTCCTTTGACCAAGGCCAAAGTAGCACTATATTGATCCCTGTTTCAGGGCAAAAAATAAATTAAAGAACCAAAAGTTTCTAAATGAAGGTTTTTCTTTCTTTTCTATGTTCTTCTTCTTATTATTATTTTAAAAAAACTTCTGATCAATTTCGAAAAAGCTAGAGAAAGTGAGAAACAATGATGATTGATGAAGACTGCACTAGAATGCGGGGCCAACATTTTCCGATCAACAATTTATATGGATTGCAAGAATCGATGAATTATGTAATACTAATGATGAGTTTCGAAACCTCAGACACTTTCGTTTGTCACGTTTGTCGTTAAAAGGAGAAAAATAATGAACCATACTGATTGATAATATAATGTTAACAGTTATAAAAAGAAATGGATTCATGATCTATATATCTAAAAGCTGTAGGGAATAATGTAAAATTTCCAATTTATAACGGAGAATTCGGCCTTTTGCTTTGCTTTGCTTTACTTAGTGCTTATTCATTACACAAACCCAGAGCACGCTCGCTCAGTAAATGACACGAAAAAATGATTTGACGTAATTGCATTCATAAGATGATTCCACAGTTACTTTTCTCTCAAAAAAGAAAAAGAAAAAGAAAAGATGACATAATTACCAATAAGCTACTTCACCCGAGGCTCCCACATCTATTTATTGACTTTGATGATTATTATACTATTTTTTTTTTTTTAGCCGCCAGGATCTCATGGGCGTTAGTAACGTTATTTTAGTAATATTGTTTGTATTTTATAAAAATATGTATAGGTAAAAAATTATATAAAAATACGTATAATATTGTTTAAAACTAAAAAGTGTGGCTTAAAATCACATACCAAACAGCCTCTTAATATTACTCTACTTGTGCCAATAGAAGCTTTCCACGTATTTGTTGGGGAAGTAAAAAAAAATAAAAATACATGTTCAATAGAGGATAAGTTTTAGGTATTGCTATATGCTCTAATTGTAATTGAAATGATTCTTTTTTTTAGCAATAATTGAAATGATTGATGTTTTCACATATCTAATAAATAGGGAACGAGCGGGGTAATTACTATCATAAAATACCAAGTGATTACAACCATTTGGAATCAAAGTAAAAATAATTATATAGATAATTGGTTGACAGCTAGTATATTCCTACAATACAATTAATATACAATATAATAGTTACAACAAATTTCACAACTTATTAAAATAATTGAGTATAATTGATTCAACATCACTTTTATACATAATTATTTTTAACATCATTTTTATTATATATCAATTACAACCTGTTATCTTAATAATTATGAAATTTCTTGTTTCATTTTAATTTGTTCAAAAAATGTTTTGACATAATTTTTTTTTATTGAAAGTATTATCTACAAATCAACTTTTTTTTTTTTTTTTGAGAAGAAATCTACAAATCTACCTTTTTCTTTTTTTAGAAACAAAAAGAAATATGATAATATTTCTACCTAAGTTGTAATCATGATTGAATACGAAAAGAAATATGAGTAACCTTGTCAATTAAGCTATATCACAACAGACATCTTTCTCTCATTAATATTAGCTTCTTTTTTTTTTTTTTTTTTTTTTTTTTTTTTTTTTTTTTTTGGGGTGACGCAAAAGCGTTTTACTTTTACCCGGTGGTAAAGTCAAGTGAAAAAAGGAAAAAGAAAAAGACATAATGTGTAGGTATAATGACTTTTATCCTGATGCAATGAAATCCTGCTCTGTTTCCAAATAATCCACCTAATTATTAGGTATATATATTATTATTTTTTTCCTTTGATGGGAATACTTATTATCCATCCGCATAAGGACCATAATTTCATTTCGAATCAGGTCGAAAAATTTAAAACAATAAACCAATATTTTCTGGACTTCTTTTCCATTTGTTAACTTAGCAGGAGTATGACTTACTTCCAATACTTTTTTAAATGGAATTTCCTTTTATTTTAATGAGAAAATGCTACATCATTCACTAGCTAAATAAAACATGGAGATTAAAACCCACTATTACTTGTGATTATGTATTTAAAAAGAAAGATATCTTCAATTTAAAAAGTACTAAAATAAGTCAAATCCTATTATCAATATCGGTTAGCGGCCATTTGAATAGACACAAATAAAACAGGAGGAGGCCGAAATTGAAGCCTCTCAGTATAATGGGCTCAGGCAATTACTCTTGCCTTTCTTTTTTCTCCATGTGGCCCAAGCCTACATTGAAAGTCAATGTAAAATCTGGGGAGATGTAGTTCGGACTTCGGTGGGTAAAGGAGGGTTTCAAGCTTTTCTTTCATCTATTTTTGGACAGAAGGGGGAAGCTTGCAGATCGATTCGGAGCACTTACAAGACCCATGAACTCATGGATACTGCATTTTGCATAAGCCATGAATACGCAGAATACAATTTAATACTTTTGTCAAAAGCTCAATCTAGACAAATGCTACGTCTATAGTATTTTCACAACAAATTTTGCCATTTAAAATTTGTATTGAAATTCTTGTAAAAATGTGATGGATATCACATTTCTGATTTCTCCTTCTTCATTTTTTTTTTTTTTTTTCTTTTTCCTAACCATTAATGTCAACTAATATGATCCCACAAATTTAGTTGCATTATAATGTCGATACTTTTTAAGAAATCACATAATAAATAAATTTTTTGTCTTGTGTTTAAAATTTTACTATACATTAATTTGTAAAAAAAGTTGTGATATGCTTAGCATTATTATAAACTATCGTAGAGTAACTTGTATTGATGGCTTGATGCATTAAATGTCACATACTCAATACTCGACAGAACCCCCCCACCCCCCAAAACACCACCACCCCACTCAATTAAAAAACGAAATAAATTTGTGTTTCTATTGGTTCAAAGTTCTAACAACTTGCCGTTGTAAGTGTGAAAGTTGTTATGTGATTGTGTGTTATAACTGAATAATGAGCGGAAACAATAGCATTACTGCTGATTAATTTTCTGCTTAACACCTATTCTAAACTAATGCTCCGTTTGACAATACAAAACAGAGGATAATTATTCAATAATAAAACCTATAAACTAGTACTCCTAATAGAACATGCTTGTAGCAATTTTAATCCTATGTAACTCCTGCCAACTTTGAATTTGTCCCACTCAATACCATATCAGCACGTAACAGTTTATGTGAATCAGCCTAATAGTCTACATTCACACTGATAAAGCCCTTGACAGTTACATATTAATATTAAGTACTTGTGTTACAATAAACCTAATGTAGGATTTATATACTAGAGAATATATGACTAACCCTAGGCTAATCATAGACTAACCTAAGATTAATATGCTTGTTCTACAAGTACATGGGCCTACAATATATCTAACAACCTCCCTCAAACTAAAGGTGAAAACTTAAGTTTGAAAGGTCTTGAATGTATAGCTTGGTGTGGCACCTATGCTGCTCGATTGACATGACAAGATCTTGTGTCGCTGACATGGTACTGATGACAAAGTTGACATCTTGTTGGCATGGTAGAATTGCTAAGGCAGATAGGATCATGTGTTAACACCCTGCATAGAATTACACCACTTAAAAGACAAGTTATATGTGAACAACCTGTAACACTATTGTGTTTGTTTTTGTTTTGTAATTTTTTTTTTAAATTTTATTTGAGATGCATGAAACTCAAAGTGTGTGAAGGCTAGTGGTCAACTCAGTTGAGGAGTCAGATCTTGGAGTTGTTGCTATTGTGATGAGTGCACGTGATGATCCTGTGGGTTTGTTAATGACGACTTGGCCAAAATCGAATTTTGGCTTTGATACCATGTGAAAGTTGTTATATGATTGTGTTTGATGATTGAATGATGAGCGGAAGCACGAAAGAGAGAGCACATACAAAGGTTTATGTGGATCGGCCTAACGGCTTACGTCCACACTGATAAAGCCCTTAATGGCTATATATTATATTAAGCACTTGTGTTAGAATCAACCTAATGTAGTGTTTATATACTAGAGAATATATGATTAACTCTGGGTTAACCATAAACTAACCTAAGGTTAATATACTTGTTCTATAAGTACATGGGCCTACAATTGGTTTGAGTCACTTGAACCATAATATATCTAACAATAAGGAACAAAAATCCAGTCCGGCTATTCAACTTTCAGTAATGTTAATTACATAAATTTCATATTTCTCACATATTTTTCCTAGCTATGAACATGATAAGTTGCGGTTTGAGTAATGTATTTAACTTTTACATGGCTCATTACTAATTTTTTTTTTTTTTTTTTAGGACTTGGTTTGGATCCAGTTTTTTTAGTGCATTGCATATGTTGTGATGGTGACATGTGGCCAAAAGTAGGCACATGTTATTATCACAGTGAATCTATTGCACTGGAGCACTGTATCCAATCTTTGCATATTTGTTAAGAATAATCACAATATGTTACTTCAAGAGTTATGAAAGAAATTATAAAAATTTTTGTACCTCTACCCTTATTTGTTTGAAAAAATTTATAAAAAAGTTTTTACCTCCACCCTTATCTAATACTATATATAAAAGTAGAAGCATTTTCCTACAATTAAGAAGGTGCTGCCACATAGGAAAAAATGTCCATCTAACTTTCAGCCACGTTCACAATTAAAAAGAGATAAATTATATTGTTTCACAATCTTAACATTATTTGTTTAATGTTTGAAGGTTTAGCCCGGCCTTAATACTTAATATATGTGTCCAAGCAAGACAACCTGCTCCCTAACTCCTTTCATTATTTTTTATCATTGTTAAGGACATATTTTGTGTAATTGGCTAATCTTTTGACAAAACGCACTTTACTTGTATTTGGGTAGATCTAGGATGTGTTTAATACTTCAAGAAACATGTTGTTTAAGTCTAGTATTAAAGCCATGAAGATTGGACCAAGAAAAAAGTGAAGAAAAGCTGTTCACTAAAACTGGACAAGTAGCTCGACACCTGCAGACAAATAGCTCGACACCTGCTCGACACCTGCTCGACACCTCTCGACAGCTAGGCTATCTATTGAGCTCTTCAGTTGATTGTTATCGCAATCTCGACACCTCTCGATAGCTGGTGGATCGATCGAGAAAGCTCCTGTCTCATCGACAGCTCCTCGATAGCTTCTCGATAGCTGTATCTGTCGAAGTTTAAAGCTCAACATCTCCTCGATACCTCCCGATCGATCGAGGTTACGGGAATTCAGATTTTCAGATCTAATTTTTGGCCCTTGTTTTTGTATTTGTGTAGGGTTTCTTTTCTCACAACCCTAGACCTATATAAAGCTTATTTTAGAGGCCGTCACATAAGAGAATACAAGGAAAACATATGCAAAAGGTGACCGATGCCTTATTCTCTCTAAAAGAAGCTACTGCGTCTTTGCACCTTAGGGTTTTGTAACCAAGTGCTTCTTGATCTTTATTGTTGATGAAGTGAAGAACTTTGCAGCCAACATCTTCTTCTTGTTCGTGATTAAGTCACGTGCTGGGATCTGCGCAATTGGTTAGTCACCTATTGGGATTCATGCATCAAAAGGGTGGCGTTCATATATTGAAGAGTTCAGAGGTTCTGAAGCGGTAGAAGGTTTCTGCTGTGAGTTTATCCACGGGGATTGTAGAGTCTAGGGACAAAGGTTTTGTACTAGATCTGAAACTTCTCTTTACTATTGTGGATTGCTTTTCGGGAAGGTTTCCCCCCCAGGTTTTTTACTGTGAAACTAGTTTGTTTCATTGGTTTTCCTAGGTTATCATATCTTGTCTTATTTATTTTTCCGTTACATGATTTTGACATGATATTGATGTTTGTTTGTTTTAACAAGTTTTATTCATAATAAATCTAATTAACAACTTGAGTTTAAAACTTGTTAATTCTATCAACCGGGGTCTAAATTTTCCCAACAAGTGGTATCAGAGCGGGTTCACTCTGATTGGATTAATTTCCTGAGTGTGATCCTTAACCCCTGTTGTCATGAATCGTGGACAATCTCTTTTGATTCCTCCTTTATTTGATGTCACTAATTATACGTACTGGAAAGTTCGTATGAAAGTTTTTTGCAAGCTCTAGGTGAACAAGTATGGCGAGCTGTTGAAGTTGGTTGGATTAAGCCAAAGGAAGCGCTGGTGGATTGGGATGAAGAAACAATCAAAGCGGCAAATTTCAACAGTAGGGCCTTGAATGCTCTGTTTTGTGGGGTGACCAATGAGGAATTCAAGAGAATATCATCCACGGAAGTTGCCAAGGAAGCATGGACAATTCTTGAGACCACCTATGAAGGTACCAAGGCAGTAAAGACTGTGAAGCTTCAACAACTCACTAGTAGTTTTAAAGAAATAAGGATGGAGGAGGATGAGACTTTTGATGAGTTCTATGCCAAACTTAAGGATATTGTGAATTTTGCCTTCAATCTTGGAGAATCTATTGCAGAATCCAAATTGTTAGGAAAATCCTTAGGTCCTTACCTGAAAGATTCCATGCCAAGATCACAACCATTGAAGAAGTAAAGGATATCGATCAACTTCCTTTGACTGAGCTTGTAGGGAACCTTCAAACCTATGAGATGGGATTAGGCTCAATGGGAAAAGGTGGAAAGAGTAAAAACTTGGCTCTTAAGGGTATAGAGGAAGAGATTGAGGACTCTGAAGATGAAGATGAAAGTGAAGATGAGGATGAGGATCTAACCTTCATAACTGATGAGATTATCAAGCTTCTTCAGTTTAGGAAAAAGGATAAGGGCAAACCTCTTGGGAAATCTAAATCCTCTAGGAAGAGCAAGAATGAGAAACCTTTCATCCAATGCCATGAGTGCAAAGGTTTTGGTCATATGAGGATAGAGTGCCCAAACTACTTTATGAAGGAAAAGACCAAGAAGACAAAAGATAAAGGGTTGGTTACTACCTGGAGTGATACTGAGAATGACTCTTCTGATGAGTATATGGGTGAATGTAGTCAAGTTATGGCCTTTGCTGCCTTAACCGATAAGGTGATTGTGGAGAGTGCTAGTGACAGTGAGGATTCTTCTGATGATGAAGTATCCTAGAAGTTGACCCTTCAGGAAGCCTACGATAAGTTATGCACTGAATTTATAAAATTTGAAAAGACTTCTCATCTTTGTAGAAAAGAGCTTAATGAGGTAAAAACTAAAAAAGCTAATCTGTTAGTCAAACTAGATGAGACTACAAGGTTAGTTGAGACTCTTGTTGTGGAGAACACCTCATTAGAAGAGAAGGTCAAGAATCTTGAGGTTGAGCTTAGTCAAGCTAGAACTCAAATAGCGAGGATGTCTAGTGCAAAGCTTGATGAGGTATTGAGTGCTCAAAAGCCTAGTTTTGATAAGACTGGCTTAGGATATGTTGTTTCCTTCGGCTCCTCCTCTTCCACGGCTTCTGGATCAAGGACTGTCTTTGTGCCACAATCTGAGATAGGTGATAAAGGTATGAAATCCAAAATTGTTTTGGCTAATTCTAAATCCTTTGTTAGACATCATGTTTGTCACCATTGTGGTGTTCCTGGATACATTCGTCCTAATTGCTTTAAGTTGTATCCTCAAAAGCAAGTGTCCAAATGGTCACAGGGTTCCTCTCAAGGACCTACACTTTTGTATGGAGAGTTATTAAAAGTCTTGAGCTTTTTAACTCAATTTCAGGAGAATTTTAATTCTTCTATGTCCTTTAGTAGACATACTAGGACACGTGCCTTTTCATCTTCACGACCAAAGACTCGTGCTATGTGGGTGAAAAAGGAGCCTAAGACTTAATTGTCTTTTCTGTTTGTCCTCTGCTTTAATTCTTTCTATCTAAAGTAGGACTCTCTTTGCTTGATTTCTTATCTACTTTTGGAATCATGTTTTCATGCATCTGCAACTTTCTATCATGCCTCCATGCATATGCATCTTTCTTTCATGCTTTTATGTTGTTTTTTTTGTTTTTGGTTGATTGTTTAGTTTTTTTTTTTAAATTGAAAAATCAGAAAACGACAAAAATAGTGTGTGTTTTGTGTACATTGGTACTTGTGTACCTTGGATAGCCATTGAAACAAAATTTTCTAAACTTTGTATCTCTTGTAGCTTAGATGAGCATCTCTTTGCACATCTAAGCAAGTGAGCTTTGTGGCTCTTGTTTGTGATGAGTAAGATTAAGTTATCTCTTGTACTTAACATTCATATCACTCTTTTTGACGGGAAGGACTAAAAAATCCTAAGAGAAAGGTATAAATAACCATTTCACCACTGTTGCCCGCCAATCATAATATGACATCTGTATGCTTCGGCATAGCAAAAGTGCAGTGTCAATGACATTTGTGTGCTTCGGCATAGCAAAATTGGAATGTCAAATGCTTACTATCATTGGGTGTTTTTTTTCTATCTCTTATATGCCCATGCATGATTTGCTTAAAAGAAAAATATGCAAAGAAAAATAAAAAGCAAAAGGATCAAAAATGCTTTAAATATGATTGCAAGCGTGTATTCTAGGAGATGTGGGAGTTATAGGATGTACCTCAAAAGTGATAGTCCCTATCAAACAGTTATGATTGTGTGTGAGTTAAATTGATTTCTCATATCTCAAATTTTCATAACATGTATACACTTATGCAATCTTGCGATGTTTTTCACACACAACACGCAATATTCTTTGCTACTCTTGATACATGTGCAGGTACAATGTGATTTGACCATCACAAGGTTTTACATGTGTTAATGTATGCTCACTAAACTGTCTTGACTTGTTTTTAAAATATAAAATTGGTTAGACTTGTTTAGTGTGCGTGTGTGTTTTGGGATCTATGTGCATAACATTTTTCTTGTTGAGAGATTTGTTTTTCACATGTTTTGCATCCTTCTATTATCTTGTCATCCATAGCATCTTGTTTCATTACATTCATGCATTTTTATGGATTCCTTGTACCCCCTTGATCATCTTTGATCATCTTTATGTTTCTCGAGTGAAGTTTTATAGCTTCTTGTACCCTTTGTCAATCATGACAAAAAGGGGGAGAAATTGTGGAGAATATGTGGTTTCTTTCTAAGATTCTACATGTTAGGGAGAGAAATACATTCCTTTGTAGGGGGGAGATGTGTTTCATCTTGTTAGGGGGAGTGCTTACTTCCTTCTTCTTGTACACCGGTCTTGTGACCATGTTTACATACATTGTGCTTATCTTTGATGATGTATGTCTTCTTCACCTATCCTTACATGTGTTGTTTCTTTTCTATCTTTATACACATGTTTCTACTTGTATGCAATCTATTATTTCTGTTTCACACAAAGATGCCTTGATGAGTTTTGTTTAAAGTGTTTCAGAAATACAGGTTGTCAAAGTCTTTCTTGCCATAGACTCTCTTCTTGCAAAATTTTTCAAGAGTTTGTGTTAGGATAGATTTTATTGTATTCAACAAGTGAATGTGAGTTGAGTGATTTATGACTTCTCTCATATGTTCATTTGTTTGTTGTGGTTTTGTCACGGATTGCCAAAGGGGGAGATTGTTAAGAACATATTTTGTGTAATTAGCTAATCCTTTGACAAAACGCACTTTACTTGTATTTGGATAGATCTATGATGTGTTTAATACTTCAAGAAACATGTTGTTTAAGTCTAGTATTAAAGCCATGAAGATTGGACCAAGAAAAAAGTGAAGAAAAGCTGTTCACTAAAGCTGGACAGATAGCTCGACACCTGCGGACAGATAGCTTGACACTTGCTCGACACCTCTCGACTATCTATCGAGATCTTCAGTTGATTGTTATCGCAATCTCAACACCTCTCGATAGCTGGTGGATCGATCGAGAAAGCTCCTGTCTCATCGACAGCTCCTCGATAGCTTCTCGATAGCTGTATCTGTCGAAGTTTAAAGCTCGACATCTCCTCGATACCTCCTGATCAATCGAGGTTACGGGAATTCAGATTTTCAGATCTGATTTTTGACCCATGTTTTTTTATTTGTGTAGGGTTTCTTTTCTCACAATCCTAGACCTATATAAAGCTTATTTTAGAGGTCGTCACATAAGAGAATACAAGGAGAACATATGCAAAAGGTGACCGATGCCTTATTCTCTCTAAAAAAAGCTATTATGTCTTTGCACCTTAGGGTTTTGTAACCAAGTGCTTCTTAATCTTCATTATTGATGAAGTGAAGAACTTTGCAGCCAACATCTTCTTTTAGTTGGTGATTAAGTCGCGTACTGGGATCTGCGCAATTGGTTAGTCACGTACTGGGATTCGTGCATCAAAAGGGTGGCGTTCATATATTGAAGAGTTCAGAGGTTCTGAAGCGGTAGAAGGTTTCTGCTGTGAGTTTATCTATAGGGATTGTAGAGTCTAGGGACAAAGGTTTTGTACTAGATCTGAAACTTCTCTTTACTATTGTGGATTGCTTTTCGGGAAGGTTTCCCCCCAGGTTTTTTACTGTGAAATTAGTTTGTTTCATTGGTTTTCCTAGGTTATCATATCTTGTCTTATTTATTTTTCCGCTGCATGATTTTGACATGATATTGATGTTTATTTGTTTTAACAAGTTTTATTCATAATAAATCTAATTAACAACTTGGGTTTAAAACTTGTTAATTCTATCAACCGGGGTCTAAATTTTCCCAACAATCATCCAAATTAAAGTTTCAATTCTTTTAATATGAAAATTTCACGCCAATACTTTTTGGTTAATGTTCCTTTAGGATTATATCATTTGTCATAATTTTGGCATAATTTGTTGAAGTGGTGGATTGTGAGTGTTGAACAATTACTTTCACATGAATTCTCCATTCACAGTTAACCATATTAGAATTTTTGCAAAAGTCGATTCACCCACTCTTTGAGCCAAAGCCAGATCAAACCTCCGTGGTCCTTTGCATACACCACCGTTAGCCTTAGCCACCACCCTCACGGTGAAACCTTACCCTTGGAATCTTATCTTCTCTTTCCAGAACCCGAATCAAAGGTTAACCTTGCAAACCCACAAAATGATGGTGTGGTGTCCTAGGAGATCACAGACAGACTGTGAACCAAAGCTAAGGCGATGCGTGAACTCACACGCGGTGGAACGTGGGTTCAGATTGGTGGCTGTGGGCGCAACGTGTGGTTAGGGAGTATGCCTCGACCGAGTAGAGTGGGGCAGAGAAAAGATAAATGGAGTTTCCATCTAGTTTTATGGTCTAGGAACCATGTATATTGCACCTTTACGTGGAAGGACTAAGTCTTACTACCAGAGTATAAGTTCGAAGTTTAGGTACGGTTTTGGAAAGGTGTTAGGCATCCAAAACCACTCGACCCGTGGGTCAGCTTTCATTCATTGTGTCTTATGTCTTAATCCTATTAAAGGAACATTCAACATTGCATTCTATACTCACACACACACACACACACACTAGCTTACATCTAAGCATACAACATGACATCAATCATCCCAAAACCCTAACATACATCTATCATCATATCGTCATAAACCCTAGCATGTTCCTATCTCATTACATCCAAGGCAGTAAACACATCATGGTAGCAAGCAAGCAAGGTGTATCTAAGGCAGCAACATGGCAGCAATCAAACAAACATGTTTATCATATTTAAAGTATAGCACATGGACTTTGCATATACTCATTCATCAAGGGAATATCAAGGTCATGTAACAAACAAATGCATGATCATGTGAAATGCATGACTCACTTTTACTTACCTTGCTACACCATAGCACCTATGCATTAATGCATGGATATTTGAATGCATGTTCATGGCATATCAAAGCAACAAATAAAATGAAACCCTAATCTAGCATGTTAAAGGCAAAAAGACAATCAAACAGAGAAATAGAGACTTAAGAACATAAAAACAAGACAAAATAGAGGCATATTATATAAGAGAAACAAAGAAACAGAAGTAGAAAACTCGGATTAGAGTTTCTGGGCTTGTGTACGTGTATGCATACATATTGCCTACGTACGCAGCCCAGTTGTGTGCGTACGCATACACACCCGAAACCCTAACCCAGAAATAGCAAAACAGAGCAAAACTTAAAACTATAAATCTAACAACCTAACATGCTTTAAATCATAAAACAGAGAACACCTAAACTAAATGGACATATTGCAACATAAACAAGAAAAAAAAAACAAAGAGAACAAAAAGATTAAAACAAGAAAAAGTAAATAAATGAAAAAGAAAGTTTAGAACTAGTACCTCAAAAATAAAAGCTCTTTGGCTTGATTTTGACCGTTTCCTCAATCAAATCTATTCACAATCAAATAAGGAAGTGATTAGTAATCTTAAAACTCAAAGATCAAGGCCAAAAAAGGCCCCAATCAAAAGAAAATTGACTTAAGGATGTTTTGTGAAAAACTCCCTCTTTGATTCACTATTTCTAGTGAATTTTAGGTTTTCCCGTAGGATTTTCTGTATGTTTTCTGAAATATACTGTTAGGTTCTAAAAGTTTAGAACAATTGGCAAATCGTGAACACAAACTTGTCTAGATATAGATCCTAGAGTCTGTAGGTTTTATTAGATAATGCTCAAGGTGATTCAAGTCAAGATTCAAGAACAAGTAAGCTACAGAAAGTAGAGTTCAGAAACTGCCTGGTTCGATCAATCGAAAGACAGGCTCGACTAATTGAAATACGGTTCTGCATAATTCTATTTCAGCCCAAACTCTACTTAAACGTATTTGGTTTCAAGTAAAACACTCCTAGTATATAAAGGAAACCCTAAGCACATTTTTATAAGGCTTTTTAGAGAGAGAAGAGTGTGCCTCTTTTGTATCTAGGGTTTTGTACCCAAAAGCTCTCTCATGTCTTCTACCGGTGTTATTCCTTGAAGAATCTCAAGATTTGGTATTGTAGAAGTTGCTGCCTTCTCTAGTCATCAAAGGTGCTAATGATCTAAACCTTCGAGGGTGGTCTTGGAGTCACAAACAGGAGAGTTTGTGTTACTAAACCTTTGAGTGTGATCTCAAAGTCACAAACGTGGGTGTTTGTGTTTTTGCAAAGGCCAAAGAAAGAAGTAGTCCGTGGACTTGGAGCTATCATGGGGTCGTGGTAGTAAGTTTTCTACTCGAGGTAGCAATAGGATGTTAGTGGTCTAAGTCGCTATTGTGTAAACTTCAATTTTTTCATAGTGGATTTGTTGTTTTACATTGAGGATAGCTAGGTTAAATCCTTCCTAGGTTTTTTACCGGTTTGGTTTTCCTGGGTCATCATATCATTGTGTTCTTTATATTTCCATTGCTTTGCATGATATGATTGTTTTGTTTTAACCTAGATCTTAATAATAAACCTAAGTTTTCACTTGGTTAATTAATTAGGTTAAACAATCTAGTTTTACAGGGGTCTAAAAACGTACATATACCATGTAAAGCTTTATATAGTTGAAAAATTAGGGTTTGGAATGGCTCCCAAACAATGTGGGATTCATTCCAAACCTCAGTCTTTAATGCAAAAAACCTTCCTTTCATAACTTCTAGAACCCTAGTTGCGTATGCAGGTCCATGCTTGAGTACACATGTATTAGACCTGCGTACGCATGCACGTGTATACGTACACAAGTCAAGGGTTTTCTTGGCCTTTATTTTCAAAAAATAGCTTTATTTGCTTATAAAAATTATATTTTCCATTTAAACATTTCTCAAGTCAATTTAGAATTTGATTGGATCCTAAACCAACCTTGGGCCTTCGAATTTCAGCATCATTAGGGAACAGGGGCCTGAGTTGTAAGGGGTATAAATTTTGGTGTCTACAGATGCCCCTTTTTTGATTCGTGAGCTCCGATAACGAAATCAAAAGAATAAGGGACAAAACATTTTGTTTCAACGTATAGCTCAGGCCCAACCCACGCACACGGCACACAACACGCATACATAGGGTGGGGTGCAACTCCATAGAGTTGTGTGGGATTCATATGTCCGAATTCCCACCTTTGCTACTCAGGAAACAAGCAAAGATAGGTTCACTATCCTAGAACCTGTTTTCCCAATTGCAAGCAAAAAGAAAACAAACAAGGACAACGGCCGCAACCATTAACCAAACAAACAAGGTGCTCTTACGAGCTCAAAAGGATACATATCTGTGTTTCCATCTGGGGCTCTTGTCTCAAACTTTTCCAAGTGGCCTGTGCCTCTGGGTAATACTTGTCTTCTCTGTCTCTATCTCTACCTATTCTAGTGAGGATCTTGCCTTAGGATGACCTTGGTCTCTGTCTCTATCTCTACCTCTTCTACTATGCCTGCATGTTCAATTCTCTCAGGATATGTGCACAAGTTCTATATGATGTAGGGTTTATGCATGCATGTTCAATTCCCTTGGGATATGTGCACAATTTCTGTATGATGTAGGGTTTGTACCTACATGTTCAATTCTTGGAGGATATGTGCACGAGTGGCCTTAGTGTTTCGACTTACGAGGAAGTCCTGTGTGAAAAATCCACTAGGGATGATGAAAAACTCACTAGGGAGTATGATTTACTAAGAAGTGTGTTGGTGACCCATGCGGGAGTCTTCTTGGTATGTAGTTCACTAGGGAAGATAACTTGCTGAGAATTTTGGTGATGACCCATTGTGAAGCCTTCTTAATGATCTTGACCTATGAGGAAGTCTTTAATGGTGGGCGATCCACTAGGGAGGAAAGGCTCACTGAGAATTGTGGGTGGTCCACTGGGATTGAGATAACTCGCTGAGGAGTTTAATGGTGACTTTGACTCACTGGGAATTTTTTGATGGTTTTGACCCACAAAGAAATCTTTGATAATGGGTAGTCCACTAGGGAAAAATTTTCTTCTTCTTTTTCATACCTTACTGGGGATATTTTGTGGATTACACTCTCGAGGAGGTTTTATCAACTCCATAGGGAAGGTTCCTTCATAACCCTCAAGGGGTTGTCCTTGTGCCTTAGACCCTTAGGGGAGTCCCTTCGTGATATTATCCTTGGTGATTTCCGATCCACCGAGGTATGTTCTTGATGCTTTCAATCCACTTGGGATACTTTGATGGTCTTTATGTCTTTTACCTGTGATAGGCCAAGAATGTATTGACCCCTTTGGTAACTTAATCAAATTAATTAGCAAAGTGAAATCAATTAGATTCAATTGCATGCAATAAGCGTGGTAGCACAAACAAATCACCAACTAAGTTAAATGCAGCAGAAAATAAATTTTACACAGGTGATTTGTTTACGAATGGGGAAAACCACCGAGGCAAAACCCCACCGGGTGAATTTAAGGTCACCACTCCTAAGAATCCACTATTATCAAAACAAGTAGTTACAAGTAAAAGGAATCCTAGTACTTAATACCAAGTTACAGTTGAAACCTTACCCCAATACCCAATTGGACTTGTAATGTAGTGGCAATCTTTCCTTTCAATGCATGAATCCCTGTACGTGACTAACCAATGATGCACGGATCTCAATATGTGACTTACACACCAACTTGAGGAAGATGTTGGCTGCAAAGTTCTTCAATTCATATAACAATGAAGATCAAGAAGCTCCTTGGTTACAAAATCCTTAGCGCAAAGATGCAGTTGCTTCTAGAGAGAATATGATGAACTAGGGCAAATTCTGTCTCCGGTCACAATTTACATGCACAATGACTTTTCATCAAATTGCATCACCTTTGATGGCCCTTAAAATAATCTTTATATATGTTTGGGTTGTGAGAAAAGAAAACCTACAAAAATACACATGGATATGCGTGAAATCAAATCTAGAAATCTGAATTTCGTAATTCTCGATAGAAAAGCTCCTACATGATTTCCGACGATATGTTCAATCTCACCTACTGGAATGGGGCTGTGAGGCTGAATGATCCTCCCTCATTGACCCATAGGCTGAATGATCATCTCTTAGAGAATGCATGGACCAAATTGGTGAGTTTTCCAAACCTTTCTCATTTTCTCATTTTGCTTTAATCTTCCATTTTAATATGTTTTTGGACATATAAATGCTTGGGTTTTGCTATGGAATGGGTCTAGATGAAAACCTGACACTTTAGAAGGGATAGGAACATGTTTAGGGTGAGTTTTGATCAAATGGTGGTTGAAAATGTCGAAAAACACTTCTTTATCTGTGCTCATGCGTATGCGGATATCAACTTGTGTACGTAGCCTTCATTCATGCATACATATACTTAACTCATGCATACGCAGGCTCTTTTCATATGTACGCGTTCATGTTCTTTAGATTACACAGACGCATGATCTAACTCGTATATGATTGTGGCATCCCTACGTACGTAGACACTGACCTGCGTACGCATACTGACACTCAGAAACCCTATTTTAACTGTTTTAGCTCCTTTTTCACTTATTTTCTCGCTAGATTGTCATTTTAATGCTCTATTTTCATCCTTTTGCACTCCTTGCTTGCTTTCTCAGGCAGAGGCAGCACAAATCATGTCGCTTCAGGGTATCAGATCATGACTGAGGAGACTACGGGCCACATACATGCTACGGGCTTCGAGCCCATCATTCGTTTGCTGCCAGAGACCTCTGCTAATGCCACCTTAGTGTAGTGCTTGGCTGAAAGGTGGTGGGACACTACCAACACCTTCCATATTGTTGACTGGGAGATAACCGTGACTCCGCATGATTTTCACTAGATGACCAGCCTTAGGTGTGATGGGGCACTTATCAACCTTAAAGGCGAGTCAGGCGTGCATCTGGGCATAGAGTTGCTCGGGAGGAGGTACTCAATGGACACAATCTGTTACTTCGACATTGAGACAGATTACCAACCCCTTTCGCAGGAAACTCTTGGGGACCATGCCCAGATGGCTAGGGCATTTATGTTGTACATCCTAGGGACCTATCTTTTTTCCAATGGGGGGGCAGACAGTGTCCTTGAGGTGGTTGTCCCTCTTTCATGACTTCAAGGGGACCCGGGAGGCCAACTAGGGGCAGGCGTGCCTTGCCTACTTGTACTCTTCCTTGGACACGCTTAGCTGGGGAACTTTGCACCAGCTTGTGGGGCCTTGAAAGCTCCTTGAGGTTAGTTTTCTTTTCTTCTCTTTTTCTTTTGTAGCTCATGTATTTCCCATTATTATTTTCATCCACATGTCGTTTAGGATTAAAGAAAACTGTGCCTCATGTTCTGCATTCATGCCTTTGTCTTGCAAACTGTCATCTTGCAACTGCTTTTCTTGCAAACTATCATCTTACGAACTGCAACTATTTTTCTTGCAAACTGTCATCTTGCAAACTACACTCATTCATCTTGCAAACTATCATCTTGCAAATTGTTATCTTGCAAACTATATTTTCTCTTTT
Organism: Quercus tomentella; assembly: GCA_028535165.1. Classification (NCBI taxonomy): domain Eukaryota; kingdom Viridiplantae; phylum Streptophyta; class Magnoliopsida; order Fagales; family Fagaceae; genus Quercus; species Quercus tomentella. The sequence continues at coordinate 23,431,594 of JAPQVY010000001.1, read as the reverse complement.
CAGCATTGGGCTGTGAATTATGGTCTTATTGCTCGTGGAGCGGAGGTGTATTTAAGGAGCTTCTCCTCGGTTAGGACTCACTTTGACAAACTTTCTTCTGAGGAGGTGAGTTAGACATTCACTTTTCGTTGTTACTATCTCTTGCTTTCTCTTAGGATTTTTTTTTCTAACCCTATGTGTTGTTACAGGTCATTTGGAGTCCTTGGGCGGGTGCCCTTGCTATTCCAAACCCAAACTTGGAGGTGGCCACCATTATCACTTTTGGGATCACCCAGCCTTTCACGGGTGCCGACTTAAGGGCGCTATACTTGGTGGAAAGGGTACACTGAAAATTGGTGGGTAAGGATGCTCCACAGGTTCCGATGGACCCTTTGGTGTTTATGCTTGCCCCGCTTTCCATGAAAGACGTTGAGTACCAATTATAGAGGAATGGCATTCCCTATGCCCAGCGGGTTACAGTTGAGCTGGATTATGAGGAGTTCAATGGCACTCGCCTCATGCCCTCCCTTGCTCCTGTGGTATGTGCTTTCCCTCTTCTCATTCATTTCCATTTTTTTCCTTTGCATTGCCTCACATGATGATGTTCAAATGGGATACTTACATCAGGCTGGCCTTGTTGTTGGTGCTCTTATTGACCCTCCCCACTTACCCTGGACGTTCTATGCCTATGGTCCTTACAGCTTCGCTCAGGAGCATGCGATGTGACGTAACACAAACGTCATGGGTTACCCTTTTTCCTGAGGGTACACGAGTGGTGAGTTCTCCTTCATTCTTATCCTTTCTCTTCTTTTCTTGCATATCCTAACAATTCAGCTCACTATAGAGGAGCATGAGGAGCTGGTTTGACTTACAGGGAACCTAAACTGGAGATGACTGAGTATTCCAAGTAGATCTATGGTCCTAGAGGGTTTGCCTACCTAGGTGATGATGATGATGGTGATGATGATAATGATGGTGGTGATCCAGAGGCCACTCCCAACTACTAGCCGAGGAAGAGGCATCACCAGTGATCCTGCAGACAGACAGATAGACATAGACACAGACACAGAACATATTTCCAGTTTTTATTTCTCTTTTCTTTTTATTAGCATGTATTTATGCACTTTAGCTTTTATTCAAGACATTGGGTTGTATTTAAGGCATCTTTTACATTTCTACTTTTATTTAAGACATGTATATAATTTACAACTCATGGGGATAAATGTTCTAGCTTTCACACAATTTTATTTTCCTTGGTCTTTGATGCTTGAAAATTTGAGCTCGAGTGTGCATTAAGTATTCCTTTAGGCTATAGGAATTATAGGAGGAGTCTTGGTGGAGGAATCACACTTCAAATAGGAAAAGAAATTCAGCTCTGCCTTCTTTCATGCGTGCGCATATGCATACCTGTGTGCGCAGGTGTTGACCATGCGTATGCAGCCTTGACCCTGCGTACGCATGACGCAGGCCTAAAAAACCCTAGCTGCCTTATTTAAGTATAAAATAGCCATTGGGGGCCTCCAAACCCTTACCAAACGTATTCTAAACTCAGAAAACACTCTTGAAGGCTTTCCAATGGCAGAATTCTCCCCTTTAAAGGTCTCAGCATGGATCAAGAAGCTTGGCTCTATCTTGCATCTTCCTATATCATCAATGGCAGAATTCTCCCCTTTAAAGGTGGATGAACCTCTTTTCGTGCTACTGCCAACTTTTGAATTCCTACTCGACATGTTTTTCACTTTAATGGGGTAGAAATATGCCCCACTATTGAAAAGTTCAATGCAATCATGGGTGAACCTACGATTAACACTCTTATTCTTTCTACTATTGGCGAGGATTTTATTGCCTTAGTTCAAGCTATTTTGGGGGTTTCTCTTGACATGGCACAGCACTGGTGTATATTTAACATGTTGAACATCCGCTCGGTTTTTGTGTACTTCTCTTGGTTGACTGTTCCCGTGGCCGGTAGGACACGTTCTTATTATCTTAATGCTTTCTGTTTATGTCTTCTTACGAGATACTTCTTGATGCATGAGGCAGTTTGCATAGATCAAAGGATATGCTAGGTGGTTAGCAATCTGAGGAGGGGAAACCCAATGGGCATGGTCTTGGCTGAAACTCTCAATGGTTTGGATGTGGTTCATTGAAAGGAAGCAAACTTCTTGGCAGGGAGCTCTCTCCTTCTCCAGGTATAATCCCTAATTTTTGCCTAGGTTCTCAACCTAGTGGGATTCCTCTAATTTTTGCATGGATTGCCTTTTAGTTTTCAACCCACTGAGGCTCCTTATATCGTCTTTGCATTTGTATTTTTGTCTTTATTCTCTCATTTTTCCACTCATGCTCTCTTTTTCACTTCTTCTCTCTTCTCTTTTCTAGATATGGCTATATGAGAGGCTTTGATTACTTCATCCTCCCACTATTCCTCCTAGTCAATACCACCCCAAGCATTATTTTGACTGCAAGCCCAAGCATGCTAAGCCTTGATGAGTTTATTGAATTCATGAAGCGTATTGAAGTCTCAGATATTCAATGGGTAATGGACTGGTGGCGTATTTTAGGCATGGTCAACTGTAGCTTTAAGGATAACTATGCTCCTTTGGTTGGTTTCCACCGTTGCTCTTACTACTCTACATGTCGTATTGCAAGACAATTTGGTGACCATCAAAGAGCTCCTAGTGATGATGGTTCCTTCCATACCTTGGCATTTATGAAGAGAATTTTGGCCAGAATTCGTGAGACTTGGTCACAAAGGATGGTAACCAAAGGACTCCACTTTCCTCAGTTCCTTCATCCAACTTCAAGGTACAAAAAATGGCTAGAGGCTAACATGAAGTGGGTTCATATAGATGAGAAAGCCTACAAGAGGTCCAACAAAAGAAAGAAGGTTGACTGACCACCTTGATATGCCCTAAATTTTACTTTTCTGCACTTTATGATTCTCATGCCTTTTCTTTTTGAATTTAATAAAGGATTGGAATGTTCCAAATCCCCTATGGAAACAGTTTACTATCTGTTAGTTTGAGTAATAAGAGAATCATCCATTTATTATCTTTGCTTATTGTCATTATTTTTCTTTTTCTTTTTTTTTCTTTTTTTTTTTCCATGCCATGTAATTTTTGCCCATGATGTCCTTACAGGAATTTTTTCCATGTCCATGGTCTTTTCCCTTATCTTTTGCCTAGACATGCCCTTTCGAGTTTTCAATCTAGTTGGGTTCTTTTGCCTTAATTTTTGCCTTGACCACCCTTTCGGGTTTTCAACCTAGCAGGCTTTTTCTTTTTTTTCTTTTAAATGTTATATCTTCGAAGCCTATCCATGTTAATTGGGCGAAACATCTCTTTTTTATCCAAATCTGTAATTCTTGTAGAACCTCCTAACGTGATTTTCTTGATAATAATAGGCCCAAACCATCTTGGCTTCATCTTCCCTCTTGGATCAAAAGTTTCACCCCTAAGCACTTTTAGGATCAAGTCCCCTTCTTTAAGGTTTCTAGGTTTCACTTTTTTGTTAAATACTCTAACAATCCTCTTTTGGTACCCTTGTGCATGGTATTGTGCCCTAGCTCTCTTCTCATCTATCAAAGCCAATTGCTTATATCTTTCTTTCATCCAATCTTCCTCTAGGACTTTGGTTTCCACCAACACTCTTAAAGATTGTATCTCCAACTCAATGGGAAGGACCGCCTTGCTTCCGTAGACCAAAGAGTAAGGGTTTGCCCCAGTCTATGCATAAATAGAAGTTCTGTAACCCCATAAGGCAAACGGAAGCTTCTCAGCCCAATCCTTGTATGTCACTACCATCTTGGCTAGGATATTCTTGATGTTCTTATTAGCTGCTTCTACAGCCCCATTAGTCTGCAGTTGATATGGCGAAGACTTATGATGCTCAATGTGGTATAATTCCATGATACTTCGAACCTCCCCCTCAAAGTGAGATCCATTGTTTGAGACGATCTCTTGTGGTACCCCAAATTGGCAAATGATTTTATTCTCTATGAAGTGAGCCACATGCTTGGCTTTTAATACGAAGTAAGAGGCCACCTCTACCCACTTGGTGATGTAGTCAATCGCCACTAGGATGTACTCACATCCATTCGATGCCTTAGGGGCTATTCTTCCAATCACATCTATGCCTCGGACTGAGAAATGCCATGGAGAGGTCATGCTATATAGCTCACTAGGTGGCAGGTGATTCAGATTCACATGTATTTGGCAGTCATGGAAACTTTTCATAAATTCCACACAATCAGTCTCCATCGTATTCCAATAGTACCTTATCCTCGGGATCTTTTTGGCTAACATTCTCCCATTCATGTGAGGACCACAAATCCCTTGATGAACTTCTTCCATGACTTTCCCGGCTTTTTCTTTCTTCAAGCAACGGAGGTGTATACCATCATAGGATCTCCTATAGAGTTGTCCTTCACATAGGATGTATTGCATAGCCATCATCCTAATCAAATAACGTTCTCTCTTATTGGTACCGTCAAGATACACCCCCATTTCCAAGAATTTCATAATGTCATAATACCAAGGAACCCCTTCTTCTTCTATAGCCAAGACTAAAGACTCACCCTTCCCCTTGTGTATCAACTTATAACTCTATTCAATCTCTAACGGTCGTGTCCACGCCCCCTCAAATATTTCAACCATTGAGGCCAAGATGGCCAAGGCATCTGCAAACTAATTTTGAGCTCTAGGGATGATAATATATTCAATCTTATCAAAGGTTTTGGTCAAATCCTCTAAATATTGCTGATAAGGCTTCTTTCACCTGCCACAATCTTTGGGCTTGAGCTATAACCAAGGTCAAATCTCCAAATACCTCTGCCTCTTTTACCTCCAATTCTTGGAGAGATTCCATTCCAGCAATACAAGCTTCATATTCTGCCATGTTATTAGATGCCTCAAAGTTCAACTTGACTGCCAAAGGCACATGAGATCCATTGGGGGTGATCAAAAGTACTCTATCCCATTCCCATATTGGTTCACGACTCCATTGAAGTACATTTTCCATGCCCCTAGTTCGATGTCCAAAATATCCTCGTCTAGAAAATCCTCTCTACCATCCTTTCCTCCACGGGGTTTTTGGCACAAAAATCTGACACAGTGCTCTCTTTGGTAGTCTTCCTTGCCACATACTTTAAATCAAATTCTGCCAATAGGATTAACCATCTTGATATTCTTCCACTCAAGGCGGGTTTCTCAAATAGATACTTCAAAGGATCCATTCTGGCTACAATCCATATTTGGAAAGGCAAGATGATTTGTCTTAGTTTTCGCACGGCCCATACGAGAGCAAAGCATGATGTTTCTATGGGCGTGTATCTAGTCTCATAATCATGGAATCTTTTGCTTAAGTAATACATGGCTTTCTCATTCTTATCATCATCTTCTTGTGCAAGCATACTTTCGATCACATCTCCTATGATAAAGAGGTATAGAAGTAGCGGCTTTCCATGCTTTGGGGGTATCAAGACAAGTGGATGGAGGAGGTATTCCTTGATAAGTTTAAAGGCTTTTTGACATTCATCATTCCATACATGGGCTTCATTCTTCCTTAACAGCTTGAAGATGAACTCACAAGTGGAGGTAAGTTTGGCAACAAATCGGCTGATGTATTGTAATCAACCTAAGAATTCCCTTATCTCCTTCTCGCTCTTGGGTAGAGGCATCTCCAATATGGCTTTGATCTTTGATGGGTCAATCTCGATCCCCCTATCACTTACTAAGAAGCCTAACAATTTCCTTGTGGTTACCCCAAAGATGCGCTTTTAGGGGTTCAACCTTATTCGATACTCATTGATCCTTTCAAAGAACTTTCTCAAGTTGATGATGTGACCTTCTTGTAGAAGGCAAAATTTTAAGCCAATCATAAAATACCACATTAAAATTTAGTAACAAATCCTAAATTAATATGTCATTAAATTAGATAAATCAAGTGTTGACATGTGTCATTTAAGATGATAATTATCTTAATTAAATAGAGATAAATATCTTGATGATAATTATTCTAATTATATAGAGATAAATATTTCAATTAAATTAGAATGATAATAGTTAATCATTATCTCTATTAAAATAAATAAAAATAGAGACAATTATCTATAAGGAGGTCAATCCCAAGTGGGACTTATCCTTTGAAACCACTATAAATAAATGGCATACCTCCTCTCATTCCACATAATTTTTCTAAGACGTCAAAACTCTGGAGAAATTCTGCCTCAAGAACACATGAAGAACATTCAAAGAAGTTCTTTGAAGTTCTATTGGAATTAAGCAAAAAAGCCTCCATAAACTTCAACAAACCCTAAATCTTTAAAGCTCAACGGATCAAGCCTCTAAAGCCCCAAAGAACTTCAACTTAAGAGCCTTCACATTCGAAGACTTGAAGAACAATAAATCTCTAATAAGCTCAAAGCTAGAGATTTGTTATGAAGACCATTCAATCCATCTTCCAATCAAAGTCAAGAAGATTTCTTGTTCGAGTCAAGTTCAAAGAATATAGAATTAGAGGGTATTCTTTTGTAAAAGAATTGAAATAGAGATTGTATTCATTATTCATCAATACAAATTTATATTTGCAAACCATATTTCTTTTCAATTGTTTGATTTTCCCTAATTGAGAAATTTTGTGTTTACACTTCTCTATCCTTGGATTTCACAATCATGTCATCAACATATACCTCAACCTCATTGTGCATCATGTCATGTAACAAAGCTATGGCCATCCTTTGGTAGGTTGCTCCCGCATTCTTGAGCCCAAATGGCATTACTGTGTAGTAGTAGATTCCCCATTCCATGGTAAAGGTGGTCTTAGTCATATCCTTAGGAGCCATTTTGATCTAGTTATATCTTGAGAAACCATCCATGAAGGACATCAAGGCATTACCAGCCATATTATCCACTAGGACATCTATGTGAGGAAGAGGGAAATCATCCTTAGGGCAAGCTTTGTTTAAATCCCTAAAATCCATGCACATTCTTACCTTTCCATCCTTCTTTGGTATGGGCATCCACTTAACTTAGTGCACGGGTTTGATGAACCCTACTTTCAATTGCTTTGTGACCTCTTCTTTGATCTTTAGAAGCCATTCGGTTCTCATACGCCTCAACTTTTACTTAACGAGTACCATGTGAGCATGGGTATCAATGTGGTGTTGAGCTATCTCAGGATCAATACTAGGTGTACCTTCATAGGACCATGCAAACACTTCTTGAAATTCTGTGAAAAGGTCTTTGAGATCCTTTCTTTCCTTTTCATTTAGGGTTGAGCCAATTTTAATTAAGCGTGGATTCTCATTATTGCCCAAATTAAGAGTTTCAAAAGTTAGTTCCATAGGTTTAATTTTCTTTTCCAGTCGTTTTTTAATTTCATTTTCAAATTCATTAGAATCATTTAAGTGCAGAATTTTAATATTATGGGACACATCAAAATATGCCAAATCAAAATTCTTCTTATTGAAAATGTTGAAAAGTACATTGGAACTTGCATTACAAAATTTCTTTCCCACATTGTTAGAAAACTCAACCCAAGTCCAATTATTAAGATGCCCCATGATGAATTCTGTCCTTCTTCTCCTTTAGAGTGCATTACTTTCCTTCTCATCCTCCTCTTCGAACAAAGTCTTCAGCTCAGCGGACTAGTCCTCATATTTTAGAGGCCCTTGCATGCGTATAGCATCAATTGTGTCATATAAAGGTTCACTTTCATTGGGGAAATCCTCATCTTCCTTGTCAAAAAACTAGTCGCCATCATCTTCACTCCAATAACTAATCACTCCATCGTCCTCTTCTTCTTCTTCTTGGGCCAAAACAAGGTGTTGATTGTTGTCGGAAGGAGGGTCTGTGTCATGTTCAAGTATGAAGTGGGTTGGGGTAACTTAAGTTGTCCTCGTCGTTGAGGTCCATTCTAGCCAGTCATGATCTTCCCATGATCCCGCGTTTCCCGATTCAAAAAAGTCATTGATGTTGGCCGTCTTAAAGGTCCATAGTCTGGGAGCGCTTCTTAGTTGTAGTAGGAATTCCGACAAAAGAAAGCAGACTTTTCCTTCAGTCATTACTCAGTCGACATCCTTTTGAGTCAAATTTTCAAACATCGTGGTACGTGGAAAACTGGGAAGATTTTAACGAATTCGGTGAGTACATGTCCCAATTTAAAGGTCCTTTTTAACTTTAGATGTTCTTAGAAAGTCTTTAAGTCCATTTTAATGAAGGCCCAATTACAAAATCACTCCCTTTCCTTTAATGAATTTTGCCCCTAATTTCATTTGGGCTTTAGTCCATTTACAATAATGCTCTCATCTTACTCTCGTGAGCTTTCATTAGAATGTACTTAGAGATTTTCAACCATTTGTCTCAAATATGGGCTTACAATATATCGACCACCTTTGGACCCTTTTTTTTTCATTTCATTATCATCATTTTTTTTTTTTTAAGTAGCCCTCTAGCTAGGATATATTGTAGCCCTCCTTTCAAAGTCCATGGAATTCTCATCATTTTGGGCCTAGGCATAAAAAAAGAGGCCCAAGATTAGGGAATTTCATTTTAACTTGTAGGATGTTGGATGCTAAGTCCATAGCATACTTGTTACCTTAAGCCCAAGATTCCCTTTTTCAAAAGGCCTTTTGATTTGGGCGTATGATAGCAGTTAGGCTATGATCTTATGAATCTTTCAAGTTAAGATATACCTTTGGACTTTGGGATAAGCCTCTTATATGTGAGAACTTCTTTTCTTTTATCCCAAATATCTTAGGGTATGCCATAACTTTTGGGTCACCCTTCAATTTTACATCTTTTATCTTTGATTTGTCCTTTAGAATTAAGTGAACATAAGATATATGGGTGAACAAAAAAAAGATATAAAGGGTACCCTCTTTTTTATAGGATCTAGGATCTCTCTAAGTGTGGGTAGGCTCCTTAAAGCAAAAGGGACAGATCAGTAGGTCACTTATAGTAAGTAGGCCATGATTCCAACCAAGGGTCTAAGTGGACCTTTGTGGATTGGTGGCAAACCGTTAACGTACTCAAAACCCATCATAAGCAATGGCATAGATTATGCATTGGTAGGATGATGAACTTCGAAAGACTTTGGCCTGAATGGAGCATACTCATCTTCCTACTCATCACTAACCGAGGTGAAAAGGACAAAAGAACCAAGTGAAGTGGGGGTAAACAAGTATTGAATAAGCCTTTATTAAGATTAAGAAATAGGACACATTGGAATCAAACACTTTATCCCTAGCAAAGTCGCCATTGTGGGCGCAACGCGTGGTTAAGGAGTACACCTCGGCCAAGTGGATTGGGGCAGAGAAAAGATAAACGGAGTCGCCACCAAATTTTATGGCCTAGGAACCATGAATATAGCACCTACATCAAAGGACTAAGTCTTACTACCAGAGTATGGGTTTGGAGTTTGGGTATGATTTTGGGAAAGTGTAGGCACCCAAAACTGCTCGACCCATGGGTTGGCTTCCAGTCATTGTATCTTACGTCTTAATCCTATTAAAGGCACATTCAACATTGCATTCTGTACTCACACACACACTAGCATACATCATGACATCAATCATCCCAAAACCCTAACATACATCTATCATCATAAACCCTAGCATGTTCCTATCTCATTACATCCAAGGCAGCAAACAAATCATGGTAGCAAGCAAGCAAGGTATATATAGGGTAGCAACATGGCAGCAATCAAACAAACATGTTTATCATATTTAAAGCATAGCACATGGACTTTGCATATACACATTCATCAAGGGAATATCAAGGTCATGTAACAAACAAATGCATGATCATGTGAAATGCATGACTCACTTACTTACCTTGTTGCACCATAGCACCTATGCATCAATGTATGGACATTTGAATGCGTGTTCATGGCATATCAAAGCAACAAATAAAAGGAAACCCTAATCTAGAGACAATCAAACAGAGAAACAAAGACTTAAGAACCAAAAAAAAAAAAAAAAAAGAAGACAAAACAGAGGCATATTATATAAGAGAAACAAAGAAAGAGAAGCAAAAAAGTCGGATTACGGTTTCTCGGCTTGAGTACGTGTATGCATACATAGGGCCTGCATACGCAGCCCAGTTGTATGCCTACGCATACTTCATGTATATGTACGCATGCAGAGAGCACGCATACGCATACACGCCTGAAACCCTAAACCAAAAACAATAAAACAAAGCAGAACTTAAAACTATAAATCTAACAACCTAACATGCTTTAAAACATAAAACAGAGAACACCTAAACTAAACAAACATATTACAACATAAACAAGAAAAAAAAAAAAGAAAAAAAAAAGAAAAAAAAAAAAGAAAAAAAAAAGGAGAATAGAAGGATTAAAACAAGAGTAAAGAAATGAAAAAGAAAGTTTAGAACTAATACCTCAAAAACAAAAGTTCTTTAGCTTGATTTTGACCGTTCCCTTCAGTCAAATCTATTCACAATAAAAAAAGAAAGTGATTAGTAATCTTAAAACTCAAAGATCAAGGCCAGAAAAGGCCCTAATCAAAAGAAAATTGATTTAAGGATGTTTTGTGAAAAACTCCTTCTTTGATTCACTATTTCTAGTGAATTTTAGGTTTTCCCGTAGAATTTTATGTGTTTTCTGAAATATACCATGTAAGGCTTTATATAGTTGAAAAATGAGAGTTTGGAACAACTCCCAGACCATGTGGGATTCATTCCAAACTGCAGTCTTTAATGCAGAAAACCTTCATTTCATAGCTTTTAGAACCTTAACTATGTACGAAGGTTCGTGCCTGCATACATATGTATTAGACCTATGTACACATACACGTGTATGCGAACGTAGGCCGAAGGTTTCCTTGGCCTTTATTTTCCAAAAATAGATTTATTTTCTCATAAAAAATTATATTTTCCATTTTAACATTTTCATGTCAATTTAGAATCTAATTGGGCCTTAAACCAACCTTGGGCCTTAGAATTTCAGCATCATTGAGGAACAAGAGCTCGAGTCGTAAAGGGTACAAAATGTGGTGTCTATAGTGGCGCCTGAACAACACATGCAAACAGAGGGTAAGTCTATGGAGTGATTGTGCTTGTGTGTACTGTGTTTAGGTGAACAAAGATCAGAGGATGCATAAATTTATTTAAAACTAAAATGCACATGAGGGAGGAGCAATCTGTAGCATAAATTAGAAGCAGAATGTGTATACTGTGGTGTGTATTGTGTATAAAAATGAAGATACCACACGGAGATGTGGAAAAGAAAAATGTGAGATGGGTTTTGGGTTTACCCTTACTTTTCCTTCTTCCCTTTTTGTTCTCTTTTCTTTGGTGGTTGCAATCTGTGTTGTTTTGATTTGTTGGCTCCCCTGTGGCCTTGAGTCCATCCATTCTTTCTACCTTTTTTCTGTAAATGTTAAATTGAAAGAAAACACAGAGAGTAGATTAGGACTCACATTAGTACAAGAAAGAGTAAATAAGTAAGAGAGAAGGGAGAGGAAGCTCATTGGTAATATGTAGTCTCAGCATTTAAGTTTCGTCTTCCTTCTCCCTTTTTTTTTTTTAAAAAAATCTCTGTTGCTTGCTCTTTGTTGTTGTTTTTTTTTTTGTTTTTGTTTTTGTTTTTGTTTTTGTTTTTTTTTTGTTTTTTTTTTTTTGGGTGCTTGTGGTTACCTTTGTTGATGTTTGGCTAAAGTGAAAACACAAAAACAAGATTAAGGTTTAAGCTAAAACAAAATCAACAAATGAGAAAATAAAAAGCAAGAGAGAGGAAGCTCATGGTTATGATTGGTTCTCTGATCCTGTTTCTTTTCTTTTCCTTTCCATCTTTTGTGCTATTTTCTGCTGATTTTTTGGGGTTTTGGAAGGGTTTATTTAGATTTACAAGACTGTTTTTGGGTTACTTTTCTGGGCATTTTGGGAGAGTTGTTTCTGGGTCTTCCTATGGGTTTTTTTTTTTTGGTTTTTCTTTTGGGAAAATTTCTTGATATTTTTGGGTTTTTTGATGACAAAATGATGGGGAAGATGGGAAAGAGATGAGGGAGAGGCTAATGGAATTTTTTAGGGGGGGGGGGGGGAGGCTTTGAGCTTGCCAACATCTAAGAGTGTCTCCTCATTTTATGGAAAGGATTCGAAGAGTCAGTAGGAGGGGAGTGTGCTAGGAGTGTGTTGGCAAAGAGAGAGGGAATAGCAAGGGAATCCAGTTGGTAGAGAGAGAAAGAGAGAGAGCTAGAACTTGGGGAGCAAGCCAATTTTGACACTAGGCATCTTCATAGGGAACCACTTGGTAAGATCTCAGCAACATCTTCTAGGAATATCTCTTGAACCTACTAAAACTTTATGTTCTTGGCCCTATCATAGATTGCCACATGGCCTACTTTTAACCCTCCATATGTAACAATTGAATTAAGATTAGCACCACACAAAAAGGGACCTAATTAAATTTGGATATGCGCAATAAAACGGCAAACTAAATGAATTTTCAAAGAATGAAACGCATTCGATGAAATATCAAATATATTTAAGAATTAAAAGGTCTTTCTAGCACACATCCAAATCAAATCAGGGAAAAAAATATACTTTTTATGAAAGATTCAAGATGATATTTTTCACATTTTTCACAATAACTTGCCCAATTCAAGCATGATTTTTGAAACAAAAAGCAATCAATTTGAAGAGAATTTTATGGTATTTAAGTCCACTAAATCCTTAATTCAAATTAGCAAAATTTAGGGCCGGACAAAATACAACATCGACACATACGTTTTGGTGTTGTATTTTTTAGTTCCCCATTACAAGCAATATATCTCTCTTTGTGAGAGACTAGGAAATTTTGGGTGCTCTCAGAAAAGGGTGTAGGTATTGGCACCTTCCCTTTTCAGGATTCTATGGAGTTTCCACTTATTTTATAAGTAAAATAAGAAAACTATACAAATTACAACATATGCTGAATAATAATCTTCTCATTAATTGGAAACAATTACATCTTGATAGACAGAACTTTACATGGCTTTGTTTCCTAGTTACAATCTAGTAAGAAGTACAGGGCCTTGTTTCTTAGTTACAATTTACCCAAAACAAAAATAAGACAATAATTCTACCAACCTAAAATTCTAAGGTTTGGGGTCTAGGTTACAGGATGGGAAGATGTTAGGCACCTACCCTGCCCAAACAAAGTCTGGTCTTCTAGACTATAAATGACCATTAAATACCCATATTCAGAATGTCAAATGATGTACAACAAATGCCATGTCAAACCCTAGACCTAGGGTTAAAATGCTGTTTAAGAACCTTAGATCTGCAACTTTATTTTTTTGTGTAAAAAAGTTTGATGAGAATGCTTAATGAAAATTTAAATCTGGTTTTTTGTAAAAGAAAAAGAATGATTTTTTAATAAAAATTCATATCTGGTTTGGATTTTTTAAATGTGAGAGAAAAACAGATTTTTATTTTGAAAATACCAATTTTTTTATGAAAAATACAGATCTGGTTTTACTTAAAAAAAATAAAAATAAAAAGGTCAAATTTTGTTTTGAAAAATGCAGAACAGATTTTATAAAAAAATGCAGATCAGATTTTTACTAAAAAAACATACTAGATTTCTGTTTTGAAAACTGCAAAACATATTTTTTCTTAAAAAACATACCAGATTTTATAAACAAAATACAGATCAGATTTTTGTAAACAAAATACAAATAAGATTTTATAAACAAAATAGAGATCGGATTTTATAAATAAAATGCAAATCAGATTTTATAAATAAAATGCAGATCAGATTTTATAAATAAAATGTAGATCAGATTTTATCTTTGAAAATCGTAGAGAAAAATGCAAATTTGATTTTAGTTTTGAAAAAACATGGAGAAAAATTGCAGATTTGATTTTGGTTTTGAAAGACATGGATTCTCTTGCAGATCTAAAATCTTAAGAAGAAATTTAACCCTAGATCTAGGCATGTTCATCAACTACCCATGTGAATTTTTCAAAAACAAGAAATAGAGCATGCAATAACATATGACAAACATGGTTATTTAAACACAAAAAGCAACATCACATTCATGAAAAATAAAACATAGATGAGATCATGTTTTTGAAATTAAAATAAAATCATGTTATGGAAAGTAAAGTTAGAATCATACCTACATGAACGTATTCCACAAGCAGAGAACTATCCTAGAGGTCAAAGAGAATGAATTTCTAAGGATTTAAGTGAAGTCACTTAACTGAAAAGAAATTCCTAAAGCAAAGCTTCCAAAATTTCTTTAACGTAAGGGGAGAGGAGAGTCAACAAAAAAGGGGTCCTTATTTCTAATTTTAGTTCCCTATTTATAGAGTTTAGTGCTTAGAAAATAAGCTAGATTGGGTTAGATACGAATTAGGTCGAATTCTTATCGCTAAAAATTCAAAATGGATGTGTTTTAGCTTGATTTGAGTATTTCCGGGTCGGGCCTCGAAGCTGTGCCGATCAGCACTTACCATGTGCTGATTGGCACTCTCAAGTGCCAAGCCGAATTCCCAACTTTGGTTTGATTTGGACTCTTTTTTAAGGATTTTTTGAGTCAAGATTGTACCTGGACGTAATTTTAACTCGTATTCTAAAATAAATCACTTTTATTTTGATAATCAGGTCCTTAAAACAATAATTATCTGATAGATAAATATTCTAAAAGGACTTAATTATCAACAATTCCCTTGTTATCTAATTATCCATTTTATTCCCATGCAACCAAGCTTATTTCTGAGAAGAACCAACAACCAATCACACAAATTATTTATTTAATTTTAATTGTTTGACCAATCAAAATTAATTTCAATTAATCACATGTGATCAGCTTCACCTCATTCAATGCATGCAGACCGTGAAAACTTGATCTTGTGATATCTTTCAATCCGACGGTCCAATTTGGGAATCAAGCATATTGTCGCAACTATTAGAATCTCAAGATCATTTTTATGAAATGTAATGAATGATTTAATGCATGAGATGCAACTATGATTTTTGGGTATTTGAAAATGTCACTTTAGTCATCTTCCAAAACTAAATTATGGGTGCAAAATCAGGTGTCTACACTCTTTATTATAGCTTTGGCTTGATTTTTGTTTGAGCTAATATTTGATTACTTTTGAAGCAAGAATTTAAGTTTATATCAAAACACAATCTTGGCTATCCTAATAACAGATCGGAATTCGATCCATTTCGGTCCACTTCATCAATTTGGTCCGGTTCAATCTACATCAATCCACTTCTACCAATTTTGGCCCAATTTGATCTACTTCGGTCAATTCAGTCCAATTTGGTCTATTCGGTCCATTCAGTCTACTTTAGTCATTTTGGTCTTGTTCAGTCCATTCTGTCCAATTTGGTCCATTTGGTCCAATTTGGCCCATTTGGTCCATTTCAGTCCACTTCAATCTATTCGGTCCAATTTGGTCCATACAATGCACTTAGGTCTATTTGGTCTAATTTGGTCCATTCAGTCCACTTAGTTCTATTCAGTCCAATTTGGTCTATTAGGCCCATTTCAGCTCACTTAGGCCTATTCAGTCCAATTTGGTCTATTCAGTCCAATTTGGTCTATTAGGCCCATTTCAGCTCACTTAGGCCTATTCAGTCCAATTTGGTCTATTCAGTCCATCTGGTCCATTTCAACACTTTGGTCCAATTTGGTGTACCTACTTGAGAATGGCAAAATACAAGTTTAGGTTGAGAATATTATCAATTATTTGAGTAATATCAATTGTAATTATATAATAAGTTTTGGCTATCATAATGATCTTTTTAAGAGAATGGGAATTTGAATAATAACTTTGAAACTTTTTATAGAAAAAAAAATTAATTGTACCAAAAGAAATTAGGAAAATATAATGCATTATAATAATAGTTAGAATAATATGGGCCATTTCATAAAAGAATAATATCAATAAAGATAAAATTATATATTTGTAAAAATAGAGTGATAGAAATTATTTTATGAAATTTTTTAATTTTTAGGAAGAACAAATTATTTACAATAAAATTTAGAGAATAAATTATAAATATTTCTAAAAAATAAATTCTTTTAAGAGAATGAAGAATTTGAATAATTTATTTAAATAAAAATACATATATACTTACATATTTATTTATTTTTCTTGAAGGTATAAATCAACCTCATGCAGTTCATTTTTCGCTTGAATTTAGTTGGACTAAAGTAGACTAAAATGCTACATTAATTTGGCTTAACAAAAGTGTAGTAACAGTAATTACTCTACTTAAGATTTTAGATATTATGTGTTTGAAATTTATACATATATATATTTTAATAAATTGGGATTTAGAATAGGTACTCTTAACCCTAAATATGTCTTTTCCCTATTGTAGAGAGGGAAAATTCCCGACCTATCACAAGCTGACACGTCACATTACCAGGTCCACAAAATATAGCCAATTACAAAGCGCCACGTATTGCTGCTAGGTTTTGCTATCACTACTCAGAAACCAACAGAAATTTGCCAAGTGTCATGCAAAAACCAATCACGCATCAGCGCACGTGTAAGCAATGACATAAGCAGCTTCGCACGTGTAAGCGATGACACAAGCAGCCTCGCACGTGTAAGCGATGACACAAGCAATCCAGCACGTGTAAGCGATGACACAAGCGGACCAATCAGGCTATGACATGTGTCACCAATCAAACTCCGCCATGTGTCGCTCACCCACCTCTAAACTCCTATAAATAGAAGCCTTCCTAAGGCATTTAGGGGAGGGAACTAAGCCATCTGAAGCATTCAGAAGTACAGAAGCTCTGCAGGAATCAAGTCTCAAAGCCTTCAAGAACTTCAAGAACTTCAACCTCAAAATCGAAGAACATTCGAAGCAGAATCATCCAACTTATCTGCCTAGATCCTAAAGTTTGCGGGAATCAAGCCTAAAGTGTCCAAAAACATCAACAAATCACAAATCAGTGAAGTTCTACGAATTCAAGCCTCTAAAGCCCCGAAGAACTTCCACCATAAACCTTCGAAGACGAAGAACACACGAAGAACACGAAGAACGTGAAGAACAAAGGATTTCTAATAAGCTCATAGCCAGAGATTCATTGTAATTCTGTTTCAACAATCTTCTATCCATCCCTTAACCAAATTGAACGATATTTGGTGTTCAAGTCAAAATCACATTACCACAATTCTAATCAGCAAATCTTCCAAGGAGATCGAATCAGAGGATCACTCTTTTGTAATTTCAGAGAATTGTACCACACAATCATCAATACAAATTCGTATTTGTGAAACTATTTTACTTGTTTGATTTATTTCGAACTAGAAATTTAGTCGCTTACAAATTCTGGCACGCCCAGTGGGACATTTCTGCCTCTCATCTCCTTCTCCTTCAAAGAAAGAAATCTTCATCATCTTGCTACCAACTCCAATGGCCTCTAGCAAGAACATTCAAGCTTCAACAATAGCTACTCCAATTAGACTTAGTATGGCTACCACCAACAACTACATTGGTGCAATCAATTGTAGCCAACCTAAAGCTCATAATCAACTTCAAGCTCAATCAACCAAGGAAGCCAAGGTCCAGACAACCATCTCCTTAGACCCTCTTACAAGAAATAAGGTCATCAACAAAGACATCTCCACCTTGGAACACCTTAAGTATGGGGGTAAATCCCCTTCTTCCTTCACAAGAAGTTGGTCGCATGATTTCTCTCCCACCAAAGGGAACCCAAAAAATGAGATTTCACGGGCTCACATCAATTCACTTTCTTCTCCATCATCTTGGGAAGTTGTGTCAGTCATGATGACTAACACCTCTACCATGGAAGAAAAGATGGCTGAAATGGAACAAAGGATTGTCCTTCTCACAAAAGCACTTGAAGATAAGGACCTCCAAATTGCAACTCTAATGAACAAGCTGGAGGTACAAGATTCGGGTGAATCAAGTCTTGGCCCTGAGCACCCACCTGGCTTTACCTTGAAAGGAGAAAACGCCAAGGTTGATAAAGGAAAAGGAGGTGAAGGCACTTCTCAACAGGGACATTCCACCTCAATGGCCTCGATATCTGTCCAACAACTGCAAGACATGATAACAAATACCATTCGAGCACAATATAAAGGTTCTTCTATAAGTTCCCTCACATATTCAAAACCCTACACAAAGCGCATCGACAACATGAGAATGCCAAATGGGTATCAACCCCCCAAGTTCTTACAGTTTGATGGCAAAGGAAATCCTAAGCAACACATTGCTCACTTTATAGAAACTTGTGAGAACGCAGGGACTCAAGGAGGCCTCCTCGTGAAGCAATTTGTTCGTTCGCTCAAGGGAAATGCCTTTGATTGGTATACAGACTTAGAACCTGAGTCAATCGACAATTGGGAACAACTAGAAAGAGAATTTCTCAACCGATTCTACAGCACACGGCGCACGGTAGGTATGATGGAGCTTACCAATACCAAACAATGGAAGGATGAGCCGGTGGTCGATTATATCAATCGATGGCATTCTTTAAGCTTGGATTGCAAGGATAGACTTTCTAAAATTTCTGCTGTAGAGATGTGCATCCAAGGCATGCATTGGGGACTTCTTTACATCCTTCAAGGGATAAAGCCTCGAACATTTGAAGAGTTAGCAACTCGTGCGCATGACATGGAATTAAGTATCTCTAGCCATGGAAGTACAAACCCTCCCATACTTGAGGAAAGCAGAAAGGAAGTAAATAGGAATGACAGGAATGCAAAAGTCAGCCTTAAAGACCCAATGGTTGTTAACACTGCCGAAATCAAGGTTCCAAGAAGAGGAGCAATTGCAAAAGAAAAACAGCTTAAAGAATGGCAAAAGAACGAAGTGCATCGTCTAACTTTTAAGGAACGTGAGCAAAAAGTATATCCGTTCCCTGATGAAGATGTGCCAAACATCTTAGAACAACTATTGCAGTTGAAGCTGATCGAATTGCCAGAATGCAAGCGGCCAGAAGACATGGGGAAAGTTGATAACCCTAACTACTGCAAATATCATCGCATCATTGGCCACCCAATCCAAAAATGCTTTGTCTTCAAAGAACAAATCATGAGGCTTGCCAAAGAAAACAAAATTGATCTAGACTTTAATGAAGTTGTTGGGTCAAACCATGTGACCGTTGCTTGTGATGTACTTTCAACTCTCAGGCAGGGGGCAAACACCATTGGAGCTTACAAATTGATTGACAATAATGGCGTAAGGATCGGCCCCATCAATGGGAAGTTCCTTAAACACTTCTACACTTGAAAATCGAGGATTGCTCCTTGGTAAGAGTTTAAACTGCCCACTGTAGCGCTGCAAGAGTACATGATGTCTTCCCATTACCCTTGAAAGCGTACCAATAAGAAGAAATTAATCCCACTCTATGTCACCAATTGCTAGTGTGGCGTAGTGGTTGGATGCCCATGTCGCCCTTGAGGCCGTCTTGGGTTCGATTAGTGGTGATACCCACTATTGCACACTGAGCCCCCCTTTTTGCAAAAACACATAAGAAAAAAATTATAATAATAAAAAAAAAACAAAGCAAAAAAATCATTTGAACTACGTGATGACTTGATCCCTCTCAAGGGTACGTAGGCAACTTAGTATTTTTTGCTAAGTTCAGTCACGCATTAAAAAAAATTTTCATTAAAAAAAAAAATCATCAAAAAAAAAAAAAAAAGAAATTATCAAAGAAAAAAAATCATCAAAAAAAAAAAAAAAAAAAGAAGAAGAAGAAATTATCAAAGAAAAAAAAAATCATCAAGAAAAAAGAAATAAAAAAAAATCTGTTGAACTACGTGATGACTTGATCCCTCTCCGGGGTACGTAGGCAGCTTAGTACTTGTCACTAAGTTCAGTCACATGGAAAGAAGAAGGATGGCCAGTCTGACTTGAGGAGTTTTTCAACAGTCATCAATGCGCTTTTAAGGTCCCTTTGGTTGGCAAGGCATTGCCCATATTCAATGGATATTCTCCCACATTTCTGAAGTATGCTTTGCACTTATCACTTATCTCCTGGGAGCATCTTCTTGTACCTTACAAGTTTAAGCTACACCATTTCTCTTCTAGGTTGTGCCACTTCATAACTCTGAAATTAGAACCACATCATCTCCCTTCTAAGTGGTGTTGTTTCACATCATGTCTATGAAATCTGGACGACGTCAATTTCTTCCGGAATGATGGTAGATTATATATCTGAAGTCGGTGTGGCATCATCTCTCCTCTATGGGCATGTTCGTGCAATGTCAAGATTTTTGGTAGCATGTTTTAACATCTTTAAAGTCTTGGCGGCATTCTTCTTGAAACTTCAAGGTTTCATTGGCATCTTCGAAATCTTAACGAGAAGTCCTTGCATCTTCAAGATTTTGTTGGCAACTCCTTGCCTCTTCAAAGTCTTAATGAGAGATCCTTGCAATGTCAAAGTCTTGGCGACATTCTTCTTGAAACTTCAAGGTTTCGTTGGCATCTTCGAAATCTTAACGAGAAGTCTTTGCATCTTCAAAGTCTTGATAGGGACTCCATGCATTTTCAACATCTTGTTGGCATCTCTGAAATCTTGATGTCTGGCTACAGTGCTATACGCCCTTGATGTCTGAGCGATGTTGCCTCTGAAAATTGCTTTATGACAAAAATGAACGTTGGCACAGCTTCGGTGTGAATAAAGTATTGACATAGCTTCAATGGCAATGTGGAGTGTTGACATGGCTTCATGAATGTTGACATGACTTCTGTGCAAATGAAGTTTCGACGTGGCTTCATGAATGTTGTCACGGCTTCGGCGAATGAAGTGTTGACGTAGCTTCAATGGCAAAGATGCAATGTTGGTATGGCCTCGGTATAAATGAAGTGTTGACATGGTTTCATGGCAAAGATGAATGTTGTCATGGTTTCAACATGGATGAAGTGTAGATGTAGCCTTAATGCAAATAAAATGTCGAGGCAGCTTTATGACAAAGATGAATGTTGGCACGAATGAAGTGTTGACGTTGCTTCATGACAAAGTTGAATGTTGTCACGGCTTCGGCGAATGAAGTGTTGACGTAGTTTCAATGACAAAGATGCAATGTTGGCATGGCCTCGGTATAAATGAAGTGTTGACGTGGTTTCATGGCAAAGATGAATGTTGTCACGGTTTCGACATGGATGAAGTGTAGATGTGGCCTCAATGCAAATAAAATGTCGAGGCAGCTTTATGACAAAGATGAATGTTGGCACTAATGAAGTGTTGACATTGCTTCATGACAAAATTGAATGTTGGCACGGCTTCAATACAAGGACAGATGCTGGCACGGCTTCATGGTAAAAACTCTTGATGCGGCTATGTTACAGAGACTCTTGAAATGGCTGTGTTGAAAAGATAAGTGTTGGTGCAGCTTAATTGCCAAGGAAAGCATGCTGCATAACAAAAACAAGCAACAGTAAAGAGATTATCAGAAGAAAATCTCATGGCACGTCTAAAAAAAAAAAAAAAAAAAAATCAGTACGAATAAAGCAGGTCATAAAGAAAAAATATATATATATATAAATAAAAAAAAATAAAAAAAAAGGCATAATTTCTCTACACTTAGAATATTATGCTACCCATCAGAGATGCTGCTTGTATAAGTTAGTGCATGCCTTGAGTGGCTTTATATAGAGATCCTCAGAAGCTAGCAGACAAAAGGAAAAACACATGTAAAAAGTTAAAAGTACCATATTTTCAAAGGGTGACGTACCCATTTGAAAAATCAGAAATGTAAAAGCTCATAAATGTATCATGCTGTCAGAAAGAAAAAAAGTTACACTAGACCTCAGAAACAACCTATTGGCCTACAGAGAGGAAAAGCTATGACACTAGACTGTGAATGAGGTTCTAGGCAGGTAAAGGGAAGTTTCTTGTTTTACTGTGTCACCAACCCCTTGAGAAACAGCAGAGACACTCAGTGGTTACCTTGAAGCCACTCTTGCCTGGATTGTCAAATGTTGTCAGGATGGCCACCGCCAAAGAAGACCAAGGTGGCAACATGGCCAACAATGGCTGCGGTCTCCCATTCCAGATTTCTACAATTTCTGACAAGATTTCACAAAAAATCAACCCACAGAAATCTTCTAAGGACTTTGATGAACAAAACCCAAGAAAATCATCCTCAAAAAGCCCGACCAGAACACACAGTGACCAACGGAATAGTTTTTCAAAATCTGCGCAAAACCGGCCTTCATTTCACAAAACTGATACCACAAGGCTGTTAAATGGACTTCGATCTACAAAACCCAGAAATTTCAGGTCCAAAACCCCAGGCATGTGCCTCCACGCGCCGCCAGAGACTACCGACGATCTGCGGCCTAATCCTTCAAATCTGCGCAAATCTACCCATGATTTTGGAAAACTGACTATACCATGGTGTTCTACGGCCTTTGATCAACAAAACCCAAGAATTTCACGCCAAAAAAACTAGGCACGTGCCTCCACGCGCCGCCAAAAGATTCGGCGGCGCGACCTTTAGTCCCACGCGCCGATGAGGACCGCCAGAGCTCGCACGAGCCACACGTGCCATACGTGCCGCACGTGTCCTCAGCACTGTGACGTCATGGATGACGTCATCCACTGCTGACCTGTTGGTCCAGATTCGACCCGGACCGACCCGTTTTGACCCGGATCCGAATCGCCAACGAAGAAAAAAAAAAAAAAAAAGTGAGAGAAAATACCTTGACCAAGTAGACCTCTGACCTTGACCAAAAAAAAAAATCAAAAATTTCAAAACGGACCTATCCCACTCAATTTTTCAAGTACATTCCGATTTTGGGACCCATTTCTTCATTCGAGGCTCGAAAATTGTGCAAACGTCCAATTTCCAAAAAGTTGACTTTTGTGCAAATGTTGACCAAACGTCAAAATTTTTAAGATGGACCTATCTTGCTCAATTTTTCGTGTACATTCCGATTTTGGAGTCCGTTCCATCATTTGAGACTCGGAAATTGTACAAATGGCTCAAATTCCAAGATAGTTGACTTTTATGTTGAAATCAACCTAAAGTCAAAATTTTCAAGCCACACTTGCCTTGCTTAATTTTTCGTGTACATTCCAAATTTGGGGTCTATTTCTTCATTTGAGAATCCAAAATTGCTCAAATAGTGTGATTCTACAACTGTTGGCGTTAAAGTGAACTTTGATCAAGAATCAAGAAGTTCGAGCAAAGCTTGTCCTATTCGAACTTTCACAAAGATTCTGATTTTGAAATCCACTTATTTGTTTTGGACTTGGTGATCACCAATCAAACCCACATCTTTGAAGTACTGACAGTGTCCAAAACTTAAGCTCCTGAGATCAAAATTTGAGATTCATCCATTTAAATGGGATCTCTTCAGGGTTATTCTCCAGACTTCATCAAGACTTCTCCCTCAAAGTACAAATGAACTCTCACAAGTGTGTTGGAACTTGAAGTTACACTGGGTCATTAATTCAACCTACCATTCTTGTTCGGTGCCTACCAGTCTCCAACTTACCATTCCCACCTACCGTTCCCACCTACTGTTCCCACCTACCGTTCTCACCAAAATTTCTTAACTACCATTCTTAACTACCTATCTACCATTCTTCATCTCTCTACTATAAATAGGAGGGCCGGGTTCATCAAAAACTCATCCAAAAAAAAAAAAAAAACATTGAATCATGAAATGAAGATTTGCCTCTTTCAGATTTTCAAATCCCCCTTTTCACAACCATTTCTCACTATGACCTCATCATTCTCAACACCGAGCAACCGATTTTGCTTCATAATCGATTTGAGATCAACCCTCCCATGGTTCGGTCGAAACCCTATTTACAACATCATTGCAGTTTTGAGATCCAAAAAAATTTTGTTTCTCCCCTTAATG
Organism: Quercus tomentella; assembly: GCA_028535165.1. Taxonomy (NCBI): domain Eukaryota; kingdom Viridiplantae; phylum Streptophyta; class Magnoliopsida; order Fagales; family Fagaceae; genus Quercus; species Quercus tomentella. The sequence continues at coordinate 23,407,795 of JAPQVY010000001.1, read as the reverse complement.
ACCGCATTTGTCTATAAAATTACTCATAACAAGGCCTGTATCGACCTCCCATGCTTCCGTGGACTTGGTTGGCCAGGAAATCCAAGTCCGGCTGACACACCTGTTCCTAACCTCAGGGCTCCTGTAGTCTCTTTCCAATTGCTTAGTCTTCCAGCAGAAGCAGTGGTTCGGAACAAACAACAACTTGACTGGTTTCTAAGACCAGAATCACAAGTTAGTTCCATCTTTCATTTTTCTGTGCTTTTCCAACAAGTGGCAGTAGGTGAAGATGGTAAAAAGTGTTGGGGTATCCTACAAATTGTTTTCCATCCAACACTTAAAACAACCTCCAAGGCGCCAGCTCATCAGAATTCAGCCTTTGGTGCCGGTAAATGGTCACCAAAGCCTTATTCCATGTTCTCACTACTATGGGACCCAAAGGTCATCATTGCTGGTACCTCAAAACTCACTTTCTGGAATTACTCCAACTTAAAATCAGCTTGAAGAATTTCAGAAGATACTCTTCTGAAATTACTTCAACTTAACGTCCGTCAGCATGGTCCCATCATGCACGCGCATTCTACTACTTGCCGTCGGACCTCATTCAACATACAGTCAGTTCCATATTCAAAGGTGTACTTCCCATAAACATCTACACCAGAAGGGTCCCAACATACAGGGCCAGCACCATGGTGGTGTATGTTTTGCCCATTTGCTTTGCTTTATCTCCGTCTTCTTCATTGCCACCACCAGCATACCCAGAATCCATAAGCTTCTGAAATTACCTCGACTTAACTTGAGTGATACAATTACGCATGCGCATTCAACCACTTTCCCACCTGTCCTCGTTGTAATCCAAAGCATGATCTTCTGAAATAACTTCACCAGAAGTTCTTAAGAACACGAGGCTAGCTCCATGACCCTGCATGCTGTATCCAGCCACCATTCTCTCATCTTCCCCATCTTCAACATCTTGTGATCGCCGCCAACGATCCAAAATACTCTTTTGAAACTACTTCAACTTAACCTCTGCTAAGAAGGCTCCATCACGCAAGTACGTTCAAATACTTGCAGACCCTTTTTCAGTCTCATTAAAGCCTTTCATATGGGTGGGTCTACTCTTCGGAAATTATCTCATCCTTCTGAAAGCTCCACCACCTTCAACAGCTCCACCACCTTCAACTACTTCACTTAAAGAGTTAAGTGTAAAAACCAGTTTTCGAAACTCATCCCCACACCACACTCCACTCCAAAACTGTGTGTGTAAACGAGTCTCGAGGGGGCATTTGTAGAGAGGGAAAATTTCCGACCTATCACAAGCTGACACGTCACATTACCAGGTCCACAAAATACAGCCAATTACAAAGCGCCATGTATTGCTGCTAGGTTTTGCTATCACTACTCAGAAACCAACAGAAATTTACCAAGTGTCATGCAAAAACCAATCACGCATCAGCGCACGTGTAAGCAATGACACAAGCAGCTTCGCACGTGTAAGCGATGACACAAGCAGCCTCGCACGTGTAAGCGATGGCACAAGCAATCCAGCACGTGTAAGCGATGACACAAGTGGACCAATCAGGCTGTGACATGTGTCACCAATCAAACTCCGCCACGTGTCGCTCACCCACCTCTAAACTCCTATAAATAGAAGCCTTCCTAAGGCATTTAGGGGAGGGAACTAAGCCATCTGAAGCATTCAGAAGTACAGAAGCTCTGCAGGAATCAAGCCTCAAAGCCTTCAAGAACTTCAACCTCAAAATCGAAGAACATTCGAAGCAGAATCATCCAACTTATCTGCCTAGATCCTAAAGTTTGCGGGAATCAAGCCTAAAGTGTCCGAAAATCAACAAATCACAAATCAGTGAAGTTCTACGGATTCAAGCCTCCAAAACCCCGAAGAACTTCCACCATAAACCTTCGAAGACGAAGAACACATGAAGAACATGAAGAACGTGAAGAACAAAGGATTTCTAATAAGCTCATAGCCAGAGATTCACTGTAATTCCGTTTCAACAATCTTCGATCCATCCCTCAACCAAATTGAAGGATATTTGGTGTTCAAGTCAAAATCACATTACCACAATTCTAATCAGCAAATCTTCCAAGGAGATCGAATCAGAGGATCACTCTTTTGTAATTTCAGAAAATTGTACCACACAATCATCAATACAAATTCGCATTTGTGAAACTATTTTACTTGTTTGATTTATTTCGAACTAGAAATTTAGTCGCTTACACCTATATGTAAGTGCACAAAAATGGACTGAAGTGGACACAAATGGACCAAATGGACAGAATATGATCGAATGGGAGCAAGGTGGACCGAATAGGATCGAAGTGGACTAAATAGGACAAAGTGGACTGAATAAGACCGAAGGGGACTGAATAGGACAAGAGTGGATTGAATAAGAACGAATGGACAGATTAGGACCAAAGTGGACATAATGGACATAATATGACCATAATGGACCAAATAGGTCCAGTTTCGACTGAATAGGACCGAAGTGGACTCAATAGGACAGAGTGGACCAATGTGAATTGAATAAGACTAAAGGGGACGGAATAGGACCATAGTGGACCGAATAAGAACGAATGAATAGATTAGGACCAAAGTGGACATAATGGACTGAATAGGAACAAATTGGACCAAATAGAACCAAATTGGACCATAGTGGACAAATAGGACCAATGTTGACTGAATATGACTAAAGTGGACAGAGTGTACCGAATAGGACTGAGGTGGATAAATAGGACCAATATGGACCGGATGGACCCAATAGGACCAACGTGGACCAAATAGAAACAAAGTGGACCAAAGAGGATAGAATGGACCAAATATGACCGAAGTGGACCGAATAGGACTTTTAAATATTTATCATTTTTATTGCATTTTTAGGGCTCATATTTCTAATTTCTAATTTCTATTTTTTTTAAACTCAAAACTAAATATTTTAGCCCAAATATAATAAATATCATACTTTTCAACCCAAAGATTAAGAAAAAAAATTATTTTTTTAGCTAACCTTAAAAAGACAGCCTAAAAAAAAAAAAAAAAAATTAAAGACCCAATTAGTCCAAAATGGATTAAAGGGGACCGAAATTGAATGAGTAGACCAAATTAGACTGAATGGGACTGAAGTAGACCTAATTGGATCAAATAGCAATTGTTTAATTATAGGTAGAAAAAATTATCTTCAACAAATTTTAGAGAATACATTATACATTATATTACAATTACAAAATAATTATTTATTCTCACATGTTGCGTAACCAATAGAAAAAATAATTCAAAGTCAAAATTTCACAAGTAATAACAATAGAAAAAATAAAATAAAAAGAATTAATAAAATCATAACTACATTGCGTTACTTAAAATTTTAGAAATAAAAGCATATCTCAAACTCGTAAGTCACATTCTATGCATATTACATGTCATACTAGTTACTTTAAGCCAATAGATTACAATCCGAGCTTAAACTTGAAATTTATCTTTATTACAAAGTTTAGCATTAACCGCATTATAAAATTTCATATTTTCATTAGAGCATTCACATCAGTACGTCTAAATTTTCTAGTTATTTTAGCATAACAACCTACTTTTTCTATTTTACACAGGCACTTTACAAAAACACCCACATCAGTTTATCTCATACTTCCTTAAAATAATCATTTTTATTCTTTTTTTATTATCTCAACTACCACATCAAAACTCTCTCTCTCTCTCTCTCTCTCTCTCTCTCTCTCTCTCTCTCTATGTATATATATATATATATATAAATGTATACATTTTTTTCTGAACATGCTCTCTCTGTGTCTTTCATGGTGTCTTCCTCTCTTTCTTTACCCATCATTTTTTCTTCTTCCTCCCTTCTTCCTTCACCAAAAACTCCATAACCAAACCTCCAAACTTCATTCCAATACAAACCCAAATCAATTTGAGTCCATTTTTTTGGCATTTATAGATAGATCCAAGGCAAACCCGACCCTTGGACCAACCATCACAAACCTGATTTGGGTCTTTTACGGTAAGGTTTGAATTTCTTCTATTTTTTCTTCTTTCCTCACCAGAATCCCAACTTCTACACCCAATACTTACCATTCTCCTCCACTGCTAAAATATGAAAACTCTCTCCACCTAAGCCTCCATGGACAAGCACTCCCTCCATTTTTTTCTTTGTTTTTTGGGTTTTGTTTTGGGTTGATTTTGATTTGGATTTGTGATGAGTTTTCAGATGTGTTTGATTTGGTTTGTTTTGGGTTGATTTCATTTTATTCTTCTTCCTTCTTCTTCTTCTTTTTCTAGATTGAAGAGACTCAAGAAGAGAGAGAGAGAGAGAGGAGAGAGAGAGAGAGAGAGAGAGAGAGAGAGAGAGTCAAGGGAAGAGAGAGGGGTGAGAGAGGAGAGAGAAAAAATATTTAAAATTTTTTGGTTGAATATACATGATTAACGTAGCAATTTTGGATATGAAAAATGTTATAGAAACACTGATGTGGGTAGATTTTGAGCAAAAAATGTGTAAAATGATGCACTTTTTCTATTATAGTAGGACTGGTGCGAGTGCTCTTATATTCCAAATTCAAAAAATGGTATTGCAATGAATCTATAAAGGTGATTAAAAAAAAAAAAAAATTACAAAATTGCTTGGATCAAAACATCCTACTCAAGGTGCATGAGTTGTAGAAAAACTGCTGGGTTTTATTAAGTTTTACCCATTCAATTGCATAAGTGGTCAAATTAAATGTCCAGACTATCTTAGATAATGGTTCACCAAGTTAGTGGTCCAACCAGCCAGATTGGTTTGGGTTTAATAACTATCCAACCAAGTTCCATAAAATCCACCTTAGGAAACAATATTCTTCAGCAAAATTTTATAAAATATATATATATTTTTTTAAAATCCATACTGATTTAAACTATTTGGAGAATTAGCGCCCCATTTTATTTTTTAATTGTGCTTTAAAAAAACAAAATTTTAAAATATTAAAATTTTGTTGAAATCTTTTGCTTAAAACACTATTTAAATGTTGAAACATATTTTTAAAACACGATTTTAAGTGTTGAAATTGTTTTCTTAAATCAATTCTTAGAAAATGGGTTAAGCTCTCAAAATTTTCAAAACAATTTCAATTTAAATAATCAATATTAAAAATATATTATCTTTCAAACTTTGTCCACTTTTCTTCCAATTTGAACTGCAATAAAAATGAAATTTTCTCTAAGCCATTTCATCAACCATGTGGAAAACTGAGAGCAGCCTCGATTAAAATTATTTTCCTACAATTTTTTAACAAATTTCCTACAATCAGAATGTAGATCGAGATGGCTTATGGAATAGTCATTACTCTGTAGGCATACTTAAGAGGATTCTCCTCTTTCAACTGGATTTTTTATGGTTCAAAAATACCCTTATTAATTAAAAATAACTTCATTTAGAAATAGGGTTATGAATGTCAAATAACAAATTTCATTTTGAATTCAAAAAGAAAACTCCTAAAATTTAGGATTTTTTTTCCTTCACATTCATCTTTTTATTCCCTAAAATTGAGTCTTTTTATTCTTTTTTCATCCCAATAAAAATAAAACACCCCAATTTAAAAAATTAAAAAATTTAAAACTAAGAGAACTCCTAAAATTTAGCCTTCTTTCCTCTCATGTTCATCTTATTTTTCCTACTCAAACTTTTCTCTATATCACTACACCCCTTTCAAACATTACTGTTTATCTCTAAAGTTTATCATTTTTATGAATTTTTTTTTTATTTTTTTTTTGTACAAGATAGAAATTCTACTTTAACCTAATCTAAATGTATATGTGTATGAAGCTCCCTCCTAGAGACTTGAAACCCCGACCCTTGTCCCCCTTCCCCCCCACCTCATAAGCACTTATACACCATCACATCAAGGATGCGTGGTGGTTACGAACGTTTTGATGTTATTCATTATAAAAGGGACATTGTCATGTTATTCATTATAAAAGGGACATTGTCGTGAGTCTGTGACATTTAATATGAATTCAATCATAGATGATTTCTAAAATTTAAATAATACGCCGAGTTCCCTTTTCATAGTTGATTTCTTTGATTTCCAAGAAATTAGTACTTCCTTCCTTCGGTTTATATTACAGAATATTTCAAATTTCTATAAAAATTTCTTTACAAAAGTTTAACTATGATTATTAATTTAGAAAAAAAAAAATTATGATTATTAAAAACATAACTAATAAATTTAGAGTAAAAATGAAAAATTTATCATGCACCAAAATACGACAAATCTCCCCCCAAATTGTACTTAATATTCTAAATTAAATGTACTCTAATTAAAAATTAAAAATAATAAATTTTAATTCTGAAGCCTATATGTGTTCGTAACCTTTATTTTTTATTCGCTCCTGAAAACAAATACAGTACTGTACAATATGCCACCGGCCAAGAAGGGCAAAGGAGCGAAGGCCAATTCTAACTCCAACTCGGCCGGGCCAACTCAGTCGTCGTCCTCCTCCGTAAAACCCCCCAACCACAATTTTCCATCCTGTATTCGGTCAATCCCTCCGTCCTCTGTGGCCATCACCATCCACGCCAAGCCTGGCTCCAAATGCTCCTCCATCACAGGTCCCGCCATTATTATATACACACATACATACACATTATTGTATTTTGGATCTGTGTTGATACTTTGGTTTTTTTTTTTTTTTTTGGATGAATATGAAATGTAGATATCAGTGATGAGGCAGTGGGAGTGCAAATTGACGCGCCGGCGAGAGACGGAGAAGCTAACGCCGCCCTTCTCGATTTCATTAGCTCCGTCAGTCTTTCTTTCTTCTTCTTCTCCTTCATTTTTATTTATTTATTTTTCAGTAATGGGTTTCAATTTTATCTCTAGGATATTAATAAGTGTTTAATTTTGGAAAAAAAAAAAGTTGGGATCAGAAGTTTCAGAAATTTAAGATGGCTATTTATCATTGAAGTTAGAGGAGAGTTGCTGAATGCTATGATTGCTTCTAGAAACCGTTATTAGTTTTATATTTTTTATTAAGAAAAACATGACTTTGCTATGTTACTTACAAATTAGTACTTGCTAACTCGACAAGGCAATAAGTTTCAAAAATTTTAATCCCATGATTTTATAGTATGTGAGAGCTGCGCTAAGGGTTTGTCATTAAGCGGAGACATCCAAGATTTAAATCTCCCTTCTCCCAACTTTCAAATTATCAAAAAAGGTTTGTCATTGAAGAGGAACATTATCAAAGTTATGCTCCAAGGAAGATGAGTCCAAACTTTAGATTATTTGTCAAGCAACTAAGATTTGGTCATCGGTAAATAATATAACGTAGCTTGAGAGATAGGGACAAAAGTTCTACGAGTAGTTTAAAAGGCCAGAGTAATTTGAATCAATTGAATGAAGTTGAAATGACATCCATTGAGATAGAGGAGACAACTCTTGTTGGAGTGAATGAGAATTTTTGGAACAAGTAGTTCAGATAAAGAGCTTCCATGTTCATGACAAGACCATTGTGACTGATACCTTTCTTTACTTCATAAAAAAATAAAAATAAAAATAAAAACATAGATGATATCTTTTAGCTCCTACATAATTAATGTTTCTTTTTTTCTAGAAAATCTGATGAGGTGTTTGTATGTGGAGTAGGGTAGGTTGGAAAATTATGATGTAGAATATTTAAGAATTCAGCACTAAATTAGATTTCTTGATGAGATTCCATGTAGCTCAATTGGCACTTTCTAGTGGGTCCACAACCTCACCCTCTGTCCTATTATTATGGGAGGAAGAAATAACATTTGAACAACCTCTATAGGAGGTTTAAATACAGTTCTCCCATTCTTTCTCACTGGGGTATGAAATTGCAGTTGAGAACCCTCCCAATTGTCTACTTGGAACTATGAATTCCTATCTTGTGATTGGGACCATTTCCCCTTTATATTTTGCTCCTGAGATTGGCCTTTATCCAACTCATGAGCATCTGCAATCCCAGCCAATGTGGATTTTGTTTTTGATATGCCAAACTGTCTATAGAAATTCCACCAGACTTCTATGCAGAGCATTACAATCAGAGACTAAATGAGCAGGTTCTAGAGTCTAGACTTTCTTGCATAGGCCTGTTTTCCATCTGCAAAAACATCCCTTTCACCATCCAAATGCTCAGCCATCTTAGATATCCCTTCTGGCCCATAGAGGTCAATATCGTCCAGAGATTTATCATCCCCCTAACATGAAAATAAATGAATTAGGCCTCCACTTTATTATCTTGAATCAGATCATTCTTCAATCCTTCACATATTTAATGAGTCTCAGGCAACTTGGACTTCCTGCATAGCTTCGGAGCCCATTACTACTCCATACCTTGAAGAACATCCAGATTTACCTTTTTCTCTTCCCTAGACTTCCTCATGGATGAAGAAATCCAGGCAAAAGATTAAAGAAACACTAATTGAATAATTACGGATGAGAATTGGATCAAGAATCACTGAAATCACAAGAAGTTCATGTGTGCATGATAGCATCCTAGATGCACCTAGAGTCCTAACTAACTAACTGCCGATCTGATACTATACTCATAGTCAGGACTCCCTATTTTAGCTTCTAGAATCTATTTCTTATTTTCTGAGTTCAAGATAATCACCATTCCACAAATTAGTCTTTCTCCAAAAAAAGAAAAAAGAAAACCTCCTCCTCCAAAAGAAAAAACCTCTCTCGCTCTCTCTCTCTGGAAACTTAAACTGGTCTAGTCTCTTTACTTATTTTTCACCGTCATCTATATGTAGAAAATTACATTGCTGGGCTAGATTCCAAAGTGGCTTCAAGGAAAAAAGGGGATCTACTCAATGATTAGAAATCTAGCTACAGTACAAGGAAATTTGAATTGGTCTTGCTATGGGCAACATGCAGTCATATCAGGAGGCATTTGTGTCCAAATGTTGGTGCAATGCAAGTGTACTAGTATCCTAGTGTTTAGTGAGTGAGGTTATAAGAGCAATCTCGATGTAAGTTTAGCATAGTGGTGTTTGGAAGTGTAGATTGTGGATGGGTGTCATTTTTAGAGTGAGACTTAAGTGAGTGAATAAAGTATCCAGGGCATACTTGTGTGAGATTGTATTTGGTGCATGTGATATTAAATGAGTCGTGTGATGTATATATCATTCTAATATTGGTTGACTGTGAGTAAGTGCTGTATGTGTGTTTGTATCCCTATGATGTGTTCTTAAATAGTTCTTTTGTTGCTTTTTTTTTGGGCTTCCATGGACATGCGCAAATTGTGATGTGCAAAGTTTAAACTTTAAAGTGCCTAAATTTTTATTTATTTATTTATTTTTCTGAAATGTTGTCAAAAGCTTTACCTGATGTTCTTCTGTGGAATTCTTTTTTTTTTTGTTTTGTTTTGTTATTTTGATAAAATGACTTGACTTCTCAGTTTAGCTTGCATAGTTGAAGTGGAATGATGTTATATACAAAGAAACTTCCTAAGTCTTTGTTCTTCTTGAATAACAGGTTTTAGGGGTGAAAAGAAGGCAAGTATCTGTAGGTTCTGGTTCTAAATCAAGAGACAAGGTTGTGATTGTCGAGGAGGTAACTTTACAAAGTGTTTTTGATGCTTTAGAAAAAGTTTCAAAATCCGTGTTGGAGAAATGAGATAGGTGAGAGGTGATTTCTGTCTGTGAACCTGTCCTTGACGACCTTAACAAGTGACACCTGGCAAAGTGAAGCTGGATTTGAAGATCATTTATCTGCTGTCCATTCTGAATTATTTCGAACATTGCTAATGAAAACCAGGATCAGTTGTCATATTTTACCTCCTACATTTAGTTTTCTTTGAATTTTTGTTTGTAAATAATGGTTTTGAGTTTTGACACTACACTTCAGGTTGCTGCTCTTTTATCAGATATTTTCACTTTGTCATCTCTTATGTATTTGGATAATGTATTTCTTGTATGATTAACCGTTTGTTTAGGAGAGAAGAAAGGAAAGAAATGGAATAGAAATTTGAAAAAAAAAAAAAATTCTGTGTATCCATTTGGTTAGAAGTTTTGTTGGAAGGAGTGGGCTAGGGGAACATTCATTCCATTCCTTAAAATATCAATTTTTTGTTTCATCCAAATCAGACAGAACGAATGGGAATGGAATAAATTTAATGATAAGTTTTGGTGAAATTCTTAATTTGCCGGTTAGAAATGTTCAAGTACGACTTGAAGCCCTTTGTTTTACATCTTACGCTTTGCCTTATAGCTGGCATCTCTCTTCAGAAAGCTTCATTCTTTGTAGCTAAGGGCTTCTCCTTCTGTAATCCATTCCAAGTTGCAGAGAGGATTAGTAGGATTTTGTTGTAGCCTAGAGGAAAACCCACTTCTAATTGTGGGATGAAAGCAAACGTCAAGGGCTAAAAGTCTTTCTTGATTGTTTCCACTTATTCCTCGTTGAATTACCAAATAGCTTTCACTTGAATGCTTAAAAACAAATTAGTAAGAAGTATATTAATTTTGTTTCATTGATTTTCAGATTTCTAACCTCACCTCACTTTAGGATTGTTTTTGCTTTACTTGTACGTGTTCAAGCCAATTTGGATCCCTTGCATTTTTTTTTTCCCTTTAAATTGTTTTGGCTAAGCTTTCTTTGTAATCGCTCATCAACCCTATCCTTGACTCTTGTACTTCTTTGATTAGGCAATAGTCACCAGACGAAGAATTAATGGGTATTCCCTTTCTTTCTTTTTTTTTCCTCTAAGCTTACTTTCGGTGGTCAAACTTGATGGATGCATTTGTATCCGTATATTTAGGCCAAGATTTCAATCCATGACCTAATTATACTTTTTTTTTATAATAATCATGACCTAATTATACTTAATACGTTTTGTTTGCCAATGCTTTGAAATTACCAGGAACGTGTCATCTATCAACTTGATGAGTTTGACCACCAAATTAAAAGTATCTGTTCCCGCACATATTAACGTATGCATTTCTACTTTGACTAACAAATAGTGACTTGATTGGGTAAAGGAAAAGACTAATCAAGCAAACTGCCAAAGACTTTAAGGTTTTAGGTTTTAGTGAAGCTTACTACAACATTTTCTAGTCTTGACAGTACAGGAGCGGCACAACAAATTAGGAGGCCGGCGATATAATTAAATGAGGCCTTTTTATTATCACTTAAATAATATTTAACTAATATTTAATATCAAAAAAAAATATATATAACAAAAATCTATTCCTTTCATTTTGTAATATGCTTTTTTTGGGGGAAAATGCTAAAACTATAATAAATTTTACTTAAAAAAAACTTTCAAACGATGTAGAAATGAATGAGATTAATGACACCTCAAGAAGATAATAAACAAACATTTGAATGAATGATGTTAGGGATATTATAAATTTTATAACATGAGGCTTACAAAGATGTATCACTAATTACAAAAAATAATTCAAAAATGCATTTAATAGGTTATTGATGTCCACATATCATATTAATTGTCACATCAATTTGTAAAGTTTTCAAATAAAATTAAAAATATTTCTAAAATTTTCCTATCTGAATTATTTCTTGTAATTAGTGAAACATATATTTGTAAGGAAAAATGCTAGAGATACAAATTCTTTTACAAAAACTTTTACAAACTGATGATGTGGTAAATGATTATAGATAAATAAAAAAGTGATGTTATCGGTGAGTTTAGACGAGAACGAAAGAATTTGGCTATAACAACAATTTGTAAAAATGTTGTAAAATAATTTGTAACTGTAGCTGTAGGGGCACGATTCTGTTGAGGCCCAATAAGGATGTTGGGCTCACACATGAAAGATCCATCACAATATGATTTGTAGAGAGTGGGCTTGAAAAGCTAGCCGTTGAGCACGGGGCGATATTCCGGTCGGGGTTTTAGAGGAATTCATATAGAAAGAGGAGTTGGGCTTTGAACATTTAAGCCCTATAGTGTCGCATCCCATGGGGTTGAACTCCTCGGACTTGATCCGAGGAGCAGTAAGGTCCTATTCCGGTTCCCCAACGGTGGGCCTTTTCTCTCTGATCTGCATGAGTTGTTTCAGTGTTTTCCCCCATGGAGTCTCTTCCTGAGGTGGGATGGAGACCGCCCCCCATCAGATTCACTTACTTCTTCTTTTATACCATCCTGCGTTCGCTGTCCTTCGTCCACGTGTAGGGTCAACCTTTACAAGACTGACATTTGTCCCATCAGTCCAATCCCGGAATTGTTGGGGATGGTTGATAAAGCTGAAGAATACGGCTCTGTCAGGTGCACAGTCTTATCTGGGAAGGGTAGTAAGGATAACTTCCCCCGAGATATTTTAGATCTCCTTACAAATTTGTTCCTATATCTCTTCTTTACCCCTCTTCTCAATGGAGCTTTGGGTCTGCCGAGGACTAGACTGTCCTCGGCTGCGTCTCCGGGCCATTTTTGCCTTATATTTTTGAGCTTGGGCCATCACCTTTTTCGGCTTGGGCCTTTGGACTCCCCATGAGCAAGTGGGCCTGGCCCATAAATTATTGGGCCCCACAATAGCCCCTCAAAACCCTGCTATCCGACTTCTTGGTTGGAAGGGAGGGTTTTGGCAAACCCGGGCCTTTAGTATGGCTTATTTAATTCAGCCCCGCATTAACGTGGGCGGTTTTCTACCTGTCCAGGAAACTCGCCGGTTTACAAGGTATTTCCTTTAATTTGCTCGTGACCCGCTCCTGCCGTTTGGCTGTCCAAGACGCGCCTTCAATGATTTCCCTTTACGAGGCTCATTTACGTCCGGCGGCTCATCTAATGAGGTGGGGAAGTGGAACGGACACATCTTTATTCTTCAGATTCTTTTGGAAACCTGAATGAATTTAATACCTTCCGTTTTGCCCTTCCTATAAGAAGGCAAGTAGGAAGCCATCACTTTCGTGCAGACACCCTTCCATCTTTCTGAGATCTGAAACCCTCAACCTCCCTTAGCGTTCGCTTAACCCAATTGTTATTCCTTACATCAGAATACGTTTACCATAACGAGTGATGAAGGAACCATACCCCTCCTCAAAACATCATATTCTAATAAAGCTCGAAATGGCTCGGTCAGGGCAAGGATGGCGGAGACTTAAGATTTGCCCCACCTCCCTTTCAGCCAAAATCCGAAGCAGGGGCTCGTCACGTCAAACTTTCGTCGTAACTGAGTCGAGAACACCCACTATCAGCACCACCCGGCTCCTCACGAGCATACCTAACATGGCACCAGTGTGTTAGGAGTCAGGACTGAGGCAGGGGCCAAGTGCCTCTGCTTCTTCCTCTCTTTGTTCACTGGTGCCCTCCTCCGCCTTCCTCTCTTAGTCTTCCCAGCACCAGCTCCGTCCTGGTGCTGTCCTTCTCCCTCTTTTGCTCCTCTCTCTTTCTTTTCATCTCTTCCCCTCTTCTTCTCCTCCTTCTCTTACTCATGTCCTCCATCTTCTTCATTCATCTCCTCCATCTTCTTCTTCCTTCTCCTTCAAATTCTTCTTCTTTCTCCTTCATCTTTTTCCAAAGAAGGTTCTTCTTTCGATATGAGCAATACTGAGGCAGAGATTGGAGAGACTTTGAAGACGAGTTTAAAAGACACCTGGCTGCTTACTTATCTGTACTGCGAATGTTAGTGTTGCTTTGGCAGCTCACCTTTTGTATAGGCTTGTTTGAGCCCCTTTTTGTACGTTGTAATAATTTTTCATATTAATAAAAATTGTAGTTATTTTACTTCGCATGTTTTGTCTCTATGTTTTTACAAACTTGCGAACGCTGCTCGGCACAATAATATAGCATTTGAATCGATGACAACTAAGGCCAAAATACTTGCTAATAAAAAGAAGTCACCACAACTTTAACAGAATTGCTTGACTTAGCAATGCGTACCTGTGAATAACGATACTTGCCCGAAACAATGCCGAGATTAGAACTGGATGCTCTATGCGGTGTAGGAAATAATCGTTCGAAGACATATCACCCGCAAAAATGAACAGCCCCCTTAGGCTACCGAATAGTGGAGTGCCCCACCATCATCCTAACACTTTTATTGGCCTTAACATTTCAGTATCTGAGCCAGGGACTTTTCCCATCCGAGCAGTTATAAAACTTGTAACTTTCCTCTCTTTCTCTTTTTTTTTTACTTGGTTTCCCCATAGGCTTGAGTCCGAGGACCATGCAAGGCCTTGGTTCTGTATAAAACTTGTAGTTTTCCTTTTTTGTACTTGGTTTCCCCATAGGCTTGAGTCCGAGGACCATGCAAGGCCTTGGTTCTGTCCAAAACTTGTAATTTTCCTCTTTTTTTTTTACTTGGTTTCCCCATAGGCTTGAGTCCGAGGACCATGCAAGGCCTTGGTTCTGTATAAAACTTGTAGTTTTCCTTTTTTGTACTTGGTTTCCCCATAGGCTTGAGTCCGAGGACCATGCAAGGCCTTGGTTCTGTCCAAAACTTGTAATTTTCCTCTTTTTTTTTTTTACTTGGTTTCCCCATAGGCTTGAGTCCGAGGACCATGCAAGGCCTTGGTTCTGTCCAAAACTTGTAATATTTCTTTTTTGTACTTGGTTTCCCCATAGGCTTGAGTCCGAGGACCATGCAAGGCCTTGGTTCTGTCCAAAACTTGTAATATTTCTTTTTTGTACTTGGTTTCCCCATAGGCTTGAGTCCGAGGACCATGCAAGGCCTTGGTTCTGTCCCTGGGCCCCTATGCTGAACGGGCCTGGGCCGCGAATTTACTGGGCCCATAAATTAGGGGGTATTTCCGTAGTCTTAGGTCACGCGGTACTTTTTGGCGTCCCAGTGTTCGAGGTGCGCCTTCACGAGGCTCCTTTAATCTCAGGGTTGCAGACGGCATTGGAAATCGAGCCGGAGACATTTTGTCTGTAGCGTTCCTTGGGACGCTGCATGAATTAAATGCCACCACCTTATCTTTTAAATAAATAGGAGAGAAAGTTGCTTTACCTTCACACAAATCCTTCAGTCTCCTCTCCTAGTACATCATGTTTGAGGCGAGGGTTGGGGCAAAGGAACTCTCTCTGCCACAAAGGCGCCGTGTCCTCCTGAGACTCCAGATAGTGAGGTACGGGCAAAGGAGGCATAAATTCAAGAGAATATTCCAGTTCGACAGAGGGGAAAGGGTGTTTCTCCCTCTTTTAGTCAAAATCCGAAGCAGGTTCTGTTCACGCCAGAATTTTGGTGTGTCAGAAGAAAGATTCTCCGCCATCAGCGCTTCTGCCTTGTTGCAGGCAAATTTTTGGTGAAGGCTCCTCAACTTCCGGCTCCCTGCACCTTTCCTTCAACGGTACAGGCCCCAAGCTGGGTTCTTTTGCTGCCTGAGTTATGGGCATGCAAAAGCATTGAGGAAGAACAAGGTCTTGAAGTAGTAGCCAACCTCTCATCTGTGCTTCTTCTTCGGCTTTACCTTCATTTTCTTGTATTTTTCTTTTCACTCATCTAGTTAGCTTTAGCATAAGCTTATTTATGCTCTTTCAATGTACGCTGTACTGTTTCTTTGTCTTAATAAAAAATGAATTTACTTCTTTTTAAATATTTTTCCTTTCTGTAACAATTATTTTGTGCATGGGATGCTACATGTGTGCTTTCCTTTGTTGATACTCAGAGCAGGAAACCTTGAAACAGAAACCTACTAATTCTAGTTTACCGACATTAACAAGCATAATAATGATAATTCCCAGTGAATTAAAACTCACAAAGCTAACCGGGATAATGGCCGAGTGCTTCGTAATGCGTGCAAGGCGATCGTCCGAGAATGATAAGCTCTAAATAATTCATACGAGAGGGTAGCCGAGCAGTGAGGGACTTCGACTGTGTGTTTTTTGGCAACACATTGTCTTATACGACATCAATCCTCTAGGCGTTGAGGATCTGAGGATAGATCGGGGAATCCACGTAGTTTAGGGGTTAGCCTGATTATCAACGGGGAATTCTCCTCGGATAGATTCTATGGTCCAGGTAACGTCCAGGTCGTGCCCAAACCCCCTGTTGGCTCTTCTAGGTAGTTGGTTTCCCCATAGGCTTGAGTCCGAGGACCATACAAGGCCTTGGTTCTGTCCAAAACTTGTAATTCTTCTTGTGTGTACTTGGTTTCCGCACAGGCTTGAGTCCGAGGACCATACAAGGCCTTGGTTCTGTCCAAAACTTGTGGTTTTTCTTTTATGTACTTGGTTTCCCCATAGGCTTGAGTCCGAGGACCATGCAAGGCCTTGGTTCTGTCCAAAACTTGTGGTTTTTCTTTTATGTACTTGGTTTCCCCATAGGCTTGAGTCCGAGGACCATACAAGGCCTTGGTTCTGTCCAAAACTTGTAGGATTTCCCTTTTGTACTTGGTTTCCCCATAGGCTTGAGTCCGAGGACCATACAAGGCCTTGGTTCTGTCCAAAACTTGTAGGATTTCCCTTTTGTACTTGGTTTCCCCATAGGCTTGAGTCCGAGGACCATACAAGGCCTTGGTTCTGTCCAAAACTTGTAGGATTTCCCTTTTGTACTTGGTTTCCCCATAGGCTTGAGTCCGAGGACCATACAAGGCCTTGGTTCTGTCCAAAACTTGTAGGATTTCCCTTTTGTACTTGGTTTCCCTATAGGCTTGAGTCCGAGGACCATGCAAGGCCTTGGTTCTGTCCAAAACTTGTGGTTTTTCTTTTATGTACTTGGTTTCCCCATAGGCTTGAGTCCGAGGACCATACAAGGCCTTGGTTCTGTCCAAAACTTGTAGGATTTCCCTTTTGTACTTGGTTTCCCCATAGGCTTGAGTCCGAGGACCATACAAGGCCTTGGTTCTGTCCAAAACTTGTAGGATTTCCCTTTTGTACTTGGTTTCCCCATAGGCTTGAGTCCGAGGACCATACAAGGCCTTGGTTCTGTCCAAAACTTGTAGGATTTCCCTTTTGTACTTGGTTTCCCCATAGGCTTGAGTCCGAGGACCATGCAAGGCCTTGGTTCTGTCCAAAACTTGTGGTTTTTCTTTTATGTACTTGGTTTCCCCATAGGCTTGAGTCCGAGGACCATACAAGGCCTTGGTTCTGTCCAAAACTTGTAGGATTTCCCTTTTGTACTTGGTTTCCCCATAGGCTTGAGTCCGAGGACCATACAAGGCCTTGGTTCTGTCCAAAACTTGTAGGATTTCCCTTTTGTACTTGGTTTCCCCATAGGCTTGAGTCCGAGGACCATACAAGGCCTTGGTTCTGTCCAAAACTTGTAGGATTTCCCTTTTGTACTTGGTTTCCCCATAGGCTTGAGTCCGAGGACCATACAAGGCCTTGGTTCTGTCCAAAACTTGTAGGATTTCCCTTTTGTACTTGGTTTCCCCATAGGCTTGAGTCCGAGGACCATACAAGGCCTTGGTTCTGTCCAAAACTTGTAGGATTTCCCTTTTGTACTTGGTTTCCCCATAGGCTTGAGTCCGAGGACCATACAAGGCCTTGGTTCTGTCCAAAACTTGTGGTTTTTCTTTTATGTACTTGGTTTCCCCATAGGCTTGAGTCCGAGGACCATACAAGGCCTTGGTTCTGTCCAAAACTTGTAGGATTTCCCTTTTGTACTTGGTTTCCCCATAGGCTTGAGTCCGAGGACCATACAAGGCCTTGGTTCTGTCCAAAACTTGTAGGATTTCCCTTTTGTACTTGGTTTCCCCATAGGCTTGAGTCCGAGGACCATACAAGGCCTTGGTTCTGTCCAAAACTAGTAGGATTTCCCTTTTGTACTTGGTTTCCCCATAGGCTTGAGTCCGAGGACCATACAAGGCCTTGGTTCTGTCCAAAACTTGTAGGATTTCCCTTTTGTACTTGGTTTCCCCATAGGCTTGAGTCCGAGGACCATGCAAGGCCTTGGTTCTGTCCAAAACTTGTGGTTTTTCTTTTATGTACTTGGTTTCCCCATAGGCTTGAGTCCGAGGACCATACAAGGCCTTGGTTCTGTCCAAAACTTGTAGGATTTCCCTTTTGTACTTGGTTTCCCTATAGGCTTGAGTCCGAGGACCATGCAAGGCCTTGGTTCTGTCCAAAACTTGTGGTTTTTCTTTTATGTACTTGGTTTCCCCATAGGCTTGAGTCCGAGGACCATACAAGGCCTTGGTTCTGTCCAAAACTTGTAGGATTTCCCTTTTGTACTTGGTTTCCCCATAGGCTTGAGTCCGAGGACCATACAAGGCCTTGGTTCTGTCCAAAACTTGTAGGATTTCCCTTTTGTACTTGGTTTCCCCATAGGCTTGAGTCCGAGGACCATACAAGGCCTTGGTTCTGTCCAAAACTTGTAGGATTTCCCTTTTGTACTTGGTTTCCCCATAGGCTTGAGTCCGAGGACCATGCAAGGCCTTGGTTCTGTCCAAAACTTGTGGTTTTTCTTTTATGTACTTGGTTTCCCCATAGGCTTGAGTCCGAGGACCATACAAGGCCTTGGTTCTGTCCAAAACTTGTAGGATTTCCCTTTTGTACTTGGTTTCCCCATAGGCTTGAGTCCGAGGACCATACAAGGCCTTGGTTCTGTCCAAAACTTGTAGGATTTCCCTTTTGTACTTGGTTTCCCCATAGGCTTGAGTCCGAGGACCATACAAGGCCTTGGTTCTGTCCAAAACTTGTAGGATTTCCCTTTTGTACTTGGTTTCCCCATAGGCTTGAGTCCGAGGACCATACAAGGCCTTGGTTCTGTCCAAAACTTGTAGGATTTCCCTTTTGTACTTGGTTTCCCCATAGGCTTGAGTCCGAGGACCATACAAGGCCTTGGTTCTGTCCAAAACTTGTAGGATTTCCCTTTTGTACTTGGTTTCCCCATAGGCTTGAGTCCGAGGACCATACAAGGCCTTGGTTCTGTCCAAAACTTGTGGTTTTTCTTTTATGTACTTGGTTTCCCCATAGGCTTGAGTCCGAGGACCATACAAGGCCTTGGTTCTGTCCAAAACTTGTAGGATTTCCCTTTTGTACTTGGTTTCCCCATAGGCTTGAGTCCGAGGACCATACAAGGCCTTGGTTCTGTCCAAAACTTGTAGGATTTCCCTTTTGTACTTGGTTTCCCCATAGGCTTGAGTCCGAGGACCATACAAGGCCTTGGTTCTGTCCAAAACTTGTAGGATTTCCCTTTTGTACTTGGTTTCCCCATAGGCTTGAGTCCGAGGACCATACAAGGCCTTGGTTCTGTCCAAAACTTGTAGGATTTCCCTTTTGTACTTGGTTTCCCCATAGGCTTGAGTCCGAGGACCATGCAAGGCCTTGGTTCTGTCCAAAACTTGTGGTTTTTCTTTTATGTACTTGGTTTCCCCATAGGCTTGAGTCCGAGGACCATACAAGGCCTTGGTTCTGTCCAAAACTTGTAGGATTTCCCTTTTGTACTTGGTTTCCCCATAGGCTTGAGTCCGAGGACCATACAAGGCCTTGGTTCTGTCCAAAACTTGTAGGATTTCCCTTTTGTACTTGGTTTCCCCATAGGCTTGAGTCCGAGGACCATACAAGGCCTTGGTTCTGTCCAAAACTTGTAGGATTTCCCTTTTGTACTTGGTTTCCCCATAGGCTTGAGTCCGAGGACCATACAAGGCCTTGGTTCTGTCCAAAACTTGTAGGATTTCCCTTTTGTACTTGGTTTCCCCATAGGCTTGAGTCCGAGGACCATACAAGGCCTTGGTTCTGTCCAAAACTTGTAGGATTTCCCTTTTGTACTTGGTTTCCCCATAGGCTTGAGTCCGAGGACCATACAAGGCCTTGGTTCTGTCCAAAACTTGTAGGATTTCCCTTTTGTACTTGGTTTCCCCATAGGCTTGAGTCCGAGGACCATACAAGGCCTTGGTTCTGTCCAAAACTTGTAGGATTTCCCTTTTGTACTTGGTTTCCCCATAGGCTTGAGTCCGAGGACCATACAAGGCCTTGGTTCTGTCTAAAACTTGTAGGATTTCCCTTTTGTACTTGGTTTCCCCATAGGCTTGAGTCCGAAGACCATACAAGGCCTTGGTTCTGTCCAAAACTTGTAGGATTTCCCTTTTGTACTTGGTTTCCCCATAGGCTTGAGTCCGAGGACCATACAAGGCCTTGGTTCTGTCCAAAACTTGTAGGATTTCCCTTTTGTACTTGGTTTCCCCATAGGCTTGAGTCCGAGGACCATACAAGGCCTTGGTTCTGTCCAAAACTTGTAGGATTTCCCTTTTGTACTTGGTTTCCCCATAGGCTTGAGTCCGAGGACCATACAAGGCCTTGGTTCTGTCCAAAACTTGTAGGATTTCCCTTTTGTACTTGGTTTCCCCATAGGCTTGAGTCCGAGGACCATACAAGGCCTTGGTTCTGTCCAAAACTTGTAGGATTTCCCTTTTGTACTTGGTTTCCCCATAGGCTTGAGTCCGAGGACCATACAAGGCCTTGGTTCTGTCCAAAACTTGTAGGATTTCCCTTTTGTACTTGGTTTCCCCATAGGCTTGAGTCCGAGGACCATACAAGGCCTTGGTTCTGTCCAAAACTTGTGATTTTTTTTTATTTGGTGATTTTTTTTATTTGGTTTATTTTTCGACCATAAGCCCCTATACCAGGGCGGGGAAAGTTGACTTGAGGCCGGAAGCCCCTAGAGATGCCCACGCCCTTGGCACTGCAAGGCGTAGCCCCTAGTAGAAGTTTATGCTGGAGCAGCAACTGTATGTCGCCGGAGACGGAGGAAACCCCAGGAATTTCTGCTTGCTAGAGAGTTGACTCCAACGCCACCTGCGCCAACGCGCAAGCTTCCCCACAGACGGCGCCAATTGTAGGGGCACGATTCTGTTGAGGCCCAATAAGGATGTTGGGCTCACACATGAAAGATCCCTCACAATATGATTTGTAGAGAGTGGGCTTGAAAAGCTAGCCGTTGAGCACGGGGCGATATTCCGGTCGGGGTTTTAGAGGAATTCATATAGAAAGAGGAGTTGGGCTTTGAACATTTAAGCCCTATAGTGTCGCATCCCATGGGGTTGAACTCCTCGGACTTGATCCGAGGAGCAGTAAGGTCCTATTCCGGTTCCCCAACGGTGGGCCTTTTCTCTCTGATCTGCATGAGTTGTTTCAGTGTTTTCCCCCATGGAGTCTCTTCCTGAGGTGGGATGGAGACCGCCCCCCATCAGATTCACTTACTTCTTCTTTTATACCATCCTGCGTTCGCTTTCCTTCGTCCACGTGTAGGGTCAACCTTTACAAGACTGACATTTGTCCCATCAGTCCAATCCCGGAATTGTTGGGGATGGTTGATAAAGCTGAAGAATACGGCTCTGTCAGGTGCACAGTCTTATCTGGGAAGGGTAGTAAGGATAACTTCCCCCAAGATATTTTAGATCTCCTTACAAATTTGTTCCTATATCTCTTCTTTACCCCTCTTCTCAATGGAGCTTTGGGTCTGCCGAGGACTAGACTGTCCTCGGCTGCGTCTTCGGGCCATTTTTGCCTTATATTTTTGAGCTCGGGCCATCACCTTTTTCGGCTTGGGCCTTTGGACTCCCCATGAGCAAGTGGGCCTGGCCCATAAATTATTGGGCCCCACAGTAGCATTACTTTATTTGTAAGACTCATGTATTTAAAGTTTTATTATCTCTAGTATTACTCAATTCTTTGGGACTTCTTAAAAGCAGAGGAAAAATATAAAACTATTTTTTTTTATATCTCCAATTTTTTCTTAAAAATATATCAATTTTTGCCCCAAAATTTGGGACCTTCCTCTAGAAGGGGCCCTAGGTGGTGGCCTAAGTGGCCTAGGCCTAGGGCCGGCCCTGTGACATTCAACACCCATAAGTGCAATTGACTTTAATCCGTCCTTTCCATGGTAATTAAGCTATGTTGATTCTCTTTGGACTTTTCCCTACAGTACGTATCCATTATGATTCTATAGGTTTCCAACTAAATGGTAGCTTGAGACCCTTATGGCTAGCTACTGAAGAGCACGTTTGGTGTTACTGTAATTTTCAAAAACAGAACCTTTTCTTAGGGAAAATTTGTCCTGAGAAAATGGGGACATGAACCGCTTTGTTGGACTTCCATGTACCATGATATACTTTCCAATTTCCATGCCACTAAGAAGACTCACAATGATGTCCACCATTGACTACTATGATACATGTAAAGCTGCCTTGTAAAAAAAAAAAAAAAAACTTGAGGAAGTTGAAGTTTCTTGTCCATTTCATTTATTATATATGCTTCGACTCAGAAAAATGAGTAACACCATTGTTAGCATATGTAAGAAGTCCCTATTCTAATGGCATTAAAGCTTTATTTGCTTCTCTTGTTTCTCCATCTATTTTCCATAACAAAAGCTCAATCCCCCCCACAATCAAACATTACCACTGGCTCCACCCTTTACACAAACTCCACCCCAAATTTCTGGCCTTCTCCTTCTGGCTATTTTGCATTTGGGTTTTACCCTAGTGGCAATGGCTTCAAGGTTGGCATTTGGCTCGTGGGCAGCCCCAAAAACACAATAGTGTGGATGTCACATCAGAATGATACAGTGCTCTCGCCTGGTGCAGCTCTTCTCTTTTCTACAGATGGTAGACTCCGCCTCCATAGCTCCACTGGACAAGTTGAATCAATTGCTAAAACAAATCAAAAGGCTTCAGTTGCTTCCATGCTTGATTCTGGTAACTTTGTTTTGTATGACTCTAGTTGGAACATCATTTGGGCTAGCTTTGATTATCCGAGCAATACCCTTTTGGTCGGACAAAAGCTAGGTCAAGACCAAATTTTGTATTCTAGCATCTCCGAAGCAGATACCTCAATTGGAAGCTTCAAGCTATGTATGCAAAGTAATGGAAACCTCAATGCTTATCCAATAAGAAGTATTTTTGATGGAAGATATGTGTATTGGTCATCAAATAACCCACATGCTGAAAGAAACTCATCCTTGAATCTAGCAGCTGACAGCCGCATCTACCTTTCCAATTCCTTTGGGTTAAGCATAATGAATTTAACAGAAGGTGGATATCCTATTGATGCTAAACCCTTGTATCGGGTAACGTTTGACGTGGACGGCATTTTGAGACTTTACCAGCATCAGATGGGGCTTAAAGGCAGCTCAAACTCTTCAATCTTGTGGACGACAATCCATGAAGAAGATCGTTGCAGGGTTAAAGGGATTTGCGGGCCAAACAGCATTTGCACCATCAATGATGCAGATGTTTCTTGCATCTGTCTCCCAGGTTTTGACTTTGTGGATTCTGAAAATCCTAATATTGGCTGCAAGTTAAACTTCACGATAATAGAAGATTGCTTTGGAAACAAGGGTAACGCGGATTATACTATTTTCCCTCTCCCAAACACTCTATGGGAACCTAGCGAGTATGATATACTGTCAAAATCGAGTGAAGAAGCATGTTCCAAAGATTGTTTGGAGGACTGTAATTGTGTGGTGGCAAAATTCAGAGACCAAATGTGCATCAAGCAAAAGCTTCCACTTAGATTTGGTAGGAGGAATAGTAGCGATCCAACTAAAGCATTGGTGAAGATTAGAAATGCAAGTTTGCCAAATGACTTGCCCACAGACACAACTGTTGTCATCACAAAGAAGCTAGGGAAGAAACTTGGAGTTGTTGGTGTAGTTCTCATCACCTTCTCTATAATTTTTTTTTCTGTTGTCCAGTTATCTTATTTTCTCACGTCAGATTTGGAGCTATAAGATCAATACAAGGCAAGCTAGTAGTCCATCTGATGTTGAAGAAATAAGTTTGAGATCATTTACCTATGATCAACTAGTAATAGCCACAGATAATTTCAAGGAAGAGATTGGTAGGGGAGCATCTGCGAAGGTTTATAAAGGCACCCTGGCAATGAATGGTGGACGAGAAATTGCAGTTAAGTGGCTATTGAATATGGTAGAAGGAGAACCAGAGTTCCGAAATGAAATGAAGATAATAGGAAGGACTCACCACAAGAATTTAGTCCACTTGATCGGCTTTTGCAGTGAAGGATCAAGCAGGCTCCTTGTGTATGAATTCATGAAAAATGGGTCATTGGGAAGCCTTCTCTTCAATGCCAGGGAACGTCCTAGTTGGAATGAGAGAATGAGAATTTCACTAGAGATAGCAAGGGGGATTCACTATCTCCATGAAGAGTGTCAGACCCGGATCATCCATTGTGACATTAAGCCACAGAATATACTCATGGATGAATCTTGGTCAGCCAAAATATCAGATTTTGGACTATCCAAACTATTGAAAACAGATCAAACAAGGACATACACCATGGCAAGGGGAACAAGAGGCTACGTAGCTCCTGAGTGGTACAAGAGCAATTCTGCAATCACGGTAAAAGCTGACATCTACAGCTTCGGGGTACTGTTATTTGAAATCATTTGCTGCAGAAAGAAAATGGTTTTATCAGCCCCAGAGGAAGAAATAGCACTAATGGATTGGATTGATAGATGCTATGTGGCTGGAGAGCTTAGAAAAGTGGTGGGAGAAGAAGTGGTGGACATGGAGGAACTAGAAAAGATGGTGAAAGTGGGACTTCGGTGTGTGCAGACTGAACCAGATCAGCGCCCCTCGATGAAGTCTGTGATTTTGATGCTAGAAGGAACCATCGTGACACAACCACCTCCTCCACTATGTTCCTATGCTAGTGTCTAACTCATACTCCTATGCTACAAGAATTCCGCTGTGACCTATATTGTTGCCTATGAAGCACGGGTGCGTTTCGGGACTCGGGTGCGGGTGCGGGTGCGGGTGCGGGTGCGGGTACGGGTGCGGGACTCGGCAATTTTTGAAAAAGGTGGGTGCGGGTGCAGCGGGACTCGACGATTAAAAAATTATTAAAAATATTTTTAATATATTACTAAGCATGCTTTTTTATATAATAATAATAGAAAACTCATATAATAATAATAATAATAGTATAGAAATAATAATAATAAAATAAATAGATAATAATAAGTAAAAAAAAAAAAACAAAAAAAGTAGGAGGCTCTCTTAGCTTCCCATTAAAAAAGAAAAAAGAAAAAAGAAAAAAGAAATAAAAGGGAAGATGGGGCTCTAACGTTTGGTCAGAGAGGCACAACAATCAAAGAAGAGTGTTGTACGTCTCAAAAGGAAAAACGAAAGCTGCAGAACACTTCCCAAAACAAAAACAAAAAAAAAAAAAAAAACAGAGAACAACTCAGTCCACCGGCGACAAAGAAAAACAAACGATGCAATGAAGAACATGAAGAAGCAAAGATATGATTTCAGTCCACCGGCGACAGTGGCGTATCAATATCCAGTCCACCGGTATTTTTGGTTTAAGTTTTTATTTTTATTTTTTATCCTTACCGGCTGATTTCCTTTTTCCGGCTGAAACACACCGATATTCGGCCGATACGATCTGAATCGGCACGAATCCGTCCGGTTCGGCGTGAATCGGCGCACGTCGGAGCCGAATCGGCACGAGTCGGCCCGATTTGAGCCGCGTCGGCGCGAGTCGTGAAATCCACGTGGCATGACGCGGCACGGCTGCGCGGTCTGCGGCGTCCCTCCCGCATCGCCGCGTCCCGCCGCGTCCCGCCGCGTCGGACGCGGGTGCGCTGGGTCCGGAGCCGCGTCCGTGCATCCCAGATTGTTGCTCATCAATGAAATAAATCAACACATCACGTTGACTTGAATAATTAATTCCATTTCTGCATACTTGTCATTCAAGTTTTCTATTGATTCAAAAAATTATTAGTAAACCATTAAAGGCATGTTTGGTAGACTGTAATAGGCGCTGTAATGTAATAGTTATTCCTATGATTTAGGTATTTTTTAGTTTGGTTATGTTTTTATTACAAGGAATAATCATTCCTTATGAATAGCTATTCTTCAAAATGAGGAATAACTATTTCTCTTTAAAATGTTATATTAGCTATTCCTTAGTAAGTGTAATAATTTTAAAACTTATTATATTTCCAAGTAAACAAACTTTTCATATACATCTAATAATTATAAAAATAAAAAATTATAAAAAATAACACATATTTCTCTTAAATTTAAAAATAACAATTTTTAAGGAAATATAATTGTATGAGTAAGAAATTTCCTAAAATAAATATTAAGTTTCATTCTAATGTTATAACTTACAACCAAACTAATGAATAGGTTTAGTTATTACATTACAACACATTTTATTCATAGTAATAAATATTACAATTCCTGTCGTAATCCCCATTCAGTATACCAAACGTACCCTAAGTACTGTTATTTATACAGATTAATTGTAAAAATCTTATTTTTGTCTCTTCAAAGATCAGTAAATATGAAGGGTGATGCTGACAAAGCCTTTATTAGGTTCAACCTTGTCTTGTTAATAAGTACAATGCAATGATACAAGTAAATGGATTTTAAACTCATCCAAAAAAAAAAGTAAATGGATTTTAAAAGGATTTCAGGAAACTATTCTTTGTATTAGACAATGAAACACCCAACCAGACCTAAACTAATTGACTTCTCTGTTGCACGATGAACTTAATTTTTTTGACTTTTGGCTGGGCAATAGAAAAATGATGAATCAAGAAAATCCCATCATCCAAAGAGGCCTTTGGACGATGGAAGAGCCATAAAGGCGCATTAAATACGTTTTCTGTTACTAAATAGACGAATAAATCAAGCATGACCATTGGACGGATATTGAAAGCACCACAATAAACCACCAAAAGCATTACCAAAGCCATTAAGGCTACCATTGAAGACCTCCAACGGCTAGAAAAGCAAGCAACTATATAACTAGATTAGACCTCAAACAAAGGTACAAAAATATAAGATATGATACTCTCAATATTATCCTTATACTCTCTAAGATATTTGACTTTGTCATCAGAGGCTCATTAGCTAGTACCATGCCGATGACCTTTTTGAGAGAAACACTACTTCTGAGCTTGTGCAGGAATCAAGATTCAGTTGGTCATACTCTGTCTGGACAAATCGATCGACTGACGAATTTGGCTTCATCAGTTTGGTGCCGTCTATGGGGGACAATCTTTCAAACTCTAGTTTGAAAACGTAGCTCTACCATTCTCAATATCCAGATGGAATCCAATGTAACACAAGATGTCGCGGCATTGGCCTTGTAGATCCAAACACTCAAGGCCAATATAGAAGAACTCACTAGGTAGAATCAAGAGATGAGACAACGGCTGCAACAAGAGGAAAATCGTTCACCGAGGATCGAAAACAACAGGAATGAAGATAAGGTTCAAGGCCTGGAGAATAGCCACGGAAGAGATGGCTCAAGGAGGATAGAACGTTCTAACGGGATGAGTGACGACCTCCTTAGAAGCATGAGAAAAGAGATGGACGAGTTAAAAAAAGAAATGAAGTAGAAAACGACTAAAAATTTGGATAGAATGGTGAAAAGGACTGATTCTCCTTTCACAACAAAGGTCTTGGAATGCCCCTTACCACCGAAATTTCGCCTTCCTCAACTTGAGTTGCATGACGGTCTGAAAGACCCAATGATCACATAACCACCTTCAAGATGACCTTGAGCCTGCAGCAAACCTCAGATGAGATTGTGTGTCGGTCTTTCCCAACGACCCTCAAGGGAGCAGCATGAGTGTGGTTTAGCAAATTGGCCCAATCATCCATAGACGATTTCGAATAGTTGAGCAACTTGTTTGTACGTCACTTTGTTGGTGGGCAATGACAGAAAAGGCTAGCAGATCACCTACTCACAATTAGACAAGAAGAAGGGGAATCGTTGAGATCATATGTGAAGTGATTTAACAGGGAAGTGTTAGAGGTTGACGAGGCTGAGGACAAAGTGCAAATAACTACATTCAAAGCTGACTTAAAGTCCAACGAATTTGTGGTCACGCTTGCAAAAAGCCCTCCAGAGTCAATGACGGAACTATTGTTAAAAGCCCAAAAATACATGAACGCAGAAGATGCTTTAGCTGTAATCAAAGTGGGCGACGCTTTGAGAGACAGAAGAGATGTTCAAGAGGACTCAAAAGGGAAAAAGAGGGAAAGAAAGGACTACTCATCCAGCCAAGATAACATCAAGCTAGGAAATGATAAGACCAAAAGGATGGTAAATTTCATGCCTTTAGTAATGCCTGTTGACAAAATCTTGATGTAGATTAAGGACGATCATCCACTCAAATGGCCGAAGCCACTGAACTCTTCACCCAACATTCACAATAAGAAGAGGTACTACAATTTCCACCGAGATCACAGACACTACATGGACAAGTGTAAACACTTAAAAGAACAGATAGAAGAGCTGATTTAGAAAAGGGAGTTACAGAAGTTTGTGAAAAAAGATTCACTAGGAAGGTAAAAACATGACCTACAGGCAAGATCAGAAGATAAGCCTAAAGACGAAGAGAAACAACAGGATCTTCCAAAGAGTGTTATAGGAGAAATAAGGATGATCAATGGAGGTCCGACAGCAGGAGGATCTTTCAAGTCCCTTAAGAAGTCACAGCAAAGACAGATCAACAGCATCCACACAGCACCATCGTTGAAGCATAGAAAAAAAAATGTTGGGAAATTTAGACCCCAGTTGATAGAATTAACAAGTTTTAAACCCAAGTTGTTAATTAGATTTATTATGAATAAACATTGTTAAAACAAACAAGCAAACCTCAATATCATGTCAAAATCATGCACAGCGGAATAGTAAATAAGACAAGATATGATGACCCAGGAAAACCAATGAAACAAACTAGTTTCACAGTAAAAAACCTGAGGGGAAACCTTCCCAAAAAGCAATCCATTATAATAAAAAGAAGTTTCAGATCTAGTACAAAACCTTTGTCCCTAGACTCTACAATCCCCATAGATGAACTTATAGTAGAAACCTTCTATCGCTTCAAAACCTCTGAACTCTTCAATATATGAATGCCACCCTTTTGCATAGATCCCAATACGTGACTAACCAAAGATGCATGACTCCCAGTACGTGACTAACTCACTAACTTGAAGATGTTGTTGGCTACAAAGTTCTTCACTTCATCAACAATGAAAATCAAGAAGCACTTCGTTACAAAACCCTAAGGTGCAATGATGCAGTAGCTTCTTTCAGAGAGAATAAGGCACTCGGTCACTTTTTGCATGTGTTCTTCTCGTATTCTCTTATGTGACGGCCTTTAAAATAAGCCTTATATATGTCTAGGGTTGTGAGAAAAAAAAAACCTTACACATACATGTCAACATGGGCCGAAAATCAGATCTGGAAATTCTGATTTTGTAATTCTCGATAGATATTTCTGTCGAGCAGCTGTCGAGACCTTAATAGATACATCTGTCGAGCTTTAATGAACAACACTTCTTCACTTATTTCTTAGACAGATTTGCATGGCTTCAATACTAGACTTGAACTCTTGTTCCTTGAAGTACTAAACCCATCCTTGAAGTAAAGTGCGTTTTGTCAAAGGATTAGCCAATTCTACATGACATATGTTCTAACAAGTTCCACATATGTCCTAACCAAAAAAAAAAAAAAAAAAAAAAAACAATGAATATGGTCTTCTCTGAAAAAGATGCGACATCATTTACCTTTTAGCTTTCTAGCAGCTAAAGGTAGATCTGAAGAAACTTCATCCATTTGAATCTCCCCTCATCAATTTCAGCAGAGATAGAGTATACCAAAAGGGTATAGTAACTCTAACGGTCACGACTGGCTCATACCCTCTCTAGGTAACCAAACAACTTAATTTTTTGTTAGTTGACTACCCGTTGGAAAGCTGTAACATCGACATACTAGCTAAAGGTGAAATTCCCAACAAAACACGGGGTAGGAGAGATAAAGGGAGACCAAGTGTTAGCTCGTGAATGCTATCAGGCAGTATCGGCCTCAAAGGCAAACCACACTTGGATGATCAAGGAAAAGAATTCAGAAGTAATAAAGGCACTAGAAACAATTGAGCTGGTAGAAGGGGAGCTGACGAAGGTAACAAAAGTAGGGACGAGCCTCGATCCCTCAACAAAGGGAGAAATAATCAAGTTCCTGAAGGAGAATCTAGACATCTTTACCTGGAGCCACGAAAACATACCCGACATATCCGAAGATATCATTCAGCATCACCTGAATGTAAATCCTGAAAGAAAACCAGTCCACCAAAGAAGAAGGGTTTTAGCTCCCGA
This sequence comes from Quercus tomentella, assembly GCA_028535165.1. Taxonomy (NCBI): domain Eukaryota; kingdom Viridiplantae; phylum Streptophyta; class Magnoliopsida; order Fagales; family Fagaceae; genus Quercus; species Quercus tomentella. The sequence continues at coordinate 23,377,804 of JAPQVY010000001.1, read as the reverse complement.
GTGAAATAAAGTTGTAATGGACGAAGTAGACAAGTTGCTTGCAGCCAATTTCATTCGGAAAGTCTATTACCTAGATTGGTTGGCCAACATCGTCATGGTGAAAAAGGCAAATGGAAAATAAAGAATGTATGTAGATTTCACGGATTTGAATAGTGCTTGCCCAAAGGATAACTTCCCATTGCCAAGGATTGACTAGCTCATTGACTTAATGGCAGGACATAAACTCCTGACATTCATGGATGCCTTCTCAGGTTACAACCAAATCTAGATGTAAGAGGAGGATTAGGAAAAGACGACATTCATCACCAGTCAAGGACTCTATTGCTATAGAGTCATGCCATTTGGACTGAAAAACGTAAGAGCTACTTACCAGAGGTTGGTGAACCAGATGTTTAGCAAGCAGATTGGAAGGAATATAGAGGTTTATGTCGACAATATTGTAGACACCGCATTTTGTACCCATTACGACTTAGGCCCCCATTCCCTAACGACACTTGAAATATAAGGCCTAAGGCCAGTTTAGAACCCAATCAAATATTAAATTGACTTGACGAGTGTTAAAATGGAAAATATGACCTTTTTAATGAGTAAGAATCTATTTTTAGAAATAAATTGACCAAAGTAGCCTTCGCCCTGCATACGCAAGCTATAGCATGCGTACGCAAGCACGATTCTATACACGTCGCTAGGGTTTCAGAAGCATGATAAAGGCAAGTTTTCCGCAATAATGGCTGAGGTTTGGAACAAATCCCACATCGTCTGGGAGCAGTTCCAAATCCCATTTTTTCCATTATAAAATGCCTTACATAGTACATTTTCAAAACACACAGAAATCCCAAGGGAAAAACTTAAAATTCACAAGAAAATAGTGAATCAAAAGGGAGTTTTTCACAAAACACCCTCAAGTCTCTTTTATTTTTATTTTTATTGGGACCTTTTTTGGCCCCAATCTTTTGAGTTTAAGATTACTAATCATCTTTTTATTAAATTGTGATAGATTTGACTCAGGGGAACGATCAAAAATCAAGCCTAAGAGCTTTTGCTTTGAGGTATGCTTTAAAATCTTTCTTTTTCTTTTCTGCTTTAATCTTTGTTTTATTTGCTTCTTTTGTTTAGTTTATGTTTACTTATGTTTGTTTAGGTTAGTTTTATGCTTTCTTTATGTCTTTAAGCATGCTAGGTTGTTAGATTTTACGTTTTAAATTTCTGCTTTGTTTCTGTGTTGATTAGGGTTTTTAGGTAAGGATTTGCGTTGTGAGAGACCCCAAGGGGTGCTCTTGAAAAGAGATTTGAGTGCTTAAGGCACCTCTCTTTTGGGTAATTGTGTGGAGTTGCCACTAATTTTTTTATACAAAAAAATAAGAAAAAATAAAAAACAATTACATGTCCAAAAATTCCTCAAATGTTATTAATTGACTATGGAAATACAATTACATCATGGTAGAATAACTTTACAAGGCTTTGGTCCTAATACAATCTATGTAAAAATTATAAAGCTTTGATCCTAGTTACAATCTACCAAAAACAAAAGACAAAACACTAGTCTACCTATCCAAGAAAACCTAAGTTCGGGGGCTAGGTTTCGGAATGGGAAGGTGTTAGGCACCCATTCCGCCCAAACAAAGTCTGGTCTTCTAGACTCTAATGACCATTATATACCTTTGTATGATGTTGAATGATATGCTATGATGCATGTAGCAAACACTTTCTTGACAAAAATTAATTTAAACAAATTCATCTTGTTAGGTTCTAAAGACATAGGATTTTTTGTATTTAGAACTCTAATTTGTATTGTTGGCAAACCATGATCAAAACAATGTGTTTAGAAGTGTTTTAGTCTTGCTCAAAGTTGTGATTTTATGTAAAGTTGGAATCGAGTTAAAGTAGGAAGCATTGTGCCTTTCGGCCTGGCTCGATCGATCGAAGTTCGGGCAGAATGTTTTTCTGCAGATTCGTCCAACTCAGCCCTAAGTGTTTTAAAACGTTTTTAGGGTTTCTTATTTGTCCTAAGTATAAAAGGCAAACCCTAGCCACGTTTTAGTGTTGCTCATATTTGCGGTTTGTGTAAATCTCTTGTGAGATCTAGAGGAGTTTTCCTTTACACAAACTTAGGGTTTTCAAGGAGAAGATTTATCTACACCTTGATGATCAACTTAGTTGCTGCCATTGAAGCTTAAAGAAAACACAAGTGGGTGTGCTTGTATCTGGTGGTGAATCCAAGAAAGAAGGAGTCCGTGGATTTGGAGCTTGCACGTGGTCGTGTCAGTAAGTTCTACTGGTTGGTAGCAATAAGAAGTCGAGCGTGGGGGCTTGTAAGTCTTATTGTATGAACTTCGATTCTTTCAAGATAGTGGATTCAAGTTTACCTTGAGGATAGCTAGGTCAAATCCTCCCCAGGTTTTTACCGGTTTGGTTTCCTGGGTGATCATATCGTGTGTTATTTATTTTCCGCTGCTTTGCATGATTTGATCTTTATTATTGTGATAACCTAGACTTGTTTAATTGGACTAAGTAACAACTTGGCTAATTATCTAAGTTAAATCAATTGTTTTAAGGGGTCTAAAAACCAACACATCTTATGAATATATCCTCTTCTTAAAGAAAAATCAGATCTGTTTTATAAGGGATAAGAAAATGGGATTTTGTTAATAAAAATTAGATATGTTTTGTAAAGGATAAAAAAAAATGAGATTTTTAAAAGAGGATTCATATTCATAATTCAAATCTATTATGCATGCATTACATATTCATGGAATGACCTAAAAAAAGAACTTTAACCTAACTTTTAATTCATTCTTTAAAATTCAAAATCTGCAATTTTTATTTAAGAAGAAAAAAAATATTTTAGAAAAATACAGATCTGTTTTGTGATCAGAAAAATTTTTAGGTTTGTATATAGTGAAAATACAGATCTGTTTTTGACTCGAAAAAAATTTCAAATCTATATTTAGTGAAAATACAAATCTGTTTTTATTTAAAAAAAATGTTTTGGTATTTAATTGCAGATTTTGAAATCAAAGAAGAATTAAAACATGTTAATCAACTAAAGAACACGTCAAAGAAAATTCTAACTAAGCATATAAACATGGCAAATATGAATTAAGAACAAGACATAATAAAATCAAACATATATTAACCAAATTCATGTAGTGAACAATCACAACATATTAATTAATGGAAAAGAAAAAGAAACATAAGAATGAAAATACCTCTTGCAGGAGCGTACACTTCAATAGAAGAATATTTTAGAAATCAAAGAAATTTTCACTTCTTTGAGGTCTAAAATACTTTACTTACAAAAAAGAAGTTCTTAAAGCCAAAACTTCTAGAACGTCTTTAACGTAAGGGGAGTAGAGAAGTTAGAAAAGAAGGGCCCTGAATTCTGATCTTTTTCCTCTATTTATAGAGGTTGGGATGCTTAAAAAATAAGCTAAATGAGATCAGATACGAATTGGAACACATCCTTATCTCTAGAAATTTGAAAAAGATAAGTTTTATCTCAATCAGGAGGTTCCCGGGCCGGGCTAGGCATTTAGGCCAATTGGCACTTAGAAAGTGCCGATCGGCACTCCAAGAGTGCCGACAGGCCCTCTTGGGTGCCAGACCCGCTTTTGAGTTTTTGTTCAATTTTGACTCATTTTTTGAGGATTTTTGAGCTAGAAATTGCACCTAGACGCGTTTTTTATTCGTATTTTGAAAATTAATCCATATTTCTTGATATTCAGGTCTTTAAAGTGATAATTATCTAATAGAAAAATATTCTAAAAAAGGCCTAATTGTCCACAACTTTTGCCCCGGGGCCGGAATGCGGTAGGGTCTTCAAGCCTCACGCTCGATTCTCGAGATTCATGGGCCGTTTCGCAAAGATCTTCGATCCGAACCTTCGCATCTACTCTTTCTTAGAGGATGAACCAGGCCTTCGCTATCGCAAGAATATAGCGATCGAAGAGTTATCGCTCAGCCACTGCGCGTATTTCGAAAGCCGTATTGCCCGAAGGGGGCATGCTGCAAGAGCGTCGGTGAGTGGTAAGCACGGGAGGCGTGCCCGAAGGGCAGCGGCAGCAGTGTGGTTCCAGGTGCCGTCGCTAGATTGAGATCTGCAGGGTGGCGGGGACTTCGACTGCCTTGTATCGGGTGAAGAGAAGGGGGCGGTAGGCTTAGTAGGGCTCAAACCTACAATATAACCATTATGAGCGGTACGTTTCAACCAATTAAACTATAAGCCCCTACGAATCGCTACATGCAATTCGCTCACTTCGGGAAGAGCGGACGGAAAGAGGAGGCCTTTACTCTATCTGCTTTTTCCTCTTCCCAGGAATGAAGAATTGGATAAAAAAAAAATGATTTTCTTATTGTTTATATATATATATAGAATATTATATATCTATTATTAATTATAATAATATAATAAAGCAAGCGGCCCTTTCACGACTCAAACTGCCGGTACGCTTTCCGGCTCGCAACGACTCAAACGGGCGAGGGCTCTCTATTTGCTTGCAATGCCGGCTGTTCGCCTTTAGTTAGAAGTAGAAATAGAGGGCGCCCTTTGCCCCACACTTCAAAAAAAGTACATAAGTAGTGAGAAAGAAAAACTTGGTTACGGGAACCGAAGGTTAGGCCGACTACTTACTTTAGTATAGCTGCACTTAAAAAAGCGTATTCCTACCTCCTTTTCTTCCCCTTTCTGTCAATGTTGCCAATTCCCAGAATACTAATAATGTACCCTCGCGCATACAGTTGCCCAACAACTTTCTTCCTCCGACTTCTTTAGCCACTTCCACTTCTTCATCCACTTTATTCCCACGTAAGCAGGCTTATTTTTTACACTAACCAACAACCAATCACAAAATTATTTAATTAATTTAGTTGTTTAACCAATCAGAATTAATTTAAATTAATCACGTGTGATAGGTTCCACCCAAACAAAATGCATGCAAACCATGGAAACTTGATCATGTGATATCTTTCAATCTGACGGTCCGTTTTAGGAATTGGACATACCGTCACGACCGTTAGAATCTCAAAATCATTTTTATGATATGTAATGAATGAACTAATGCATGTAATGCAACTCTAAATTTTAGGTATATGAATGGTCACTCTAGCCATCTTCCAAGATTAAATTATAGGTGCAAAATCAAGTGTTTACAGAATGCCCCTCATTGACAAAGCTTGCAAAGCGAATGTTAATGTAAAACAAAGACACTGATTTTAGCAGCCATGATTTAATCGAGGTCAACTTTTCAAAGATTACCTAGCCCTAGAACCTAAAACCTTGGGACATAGAACTAGTGTTTTGTTGTTTTGAAAAATGAGAATTGTGAATACTTAATCTACTTGATAACTGAGGCTTCTCTATCTCAGTCTAAATTTGGGGTGATTGAGAGGCTTCTCTATCTCAATCTACATGTGGGACAACCAAGAGGCTTCTCTATCTTAATCTGAATGTAAAGTAACCAAAAGGCTTCTCTATCTTGGTTTGAACCTGGGGTGATTGAGAGGCTTCTCTATCTTAATCTAAAACTAGAGGTGATCAAGAGGCTTCTCTATCTTGATCTGAATGGAAGGTAACCGGGAGACTTCTCTATCTTGGTTGCGATTGAGAGGTTTCTCTATCTAAATTTGAATCTAGAGTGACCAAAAGGCTTCTCTATCTTGATCTGAATAGAAGGTAACCAAGAGACTTCTCTATCTTGGTTTGAACTTGGGGCGATTGAGAGGCTTCTCTATCTCAATCTGAATCTGAAGCGACCAAGAGGCTTCTATCTTGATCTGAATGGGAGGTAACCAAGAGGCTTCTCTATCTTGGAACCTGAGGCGATTGAGAGGCTTTTCTATCTCAATCTAAATCTGGAACGATCATGAGGCTTCTCTATCTTGGTTTGAACCTAGAGCGACTGAAAGACTTCTCTATCTCAATCTGAAACTGGAGGCCCAAAAGAGGCTTCTCTATCTTGATCTGGATGGGGGGTAACCAAGAGGCTTCTCTATCTTGGTTTGAACCTGGGGTTTTGCTTGCAAAAGACCAGAGTTTGGGAATAGATTTTAAATGATTGGTGCTTTGTTGTTCCACTGTTTTGAGATGTGTGATTTTTTTTTTCTTTAAGACTTGAATTTCCTCTTCAAAAGGAAAAGCCATTGATTTTTATTTTTTATTTTTAAAAAATTCATCATTTATTCTTTTTGAAACTTGAAATTTTCTTTGAAAAGTGATACCCTTTGTTCTTGATCATCCTTAAGAAAATTTTTATTTTTCTTCCATCAAAATTGAAATTTTCTTGAGATTGATACCCTCTGTCTTTGGAAATCTTTGAAAAGTTTTTTTCATTCATCATCATTTCATCATATTTTTTTATTCCATCATCATCATCATCATCATTTCTTTTTTTTTAGAAAAAACAAAAAACAATTTTTTTTTTTTGGGTGAGTTAACTCAACAACTCACATGTGATTCTAAAAAGGGGGGGGGGGTGCTGAATTTTTGGCCCCCTTTTGTGTTTGTCTTCATCTTTTTCTTCTTCTTTTTTACTCATCCTTCTTCACTCTCCTTGATAGGCCAAGAATGTATTGATCCCTTATGATAGATTAACCAATTAATTAGCCAAATTGATTAATTAATCAAATTAACATACAATATGCATGGCAGCACAAACAAATCACCAATTAAACTAAATATGCAACGGAAATTAAAATGACACGATGATTTGTTTTGAATGGGGAAAACCTACACAGCAAAAACTCCACCAGGTGATTTTAAGGTCACCACTCCCGAGAATTCACTATTATCACAACAAACGGTTACAAGTAAAGGAATCCCAGTACCTTATACCAACCTACAGTTGAACCCTTACCCTAATACCCAAATGGACTTGTTTTGTAGTGACAATCTCTCCTTTTTAATGCACGACCCCCATTACATGACTAACCAATAGATGCGTGAATCCCAGTACTCGACTTGATCACCAACTTGAGAAGAATGTTGGCTGCAAAGTTCTTCAGTTCATCACACGATGAAGATCACGAAACTTCTTGGTCACAAAACCCTAAGGTGTACAAACACAGCAGCTTCTTCAAGAGAAAGATGAACTAGGACAAATTCTGTCTCTGGTCACAATTTGCATGAATAAAACTTTGCTTCACACTCGTGCAACTTGTGTAACCTTTGACGGCCCTTAAAATAATCATTATATATGTTTAGGGTTGTGAGAAAAGAAAGCCTAAACACATACTCACGGATTGGATGAAAATCAGCTCTAAAAAACTGAGTTTCATAAACCTTAATAGATAGCCATCTATCGAGCCACGGGCTGAAACAGCTTTTAAATCTCGATAGATGCTAACTGTTGAGCTTTAAAATGCAGCACTTTCTCACTTGTTTCTTGGAAAGACTTGCATGGTTTTTAACACTTGAACTTGAAACCTTGTTCCTTGAAGTATTAAACTCATCCTAGATCTACCCAATTACAAGTAAAGTGCATTTTGTCAAAGGATTAGCCAATTACATAAAATATTGACATATGTTCTTAACATTGAATTAGATGTGTCCTAACAATCTCCCCCTTTGGCAATCCGTGACAAAACCACAACAAACAAATGAACATATGAGAGAAGTCATAAATTACTCAACTCATACTCACTTGTTTAATACAATAAAATCTATCCTAACACAGGCTCTTGAAAAACTCTGCAAGAAGAGAGTTTATGGCAAGTAAACTTTGACAACCTATATTTCTGAAACGCTATAAACAAAACTCATCAAGGCATCTTAGTCTAAAACAGAAATAATAGATTGCATACAATAAATAAGAAACATATGTATAAAGAGAGAAAAGAAACAACACATGGAGAGATAGGCGAAATAACACACATCAATATATATATAAACCAAATAAGTACAATTTATGTCAAATGGTCATAAGACCAATGTACAAGAGATAATGTATCTAAAATAGAAAGAAAAGGAAAGATACAAAAATCCTCACTACATCCCTCATATATCCACTCCCCCTATCACAAAATATCCTATACTAATCCTCCCTCTATGAGTATGACTACTCTCATCTCAAAACTACTCCCCCTTTTTGTCACGAGTGACAAAGGGCAAGTACATCAAGTAGACATCTCATCATCACTGGGCGAGCTAGCACCATCATCCTCATTAGCATCATCGTCGTCGAAGTCATCGTCATCGTCCTTGGATGCCGCGAGAGAAGGAGAGGAAGCCACATTGAAACCACCTATAATAGCCTGTCGTCATGCAATACAACCAACACGAGTGTTCACCTGACACAGCTCATCACTAAGAGTGTCAAGGCAAGCGTCCGTGCGCACAAGCTATGCCATGGTGGCCTCAAGTGTCACTCCACCTGCAGAAGATGAAGGAGCGGAGGCGGATGGAGCGGTAGAAGCAAGAGAAGCAACTGTCTCTATCCGTGGCTGCCTCGGTCGAAGCTGAGCCTCAATCCTTGTGACGGTACCCTATCTATGTTACCCATGACTAAGAAAGGAGGGGACGCGAGAAAAGAGATAGAAAAATGGCGAAGGATCCGCGTGATAGCCGAAGGAAAAATAAGCATATCACGAGTCGCCGTATCCCTATAGACATTTATAAGGGATAGAATAAAGTGAGAAGGGAAGTCGATAGAGATATCCTCTATGAGGGATAACAAAAATCAAGCACGAGGCTTTGTAATAGTGTTATAGTGAGACAATGGAGGAAGAATGAATGTCATCACCATGTTAAGAAATCTTAGACCTTTTGCAAAGCCCGAGCAAGGGGTGTTTTGACAATCACCCCAAGAAGAAGGTGTCTCACAAAAGAGAAACGAGAGTTCGTCTTTGGACACTATCCTCAGAAGCTCACAGCCAGGGTATTTAGGATGCGCTACCCTAGGAACATGTAGTACCTCAGAGACAATCTCCGAAGTAACTACGATGCACATACCTCGAACGCGAGAAAATAAATGAGGTACAGAAGTGTCAATTCCATGCATATTGGAGTAAAACTCTTGTATGATCACGGAAGGGCACATGACTGGGATGCCACACAGTGACTCTTAACCCTTACTATAGATGACAGTGGGTAGGTCAGTGTCAGAAAAATCTAACATAATGACTTAGAATTCCGAATGAATGCCTCGTCGTGAAAAGTTTTCCGAGAAGTCCAACTAGGCCTTCTCATCACGGAACCTGATGTGAGATGGAGTGGGGTCAGAAGGAGAAGAAGAAGATGCCCTAGAATGAAAAGGGTTCCGACACGGAGTAGATTTGCGTTTAGGTGCCATAGAGCAAACTAACGCAAGAAAGAAAGAGAGAGGAAGAGAGAGAGAGAGAGAGACAATCAAAAAAGCACCAACAAGACAATATATCAAAATAAAAAGAATTGAAGGTACGTATGCATGAAAATGCATGAACATGTAACATGCAAATATAAATGCATCATGGGCTCAGCCCAATCCAAACCTACAAGCACACAACAATTCGACATATATAGCACACACCTATAATGCATGAAAATATTGTTATAATGCAAGTGAGATGCAATGCATGATGTTTTGAAATCGTTTAAGCAAAACCCAACCCAAAAATTTTGCAAAAACTTTATCAATTTTGAAAAACCCCAAAAGTTTTCAAAAACCCAAAAACCTAGGTCTAATGCATGGAATGCATGAAAAATGAAGAAGCTAGAATCCTTACCAGTGAAGAAACACTAGATCTAGGCCGAAAATCAGCTGAGGATGAAGTTTAGAGTGAGAGAGAGATGTTTTGGGACGTGAAGAGACGAAGGCTATCAAGAGAAATCGAAGAGAAATGAAGCTGGATTCGTGCAGACCTTATATACAGAAGCTCATAATTCTCGACAGATCAAGAGGTGTTGAGCTTTAAAGGTTCAACAAATACAGCTATCAAGTAGCTATCCAGAGGTTTTCAAAGCAAAGAAGCTCGATGGATCGAGATAGCTATCGAGAAGCTATTGAGCATCCAAAAGGTTTCTCGATGGATCGAAGTAGCTATCAAGAGCTATCGAGAATGCAATAAAAGATAGCTAAAGGGTCTCGATGGATAGCCTAGCTATCAAGAGGTATTGAGATAGCTGTCGAGATTGCTTAAAAAAGTTTTTCAAGGAAGAGAAAAACACAGATATGAATGCAATCAAGCATGCTACTCAATCAAAGATCCAAACAACATTTTAAGCTCTCAAAAACATCTCTCAACAAAAAAAATGTCAAGTACAAAGATCCAAAACACACACACACACACACTAAACAAGTCTAACTAGTTTTATATTTCAAAAACAAGTTAAGACAGTTTAGAGAGCATACATTAACATATGTATTCCTTGTGATGGCCAAATCACATTATACCTACACATGTATCAAAAGTAGTGAAGAATATTGCGTGTTATGTGTGAAAAACATCGCAAGATTGCATAGGTGTTTACATGTTATGATGATTTGAGATATGAGAAAATCACATTAACTCACACACAATCATAACTGTTTGATGGGGACTATCACCTTTTAGGTACATCCTAGAACTCCCACATCTCCTAGAATACACGCTTGCAATCTTATATAAAGCATTTTGATCTTTTTGCTTTTAATTTTTCTTTGCATATTTTTCTTTTGATAAGCATATCATGCATGGGCATATATGAGAGAGAAAAGAAATATCCAATGATGTTAAGCTTTTGACATTGCACTTTTGCTATGCCAAAGCATATAAATGTCATTTCATGATTGGCGGGCAACAGTGGTGAGATGGTTATTTATGCCTTTCTCTTAGAATTTTCTAATCCTTCCCATCAAAAAGAATGATACGAGTCACAAAACTCACTTGCTTAGTTGTGCATAGAGATGCTCATTTAAGCTACAAAAGGTACAAAGTTTAAAAAACTTTGTTTCAATGGCCATCCAAGGTACACAAGTACCAATGTACACAAACACACACTGTTTTTGTATTTTTCTGATTTTTCAAAAAAAAAAAATTTATATGAAAAACAAAATAAAGCAAAACTGAAAAGAAAACAAACAAAAACATGTTGAACAAAGCAATGCATAAAATTAGATGTAAATGCATGAGGAAGAAGGAGGAGAAGGAGAGATCAATCCATTGAGATGACATCAATGTTTTGGCGAAGGAATTCAAACCGTTTGCTGTTGAGAGGTTTGGTAAACAAATCAGCCTTCTAATCATCAGTGTGAGTAAACTCAAGAATAAGAGTACCATCTTCGAGAAACTCCCTAATGAAGTGATGTCGAATCTCTATGTGTTTAGTTCGAGAATGTTGAACCAGATTCTTAGAGATGTTGATAGCACTGGTATTGTCACAGTAGATGGTAAGATGCTCTTGACAAATACCACAATCATTGAGGAGTTTTTGCATCTATAGAAGTTGGGTGCAACAGCTACTGGCAGCGATGTACTCAGCTTCTGCAGTGGATAATGAGATGGAATTCTACTTTTTGCTCATCCAAGAGACAAGATTATTACCCACATAGAAAAAACCCTTTGATGTACTCTTTCTATCATCAGCATTCCCAGCCCAATTAGCACCAGAATACTCAGCTAAGACTTCATTTGTGTCCTTACTGTACCACACACCAAAGTCGACATTGGTTTTGACATACTTTATGATTCTTTTCAAAGCAATCATATGAGACTCTTTGGGATTAGCCTGATATCGCACACACTCCCACACTGTAACTAATGTCAGGTCTACTAGCAATAAGGTAAAGAAGACTACCTATCATACTTTTATAAAGAGATGAATCCGCACTTTTACCTAACAAGTCAACAGTGAGTTTAACATTTGGGCTCATAGGGGTTCTAACAGAACTAGCAGATTCCAAACCAAACTTCTTCACAAGATTTTTAGCATATTTAGATTGAGATAGGAATATTCCTAAATTTTGTTGATGAATCTGCAATCCAAGGAAGTGAGTTAGCTTTCCAATCATGCTTATCTTGAACTCAGCCTGCATGAGTTTTGAGAAGCTATGAGCAAGTTCATCCTTAGTTGACCCAAAGATAATATCATCAACATAGACTTGAACAACTATTAACTTGCCATCTTCCCTTTTTTATGAAGAGAGTTTAATCTGTTTTTCCTATTGTGAACCCATGTGACACCAAGTTTTGTGTGAGCCAATCATACCAAGCACTAAGGGCTTGCTTTAACCCATAAAGTGCCTTCTTGAGGTACAACACATGATCCAAAAAGTGTGGATCAATGAATCCTTTTGGTTGAGCCACATAGACATCTTCTTTAAGGAGCCCATTCAAGAAAGCAGTCTTCACGTCCATTTGATAGAGCTTAAACCTCAAGTGACATGCCAGGGCTAAGAGAATTCTGATGGACTCCATACAGGCTATCGGAGCAAATGTCTCATCATAGTCTATTCCTTTCATTTGTGAGTATCCTTGAGCTACAAAACGAGCCTTATTGCAGATCACATTACCCTCCTTATTAGTTTTATTGCGGAATATCCACTTTGTGCCGATGATGTGCTTACCCTCCGATCTAGGTACCAAAGTCCAAACATCTTTCCTCTAATACTAAAACAGTTCATCATGCATAGCTTTAACCCAGCTTTCATCTTGAAGAGCTTCCTCAACTTTAGTGGGTTCAACTTGCAACAAGTAACAAGAATAAGACACAAAGTTAGCAACACATTTATTAACTGTACACTTTCTTAGTGTAAGTTCATTCATGTTTCCCACAATAACTTCAGGAGGATGATTCAATTTGATCCTAGAGGAAGGTCCTTTCGCTTCATGGGATTCAGAATCAGGTGAAGTAGATATGTCAGCTAAATCTTCTACAACACTTGGAGTATTGGGAGTACTTGGAGATGCAGGTTCTTGTTCAACAATTTCTTGAACTTCCTTGGGCTTAAGAGGAAGAATTTCTTTGGGGATTTTCTCACTAAATTTATCAGAACCAGATTCTGAGGATTCATCAATGACAACATTCACTATTTCCATTACCTTCATGGTTCTTTTGTTGTATACCCGATAAGCCTTGCTTGTAGAGGAGTATCCCAGAAATATTCCTTCATCACTCCGAGAGTCAAATTTTCCCACATTCTCTCTATCCTTGAGAATGAAATAAGTACTTCCAAAGATTCTGAAATACTTAACATTTGGCTTCCTTCCCTTCCATAACTCATATGGAGTCTTCTTGGTACCTAGTCTAAAATACACCCTATTAACCGTATGACAAGCAGTGTTAACGGTTTCTCCCCACAAGTTTCTAGCCACATCCTTGTTGTGCAACATGGCTCTAGCCATTTCTTGAATAACCCTGTTCTTCCTTTCTACTACACCATTCTGCTGAGGAGTAATAGGAGCAGAGAATTCTTGAGATATACATGATCTTGTACAAAAGGACTCCATATATGAGTTCTCGAATTCTTTACCATGATCACTTCAAATTCGATCAATCTTCAGGCTCTTCTCATTCTACAATCTTTATGCACAAAGCTTCAATGTGCTCAGGAGCATCAGACTTGGATTGTAGGAGTATGACCCAAGTGTACCTAGTGAAGTCGTATACCACAACCATGATGTATCTCTTTCCACCAAGAGACTCGGTTCTTGTTAGACCCATAAGATCCAGATGTAATAGCTCCAACGGTCTGGATGTAGCAGATGTCTGAGTGCCTGGGTGTTTAGCTTTCGTCTATTTCCCAAGCTAACATGGTCCACACACCACATTGCTCACTCTACTGAGCTTTGGTATCCCTAACACTGACTCATACTTAGATACAATTGAAAGATGTTTGTAACTAGCATATCCCATCCTTTGGTGTCATAGATCTTCATTTGGTAAACGAATGCTATTGCACACAATATCAGCATTAGGAACCAAGCCATAACAATTGTCTAGAGTGCGAACACCACTTTTGAGCTTCTTTCCAAACTCATCCATGACAAGGCATTTTCCCTTTAAGAATAGTACCATGAAGTCTTGATCACTTATTTGACTTATGCTCAACAGGTTCACTCTTAGACCTTCCATATATAGAACATTTGCAATGTCTGGCAATCTAGGTAGAGAGATGATTCCCTTTCCTTTAATCTGTGATTTGCTCCCATCACCAAAAGTGACATTACCACCTTTCTTAGACTCGAAAACCTTAAAGAGAGATTGGTTTCTAGTCATGTGTCTTAAGCAGCCGCTGTCAAGGTACCACCAGCACGTGTCCATAACCTTAAATGCGGACTTCATCATGAAGCACACTTCGTGCTTAGATGACAGATCGGTAGGAATGGTGTTTTCTCTCATCTGCATTTTATGAACTAAACATTTAACTTTCACTCTTCTCAGACGAACTCCTTTGCGCATTTTCATTCTGAGACAATCTAGTTTCTTCTTTGTCAAGCTGAGATCTTTCCTAATAGTCATCATAATAGAATTCAAATAACTTTTAGACTTGCATTTTCTGATACACTCGAACAAGTAGAGATTAGAAAAACAAGATGTATTTGAAAGCAAAGATCTCTTCAAGTTGGTTGCAGCCATGACAACAGGGGTCAATGGATCACACAGCAAAGATTAACCCTAATCAGAGTGTGCCTACTCTAATACCACTTGATAAACTAAGAATGTATTGATCCCTTGTGATAGTTTAACCAATTAATTCGCCAAGTTGATTAATTAATCAGATTAACATACAATATGCGTGGCAACACAAACAAATCACTAATTAAACTAAATATGCAGCAGAAATTAAAATGACACAGTGATTTGTTTTCGAATGGGGAAAATCTACACGACAAAAACCCCACCGGGTGATTTTAAGATCACTACTCTCGAGAATTCACTATTATCACAACAAGCGGTTACTAGTAAAGGAATCCCAATACCTTATACCAACCTATAGTTGAACCCTTACCCAAATACCCAATTAGACTTGTTCTATAGTGACAATCTCTCATTTTCAATGCACGACTCTCAGTACGTGACTAACCAATAGATGCGCGGATCCCAGTACGCGACTTGATCACCAACTTGAGAAGAATGTTGACTGCAAAGTTCTTCAGTTCATCACACGATAAAAATCATGAAGCTCCTTGGTCACAAAACCCTAAGGTGTACAAACACAGCAGTTTCTTCAAGAGAAAGATAAATTAGGGCAAATTCTGTCTCTGGTCATAATTTGCATGAATAAAACTTTGCTTCACACTCGTGCAACTTGTGTAACCTTTGACAGCTCTTAAAATAATCCTTATATATGTTTAGGGTTTTGAAAAAAAAAACCTAAACACATACTCATGGATTGGATGAAAATCAACTCTGAAAAACTGAGTTTCATAAATCTCGATAGATAGCCATCTATCGAGTTAGCTGTCGAGCCACAGGTTGAAACAACTTTTAAATCTCGATAGATGCTAGCTGTCGAGCTTTAAAATACTACACTTTCTCACTCGTTTCTTGGACAGACTTGCATGACTTTAACACTTGAACTTGAAACCTTGTTCCTTGAAGCATTAAACTCATCCTAGATCTACCCAATTACAAGTAAAGTGTGTTTTGTCAAAGGATTAGCCAATTACATAAAATATTGACATATGTTCCTAACATTGAATCACATATGTCCTAACACTCCCTTTTTCCTCCATTGTCACTATTCACAAGCTTCTTCCTTTTGCATTTTCTTCATTTCCACACCATTTCTTGCTTAGAAAATCATTTCTCTAGGCTTCTAAACTTGATTTCATCCATTTCCCAAAATATCTTTTCAGATCTTAGTTCTTGACCACCTTTGCAACAAACTTATTTTTTGAAACCTATCTTCAAACCTCCATTTCTTTTGCATTTTCCATGGCATCTCCTCATGGGCCATCTTTTCTCACTTTTAATGGGAAGAAATATCATCCATCCCTATAATGGGATGAGGAAGAGGGGCTCCTTCAAGACCCTAAAACCCATGCTCCACAGTCCAAAAATGACTTCATGGTGAACTCATTTTTTGTTTCTTCGTTGGCAAATTTGTTGATTCTATGTTTTGTTGGTGGGACATTGTCATTTTGTTGTTGTATGTTTTTATGGGAATTTTGAACATTGTATGATTTGGTTGGAAATCATTGTGTGATCATGTTGTTTTCTTTGTTTTGAGGCATTTTTGAATTGTTGAATTGTTTGGTATTATGAAATTTGGACAATGTTGAAGATTCATGAAGCTTTGCATTGTATGTAACTTATGGTATTGTTGGATGAATCTTGACTTGAATTTTGTGGGTATTGAAATCATGAGAATTTGATGTGTGGCATGGTTGAGCAAACTCATTTTTAATGAGTGTGGAAATTTTGTTGGAATGTGTAGGTCTTATTTCATGAGCATGGAAATTTTTATGGGTACTACTTTCATGGGTATGGAAAATTTTTGTGGGTAAAAATTTTTTGGTATTGGTATGAATTTTTTTGTGTTGAGCACGAAAGATTTTTGTTGGACATGGAATTTTTTTTTTTTTTTTTTTTTTTTTTTTTTTTGTGTGTTGGACATGGGATTTTTTTTTGGACATGGGATTTTTTTTTTTTTAAGCATGGGATTTTTTTTTTTTTGGACGTGGGATTCTTTTGTGCATATGCTTGAGCCATTATTGAATGATCTTATGGAGATGAAGGATTTTGGGTTGATAGGGGCTATTGTTGGAATGTCATTGGATTTGAATTTATGGAATGGCCTTTGGGGTTTGGCTAAAATTTTTAGGGGCATTGTTTTATTTATTGGGATTTTGGAATGAGTATTTTGGGACATGGTGTTTTGTGAACATCTCAATGATTGGATAAACTTTGTTTTGCAGAACCTCAAGAGTCAAGGTGGCCTTCAGATGTTGAAGGGCATGTGGTAGATATTGTCCCCGGACATTAAGAATATCATTAATGAAGCCGGCTTCTAGACCTTTTTCCAAACCCTATTGGATTATGATACCAATGAGTATAAGGACCTCCAATTACTCCTTGCTTTGTCAAAGCGATTCTGGTGAGGTGATGTTGACACCCTATGAATTCTTAGCCATTACTGGCTTAAAATTAGGTGGTGAAAGAATTAAAGTTAATGATTCCATCACCTCAACAGAGATTAAAAGTCTTTTGGGTGTGATGCCTTCAAAAATCAGGAGCAAATATGTACCCTTGATGTGGCTGTACACCAATATTGAGAGCTGTAAGACTGTAGCAACCGGCACTCGCATGTTCATTCCTCTCTTCATTGGAACTCACTTATATCCAGACTTGGGTAGTACCGTGAGCTTGCACTATTTGTGAGTCTGAGGGATATTGGCCAAATCAAAAATTATGATTGGGGTGGCATGGCTTATACAACCCTTTTTGCACTTCATGACTCAACTTTCTCGGTGTAGCCTTTCAAGCTTAGGAGGTGCGCCATTTGTTTGGCAGGTGAGGTTTTGAATTCTTGGTTATGTGTTTTTTGGAAGGTCATTTTGGTTGTTGTGTCGTTAATGATGTGTGTTGATTTCTTTTTTAGGTCTGGATGTATGAATATTTTGGGGTTGGTCCTCAAGTTTTAGAAGATGTTGGTGACATGTATCCAAGGTTTCTTCGTTGGCTGCCTAAGTATCATTTGTCAACGCCTCCCAAGCGTTCTTTACAAGTTTGGCGTATGATGATTGATAACTTGACTGCCGATGATGTGAGTTTTTTTTTTTTTTTTTTTTTTTTGTTCTAGGGGTTTTGTGTTTGGTTGAGGGTTTTTATGTTTTTTCTTTTTTTGTGCTGTGTGGTTTGGCTTCCTTTCATTCTGGATTCTTGGTGATTTTCAGATGTCTTTGAATCCTTAGCTTGGATGTAAGGAGCATGCTGAGTGTGAATGGGCTCAAGAGCTAAATGGCCATCAAGTACTGTTTGAGTGTCACCATGGGAGATATTGGTATCTTGGTAACCGGGTGTTGGCTCAAGTTTGACATGTGTACCCTTCTGAGACTATTCTTGTTCATCCTTGTCCCTTCATCCGATTGGCAAACCTTTTAGCTAATGAAGAAATTGCTCGTGCTCGAGTCGGCCATGTTGTTTCGGGGACACCAAGAGACTATCTTGAATTTGTCCAGACTCAATTGCAAGGTTGCTTAGCTGGCATTCCCGTAACCTCAGTAGCTTTCTTTCTTTCTACATTCAATTTGTACCTCGTCTAGCATCTCTCATATTCTTTGTTTCAACTTTTGTGAAAATATCTGCATGTTGCACTTTTAGGCTTCATCCTCTGAAGAGGAGGAGAGTCCTCCTCCTAGCCATGCTAATGGCTCTTCTAGTTTTTTCATGGAGTCAAATCCTCATTTTCCCGCATGGCAATACGAAGTGATGAACCCTGATGGGTCATACAGCTTAATGAATCTTGACCGGCCAGAGTATACCCCAAATGTCCCCTGAAATGACTCGGTATATTCCTGAATTCTTTAGTCTTCTGTCCTCATGTTTTTTCACTGAGTTAATTCTGAACTTATGGATTTGTGCTTCAGGTTGGTGTTGATCTTGTGGAAGAAAGCATGTGGATGATTAAAGGTTTGTAGTTGGTGGCATGCACTCAGTCTTCTCAATATGTGCTCAATGAAATGAGCTGGGTAAAAGATGATGCTTCCTTAATGTTTCTGCTTGAACTTCCATGATAATGGATTTAACACTTGTCTCTGTTGATATTTTAGAACAACCGAATGGCAATGGCTAATGCCAACACAAGATCCTTGGAGGAGAGAATCAGAAACCTTGAACTTCAGAATCGGCAGCAAGAATCTTGGTTTTATGTAAGTCAGGTAGGAGACACTGAAGGTGGCTCATTTAGGGGTAGGTCTTGGAGATCTTCCCGTAGACGGACCCAAAGTCGGAATGATGCTTAACCTGTATTTTAATTTTCTAGATTGAAGTTTTGTAGTAAACAATTTAAACTCTTCTAACCACCTTTGATATGATTTGTACTCACTCGAATGAGACAAGGCCGAACGCCCCTAGTTTGAAAACTTTATGCATAATGACCTTTTTTTTTTGAAAAGAATTTTTCGGTTTTTTTTTTTTTTTTTTAAAGGGGTGAGTAATTTTTACTTGTTCCAAAGAGAGGGGACAAGGCATAACTGAATGCCCCTAGTTTAAGAGATAAATGCATGACTTTGGAAAATCTCGACTTAATTAATTTTCTCTTCCCTTTTTTTTTTTTTTTTTTTTTTTGAAACAAGTGATACATGTGATTTAAAAAAAAAAAAAATGGACAAGGCATGTCTAAATGCCCCAGTTTGACAAACCATGCAAATTTTTGAGAACTTTACTACACAATCAAATTTTTTGAGTGAAAAACAGAGTCAAAACAGACACGTGAAGTGCATGAAAACACAAAACAGGTAATTGGGCCATGGTTGAGCTTTGGGGTGCCGACAAGCACACCTAATTTCGCCCCAATTCCTCGCTCTTTTACAATGCGTTTTCTGTGTTTTTTGGATTTTTTGAAAAATATTTTCTCCGTTTAGGACTATGAAACACTTTCCCAGTTAGCTACAAATTCCAGTTAAGGATTAAGGTAGCTTATTTTAGCATCTAACCTACAAACAAATCTCTAAATCAAAGTTATCAAGAAACAACATTCACATGCAAGAGTTATCCGTGGCTAACAATCAAAATTTTCCTCATTCAACCATTCATGATATCAATAGATGGGTTCGTAGCTTTGATTTTGGCTCCAAAACCAATTTCACAGCCTACAAACTAGAGGGAATCAAGGCTTTGAGGGATGTCAAGATCAAGTGAGATTTTCTCCGTGCCGCCATGAAGTACTGGGATACTTAGGACCATGTATTCCAGTTTAGAACTGCTGAACTTTGTCGCACAATCGAAGAATTCTCAGCTATTTTGGGTTATGATCCTGGCAAAAAATTCGTAGCAGTTTCTTGTGATCCCAGACATAGGGAGATTTTGTTTGGTGCTCTTAGGCTTCCTACTTCAATTACCAGTAGCATGATTGAAGGCCACATGGTGAATCTTCATGCAGTTGTTTTAAGATTTATAAACAAACGTACTCATGGAATGACCGACAACATGCAGGAAATTTTTGGCTTAGCTCTTTGTTTCGTGGGAGAATTTTTGCTTTGTTCTAGAATGCCATGTTTTGTGGATGCTTAAGCCATAGGTACTGTGAGTCAAGTTAAGGGTAGTGATAACCCTACTTCTCTGATCTTGGCAGAAACTCTTTTAGAATTGGATTCTGTATTTCTTGATAAAGAGTCACAACACTTTCTTGGGAGTCCCTTAACTTTGCAGATATGGTTGATGAAGAGACTGGACATGATTGCCATGCCTACTGTTGCTGATTATGGTCCTAGCAATTTCCTCAGTAGGACTGCCCTTAAAACCGAGCGTCAAACTGAAAGTGACTGGGTGAAATTTCTGAACAAGAAATCCAGTGTCTCAATTTAATGGAATTGTTATCGGTGGAAGTGCCCACCTCCTTTGTTGTGGTTCCTAGGATAAAATCATATCTTCATAATTGAATTAAGGAGAGCAACTTTCTATAAGGCTGATAGACTCTTGAGACAATTCCAATATGAGCAAGGAATGCCTGGTGGAAGAGGAAGAAAATTCTTCACTCCTGTGGACACAAATCCTACTTCTATAAGGAACATGTTGTTGGGCTTGGAGATAGTTGATCGAGTGGATCAATCTTTTGTTAAGGTTCACTTTCACAAGATGACCACGAAATATTCTAACTGGTTTGTGAACAAAATTGCGGATAAAGAGGCTAACATGGCTGCTATGAGAAAACAATTTCTTAGAGACAACCAAGAAAAATATGAGGCTGACAACTATGAGTTTAGAAGGAGGGACAAAGATGACAAAGTACCTAGCACAAATGGAACCAACGAACAACCAAAGAAGAAAAGACAAAAAAAAAATGATCTTCTTATTTTTGGCTTTGAACATGTTTATTTTAAAAGTTGATGTGAAACTCTTAGGTTTAGGAATTATTTAAGACTTTCAGGTTTAGGGTTTAGGTTTCTAAGATATGGTATTTTTTTAGGGTTTGATTTAGGGTTTGGGTTTTGAATTCGGAGCAATGGCATGGTTTAATGGAATGGTTGAATTTTGAAAACCGTTTTCTTTCTTAATGGGTAAATGGTGGGTTTGGGGAAGTTGTGACGGGACCAATATATGGTTGCCTACGTACCTCCTTGGCAAAATGATCAGGTCATCACGTAATTCATTTTTTATTTGCCATAACTTTTTCCTAGGCTGCCCTTTCGGGTTTTTAACCTAGCAGGCTCTCTCACTCTCTTCTCTCTTTTTTTCACTCTCATTTTGCGTAGATCACCCTTTCAGTTTTCAACCTACCACTTTTTTTTTGTTTTTGACCGAACCTAGGAAAGGAAATAACATAATTTACAACCACTTCAGACGTGGTTTTTTCAGACTACCACCTCAGACGTGGTATTTCTTCAATTGATCCATATTAGTTGGCTCAGTAAAAGGGTTTGTGTTAGGGACATATTTTATGTGATTGGCAAATCCATTGACAAAATGCACTTTACTTGTAGTTAGGAAGATCTAGGATGGGTTTAGGACTTTAAGAAACATGTTGTTTAAGTCAAGTGTTAAAGCCATGAAGATCTGATCAAGAAACAAGTGAAGAAAAGCTATTCATTAAATCTCGAGAGTAATCTTGACAGAAAGACTTCTATCGAGGTTTATAGTCAAAACTCGACACAAGATCGACACAAGCTATTTCTGTCAAGACTTACAAAATCAGAACTTCCAGATCTGATTTTCGGCTCATGCTGAAATATTTGTATAGGGTTTTTTTTTTTTTTCTCACAACCCTAGACATATATAAGGATTATTTTAAAGGCCGCCGCACATGCAGAAAGTGACCTAGTTCATTATTCTCTCTGAAGAAGCTACTGCGTCTTTACGCCAAGGGTTTTGTGACCAAGGAGCTTTCTAATCTTCATTGTTGATGAACTGAAGAACTTTGCAGCCAACAACCTCTTCAAGTTGCTGGAGTTAGTCACGTACTGGGATTCGTGCACATTGGTTAGTCATGTACTGGGATTCGTGCATCAAGGGAAAGATTGCCGCTACAATACAAGTCCAATTGAGTATTGGGGTAAAGGTTCAACTGTAGGTTGGTATTTCGGAATAGGCCAAAGGGTTTGGTACCATTCTTTATACTTGTAACCACTTGTGATTGATAATAGTGGATTCTTGGGAGTAGTGACCTTAAAATTATCCGGTGGAGTTTTGCCTTGGTGGTTTTTCCCATTCATAAACAAATCACTTGTGTCAAATTTATTTTTTGCTGCATTTAGATAATTTGGTGATTTGTTTGTACTACCACACTATTGCATGAAATTTGATCTAATTAATTAACTTGGATAATTAATTAATGAATTGCAAGAGGTTAATTCATTTTAACCCAACAAATGGTATCAGAGCGGGCACACTCTGATTAGGTTTTAATCTTTACTGTGTGATCCATTGACCCCCGTTATCATGGAAACTCTTAATTGTTTTGGTTTGCATGATCTTGTGTTGAATGATGATGATGATATTCAAGATGCCAATTGCAAGATTTATAATTTTGTATGAAATCTCTTGAATGTTCTACAAAATTAAAAGCTAATTTTAAAAAGGTCAAACTTGAAAGAGATGATTTGATTGCGAAATTGGATGAAGCTAATAATTTGAATGAGAAATTTAAAAATCAAATTTCATCTCAGGTGGACAAAATTAAGAGTTTGGAAGAGCAACTAGTTGAATCTAAAACCAAAGTTGAAAAATTAACTAGTGCCAAACTTGTTGTTAAGCCTAACTCAAAAGAAAAAGATTTTTATATTCCTCCATTTAAAAGGAATAATGAAGAGTTGAATGCTAATATTGCTAGAATAGACAAAGGTAAACAATCTGATGTTAACGTTGAAGTTTCTAAACCTATGTCTAAAACTCCTCCTAGGTTGAATAAAAATTCTGAATTTGTCCCCATTGGTCAACATTGTCATATTGTTGGTCATATTAGGCCAAATTGTCCTAAGTTGTCAACCTCTAAGGTTAGACCTCCTTCTAGGAAGTCGAGTAGCTCTAAAACTACTCATGTTTGTCACCATTGTGGTGGTATTGGTCACACTCACCTTAATTGTTTCAAGTTGTTTCCTCATAAGCAAGTGTCCAAACGGTCACAGGTTTCCTCTCAAGGATCAACACCTTTGTTTGGAGAGTTATTAAAAGCTTTGAGCTTTTTAACTCAATTTCTAGAGAATTCTAATTCTTCTAATGTCCTTTTGTAGACATATTAGGACACGTGCCTTTTCATCTTCAATGCCAAAGACTAACACTGTGTGGGTGGGAAAGGAGCTTAAGACTTAATTATCTTTTCTGTTATCCTCTGTTTTAATTATTTCTATCTAAAGTAGGACTCTCTTGCTTGATTTCTTATCTGTTTTTGGAATTATGCTTTCATGCATCTGCATCTATCTTCATACTTTCATGTTGTTTGTCTATTTTTTTTTGGTTGTTTAGTTTTTATTTTTTATTTTTTTTGTTTTCAAAAAAAAAAAAAAAAAAAAAGGAAAAATCAGAAAAATACAAAAACAGCGTGTGTTTATGTATATTGGTACTGTGTACCATGGATGGCCATTGAAATAAAGTTTCTAAACTTTGTATCTTTTGCAGCTTAGATGAGCATCTTAATGCAAAACTAAGCAAGTTAGTTTTGTGGTTCATGTTTGTGATGAGTACAATTAAGATTGTCTCTTATATCTCATACTCATATCACTCTTTTTGACGGAAAGGACTAGAAAATCCTAAGAGAAAAGCATAAATAACTATCTCACCACTAAAGTCCGCCAATCATGTATAACATCTATGTGCTTCGGCATAACAAAATTGTGATGTTTTGGCTTACATATGTTAGGACATACGTGATTCAATGTTAGGAACATATATCAACATTTTATGTAATTGGCTAAGCCTTTGAATTAACGCACTTTACTTGAAATTAGGTAGATCTAGGATGTGTTTAATGCTTCAAGAAACAAGGTTTCAAGTTCAAGTGTTAAAGACATGCAAGTCTGTCCAAGAATCAAGTAATGAAGTGCTGGATTTTAAAACTCGACAGCTAGCATCTATCGAGGTTTAAAAGTTGCTGAAGCCCGTGGGTCGACAGCTAGCTCAATAGATGGCTATCTATCGAGGTTTATGAAACTCAGTTTTTCAAAGCTGTTTTTCATCCAATCCGTGGGTATATGTTTGGGCTTTCTTTTCTCACAACCCTAAACATATACAAGGATTATTTTGAGGGCCGTCAAAGGTTACACAAGTTGTACTAGAGCACAATTCCACAAGTGTGAAGAAAAGTGTGATCGGAAACCTAGTTTGCCCTTATTCATCTTTCTCTTGAAGAAGCTGCTATGTTTGTACACTGTAGGGTTTTGTGACCAATGAGCTTCTTAATCTTAATCATGTGATGAACTGAAGAACTTTGCAGCCAACATTCTTCTCACGTTGGTGATTAAGTCGTGTGTTGGGATCCGCGCATCTATTGGTTAGTCACGTACTAGGAGCCGTGCATTAAAAGGAGAGATTGTCACCACAGAACAAGTCCAATTAGGTATTAGGGTAAGGGTTCAACTGTAGGTTGGTATAAGGTACTGGGATTCCTTTACTTGTAACTGCTTGTTTTGATAATAGTGGATTCACGGGAGTGGTGACCTTAAAATCACCCGTAGGGTTTTTGTCGTGTAGATTTTCCCCATTCGTAAACAAATCACCGTGTCAATTATTTTTTGCTGCATACTTGGTTTAATTGGTGATTTGTTTGTGCTACCACGCATCTTGCATGTTAATTTGATTAATAAATAAACTTAGCTAATCAATCAATTAATTCATCACAAGGGGTCAATACATTCTTGGCCTATCAAGTGGTATCAGAGCAGACACACTCTGATTAGGGTTAATCTTTGCTGTGTGATCCATTGACCCCTGTTTGTCATGGATAGAGGACAGTCTCTTCTTATACCTCCTTTATTTGATGGCACTAACTATGCATACTAGAAAGTATGCATGAGAGCTGAATGCTCGAAAATGTGTTAAAACACAAGAGCTGTTTAGACCCCCAAATTAAAAAATTACGGCTTAATAGATTTTACTCTAACTTATACTAAGTGCGAAATAGAGTAAATGCGAGTGGATAAACAAACTACTCTAAGCCATATTCAATATAACACAACAGTAATATGAAAGCTAAAAGAATGCAAACACAAGATAACACGCCGATGTGTTATCGAAGAGGAAACCGAAGTACTCGGCGTAAAACCTCTCCGCTGCCCTCCAAGCAGTAATCGATCCACTAGACAATCAATTGGGATACATGGGTTAGTTAGAGACCCTCCAAGCCTAATCTACCTAATGCACCTAAGCCCACCAAGCTCCTACTCTAACAAGGCTTCTCGGAATCGTGTCTTGTCTAGCTCTCCGGCTCCCGCAATACGCCTGATTGCATCCGCCAAAGCCTGGATTCTTCCAATAATTTCCAGCAGCACCAAAACCTCACTGAACACTCTAAAAGGGTGTGTTAAGTGTTTGGGCTATCAACCTCTCAATGGTATGGAAATGGAGAGGTAGGAGTTGAGGAAAATTCACAAGCAATTGTGTAGAGAATTGTGGGTATAACAATCTCTAACTATCAAGGTTTGTGGCTAGGGTTTTCTCTCAGAAGAACTCCTTAACATCTGTGGGTAATGTGGGTATAAATAGTGTAGGCACAAAAAAGTGTGTATCAGAAATGACAGTCTGGCAAAACAGAATGTTTCACAGGTGTCTCGCGGGAAGGCCTTACCCGTGAGATACTCGCGAAAACCAGCTGTCTCCATCCTGTCCTGACTCTTCTCATTCCAATCATGTGCAGGGCACATGCGTCACTTTGCAGGATGCTTACTCGCGAGCTACCCGTAAAAACACTTCAGTCTTCAATGCCTTGAGTCTTTACACTCTCTCTCTCTCACAACCCTTACAAATAAATCCCACATGAAATATAGGGTATAAAAGATTGAAAATAATTAAAATCAAATTTGGCACGGAATAAACGCCAACAAAACACATAGTTGTAAATTACAACTTTACAATCTCCCCCTTTGGCTATTCCGTGACAAAACCCCTAAAACAGACTCTAGACTTAAATGTGAGTTTAGGAACCGTGACAAAACTCACTCACACCTAATCTAGAAGCTGTGAAGCACTTGCACGTATATACCTGTAACCTGAAACACTCGCACACAAACAAAACTTTCATTAAGCTTATGACAAGTTGAATACATGATACGTACATGAGCAAGTAAAGTGCAATCAAGTTTGTAAACACTATATAACTTGTAAGCATATCTTGATTGTTAGGACATATGGGATTCACTTGTTAGGAACATATGTCACTATTTTATGGAATTGGTTTATCCTTTGACAAAATGCACTTTACTTGTATTTGGGTAGATCTAGGATGTATTTAATACTTCAAGAAACTGTGTTTCAAGATCAAGTATTGAAGACATGCAAGTCTGTCCAAGATTCAAGCTGAAGAAAAGCTCGACAGCTAGTTATCCATCGAGCTTAAGAAGCTGTTCCAGTCCCATGGCTCAACAGCTGCTTGACAGCACCTCAACAGACAGCTATCTATCGAGTTTTATGAAAAACAGAATTCCAGTTCTGTTTTAACTCTAATTCGTGATTATGTGTTTGGGCCTTCTATTCTTCTAACCCTAGACATATAAAATGATTATTTTAAGGGCCGTCAAAGTGTACACAAGTTGCACAAGTGTTGAGCAAAGTTTGTTCAAGTAATTTGTAACCGGAGACAAAGTTTTGCCCTAGTTCATCACTCTTGTGAAGAAGTTGCTGTGTATGTGCACCGTAGAGTTTTGTGACCAAGCATCTTCTTGATCTTCATCGTTGGGATGAACTGAAGAACTTTGCAGCCAACAACCTTCTTTAGTTGGTGATTGAAGTCACGTACTGAGATCCGTACATTGGTTAGTCACGTACTTGGGAGCCGTGCATCGAAAAGGGAAATTGTCACTACAGAACAAGTCCAATTGGGTATTGGGGTAAGGGTTCAACTGTAGGTTGGTATAAGGTACTGGGATTCCTTTACTTGTAACCGCTTGTTGTGATAATAGTGGAATTTCGGGAGTGGTGACCTGAAAATCACCCGATAGGGTTTTTGCCGTTAGGTTTTCCCCATTCGTAAACAAATCACCATGTCATTTATTTTCCGCTGCATATTTAGTTATCTAGTGATTTGTTTGTGCTATCACGCATGTGCATGTTAATTAACTTAATTAATTCACTTGGCTAAATTAATTGGTTAATTTATCACAAGGGGTCAATTTGTTTTTGGCCTATCAAGTGGTATCAGAGCAGGCACACTCTGATTAGGGTCTAATCTTTGCTGTGTTGATCCATTGACCCCTGTTGTCATGGCTGCAACCAGCTTGAAGAGATCTTTTAATTCAAATACATCTTGTTTTTCTAATCTTTGCTTGTTTAAGTGTTTCAAAAAATACAAGTCTAAAAGCTATTTGAATTCACTTGTGATGACTATTGTAAAAGATCTCAGTTTGCCTAAGAAAAAACTAGACTGTCTCAGAATGAAAATGTGCAAAGGAGTTCGTTTGAGAAAAGTGAAAATTAAGGGTTTAGCTCATAAAAGGCACATGAGAGAAAGCACGGTTCCTACTAATCTATCATCTAAGCACGAAGTGTGTTTTATGATGAAGTTCGCATTTAAAGTGATGGACACGTGTTTGTGGTACCTTGATAGCGGTTACTCAAGACACATGACTGGAGACCGATCTCTCTTCAAGGTTTTCGAGTCTAAGAAAGGTGGCAATGTCACTTTTGGTGATGGGAGCAAGTCACAGATTAAAGGAAAGGGAATCATCTCTCTACCTGGACAGCCAGACATTGCAAATGTTTTATATATGGAAGGTCTGAGGGTGAACCTGCTGAGCATAAGTCAGATATGTGATCAAGACTTTATGGTGCTATTCTCAAAAGGAAAGTGTCTTGTCATGGATGAGTCTAGAAAGAAACTCATAAATGGTGTTTGCACTTTAGACAACTGTTATGGATTGGTTCCTGATGCTGATATTGTGTGCAATAGCATTCGTTTGCCAAACGAAGATCTATGGCATCAACAGATGGGACATGCTAGTTACAAACATCTCTCTATTGTATCTAAGCATGGATTAGTCTTGGGAATACCAAAGCTTAGTAGAATAAGCAATGTAGTGTGTGGACCATGTCAGCTTGGGAAACAGACGAAAGCTAAGCATCCAGGCACTCAGACATTAGCTACATCTAGACCATTGGAGCTTCTGCATCTGGATCTGATGGGTCCAACTAGAACCAAATCTCTTGGTGGTAAGAGATACATCATGATTGTGGTAGACGACTTCACTAGGTATACTTGGGCCATTCTCCTACGATCCAAGTCTAATGCTCCTGAGCACATTGAAGCTTTGTACATAAGACTGCAAAATGAAAAGAGTCTGAAGATTGATCGAATTCAGAGTGACCATGGTAAAGAATTCGAGAACTCGTATATGGAGTCCTTTTGCACAAGATCAGGTATATCTCAAGAATTCTCTACTCCTATTACTCTTCAGCAAAATGGTGTAGTAAAAAGGAAGAACAGGGTTATTCAGGAGATGGCCAGAGCCATGTTACACAACAAGGATGTGGCTAGAAACTTGTGGGGAGAAGCCGTTAACACTGCCTGTCATATGGTTAATAGAGTGTACTTCAGCCTAATACCAAGAAGTCTTCATATGAGTTATGGAAAGGAAGGAAGCCTAATGTGAAGTATTTTAAAATCTTTGGAAGTACTTGTTTCATCCTCAAGGATAGAGAGAATGTGGGAAAGTTTGATTCCCGGAGTGATGAAGGTATATTTCTGGGCTACTCCTCCACAAGCAAGGCTTATCGAGTATACAACAAAAGAACCATGAAGGTAATGGAGACAGTGAATGTTGTTATTGATGAGTCTTCAGATTCCAATTCTGAGAAAGGTATTGAGGAATTCTCCAAAGAAATTCTTCCACCTGAGACTAAGGAAGTTGAAGAAATTGTTGAACAAGAACCTGCATCTTCAAGTGCTTCTGGTACTCCCAGTGTTGTGGAAAATTCTACAGATATACCCACTTCACCAAATTCTAAATCTCATGAAGAGAAAGGACCTTCATCCAGGATTAAATTAAATCATCCTCCAGAAGTTATTGTGGGAAATATGAATGAACTCACATTAAGGAAACAGACAGTTGATAAATGTGTTGCTAACTTTGTGTCTTATTCTTGTTATCTGTCACAGGTTGAACCCACAAAAGTTAAGGAAGCTCTTCAGGATGAAAGTTGGGTCGAAGCAATGCATGATGAACTCCTTCAGTTTCAGAGGAATGATGTCTGGACCTTAGTACCTAGACCAGAGGGTGAGCACATCATCGGCACAAAGTGGATATTCCGTAATAAGACTGATGAGGAGGGCAATGTGATTCGCAACAAGGCTCGGCTTGTAGCTCAAGGATACTCACAAATGGAAGGAATAGACTATGATGAGACATTTGCCTCAGTTGTACGTATGGAGTCCATTAGAATTCTCCTTGCACTAGCATGTCAATTGAAGTTCAAACTTTACCAGATGGATGTAAAGACTGCTTTCTTGAATGGGCTACTTAAAGAAGATGTCTATGTGGCTCAGCCAAAAGGATTTATTGATCCACACTTTCCAAATCATGTGTTGTATCTCAAGAAGGCACTCTATGGCTTAAAGCAAGCCCCTAGAGCTTGGTATGATCGACTCACTCAATACTTGGTATCAGATGGGTTCATAAGAGGAAAAGCTGATCAAACTCTGTTCATCAAAAAGGAAGATGGCGAGTTAATAGTTGCTCAAGTCTATGTAGATGATATCATCTTTGGGTCAACTAAGGATGAATTTGCTCATGGCTTCTCAAAACTCATGCAAGCAGAGTTCGAGATGAGCATGATTGGAGAGCTAACTCACTTTCTTGGATTGCAGATTCGTCAACAAGACTCAAGTATATTCCTATCCCAATCTAAATATGCTAAGCATCTTATGAAAAAATTTGGTTTGGAATCTGCTAGTTCTGTTAGAACCCCTATGAGCCCAAATGTTAAACTCACTGTGAACTTGTTAGGCAAAAGTGTAGATCCTTCTCTCTATAGAAGCATGATAGGTAGTCTTCTCTACCTTACTGCTAGTAAACCTGACATTAGTTACAGTGTTGGAGTGTGTGCTAGATATCAGGCTAATCCCAAAGAATCCCATACGACCGCTTTAAAAAGAATCATAAAGTATGTCAAAACCACTGCTGAGTTCGGTGTGTGGTACAGCAAGGACACAAATGATATCTTAGCTGGATATTCTGATGCTGATTGGACTGAGGATGCTGATGATAGAAAGAGTACATCAGGGGGTTGTTTTTATGCAGGTAACAATCTTGTCTCTTGGATGAGCAAAAAGCAGAACTCTATCTCATTATCCACTGTAGAAGTTGAGTACATCGCTGCCGGTAGCTGTTGCACCCAACTCCTATGGATGCAAAAACTCCTCCATGATTATGGTATTTGTCAAGAGCATCTCACCATCTATTGTGACAATACCAGTGCCATCAACATCTCTAAGAATCCAGTTCAACATTCTCGAACCAAACACATAGAGATTCGACATCACTTCATTAGGGAGCTTGTCGAAGATGGTATTCTCACTCTTGAGTTTATTCACACCGATGATCAGAAGGTTGACTTGTTCACCAAACCTCTTGACAGCAAACGTTTTGAATTCCTTCGTTAAAACATTGGTCTTATCTCCATGGATTGATCTCTTTCTCTCCTCCTTCTTCCTCGTGCATTTGCATCTAGTTTTTATACTTTGCATTGATTAACTTGTTTTTGTTTGTTTTCAGTTTTGATTGTTTTGTTTTTAATATAAAAATAAAAAATATAAAAAAAATTGAAAAATACAAAAACAGTGTGTGTGTTATGTGTACATTGGTACTTGTGTACCTTGGATAGCCATTGAAACAAAGTTTTCTAAACTTTGTATCTCTTGTAGCTTAGATAAGCATCTCTATGCACAACTAAGCAAGTGAGCTTTGGGGCTCTTGTTTGTGATGAGTAAGATTAAGTTATCTCTTATACTTAACACTCGTATCACTCTTTTTAATTGGAAGGACTAGAAAATCCTAAGAGAAAGGCATAAATAACCATCTCACCACTGTTGCCCGCCAATCATAATATGACACCTGTATACTTCGGCCTAGCAAAAGTGCAGTGTCAATGACATTTGTGTGCTTCAGCATAGCAAAATTGGAATGTCAAATGCTTACCATCATTGGGTATTTCTTTTCTCTCTCTTATATGCCCATGCATGATGTGCTTAAATAAAATATGCAAAGAAAATGAAAAGCAAAAAGATCAAAATGCTTTAAATATAATTGCAAGCGTGTATTCTAGGAGATGTGGGAGTTATAGGATGTACCTCGAAGGTGATAGTCCCCATCAAACAGTTATGATTGTGTGTGAGTTAAAATGATTTTCTCATATCTCAAATCGTCATAACATGTATACACTTATGCAATCTTGCGATGTTTTTCACATACAACACGCAACATTCTTTGCTACTTTTGATACATGTGTAGGTACAATGTGATTTGGCCATCACAAGGTTTTACATGTGTTAATGTATGCTCACTAAACTGTCTTGACTTGTTTTTAAAATAAAAAATTGGTTAG
Organism: Quercus tomentella; assembly: GCA_028535165.1. Classification (NCBI taxonomy): domain Eukaryota; kingdom Viridiplantae; phylum Streptophyta; class Magnoliopsida; order Fagales; family Fagaceae; genus Quercus; species Quercus tomentella. The sequence goes on along the minus strand of JAPQVY010000001.1, from coordinate 23,346,006 downwards.
ACTTGTTGTGTGTGTGTGTGTGTGTTTTTGGGATCCATGTGCTTAAAATTTTTGTTAAAAGATGATTTTGAGAGCTTAAAATGTTGATTGGATCCTTGGTTAAGTTACATGCTTGATTGCATTCATATCTGTGTTTTTCCCTTCTTGAAAAACGATTTTTAAGCAATCTTGACACCTCCTCGATACCTCCTCGACACCTGGCTATCTGTCGAGTTCTTAAGGTCTTTTCTTATCACAATCTCGACAGATCCTCGATAGCTGGTGGATTGAACGAGAAAGTTCTTGGACCTTCGATAGCTTTTCGACACCTGGTGGATCGATCGAGCTTCATCTCTTGTTTTTGATGTTTTTGTACCTCGACACTTTCTCGACACCTGTATCTATTGACGGCAAAATCCTCGACACCTCTCAGCACCTCATCTGTCGAGCTTTACTGAGGTTCTATATATACTTCCTCGTGCGATCCGAACCTCATTTCTCTCGATCTCTCTCTCGATACCTCTATCTTTTCTCCTCCCAAACCTTTCTCACTCACTCTTAACCTCTTTCCCAAGGGATTCTCAAGCTTAATCAAGTTTTTTCTCACTTAGTATGTCTCTAATCCCTCATTTTCATGCATTTCATTCTCTAAAACCTAAGTTTTTGGGGATTTTGAAAAATTTTGGGGTTTTTCAAAATTGATGAGTGTTTGTTGAAATTTTGGGCTGGGTTTTGCTTAAATGAGTTTAAAATCTCATGCATTGCATCACATTAGCATAATAATAGTATTATCATGCATTTTAGATGTATGCAATTGAGTGTGTGTTGGTAGGATTGGATTGAGCTGAGCCCATGATGCAATTTTTTTTGCATATCACATGTTCATGCATTCCCCATGCATACGTACTTTCTTTTCAATATACTTGTTATATTTGAACTGCTTTGGAGTTTTTCTAATTGTCTCTCTTTCTCTCCCCCCTCCTTCTATTTACGTTAGTCGTGTCTATGGCACCTAAGCGTAAGTCTGCTTCGTCCCAGAACCCTTTACATTCTAGGACATCGTTTTCTTCTGATCCTACTCCTTCTCATATTTGGTTCCGTGATGAGGATGCCCGAAAGGACTTCTCGGAGAACTTTTCTCGACGAGGTGTTCATTCGGAACACTGAGTCATTTTGGCGGACTTCACCAACACTGACCTTCCCACTGTCATTCACAGTCGGGGATGGGAGACACTATGTGACGTCCCGGTCACTTGTCCGACCGTGCTGATCCAGGAGTTTTACTCCTACATGCATGGTTTCGATTTTTTAGTACCTCTCTTTCCTACTCGCATTCGAGGTATGCGCATTGTAGTCACATCGCAGCTTGTTGCGGATGTGCTTCATGTTCCGAGGGTAGAGCATCCTGACTACCCCGGTTGTGAGTGTCCAAAGGCGAGATGATTTTCGCTTTCTGTGAGTGTCCCACAGATTGGGGTGATCGTTAGTTCACACCATGTCGGCCTTTTGCTAAAGGTCCTAGATTCATGAACATGGTGATGACTTTTGTTTTGCACCCACTCTCTCACTATAACTCTATCACAGAGCCTCGTGCTCGATTTTTGCTTTCTTTATTAGAGCACCTCACTATAGATTTTCCTTCACATTTCATTCTTTCTATCTTAGATGTGTATAGCGGTACGGCTACCCGTGATAAGCTCATTTTCCCTTCGGCTATCACACGGATTCTACGCCATTTTTCTGTTCCTTTTCCCTCTTCCGACCATTTTCCTGTCATGTGTGCCATAGACTACGCTACCGTTAAACGTAGAGAGGCGTAATTTCGGTTTCGACAGTCGGATTCAGCAACTCTTCCCTCCCGTTCTGCTTCGTCTCGTTCTGCTCCATCCACATCCATTCCCTCTTCTTCTTCGGGCAATATGACTCTAAGAGACATCATGGCGCAGCTGCAGCGCATGAATGCTCACCTTGATACACTCTCTACGAAGTTGTATCAAGTGAACGTTCATGTCGATCATATTGCACGGCGACAGGCAACCATGGGTGGTTATGCTCCTGAGACTTCTCCTCCACCACCTCTTTTAGTGGCTTCTGAGTCTGAGGATGATGATGATGATGATGGTGATGACAATGATGCTTCGGATGATGATGATGGAGATGCTAGCTCTACCGATGAGATGTCTACTTTACACTCTTACCCTTTGTCACTCGTGACAAAAAGGGGAAGTAGTTTTGGATATGAGAGTAGTCATTCTTAGGGGGAGAGTTAGTATAGGACATTTTGTTTGGGGGAGTGTTGATATCTGAGGGATGTAGTGAGGATTACATTTATCTTTTTCTTTTCTCTATTTTAGATACATTTATTCTTGTACATGGGTCTTGTGACCATTTTGACATACATTGTACTTATCTTCTTTATATATGTTGATGTATGTTTCTTTTCTCTCTTTATGCACATGCTTCTTATTACATGTATGCAATCTATTATTTCTGTTTCACACAAAGATGCCTTGATGAGTTTTGTTTAAAGTGTTTCACAAATACAAGTTGTCAAAGTCTACTTGCCATAAACTCTCTTCTTGCAAAGTTTTTCAAGAGTTTGTGTTAGGATAGATTTTATTGTATTCAACAAGTGAATATGAGTTGAGTGATTTATGACTTCTCTCATATGTTCATTTGTTAGTTGTGGTTTTGTCACGGATTGCTAAAGGGGGAGATTGTTAGGACATATGTGATTCACTTGTTAGGAATATATGTCATTATTTTATGTAATTGGCTTATCCTTTGACAAAACGCACTTTACTTGTATTTGGGTAGATCTAGGATGTGTTTAATACTTCAAGAAACTGTGTTTCAAGATCAAGTGTTGAAAATATGCAAGTCTGTCCAAGATTCAAGCTAAAGAATTGCTGTTTATTAAAGCTCGATAGCTAGCTATCCATCGAGCTTAAGAAGCTGTTCCAGCCCTATGGCTCGACAGCTGCTCGACAACACCTCAACAGACAGCTATCTGTCGAGCCTTATGAAAAACAAAATTCCAGTTCTATTTTGACTCTAATTCGTGATTATGTGTTTGGGCCTTCTTTTCTTCTAACCCTAGACATATAAAAGGATTATTTTAAGGGCCGTCAAAGTGTACACAAGTTGCACAAGTGTTGAGCAAAGTTTGTTCAAGCAATTTGTAACCAGAGACAAAGTTTTGCCCTAGTTCATCATTCTTGTGAAGAAGTTCCTGTGTATGTGCACCGTAGGGTTTTGTGACCAAGCATCTTCTTGATCTTCATCGTTGGGATGAATTGAAGAACCTCGCAACCAACAACCTTTTTTAATTGGTGATTGAAGTCGCGTACTAGGATCCGCACATTGATTAGTCATGTACTTGGGAGTCGTGCATCGAAAAGGGAAATTGTCACTACAGAACAAGTCCAATTGAGTATTGGAGTAAGGGTTCAACTATAGGTTGGTATAAGGTACTGGGATTCCTTTACTTGTAACTGTTTGTTGTGATAATAGTGGAATTTTGGGAGTGGTGACCTGAAAATCACCCGGTGGGGTTTTTGCTGTTAGGTTTTCCCCATTCGTAAACAAATCACCGTGTCATTTATTTTCCGCTGCATATTTAGTTATCTGGTGTTTTTTTGTGCTATCACGCGTGTGCATGTTAATTAACTTAATTAATTCACTTGGCTAAATTAATTGGTTAATTTATCACAAGGGGTCAATTTGTTTTTGGCCTATCATTGATCAAACAAGGTCAGTCATTAAATAATGACTACAATGAACATTTAGCAAGTAAATGCTCATCCGAACATGCAATGCAATAAAGACCAATCACAATGATCAATTGCATTTCCAACACACAACCATTGCAAAATACATGAAGTATATGCATCCAGGATACAAGATCCTACAAGGGTACAAGTGTGAGGTACTTAAGACATATTAGCAATATCTTAAAAGTACAAAAAATGCTACAAAGCATTGAGATAAACACAAGTACTGAATATTAAACTGAAATTAAAAACAGAGTACTTAAGCTTTAAAGAAAAGCAGTAAAAAACAATTATCCAAGAGTTATAGACACTAAAACAATTTAAACCAAACATAAAGAATGCTAAACTGCCTGTAATGAACCAATGTATCTAAGTCAAAACTCTGTCTACGTTTTGCTCCCCCTCAAAATTTTCTCCCCCTTTTTGACCAGAATGGCCAAAGAGGCTAGAACTGATTGGACTCTGAATCTGATCCCTGCTCCACGGACAAATCATTGATCTGTGAAGATAATGCAGTGATCTGACCCTGGATATATGCAAACTGGTCTACGGTGTGCTGTACATGGGAGTCTAGCATAGTAAACATCTGCTCTACTCTAGCAATGAGGTGATTAAGTTTGTCTGGTCCTCGTGCTAGTGCTGAAGATGATGGCTAAGCTAAAGTCTCTAGAGCAGTGGTGAATCTCTCGATCTCATCCTCTGTATCCCCTCCTTCTTCCTCCACACAATCTCGTGGTATTGAAGACACACCTGTTTTGGAGCCTTTGATGTGAGCTGTGCTCTGAGTCACTGTGTGTGTACCAATAAGATAGTCTCTTTGTACCATAGTGAGACCACTCGGAAGTTTGAACCTTGTCTTTGCAATGAGGCCCATAATAAGAGTAGGGAATGGCATGATTGTCCTTGAGTTCCTTTTAGTGATGCTCTTGGTGGTGGAAGATGTGTCCACAAATATCAATCTCCTTGTGAGTAAAGGGATCATACAGGAATATTGTCCTTGGAGCGAACAATGTCGTCAAGTTGGTGACCAAATACAAGTCGTGGATCATCACATAAGCAAGAGCCCTCATCTCCGGACTGAATGGAATTATGTTCAAGGACTTCTTGTTTAGTGTACCACCAAGAAGCCTTACCATTTCCTCAATAGATTCCAAACGATCATCGTATTGCACGGTAATCGGCTGAGAAGGAGGACGAACTTCAAGGAAGTCTTGGATTGATTCCCTTGTAATCACAAATTCCTTGTGTCTCACCCAATAGTTAATGTGGTCTCCATCCACCTTAGCATTTGAGAAGAACTCTTTTATGATCTCCGAGTACACAACTCCAGTCGGAGTTAACATCTTTGTCCATGTCCTTTCCTTGAACACGTCTGGAATGAAAGTGTCTTTTAGAGTATCCAATTTGACAACTCTCTCCATAATTATTATTGCTCGTTTGTACCAATCATTGTAAGCCATGTCTCCATCAACTGATATAAAGTTATCAGAATCTGTGCAAGCACGCTTGAAGGATTTCTTGGATGCTGAATGCTTGGTTCGAGACATCTGCACATGTACATAAAGAACACAAAAGGAAAACATGTGCAAAAACACAAAAATAGAACACAAACATGATTGGTTTCATGTTAGTCCAAAACATAAGTGCTTAAAACAAAGCATAACACAGTTAAAACAATCTGCTTAAAGTGCTAAAGCATATAAACATGAGCAAAATGCAAGAAATAAGCAACTGTGCACGTGTGTGCATGTGTGTGCAAGAGGTGATGCATAGTGTGTGCTTAGTGAGTGCCTAATGTGTGCCTAGGTGGTGCATGGCATAGCATTGTGAGGCACAAAGTGGGCACAGTGTGTAGAACACACACCCATTGACCAAAACATGTCAAACATGTTCAATCAAGAGTAAACCCAAGCAATGGAACTCATTTGAGTCCAATACAACACAAAATGCCACTTGAGCATTTTGACAAGCACTTGGCATGCAACACTGCACTACATGAATGAACAATGCATGAACACATAGAAAAATGCCTTAATACATGCTTAAAATGCCACAAGGGGCTAATACAGACACACAAATGAAATGGGACACAGCGCCCAATCAAAATTTTGAAAATTTTTTGGTTAAAATCAAGAACCCAACCCTTTTTCAAAAAATCCCCAACTTTTGAAAACCTAAGTCATTTTCTGCATAATCTAAGTGGAAAAGATGAAAAGAATGTTAAGAACATACCTTTGAGATTGATTTTGCAAAGATTTTCTTGAAATTGATGGGGTTTTGAGTGAAAAATAGTTTTAGGTTGAGAAGGGTTCGAGAGAAGCACGACGAGGGAAATAGAGAGTGTTTAAAAAACTGTCACATCAGCTTTATAAAACTGAAAACATGCATTTTTCATGGGTTAGGCAGTCATGAAATTAGTCACGAAAAACACCATTGAAGCACAGAAGCTTTCGCGAGAAGCTTTTAGTCGCGAAACAGTTGCGAGATAGTCGCAATAGCCTCTGTATGAAACTTGTGTTTTTCCAGTTTTTGCCTAAAAATCATTTTGCGAGGAGGGTTAAGTCGCGAAATAGTCGCGAGGCAATCGCGATACTCTCTGTATGAACTTTGAAATTTTTAGAATTCCCTTAAACACTTTTCGCGGGAAGCTCTAAGTTGCGAGCTTCTCGCGAAATTGCCTCTGAACCAGTTTTTGAAGAAAAACACAAAAGGCATTTTAAACAAAAACTTAAAAACACGAAAGTATAAAATCACTTTCAAAAACATATAAAATACTCAAAAATCTTTTTGGGTTTGATCAACAAGTAATTGAGCATACACATCACATTCGAACATGTACATTCACACAAATGAGATAAGTATTATTTGAACAAAGTCTTATGTGCTGTGGGTGAGTATCAAATGTGGAATAGTCCTTAGACCAAAGTGAAGCTTCAATGATCAATTCAATCAAGTCATACACAACTGGTACTAAATCAAGTAGTCTATCTCAATTATAGAAATGAACATATATGACCTCCCACAAGAAAATGAGTACAAATATTAGAAGCTTTTCATTTGGCTTCTTCATAAATCATAACATCTGATCTTTTTGAACAATACATCTCATTTTTTAGATCGGTGCTTGAAATTTTTGATATTTCAACATTGAGAGTTAGCCTTTGGCTTTTTGAGCACCATACATTTCAATTTTAAAATGTCGATTTCCCTTTTTCCTAGTCAAATACTAGTATGTGCGACGGCTTTTGCAGCTCAGAATCTCTTTTTCATTTTGAGATTTACATTTGGTGAGCTCTATTGCAAAAACATAAAAATAAAGGTAGGAAGATATATAGGTACAAGTCTATGCAAGTATCAAGACCATCAAGACCCTTGACCAATCATTCATGACAAGCTCGAAGATCTATTTACAACAATCACACATAGTTTTCAAGATTTCTCCCACACAGAAAAATGTGCATACATAACAAGCTAAACTCGTAAATGCACTACGCCATTAGTACAAAGGTACTAGGCCAAACTCACATGTGATATACACAACACAAACGATCAAACTTTTTGAAGATTTTTGAAGATTTTTATGGGTTTTTGAATTTTAGAACACACTCAAAAACATAACAAGTAAAGTAAGATCAACAAATCAACAAGTACAAAACAAAACTTGTAAAATAGACATGCTATAAACCGGAAGCAATGACACAAAATGAATTATGCATGTCATGATGCATGAACCTATGACCCTAAATATTGCAAGTATTTATGCATGGGCATAGAGAGTGATCATGCATAGGTACCCTTCTTCACCCACTCTTTACAAGTATGTTAGGTGAGAGCCTTAAATGGCGGGGTACGACCAACATAACTTTCAAACCTCGGAGTGAAGCTAGCAAGGCACAGTGATATGTTTTTCAACATCTCCATAACATCTTCTATGAGACATCCCTCACTATCTCCCTTAGCTTGTGCTCCCTTTGGTCTTTTCTTTGAACTTTCTTGACCACGCATGTAATCAGCCTTCTTGAGTGCATGAAGCTTGAAACAGTTAGGCCTGGTATGCCCTTGTGCGCCACAATGATGACACAGATGCTTTACTTGAGGCCCCTTTTTATTTCTGGGTAATGGCTTCCCTTTTTCTGTTCGCTTTACACCAATGGTTCTCTTTACTACAACAAGGCTCTCAATCTCAGGCTTAACTTATTTAAGTTTCTCAATATTCTTGGCTGAAATGAACTTCACTTCCTTCTTGGGTTTGCTGCTCAAACTTCCTTCTTAGGTTCGCTGCTCAAACTTCCTTCTCCAGTATGGCCCAAATCGGTCTTATCATGTGAAGATTTTTGAGAGGACAACACATTGTCAAGTTTCTTGGTGGAGATGCACTCGACCTTGACATTAGCTTGGATAATTTCAAGTTCAAGAAACTTGATCTTAGAGTAAGCTTCAACCAACTCTCCCTTGAGTCCTTCTACTTCACACTTTGCTTCCTTAAGTTGCACAAGTATTCCCCTATGATCTTCTTCAACCTTTTTCATCTTTTTCACAGGTTGGCAACTTTGGCATATTTGCCACAATCTTCCAGTAGAGAATCATATGTTTCTTGTAAGTTGATTTCCCATTCATTTTGGCACACGTCTTCATCTTCCGATTCATCAATTTCCTCATCCTCGGAAAGATCACCAAGGTCATCAACCAATTTGCTCAAATCATTCTTCGAATTGACAGAGGCAATTGTCATGAAGGCTCGGTAGTTCCCTTCACTATCACATTCTCCTTCCGTGTCTGAATTTGAGCTGTCAGAATCACTCAGAGTAGTGGAAAACACTTTACCCTTCCCTCTCAGGTAGTTAGGACACTCCTTCTTGAGATGCCCATGGCCATTGCATTCGTAACATACAATTCCTTAAGGGGATTGAAACTCCTTCCCATCTTTCTTCTTAAACTCCTTCCTATCACCCTTGGAGGATGAAAATTTTCCTCTGTTGAATGGCTTCCCACTGTTTTTCATCTTCAGAAATTTTCGGAAGTTCTTTGCAAGAAATGCTACCTCTTTCTCGACATCATCTTCTTCAGAGGAGTCATCTATTCTCTCGGTGATGGTTTTGAGAGCAAGAGATTTGCTCGACTTATGAGAAGGCAGTCCCAACTCATATGTTTGGAGAGATCCAATGAGCTCTTGGATTTTGATCTCATCCAAATCTTTACTTTCTTCTATAACTGTAACTTTTGCTCGGAAGCTCTCCAGTAAGGACCTCAAAATCTTTCTCACCACCTTAGCATACTCAATCTCCATTGAGCTACCCGTAGAATGAATCGAAAGACTCATCGTCACCTATCTTGAGCTCTTCAAATCTGGTGGAAAGCATTTGGAGCTTTGTGTCCTTAACTTTCTTGGTACCCTCATAGGTAGTCTCAAGAATCATCTAAGCTTCCTTGGCAGTCCCCACATGTGATATCCTGTGAAACTCATCAGTAGACACACCACAAAATATAGCATTAATAGCCTTACTGTTTGCTTTAGCCAATGCAAGAGCTGCCTTGCCCCATTAGGACTTGGCTGTCGTGGGTTTAACATACCCATTCTTGATGGAATCCCATACAGACTCATCTATAGCACACAAGAAAGCCCTCATGCGGACTTTCCAAAATGCATAGTTGCTACCATTAAAGAATGGTGGAGCGTTGAGCGATTGTGATCAGTCCATTACAAAAGGGTCTAGGATCACACTCAAGTAATTAAACCACAATGAATGTACCCACTCTGATACCAATTGAATGCTTGAAAATGTGTTAAAACACAAGAGCTGTTTAGACCCCCAAATTAAAAAATTACGGCTCGATAAATTTTACTCTAACTTATACTAAGTGCGGAATAGAGTAAATGCGAGCAGATAAACAAACAAACTACTCTAAGCCATATTCAATATAACACAACAGTAATATAAAAGCTAAAAGAGTAGGGAAGAAGAATGCAAACACAAGATAACACGTCGATGTGTTATTGAAGAGGAAACCGAAGTACTCAACGTAAAACCTTTCTGCTGCCCTCCAATCTGTAACCGATCCACTAGACAATTAGTTGGGATACATGGGTTAGCAAGAGACCCTCCAAGCCTAATCTACCCGATGCACCTAAGCCCTCCAAGCTCCTACTCCAACAAGGCTTCTCGGAACCGTGTTTTGTCTAGCTCTCCGGATCCCGCAATACGCCCGATTACATCCGCTAAAACCTGGCTTCTTCCAATGCTTCCCAGTAGCACCAAAACCTCACTGAACACTCTAAAAAGGTGTGGTAAGTGTTTGGGCTATCAACCTTTCAATGGTATGGAAATCGAGAGGTAGGAGTTGAGGAAAATCCACAAGCAATTGTGTAGAGAATTGTGGGTATAACAATCTCTAACTCTCAAGGTTTGTGGCTAGGGTTTTCTCTCAGAAGCACTCCTTAACATCTGTGGGTAATGTGGGTATAAATAGTGTAGGCACAGAAAGTGTGTATCAGAAATGATAGCCTGGCAAAACAGAATGTTTCACGAGTGTCTCGCGGGAAGGCCTTACCCGCGAGATACTCGCAAAAACCAGTTGTCTCCATCCTGTTTTGACTATTCACATTCCAATCATGTGCAAGGCACATGCATCACTTCGTGGGATGCTTACTCGCGAGCTACCCACGAAAACACTTCATTCTTCAATGCCTTGAGTTTTCACACACTCTCTCTCTCACACACAACCCTTACAAATAAATCCCACATGAAATACAGGGTATAAAAGATTGAACATAATTACAATCAAATTTGGCACGAAATAAAAGCCAACAAAACACATAGTTGTAAATTACAACTTTACAAGAGCTTTCTTGTAGTCTTTAGATGAGAAAGTGTGACAAGCTGTGGAGATAGGCTAGACCAAACCTACGGAAGCGCCAGCCGACTGGGATATTGCTAATATCAAGGTAGCAAACTTTAACAACAAAGCATTGAATACTCTATTCAGTGCAGTCACAAATGAGGAATTCAAGAAAATATCCTCTACTGAAACTGCTAAGGAAGCATGGACCATTCTCTAGACAACCTATGAAGAAACCAAGGCTGTCAAGGATTCAAAGCTTCAAATTCGCACTACAAGCTTTGAAGAGATAAAGATGGAGAATGAGTCGTTTGATGAGTTCTATGCCAAGCTCAAGGACATAGTGAACTCAACCTTTAATCTTGGGGAAACCATTCTTGAACCCAAGATTGTAAGAAAGGTGCTCAGATCTCTACCCAAGAGATTCCATGCCAAGATCACTGCCATTGAGGAATTAAAGGACATCGAAAAAATTCCTTTAACTGAGCTGGTTGGAAATCTGTAGACCTATGAGTTGGGTTTGACGAGGATAAGGAAATCAAGCAAGAGTAAGAGCATGGCATTGAAAACCAAGAGCAGTGATACTGATGAGTCTTCAGACGATAAAGATTCTAAAATGAAGTCCTACATTACAAGGCAATTCAAGAAGTTCATGAAGAATGCCAATGGGAAGGGCTTCGACAAGGACCGTAGGCAATCCAGTTCCTCATAGTTCAAGAGCCAAGATAAAGGGAAAAATGATGCTAGGGATGGCGGTCAGTACACTGTTCCCTCAGGACCAAAGTGCTTTGGGAGTTAAGGTTTCAGTCGTATCAAACAAGAGTGCCCTACTTATCTCAAGACCATTAGAAAAAGTAAAGCACTTGCTGCTACCTTGAGCGACACTGAGCCTGAGGATGACCCCGATAATGAGGATGATGGAATCCTAAATGCCTTCATTGCCACTGTAAATCCTACTGTGGGGATTGTTGAAGATGTGGATGAAAAAGAGGAATTGGCAGAGTCTAAGTTTGAGAAGATGGATGAACAAGATAACATCCACACACCCTATGCAAAGTTATACAAGGTCTCCGAAAAGCATGAGAAGTTGTATAGGTTGGTCACCAAGAAGCTTAGCGATGTGGAGCTGGAGCGAGAAGAAATCTCTACAGAGTTTGATAAAGCCAATCAAACTATTGGAGCACTGAGATTTGAGAATAATTTCTTGGTTGAGAAGACCAAGAAGCTTGAGGCAGAACTGTTCCAAGTTAGTGCTCAGTTGGAAAGGACTTTAAGTGCTAAGCTCGATAAGATGCTCAGTCTTCAGAAATCTGCTTCTGATCAAACCGGTTTAGGGTATGATTTCTCTTCTCCTAGTATTGCTTCTACTAGTACTACTATTTTTGTTCCTTCAGCTAATAATGTTGAAACTGAGAACAATGATGTTAAGAATGAATTAGCTAGTGAGAATGTAGACGAGGGTAAATATATCTTAGAAGCACCCGCTAAACTTGATAAGAAAGAGATTAAGAACCCTATAGCTAAGAAGGGAAACTCTCAAAAGCCTAAATAGAAAAAGCAACATCTCTGTCATCACTACGGTACAGCTGGACATACTCGACCTAATTGCTATAAGTGGTTAGCCACTCAAAAAAGCAACAGCATGATCACATTGAGAGACTAGAATCAGTTTCCATCCACTTTTGCTCCTCTTGGAGATCTTCTCAAAGCCCTCATGTTCCTTTCAAACTTGAACGGTTTTAACTCTTCCCCCTCACCGCCAGATCAAGGGTTTGCTAAATGGAAAGGTTCTTCCAAGGTGTGGAAGGAAAAGGGCTCCAAGTGATTCTGTCACTTATTCTCTCTCTCCCCTTCATGTTTTTGTTTTCACATTACTTGTGTGTTTTGCTTTCATGTTTTGAGTCAGTTAGTTTTATGCATTGATTTGTCTTATTTAACACGTTTTTGTTTGGTTACCTTTCAGTTTTGTTTTTTTTTTTTTTTCATATAAAAATTAAAAAATTTTGAAAAATTAGAAAAATACAAAAACAGTGTGTGTTTGTGTACATCGGTACTTGTGTACCTTGGATGGTTATTAAAACAAAGTTTTCTAAACTTTGAGTCTTTTGTAGCTTAGATGAGCATCTCTATGCACAACTAAGCAAGTGAACTTTGTGGCTCGTGTTTATGATGAGTAAGATTAAGTGATCTCTTGTACGTAACACTCGTATCACTCTTTTTGACAGGAAGAACTAGAAAATCCTAAGAGAAAGGCATAAATAACCATCTCACCACTATTGCCTGCCAATCATGAAATGACATTTGTATGCTTCGGCACAGCAAAAGTGGAATGTCAAATGCTTAACATAATTGGGTATTTCATTTCTATCTCTTATATGTCCATGCATGGTTTGCTTAAAAGAAAAATATGCAAAAAAAAAATAAAAGCAAAAAAAAAAAAATCAAAATAAAAATGCTTTATATATGATTGCAAGCGTGTATTCTAGGAGATGTGGGAGTTATAGGATGTACCTCAAAGGTGATAGTCCCCATCAAACAGTTATGATTATGTGTGAGTTAAAGTGACTTTTTCATATCTCAAATCGTCATAACATGTAGACACTTATGCAATCTTGCGATGTTTTTCACACACAACACGCAATATTTTTTGCTACTTTTGATACATGTGCAGGTACAATGTGATTTGGCCATCAGAAGTAATACTTGTGTTAATGTATGCTCACTAAATTTTCTTAACTTGTTTTTAAAATATAAAATTGGTTAGACTTGTTGTGTGTGTGTGTGTGTGTTTTGGATCTTTGTGCTTAACATTTTTTGTGTTGAGAGATGTTTTTGAGAGCTTAAAATGTTGTTTGGATCTTTGGTTGAGTAGCATGCTTGATTGTATTCATATCTATGTTTTTCTCTTCCTTGAAAAACTGTTTTTAAGCAATCTCGATAGCTCTCGACAGATAAGCTATCTATCGAGACCCTTCAGCTGCTTTTTCTCGCATTCTCGATAGCTCTCGATAGCTATCTCGATCCATCAAGGAACTTTTTGTCTGCTCGATAGCTCCTCGACAGCTATCTCGATCCACCAAGCTTCCTTTGTGTGGAAACCTTTGGATAGATCCTCGATAGCTCCTCGTTAGCTGTTCGATAGCTAAAACACGCCTTTTTTAAAGCTCAATAGCTCTCGATAGCTATCGATCGATTGAAGATTATGAAGTTTCCATAAATTCGCACCTCAGGATTTTAGATCCATTCTCCTTGATCTCTCTCGATAGACAGACTTCTCTCCTTCTCTCAATCACTCAAAACTCAAGCTTTTCATCTTCCTCACTTCATTTTCGGTCTCAAGATCTTTGTTCCTCATCTAGTATGATACTTTCTTCATCTTTATCATGCATTTTCATGATCTTTGACCTAACTTTTGGGGTTTTCGAAATTGTTTGAGATTTTTCAAAACTTTTGAGTTTTTGTTAAAATTTTGGGATGGGTTTTTGTTAAAATGATCTATAAACTTCATGCATTGCATCACATGTGCATTATAACAATGTTTCATGCATTTTAGATGTGTGTTTACTTTGTTGCTATGTTGTATGCCGGTAGGTTTGGATTGGGCTGAGCCCATGATGCATTTAATTTAGCATGTCACATGTTCATGCATTTTCATGCATACGTACCTTCCTGTTTTATCATTTGATATTAAAAACTGCTTGGTACTATTCTGATTGTCTCTCTCTCTCTCTCTTTCTCTCCCTCTTACGTTAGTATGCTCTATGGCACCTAAACGTAAGTCTACTCCATCCCGAAACCCTCTTCGTTTCGGGACTTCTTCTTCTTCTTCTCCATCTAACCCCACTCCCTCTCATGTTCGGTTTTGTGATGAGAAGGCCAAATCGAACTCCTTGAAAAGCTTTTCACGATGCGACATTCATTCAAAACACCAAGTCATTCGGTCAGACTTTTCTGACACTAACCTACCCACTGTCATCCATAGTAGGGATTGGGAGTCACTTTGTGGCGTCCCGATCACATGCCCTTCCGTGATCATATAGGAGTTCTACTCCAATATGCATGGATTTGATTACTCTATATCTCAGTTTTCTACTCGCGTTTGGGGTATACGCATGGTAGTTACTCTGGATATTGTATCCGAGGAACTACACGTCCCTAGGGTAGCGCATCTTGACTTCCCTGGTTGTCAGCGTCTGAGGACAGTGTTCAAAGATGAACTTTCGTCTCTATTTTGTGAGACACCCTTCTTTATGGGGTGACCGTTAAAACACCTCATGCTCGGCCTTTGCTAAAGGTCCGAGAATCCTAAACATGATGATAACATTTGTTCTTCATCTGTTGTCTCACTATAACACTATCACAGAGCCTCATGCTCGGTTTTTGTTATCCCTCTTTGAGGATCTCTTTATTGACTTCCCCTCACACTTTATACTCTCCCTTATAGATGTCTATAAGGACACGGCGACTCGTGATAAGCTCATTTTTCCTTCCACTATCACGAGACTCCTTCGCCACTTTTCTATCTCCTATCCCGAGTCTCCCCACTTCTCGTATATGTGTGCCATTGACGCCGCTACCGTTAAGAGAAGTCTTGCACAGCTTCGCTCGAGGTAGCCCAGGACAGAGACAGCAACTCCTCCAACTTTTACCTCTCCATCCACCTCCGCTCCTTCTTCTTCAACAGGTGGAGCGACACTTAAGGCCATCATGGCACAGCTTGTGCGCATGGATACTCGCCTTGACACTCTCAATGATGAGTTGTGTCAGGTGAACACCCGTGTCAATCGTATCGCGCAACGATAGGCTATGATGGGTGGTTACATAGTGGCTTCCTCTTCTGAGGCATCTAAGGATGACAGTGGCGATGGCTCCGACAGTGCTAATGATTCTGAGGATGATGATGATGGCTCGCCTAGTGATGATGAGATGTCTACTTGATTTACTTGCCATTTGTCACTCGTGACAAAAAGGGGAAGTAGTTTTGAGATGAGAGTAGTCATACTCATAGGAGGAGGGTTAGTTTAGGAGATAGGGGAAGTGTTTATATTGAGGAATGTAGTGAGGATTTTGTATCTTTTCTTTTCTTTCTATTTTAGACACATTATCTCTTGTACATGGGTCTTGTGACCATTTTGACATATATTGTACTTATATTTGATTTTTATATATATTGATGTATCTTATTCACCTATCTCTCCATGTGTTATTTCTTTTCTTTCTTTATACACATGTTTCTTATTTAGTGTATGCAATCTATTATTTCTGTTTCACACTTAGATGCCATGATGAGTTTTGATTAAAGTGTTTCAGAAATACAAGTTGTCAAAGTCTACTTGCCATAAACTCTCTTCTTGCAAAGTTTTTCAAGAGTTTGTGTTAGGATAGATTTTATTATATTCAACAAGTGAATATGAGTTCAGTGATTTATGACTTCTCTCATATCTCATTTATTTGTTTTGGTTTTGTCATGGATTGCCAAAGGGGGAGATTGTTAGGACATATGTGATTCAATGTTAGGAACATATGTCAACATTTTATGTAATTGGCTAATCCTTTGACAAAACGCACTTTACTTGTAATTGGTAGATCTAGGATGTGTTTAATGCTTCAAGAAACAAGGTTTCAAGTTCAAGTGTTAAAAGCATGTACGTCTGTCCAAGAATCAAGTAATGAAGTGCTGGATTTTAAAGCTTGACAGCTAGCATCTATTGAGGTTTAAAAGCTGCTGAAGCCCGTGGGTCGACAGTTAGCTCGATAGATGGCTATCTATCGAGGTTTATGAAACTCAGTTTTTCAGAGCTGTTTTTTATCCAATCCGTGGGTATATGTTTAGGTTTTCTTTTCTCACAACCCTAAACATATATAAGGATTATTTTGAGGGCCATCAAAGGTTACACAAGTTGCACTAGAGCACAATTCCACAAGTGTGAAGAAAAGTGTGACCCGAAACCTAGTTTGCCCTAGTTCATCTTTCTTTTGAAGAAGCTGTTGTGTTTGTAACCGTAGGGTTTTGTGACCAAGGAACTTCTTGATCTTCATCGTGTGATGAACTGATGAACTTTGCAGCCAACATTCTTCTCAAGTTGGTGATTAAGTCGCGTACTGGGATCCGCACATCTATTGGTCATGTAATGGGAGCCGTGCATTGAAAAGAGAAATTGTTACTGCAGAACAAGTCCAATTGGGTATTGGGGTAAGGGTTCAACTATAGGTTGGTATAAAGTACTGGGATTCCTTTATTTGTAACCACTTGTTTTGATAATAGTGGATTCTTGGGAGTGGTGACCTTAAAATCACCCGGTGGAGTTTTTGCCCTGTAGGTTTTCCCTATTTGTAAACAAATCACCGTGTCAATTTATTTTCCGCTGCATACTTAGTTTAATTGGTGATTTGTTTGTGATACCATGCATCTTGCATGTTAATTTGAGTAATTAATAAACTTGGCTAATTAATCAATTAATTCATCACAAGGGGTCAATACATTCTTGGCCTATCAACATAATTGGGTATTTCTTTTCTCTCTTATATGCCTATGCATGCTATGCTTAAAAGAAAAATATGCAAAGAAAAATAAAAGCAAAAAGAATCAAAATGCTTTTAATGTGATTGTAAGCGTGTTTCTAGGAGATGTGAGAGTTATATGATGTACCTCAATGGTGATAGTCCCCAGCAAACAGTTATGATTGTGTGTGAGTGTATCTCAAATCGTCATAATATGATAAACTTATGCACACTTGTTATGTTTTCACACACAACACGTATACTCTTTGCTACTCGTGATACATGTGCAGGTATAATATGTTTTGGCCATCACAAGGGATACATGTGTTAATATGTACTTGTTAAACTGTCTTAACTTGTTTTTGAAATATAAAATTGGTTAGACTTGTTTAGTGTGTTTATGGATCAAGGAATGCTTTGCATCAAGAGTTAAGGTGTGGTTTTTGTAAGGTTGAATTTATTCAACCATCTAATTGGCTTTATTCCGTGCCAAATTTGCTTGTAATTCAGCATTTAGTAACCCTGTATTTAGGTGGGTTTGATGTAAGGGTAGTGAGTGAGATAGAGTGAAGATTGCTCAAGAGTGTGCAAGAAAACAGAGACTCGCGGCTAGGACTCGCGGGTGACTCGCGGTTGCAAGGCGCCAGACGCAGCACACGTGCCAAGCATGCTGGAAGGTGAACAATCATGCAAGCTGGAGCACTACAGGACAACTGGCCATACGGTTATCTCGCGACTGGATCTCGCGACTTAGTCAAGCCGCGAGGTCAAGCCGCGAGTCACCCCTGTTTTGTAAAACCTGACGTTTCACATTCCTCTCCCACTCCAGTATAAATACCCCTTTTACCCACGATTGTGAGAGAGCTTCCAGAGAGAATTTTGAGAGAGAAACCCTAAAGAAAAACAAGATTGATTCACCCACAATCTATACATTAGAGTCTCTTCAAATTCCTCAACTCTCTTCCTCTCCATTGTCAAACCCTTGAGAGGCATTATACCAAACCTGGTTCTCACCATCATCATCACTGTGAGACAGCTGTTTGGATTTCTGGGAAGCAGTTAGGAAGGAACCAATCTTCATTGGTTGATGCTACGGTGTAGTAGCGGAATCCGGGAAGCTAGAAAAGAAAAAGGTTCGGCGCAACCTCGTTGGAGCAAGAAGCTTGGAGGGCTTAGGTGCACTGGGTAGATTAGGCTTGGAGGGTCTATTGCTGTCCATGTATCCCAACTGTATTTTCTAGTGGATTGTTTACCGCTTGGAGGGCGGCGGAGAGGTTTTACGCCGAGGGCTTCGGTTTCCTCTTCGATAACACATCGCGTGTTGTCTTTGTGTTTGCATCTTCCTTCCTCTCTATCTTTGCCTTTTTATTATCTGCTGTGGATTATATTTTGTTTTGGCTTAGATAATTTTTACCAATTCCATATTATAGCATATGTTAAGTTTCCGCACACTAGTTGTTTGACATATTGCTTGAATTGGATAAGTTGTAATTTGGGGGTCTAAACGTTCAAAGGTTTTTATACACGTTTTTGAACTTTCAGTTTTAGTGCTTAACATGTTGCTTGGATGCTTGTTTGAGTAGCCATCTTGTTGCTTTATCATCTTATGTGTTTTTCCCCCTTGAAAAACCTCTTTTCTGCATCCTCGATAGCTTCTCAACAGATACCTCTTCTATCGAGATTTCTGCGTTTGACCTCGACAGCTTCTCAATAGATAGGGAGAAAATGTGGTTTCTTTTTAAGATTCTACATGTTAGAGGGAGAAATACATGCCTTTGTAAGGGGGATTTGTGTTTCATCTTGTTAGGGGGAGTGTTTACCTCCTTTGTTGTTATAGGAGCTTCTTGTATTTTCTTGTACACCGGTCTTGTGACCATTTTTACATACATTGTGCTTATCTTTGATTGATATATATATATATATATATATATATATATATATATATGTTGATGTATATCTTCTTCACCTACCTCTACAAGTGTTGTTTCTTTTCTCTCTTTATACACATGTTTCTTTATTTATGCAATCTTTATTTATGTTTCACATATGATGCCTTGATGAGTTTTGTTTAAGTGTTTCAAAAAGATAGGTTGTGAAAGTCTATCATGCCATGAACTTTCTTCTTGCAAAGTTTTTCAAGAGTTTGTAGTAGGGATAGATTTCTTATGTAATACAACAAATGGTTATGAGTTTAGTGATTTAAGACTTCTCTCATAATTATTTGTTTTTTTTGTGGCTTTGTCATGAATTGCCAAAGGGGGAGACTGTTAGAGACATATTTTATGTAACTGGCAAATCTTTTGACAAAATGCACTTTACTTGTAATTGGGAAGATCTAGGATGGGTTTAGGACTTCAAGAAACATGTTGTTCAAGTCAAATGTTAAAGCCATGAAGATCTGACCAAGAAAAAAGTGAAAAAAATTTATTCATTAAATCTCGACAACAATCTTGACAGAAAGACTTCTATCGAGGTTTATAGTCGAAGCTCGACATAAGCTCGACACAAGCTGTTTCTGTTGAGACTTACGAAATTAGAACC
This sequence comes from Quercus tomentella, assembly GCA_028535165.1. Taxonomy (NCBI): domain Eukaryota; kingdom Viridiplantae; phylum Streptophyta; class Magnoliopsida; order Fagales; family Fagaceae; genus Quercus; species Quercus tomentella. The sequence goes on along the minus strand of JAPQVY010000001.1, from coordinate 23,326,375 downwards.
TCTAGATCAGATTTTCGGCCCATGCTAAAATATTCGTATAGGATTTTTTTTTTCTCACAACCCTAGACATATATAAGGCTTATTTTAAAGGCCATCGCGCATGCAGAAAGTAACCTAGTTTATTATTCTCTTTGAAGAAGTTACTGCGTCTTTACGCCAAGGGTTTTGTGACCAAGGAGCTTCCTAATCTTCATTGTTGATGAACTGAAGAACTTTGCAGCCAACAACCTTTTCAAGTTACTATAGTTAGTCACGTACTAGGATCCGTGCACATTGGTTAGTCACGTACTAGGATTCGTGCATCAAGGGAATGATTGCCACTACAATACAAGTCTAATTGGGTATTGGGATAAGGGTTAAACTGTAGGTTGGTATTTCGAGATAGGCCAAAGGGTTTGGTAAAATTCCTTATACTTGTAAACGCTTGTGATTGATAATAGTGGATTCTTGGGAGTGGTGACCTTAAAATCACCCGATGGGGTTTTGCCTCGATGGTTTTCTCCATTCGTAAACAAATCACCTATGTCAAATTTATTTTTTACTGCATTTAGATAATTTAGTGATTAGTGATTTGTTTGTGCTACCACGCTATTGCATGAAATTTGATCTAATTAATTGACTTGGGTAATTAATATATTAATTAATTGCAAGGGGTCGATTCATTTTAACCCAACAGTTTGCATCTAAGTCCATCAACCTTACTGCTCCCCCATAGTATATTTGCTTGATAATATGTGGACCTGCCCAATTTTGCTTGAACTTTCCGTTTATCTCTTGCACTGGGGCTCAAATCACTTTAAGCACTAAATCCCCCAACTTCAAATCTCTAGTTCTTACTTTATTGTCAAAAGCTTTCCTAAGTCTCCTTTGATAACCTTGAATGTGATATAAGGCCTTGAGCCTCTTCTCATCCATCATGCATAGTTGGTCATATCTACTTTGCAACCAATCTACCTCAGAGATTTCACTCTCCAATACTGTTCTCAATGAACGAACACCCATTTCAATGGGGAGAACTGCTTCCATCCCGTACACCAAGGAATAAGGAGTGGCTCCTGTAGATGACCAAATTGATGTCCTATACCCCCAAAGTGCATAGGGTAATTGTAGATGCCAATCCTTGTAATTCTTCGTGCTCTTCTTCAGAATTCGTCCTATATTTTTGTTTGCAGCCTCAACTGCTCCATTAGTCTGAGGACAGTAGGTTAAGGATTTATGGTGCTGAATATTGAATTGTCGAAGCAGCTTCTCTGTTTCTCCCTTGAAATGCAGCCCATTATCTGAAATAATTTCATGCGGTACCCCATATCTACAAATGATATTGGCCTAAATAAATTGAGCAACTTTCTTCGAGTTCAAAACCTAATATGAGGCAGCTTCTACCCATTTAGTGAAGTGATCAATAGCAACAAGTATAAATTCATGGCCATTGGATGCTATTGGGTGAATCTTCCCAATAATATCTATTCCCCATGTAGAAAACGGCTAGGGTGAAGTCATGGGTGTAATGGCATAGGTGGCATGTGCTCCAAATCTCCATGGACTTGGCATTGATGGCACTTCCGAACATGAGCTGCGCAGTCTACTTCCATAGTAATCCAGTAATAACCTTATCCCATTATCTTTCATGACAACCTTGTCTGTAACAACCACTAATAACCTTGTCTCTTCAATTATTTGCTGTGCTTCCTTGGCAGTCATGCAAAGGAGATGAATTCCGTCATATAATATTTTGTAAAGCCTCTCACCACAAATAATATAATTAGTGGACAACCTTATGATGGTCAATTGGTCATTCTTGTCTACAGAGTTTGGGTATGTCCTATCCTTGAGATACTGTAGAATGTCTAAATACAATTCACATTCTCCATTCTTTTCCTCATCTTCTTCTATTGACATACAATAAGCTGGCTCTTCTTTTTGTTCCACCACTATTGGTCAAGTTTCATCTTCCTTAAGTCCATCCATCATGGATGCCATTGTTGCTAGAGCATCTGCAATCTAATTCTGCATTCTTGGCACATACTGGTACTGAATCTTACCGAACTTTGAGGCCAACTTCTGAAGACATTCATGATAAGGCATTAGCCTTTCTTCCTTGATCTTCCATCTATTCTAAATCTAAGAAATTATCAAGACTGAATCACCATATACTTCTAACTCTTTTACTCCAAGACCTAGGGCCACTTGTAACCCCATAATGCAAGCTTCATATTCAGTGGCATTATTAGTGGTAGGAAAGTTAAGCCTACCAGAGAATGGGATGTGTGTCCCTTTTGGAGAAATTAAGAGAACTCCAATGCAACTTCCATTTTGATTAATTGCTTCATCAAAATACATCTTCCATGATTCTAACTCTATCCCCATGATATCCTCATTCGGAAAATCTCCTTAGATTTCTTCAATTTCTTCAGGTGAACAGTGGGCTAAGTGATCAACAGTTGCTCTCCCCTTTACAGACTTCTAAGTCATATATTTACTATCAAATTCTGACAGAAGCAAAACCCATTTAGCTATCTTCCCATCTTGCACAGGTTTCTCCATCAGATATTTCAAAGGATCCATTCTTACAATCAATAAGATCTTGAAAGCAAGCATGTAATGTTTGAGTTTTCGGGTTGCCCATACAAGTGCTACACATGTCTTCTCAAATGGTGAATACTTCTCTTCATAAGCTAGCATCTTCTTGCTAATATAGTAAATCGCATTCTCCTTCCTAATTTCCTCTACGTACTGAGCAAGCAAAGCCCCCATTGTTGTATTCATAGTTGTGAGATACAATAATAATGGCTTTTCAGGTACCGATGGAACCAGTATTGGTAGCTTTATCAGATAATTCTTAATCCTTTCAAAAGCCTCTTGACATTGTTCATTCCATACCATGGGAACTTCTTTCTTGAGCAATTGGAAAAGCATCTCACATGTCATGGTGAGCTGGGCTATAAATCTGCTGATAGTATCCTTCCTAAAAATCCTAAAATCTCCTTCTCATTCCTTGGAAGCTTCATCTCTACAATTGCCTTGATTTTGTCAAGATCGACTTCAATTCCCCTCTGACTTACCATAAACCCCAACAGCTTTCCGGATATTACGCCAAAAGTGCACTTCTTCGAATTCAACCGCAACTTATAGAATTGGATTCTTTCGAAGAACTTCTATAAAGCAGATATGTGCCCTTCAAGATTTTTGGACTTCACAATCATGTCATCAACATAAACTTCAACTTCTTTGTGGATCAAATCATGCAACAAAGTAATGGTTGCACATTGGTAAGTAGCACCAGCATTCTTAAGGCCAAATGGCATGACCTTGTAGCAAAATGTCCCCTATGAAGTAATGAAGGAGGTCTTCTCCATATCTTCCGGAGCCATCTTTATCTGATTATATCCCAAAAAACCATCCGTAAATGACAACAAGGCATGTCCTGCTGTGTTATCAACCAAGATATCAATGTGAGGCAAGGGAAAATCATTTTTTGGGCTAGCTTTATTAAGATCTTGGAAGTCTACACACATTCTCACTTTCCCATCCTTCTTCAGCATTGGAACCATATTAGCTAACCATTCTACGTAGTTGACCACCCTTAGAAATCCTACATTGTACTATTTCTCAACTTCTTCTTTGATCTTGAGAGTCCATTCTGGCTTCATTCTTCTCAACTTCTACTTGACCAGCTTCATGGTTGGATCTGTTGGAATGCGGTGTTGCACTATGTTTGTATCAATCCCAGGTATGTCTTCGTATGACCAAGCGAATACCTTTTTGAAATCTATCAGCAGTGTGACTAATGCATCCTTCTCAAAGGAGGTTAGATTGTTGCCCATTTGTATCATCTTAGGTTCATCATCAGTTCCCAGGTTAACAAGTTAGGTTTCTTCTTTTATAGGTTCTACATGACCTTGTTTTAATTCCTTATTATTAAGAGTTTCTTTACTAATTTCTGAAATAAAAACATTCAAAGCCAACAAATAAGCAAAATCAGAAATCATATTATAAGGAATAGAGTTCTTAACAGACTTAATAGACTCAACAGAAATAGACTCAATGTTTTTGGTAGGAGTGACTGGCTCAACGGTCATGATCTTCTCTAGAGAGTCTTCCATGGGGTGGGCAGCTCCCTCCCATGCCTAATTCTTCAACTCGATTATGGCTTCAACAATGGCGGGTGGCTCCCAATAAGTTCCTTCTTCTCTCAACATCAGTACCATGGGATCTTCATCCGTATAATCTATGCCTTCACCATCAATCTCCATATCTATGGGCTTGTCAGACACATAAGGATCCAAACGCTCTATGCTATCCATCCACTCACCAAACAGATCTTGCTTTCCTTTGTTGCTTGGGTGGATGTATTGGGGGACGTATTCTGACTCATTCCCTTCAATTCCCTCATCTTTACCTTCAAGACTCTCTAGTGTTAAGTTTCTGAAACTGTGGATCATCAACTTTCTGTCTAATGTGGCCAATCTAGCATTTATGTCATCTTCTTCCTCAATGTATAGGGTTAGTGAGCCAAGTTCTGAATTGTGGAATAACCATAACTCAGGAATTTCTCTACCATGCTTGTCATATCGATGGCCTGATCTTAAACTAACATCAATAATGCAGCTTCAATTTGAGGGCCGCCCATAGGAGTAATCATCATAATCTATACCTTCTGCTTTTGCAGCCTCCTCCACTTCTTCATTTTCAACTCCTATATCATCTCCTACATATTCACCTTCAACTTCTAGATCATTTTCTTCATCTTCAGCTTTTGCACCATCTTCTATATCTATATCCCCAGCTTTGGCATCATCCTCTATATCTCCATCATAGTAGTCCACGTCATCATCAAAGTGGTCTTCATAGAAAGATCCTATATCTTCATCTTCTCTATCACTAGGGGTATCTCCCCTATCATTGCCATTGTATTGGCTATCATAATCTTCACTATTGTTGCTATCACTATCACTATCACTGTTGTTGCTGTCCTCACTATCTCCACCGTCACTACTGCTACTATCACTACTACTATCACTCTTGTTGTCACTACCTTCATCATCATCACTAGGGGCTTCTCCCCCTTCCTCATCTCCATCATTTGTTCCTGCTTCATACGAGCATTTCAATGCATGTTGGCAAGCTTCCCAGTACTTTTCTTCTTCTATATTGCAGATGGCATCTCCCAGAAGCGTAGTCATTTCATCAAGGTCCATGTAATCAACCCAATCAGTTGGGACCCAATTTGTGTCTTCCTTCCTCAGTTCTGGAAGCTTATTGTTGCAATCAAAGAATAGCTCAAACCTAGGCACCATTGTTTTCAACTCAATATCGTATCTCGGTTCAAGGAATCCCCAATAGCGTTGACTATCTGCAACTTTGACAAATTTCCCATTCAATGTGGGAGTATAAGCCTTTAAAGGTTCGAGGGGACAAGGGAGTCCCTTTGCTTTGGCCTTTGCTCGGGCCATTCTTCTCACCTCCATTTCTAGCAAGTCATCATCAGTAGGGTTATAACCTAGCCCAACAGGTGGGGTGGCTGTAGGAATTATTGGAACTTGAGCAGTTGCCTTCTTCATAGTCTTCCCCAAGTTCATCCCTAGAATATAATCCATTTTTCTCATCATGGCAACCCTATTGTTATCGTTGAAGGGAGAGAAGTCCATGGGAATCCTTTCAACCTCTTCTTCTTTTCTTCCAAAACTAGGCTTCTTAATTTCAAGGCCATCCAAGGTTAATGGCTCCTTCTTAGAATCAATACCAAAAATGGGATTTGGTATAGTCAAAGTATCACCATATATAGTAACTATGGCTCCTTCATGCGGAAACCGAACCTTTCGGTATAGGGATGAAGGTACGGCCTCTGTATCATGGATCCATGGTCGCCCAAGGAGCATATTGAAGCACGAGGCTATGTTCAGCACTTGAAATTCCACTTTCTTGATCATTGGCCCAATGGTGAGCTCTAGTGTCTTGGTTCCCAAGACCTCTCTTCTACTATTGTCATATGCTCTCACATGCTAATCAGTTGGCACAAAATCCTCAATGCTTAGGCCCAGGCAACTTATAGTCTATAAAGGACACACAATTAAGGTGTTTCCATCGTCAATTAGGACCATTGGGATCCTATTGCGTTTGGCATCTACAGTAATGTGCAATGGGTCATTGTGATGCTTCCCCTTCTTCGTCAAATCTTTGTTAGAGTAAGAAATAGTGAGTTCCCTACTTATAAATCCAATCATAGCATTCAGATCTTGAGAAGTAGTAGGGACTTGGATTTGATTAAGAAGGTCTACCAAATTCTGGCGGTGCTTGTATGAGGCCATGAGTAAACCCCATAAAGATATATTGGCTTGTGTCTTCTACAACTGCGTGAGGACCTCATCTTCTTCAGTGGGTGTTTGTTGGGTAGATTTATTCAAGGCTTCTATTGCGTTGTCTGTCTCCAAATGAGGGGGTTTGAAGTGTCTCCTCCCCTTGTGATGTGGGCAATTTTTTATGGGTCATTTAGATTGGTATCTTGGGCTTTGAAGTGTCTCCCCCCATATGTGGATGTTGGGTCGTTTGATTGAGGTTCGAAGTGTCTCCCCTCGTATGTGGTTGTTAGGTTGTTTGATTAGGGTTCGAAGTGTCTCCCCTCATATGTAGGTGTTTGGTAACTTGATTGGGGTTTAAAATGTCTCCCTCCATTTGTGGATGATGGGTAGTTTGATTGGGGTTTGAAGTGTCTCCCCCTATATGTGGATGTTGGGTAATTTGGGGTTTCTGTAACATATTCACTCCTTATATCATACCCTGTAGTGGATGTCATACCAATCAACTCTTCCCATGTCATCATAAAGTACTCAGGTAAGTCACAAATCAACTCAGATGGGTCCTTTTCTCCTTCTTCTTCAGTCATCAAGCAATTAATCATCGGTCCTCTCCCAAAATTGTGGTTGGACAAGGGATTATTAGTGATGCTAGGCCTTGTAGGCAGTGTAATCACCTTAATGTCTATTAAATCCTGAATTGCATGACGAATGTCAAAACACTTGTCAGTGTCGTGGCTAGGGCCTTGATGGTAGGCACACCTCTTACTCACATCAAATCTTGTAGGTAATGGGTTTGGGATTGGTCTTGGGTCTAAGGGTTTTAGCAACCCTTTTGCTTTTAGTTTTTCAAACACTTGACTTATAAGCATATACAACTCATGAAATTCTCTCCTAGGCCTCGGAGGCGGCCCTTGTGATATTTGCACAAGAGCAATAGGGGCAATAAGTTGGTAAGGATCATTTTTGTATATATTACAAATTTCGATAGTTTTAGAACTAGATCCTATATTCTTTTTAAACATTGGTGGGTCCTCATTGTTTATAGTGCCATTATTTATTGCATCCTCAATTTGGGTTCCAACAGCAATCAAAGCTTTAAAATTCAAAAAATATTGAGCAAACAAATACTTATGGTATATAGGCAACAAGTTTTTTACAACCATGGTTAATTGTTCTTCTTCACTTGGCCTATTCATCATCTGTGTAGTTTTGGACCTCCACTTGGTAGTGAAGGTAGAGAAAGATTCTTTCAGCTCATGTTTAGTGGTCTCCAAATCTCTCCTCGTCACATCTACCTTTATGTTGTACTTGTATTGATTGTGAAACTCGCGATAGATGTCCTCCCAACTCCTTGCTCTAGCATCATCTAGGTTGAGGAACCACCTAAGAGCGGCTCCAATCAAGGTATTTTGAAACATTTGAGGAAGTAATTCTTCAATTGCTCCTAGGGGTTGCATAGCCCCCATGTACATCTTCAAATGGGACTTTGGGCAACCAGTCCTGCCAAACTTGTCCAAGGTCGACATCTTGAACTTGGGAGGCAATCTCACATCAGGAAAAAGTGAAGGTGATTGGTAGTCCATGAGGTCTTCCATCTTGCAGGCTCTTTTGATCATCTCTTCCATCTTGTTTATCGTCTTGTTAATCTTCTTTTCACCCTCCATGGTTGAGGGATTATGATCAGTCTTGTTTTCCTCTTGGCCACCCTTCAAGTTCTAAAATTGTTGTACGATAAGGTTCATGTCTTCCTTCAATTGGATTTGACTAGCTACCATGGTGTTTAGCAGCTCTTGAGTGTTCATGGGTTCTTCAGTGTTTGGATGTTCTCCCCCTTCCGCCATAGTGATGGAGTCTTTGGACTTCTTGTAGCTTGGGCTGTCTTGTAAGTCAAAAATGGGTTTATGATGTTGCAACTGTGGAGTACCTTCTATGCTTACGGGCTTCAGTACTGTGATAGGCTTGGAACTGGAACTACTAGCTTAAATGTCAGTCTTGGGTTCTCTTTGGAGTCTTCCCTCTAATCTTGACCAAATTCTCCCCTAAGAAAAGGCTTGGGTGGGTCAAACAAAGCTAGGTCCCCATCTATATCAATCTACCAACCAAACAAACACATGCAAAATGCAATGCAATTTTAACATGGACCAGCCTAAAGGTAAGTTCTAAGTCATTACATTGTAGGGTGGGTTTGTTGTTTCATTGTTTCCCATAGTTAGGATGTTACACCTCCCAACTTGTAATGTAATGAACATTACGTTGGTCTAAACGGCATGGTCTATCCTTTATAGTCAACAAGAAATGATCTAGTGACTTTAGGCTATAAGTTGGTGAGTTCGCCATTGGGTACCTAAATCTAATGAAGACCGGTGATCCATGGTTACTACCACCATATGTTGAGATGGGTGCATACATATTTGTTGTTTTGATGGTATACACTATGACAATTAGGGAAAACTCTTAACAATCAACATGGCAAATTCAAATAAAATATCACGCAAACATTACAAGACACAAACAACCAAACAAACAAAAACATCATACAAAACAGAAGGGTATATACGGGCTTCAGTACTGTGATAGGCTTGGAACTAGAACTACTAGCTTAAATGTCAGTCTTGGGTTCTCTTTGGAGTCTTCCCTCTGATCTTGACCAAATTCTCCCCTAAGAAAAGGCTTGGGTGGGTCAAACAAAGCTAGGTCCCCATCTATATCAATCTACCAACCAAACAAACACACGCAAAATGCAATGCAATTTTAACATGGACCGGCCTAAGGATAAGTTCTAAGTCATTACATTGTAGGGTGGGTTTTTTGTTTCATTGTTTCCCATAGCTAGGATGTTACACCTCCCAACTTGTAATGTAATGAACATTACGCTGGTCTAAACGGCATGGTCTATCCTTTATAGTCAACAAGAAATGATCTAGTGACTTTAGGCTATAAGTTGGTGAGTTCGCCATTGGGTACCCAAATCTAATGAAGACCGGTGATCCATGGTTACTACCACCATATGTTGAGATGGGTGCATACATATTTGTTGTTTTGATGGTATACACTATGACAGTTAGGGAAAACTCTTAACAATCAACATGGAAAATTCAAATAAAATATCACACAAACATTACAAGACACAAACAACCAAACAAACAAAAACATCATACAAAACACAAGGGTATATAATTGGTCACTTAAAGTCTAATACGAAACTTAGCCCTTGACCTCCCCAATGGAGTCGCCACTATGAGAGACCGCAAAGGGTGCTCTCAAAAAAGAGATTCAGGTGCTTAAGGCACCTCTCTTTTGGATAATTGTGTGGAGTCGCCACTTATTTTTCTATACAAAAATATAAGAAAAAATAAAATACAATTACATATCCAAAAATTCCTCGAATGTTATTAATTGACTATGGAAATACAATTACATCATGGTAGAATAACTTTACAAGACCTTGGTCCTAATACAATCTATGTAAAAATTACAAAGCTTTGATCCTAGTTACAATCTACCAAAAACAAAAGACAAAACACTAGTCTACCTATCCAAGAAAACCTAAGCTCGGGGGCTAGGTTACAGAATGAGAAGGTGTTAGGCACCCATTCCGCCCAGACAGAGTTTGGTCTTCTAGACTCTAATGACCATTATATACCCTTTTGTATGATGTTGAATGATATGCTATGATACGTGTAGCAAACACTTTCTTGACAAAAATTAATTTAAACAAATTCGTCTTATGAATATGTCCTCTTTTTAAAGAAAAATCAGATCTGTTTTGTAAGGGATAAAAAAAGGGGGTTTGATGAATAAAAATCAGATTTATTTTGTAAGGGATAAAAAAATGGGATTTTGTTAATAAAAATCAGATCTGTTTTAAAGGATAAAAAATGGAATTTTGTTAATAAAAATCAAATATGTTTTGTAAAGGATAAAAAGATTTTGTTAATAAAAATCAAATCTATTTTGTAAAGGATAAAAAAATGAGATTTTTAAAAGAGGATTCATATTCATAATTCAAATCTATTATGCATGCATCACATATTCATGGAATGACATAAAAAAAGAACTTTACCCTAACTATTAATTCATTCTTTAAAATTCAAAATCTGCAATTTTCATTTGAGAAAAAAAATATATTTTAGAAAAATTTTCAGATCTGTATTGAATGAAAATACAAATCCGTTTTGTGACCAGAAAAATATTCAGGTCTATATTTAGTAAAAATACAAATCTATTTTTTACTCGAAAAAAATTTCAGATTTGTATTTAGTGAAAATACAGATCTATTTTTATTTAAAAATAATGTTTTGGTGTTTAATTACAGATTTTGAAATCAAAGAAGAATTAAAACATGTTAATCAACTAAAGAACATGTCAAAGAAAATTCCAACTAAGCATATAAACATGGCAAATATGAATTAAGAACAAGACATAATAAAATCAAACATATATTAACCAAATTCATGTAGTGAACAATCACAACATATTAATTAATGGAAAAGAAAAATAAACATAAGATTGAAAATACCTATTGCATGAGCGTACCCTTCAATAGAAGAATATTTTAGAAATCAAAGAAATTTTCACTTCTTTGAGGTCTAAAATACTTTACTTACAAAAAAGAAGTTCTTAAAGCCAACACTTCCAAAACGTCTTTAACGTAAGGAGAGTATAGAAGTTAGAAAAGAAGGGCCCTGAATTATGGTCTTTTTCCTCTATTTATAGAGGTTGGGATGCTTAAAAAATAAGCTAAATCAGATCAGATATGAATTGGAACACGTCCTTATCTCTAAAAATTCCAAAAAGATAAGTTTTATCTCAATCAGGAGGTTCTCGGGCCGAGCTAGGCACAGGCCCGCTTTTGAGTTTTGGTTCGATTTGGACTCCTTTTTTGAGGATTTTTTAGCCAAAAATTGCACCTAGACGCATTTTTTATTCGTATTTTAAAAATTAATCCATTTTTCTTGATATTCAGGTCTTTAAAGTGATAATTATATGATAGTTAAATATTCTAAAAAAGACTTAATTATCCACAACTTCTTTGTTATCTGATTATCCACTTTATTCCCACGTAAGCATGCTTATTTTTTACACTAACCAACAACCAATCACAAAATTATTTAATTAATTTTAATTATTTAACCAATCAGAGTTAATTTAAATTAGTCACGTGTGATAGGTTCCACCCAAACAAAATGCATGTAGGTCGTGAAAACTTGATCATGTGATATTATTCAATCTGACAGCCCGTTTTAGGGATCAGACATATCATCGCGACCGTTAGAATCTCAAGATCATTTTTATGATATGCAATGAATGAATTAATGCATGTAATGCAACTCTAAATTTTAGGTATATGAATGGTCACTCTAGCCATCTTCCGAGATTAAATTATGGGTGCAAAATCGAATGTCTACATGCGTACGCATGATCTAGCCTGCACACGCAAGCTGAACTTATGCGTACACAGACCTATTATAGCGTGCATGATGCCGTTACCCAGAAAACCCTAATTTTTGTTTGTTTTGATTCTACTTTCACATATTTGTTTGCATAGCCTACTTTTCACATGTTTTTAAGCCTCATAAAGTGATTGCTAATCTTTTTAACATGCTTGTTTGTTATCACATGTCTAGATTAGGGTTTAGTCTAGGGTTTCTTTGTTTTAATGCCATTCATTCACATGTTCATGCATTGATGCCATAGGTGCTGTGCTGTTGAGAGGTAAGTAAAAGGGTAAGTCATGCATTAGCAATGTTCATGCATTTGTGTTAGGTTTTCTTAGATGTATGATTAGGGTTTCTAATATGTTAACGTTTTGTGTTTAATATGTTTTTTTGATGATTATGCTTGCTGCCTTGTTTTGTTTTAGATAGGGTTTTTCATATGTTAGATGTATGATTAGGGTTTCTTTTGTTTGGATAGATGGATAAGTATGTTTGTTTAGTATTAAAGATGTCATGTTGTTTGTTAAATGCATGTTAGTGTGTGTGTGAGTCTAGAATACAAGTATTTAGATAGTTTTTAATAGGGTTAAAATATAGGACACAATGATGGGAGGCCAACCTTAGGGTTGGGCAATCTTTGGTGCCTAACACCTTCCCAAAAGCGTACCTAAACTCCGAACCCAAACTCTGGTAGTAAGATCAAAGGTCCTTCCTCGAAAGGACGCTATATTCATGGTTCCTAGACCATATAACTAGGTGGCGACTCCAATTTTATCCATCTTTCCCCCTTGTGCCCACACTCACGATGATCGACCACCCATTGCCGCGACGCTCGCGTACCCTTTGATCGCGTACATAGGGTATGTATGCGGGTTCGAAGCTTAGGTGCTGTGAAGAAAGGTAGACCTCTGGTGTGTGTGACGAAATCGGGTCAATTTTAATCGAATTACTAAAGGTAAGTGAAGTCACCACCAATCATTCAGTTTTTTCTAAGGTGTGATTAGTCACCTAACTCTATTTGATTTTATTACCAATCCTAGTTTAAGAAGCATGTCGTTTTTCCTAATCTAATATAAACGGATAAAAAATCTTGATTCTTGAGTTCGGAAGTCTGGTTACTTGTGGGGAATGTGCTAGGCACCCCCACAACGTCTGTCCATTGACAGTCCTTTATTTTGGTAAAATCTTAATTTTTGATCTTGATTGATGCTTTGCTAGTATATTTGGAATCATTGCCAAATTTCCATGACAAAAATCCGGAAGCATTTTGCCTTATTTTAATGGCAAAAATCCGGCAGCGCTTTGCCTCAGGTGCATCATAACACACAAAACACTATGGCAAGTGCATCAAGCATATTGATCACACTCAATATTGATGTGTGTTGATGTGTGTCAAGCATATTGATGTGTGTCACATACATAGGGAAACCAATGTCACTTAGGTGACATGGATTAAGACAATTACACCGCGATGATCACACTCACAATATAGCGTGAATATGCACCTATGGCAAGTGCCTTGAGTGCATACCCGCACTACAAGGTCAAGAGCACTCATGACTAGAGAAGGTCACTCTCCTAATCATGAGAGTCCGTCATACAAAGTGCATGATCACCCACAAGCAAGCATATATACACATACATACATCATGCATAATGCTATCACATAGAGCGAGAAAGTAAAGCAAACATCACTAACATCCCAAGGGTATCGCCCAGCAAGGTACGGGAAATATAAAATAGACATTGCCATACCCTAGAGAAGCAGCCCAAGCAAGGTACAAGGAAAAAGAAACCCTAGTACATGGATCTAGAGAAGGCTAAAGAGAGAAAGAGAGAGAGAAAAAGAAGACCATTCGGAGAGGCTAGGCCTCCTAATCTACTAAACATTGCCTTTTTTGGGCTTGTGTCTTCACGCTTGCATCATTGCCCTTTTTGCTCAGGCCTAAGAGATTGTGTCCTTGCTCCAAGTATCCTTGCTCCATGCATGTACATGCAACAATCAAAGACAACAAGCCAACTGAAAAGCAAAGAAACAGCTAGAAAGAAAGCATGTGAAAGGACAAACTAACAAAGGGAGCCAAACAGGGGCAAATAAGTATGTTATCAAACAAAGAAGGTTTCCTTAGAGGACAAAATGTAGGTTTGGATTGGGTGTCCACAATTCCATGAGATTGGAGTATGGACGACATGCGTGCCATCAAGCAAAATTCCTAAAAGGGACTCGGGGTCTTGTGTATCAAGGACGGGTGTGAACCTGCATGAGATTTTAGGAATTAGGCTTGATGACACAAAGAAGTGTTGGAAATCACATGTTTGTATCGCATACAAAACATACGCAATGGAAAGTTAACGGATCTACTTCATTCGCAATTGATAACATGTACTATGTAAATTTCAAAATATAAGAATAAGAGAGTGTACCTTGATGGGGTGAAATTCAAAACCAAAGATGAAGAGTACTTGGGAATACTTTTAATCTTCACTCTAATTCCACTTGATGCGTAAGAAGTGTGGTCTATCAATCAGTTATGTGTGTAGGTTCTAAGAGAGAATGAAAAAAAGTCTCATACACATAACATACAAACCATTTCATATTCATAAAATTCTGTATGTTTCTCTTCACATAACTAATTATCTAATTGGGCTAACCTTTTAGGCCTTCTCAATTGGGCTTTAGTGTGTGGTTTGGAGTCCAACCAAAAGGGAACAAATAAGACTCTAGCTCCAATGGGTCTTGGGCTTTTCTGTCAACTCTTGACAAGTCCAAAGCTACCATTAATTATATTTAATACCACTATATAAAGATAATTGCACTCTAGGCCTTATTAATAAATTATATCACAATACTTTATCGTACATGCAACCCCTTTATAAAATATTCGCAGTAATACAAAGTCATGAATGTAGACTACCACTTTATGAATTACTACATCTTAATCCTTGAGTACCCGGTTTAATCCTTTTAAGTTAGTCACCATATATTTATAAAATCCAATTTCATAAATATATACTTTAGTAATTTCTTACTAAAGTGGTTAGGCCTAACTCTCTGAATAACTGAACCTATTAAACTTATCTCAAGGGAATATTTTATATCTCCGTTAAGAGACTATGAATTCCATCTTGAGAATATATGTTCCATCAACACTAAATGTGGCTACCCAACATACTGAGGTTTTGACCATAACTTTAGATCTCACTCCTGATATATCAAAGTAACCTATACTTCATGATCAAGTCCATTATTCTCTCAGGATTAAGAGTTCATGCAAATATAAGTTGTGAGATTTATTATTCAATTGACAGTCGTGCAAATATAAGTTGTGAGATTTATTATTCAATTGACAGTCGTTAGGAGAATAATAAATCTCACAGCGATCCAGTTCAATATGTTTTAACTCTTAAAACATATCAACATATCAACTAGAAGTCACCACTTCCATGATCAAGACAAATCATCTTAGTTAATATGTTATAGTCTTCGTAGATGAAATGCCCAATTTCATCACTGACTACGAATTAAAATTCTGAGTTTATAAAGAACCTGTAATTTATATCTTCTGTAACTTTTCACATAAATCACATACTATGCATCTCATGGACTATATGATAATGTCCGAATATTCATGTTACCAATATTTCAGATAATAATAAAACAACTTTATTAATAACAATATTAAGTCATACATCATGTCATACATAATGTTATACATAATATCATATATAGCATTATACAATAGGATTTAAAGGCACTAATCCTAACAAGAAGCACACACACAAGGACACATGTATGAACATATAGGCAAACGTGCAAAGATGCAAAGAAACAAAGAGAGTCAAACGGGATGACACAAAGCAAGCAAGGCAAGCATATCATCACACAAAGTGGAGAAGGGTATGCATCAAGCAAACCCACATCATAGAGATGTGTTATCACAAATGGTTGCACCCAAACAAACCACAGGAGAGACAGATGCAACCAAACAGGCGAGTGGTCCCAAAGGCCAACAAGCACAAACCCACAGAGGGCACAAAACATGGCAAGAACCTAGATCTAGCCAAACAGACATGGAACCAAAGCATAAAAGCAAGCAAGCATACACATGTTTAAGGAAATTATCCAAACCCTTTAATGTAGGCCTAGATGTATAGATGTAGGTCTAGACCACAAGATCTAGACCGACATCCTATCTAAAGGCCAAAACACAAGAAAAAGGCATAACAAGAAGTAAAAGGCTATAAAAACACAAGGCATAGCATCCAACGTGTAGATCTAAGTATAAACATGGCAAGGAGCACATGAATATATAGATCTAAGCATAAACATGGCATAAAGCATGGAAACAAGGTGTAAAGCACCTAAGCATGTAGATCTAAGCACAAACAAGGTATTTAGGCATATCCTAACCCAAGAAGGCTAGGCCAACATTATCAAAGCAATAAAATTTACTAGAAAGCAAAGAGACATGCTAGAAAAGATATAAAACATGCTAGGAAACAAGATAAAGCAAGAAACATACTATGGAAAAGCAATAAAACATATTATAAAGCAAGAAAAAGCAAAGGGTGTATCCACTAAAAAGCTACCTCTACACCCCGAAATCTTAAATCCAAGGTTCTAAGACGAAGGAGAGGGAAAAGAGTGTAAAAACACTACCTTTTTATGTATTTGGGAGAGAATTTAGAGAGGAAAAAAGAGAGAATCTGCCTAGAAAAGTGCTTTAAAATGCCCAAAATCTTTTTTTTTTTTTTTTCTGTTGTCTAAGGGGGGTCTGGGGGCATTTATAGGCTATTTGTGACTCTTCAACTCCCAGTAGCCACTAAGTTAGCTTCGGCAGCCCTTTAGTGTGCGCTGGGCTCGGTTCAATGACATCAGCAATTTTGTCTTGTCCCACCCAACTTTGATTACATATTTGAAGGTCTTCCTAGACTTTGATTAAGCTAATCTTGGTATCCCTAGAAACTTCTAGATGTCTAGTTTGCAGAACACTAAAGAAATTGAAATTCCAATGGTTGGATCAAAAGTTATGACCGCAAGAAGCATGCTAACGCGCTTCACACGATTTTCAAGATATCTAAACTGTTTTAACTTCGATTTCAACCCATGAATAGTCATTAGAAAGGGAATTTGATAATTTTTACAATGACACTACCCCCAACCCATTTTGACAATTAGATCAAAATTAGGGTTTCTGGTGCCTAGGAGTTAACCTCAAGTCAAACTTGGTCAAAGTTGACGAAAATTTTTGAGTAGCTTGAGTTTGATGTAAAAACATGAAAAATGTTGTTTTTGGATAATTTTGACCATTTTTGACTTTCGGTCAACCTAGGGTTGACTAGGAGCATTTTGGTCAATTCGACCTCAAAAGGCACTTCGGGTGCTCCGATGCCCAAACGGGTTGCGTCACGTTAATCTAGATGTTTCCGCAGCACCATGGAGAAAAGCTAATATTTTTGGAATTTTCGGGGTCCATGCAAATCTATGAAGGACAAAATACGGTATCTACATCAACAAAAACCTCAATACATAAGGAGAAGGCTCGACTCCTAGGAAATGACGATACATAGTACGAGGGTCAATAAGATCGTTAAAATCATCAATGGTCTTCGCGTAATCAAAAGCCGCCTTAACCCGTCCTTTGTATCTGCTCTTCAACTTTGGACGAACAATGACTGAAAGACAAGCACACAAGACGAAGATCAAAATCATATTAAATAGCAACAAGAAAAAGTTAAGAGTTTTTTCGCAGAAACAACGCACCAAGTTTTGGGACTTCCCACCTACGCAGCAATCTGGGGATATCACCCTGAAAATCATCAGACAAAGTCTTCCAATCACTACTGGAGACAAAGAAAAACCTAGATTTCCAATGTCGAAAGGATGAAGGGAAATCAACTACAAGCCTAGCTTTCCTATCCCAAGGTACAAGCTCATAATACCCAAACTGCTTAGACTCCTTGAGACGATACAAGTGTAAAAGCTCATTCATCCTAATCATATCCCCGTCGTTTATGATCAACCAAATTGTCATGCAACTAATGACAATCTGCCATAAGTTTGGCATGAGTTGCCCGGAGCAATATTAAGACGGCGAAAGGGCTCCATTATGAAGGGATGAACGGGGAACCTAAGGTTGCACAAAAAAGCATCTTCATAAAAACAAACCTAACCATGAGTAAAGACACAAGCTTTTTTGTTCTCACGAGGAAGACGAATCTTAGTTTCATTTGGAAATTGAAACCTATCCCTAAACCTAAAGAGCGTCTCTTCATCCAAACAGCACGATTCTTTAAAGGCATGGAAGGACCTAGGCTTAGTAAAAGATGAGGGTTTTGAAGAAGAGGGTTTAGAGGACGAACGTTTTGAAGCAACAGTATTTATCCCCATTTCCATAGGTTTATCACTAGATGATAAACCTATCTCCAGCTCACTCGACCTAACAACAAACCTTCTTCTCCCTTCCACAGACATTTCACACAATAGACAGTACCAATTTAAAGATCGATGCAATAGTGGGTACAAATCGGTCAAAACTAGTTTAAATGCACTATCCCTAGAAACAAAAAGACCAACGTGGAGGCGATGGCCACTTGAAGTTTTGAGAAAAGCTCCTAGGCGAGCAAAAAAGAAAGAGATGAAGGGACAAAGGTTCCTAACTTCAGAAAAATCTACCATTAATACATCAAAAAGAAAGTGAAAAGGGTTTAATGAAGATGGTACCTGAAGAAAAGCGGGCCTAGGAAGCTCTAGCTTGGAGAAGAAGAGATTTGCAGAAAATAATTGAAAAAAAAAAATGGCATAAGGAAGAAGAAAGAGGAGCAAAAAGGCTTATAAATGCCTCCAAAAAACTAAGGCACAGGAAAACCGAAAGCCTCATCGAGAGACGTGCCTACGTCCAACTGACCAACACACAACACATGGCCACATCGCGTGCAGTGCCGTCACATTGTATTAAATGCGAAAAATATAGAATCAGAGGCCACTGCTAGCATGAAAAGACTTATCATATTCCTAAGTTCGTCAGTATGAGCACTTGACAATCACGAAATATGGGGCAAATGATAAATCAAGAAAATCCCTTTGTCTAGAAAGGCCTTTGGACGATGGAAGAGCCATAAAGGCACATTAAATACGTTTTCCGTTACTGAACGGACGAATAAATCAAGCATGACTGTTGGACAGATATTGAAAGCACCACAATAAACCACCAAAAGCGTTACCAAAGCCATTAAGGCTACCATTGAAGAACACCAACGGCTAGAAAAGCAAACAACTATATAAACTACATCAGACCTCAAACAAAGGTACAAAAATATAATATACGATACTCTCAATATTTATCCTTATCTCTCTCTCTCTCTCTCTAAGATATCTGACTTTGTCATCGGAGGCTCATAGGCTAGCACTATGCTGGTGACCTTTTCAAGAGAAACAACACTACTTCTAATCTTGTACAGGAATCAAGATTTAGTTGGTCATACTCCATCTAAACGAACCTATCAACTAACGAATTTGGCTTCATCAGAAAACATCAGCTAACTTGGCTATAGAGTTTGTTGGGATTATTTTGGATTTCAAAATTTTAATTACACCGTGAGAGACAAACATGCAAGTAGAATTATACAGAAGCCAAACTTGTTGCGAAATAGAAGGTAAACCTCTCTCTGTTTCTTACTTTATTTGAAAACAAGAAATTATTGTTTAAGCTAATGAAAATTTTTACTAGTAAAATTCAAGATTCAATTGTTTGTCAAGCATTTGAACTTATCCAATACAAGGCCATCCTAAAACATGTTCTGACCATCACATCTCAAAAATTCCAATTCAAAAGGTCCATATTTAACCCATGATAAAAATCTTTTAGTCTCAAAACCAAATCACATTATAATTCATCTAATATCTAAAATAAGCAAATAATCTAAACTCCAAAAGGTTCAAACAAAAACAGTAATCCCATATAACTTCTCACAAAAGTAATCTTTTTACTTATTTTCATTGTCGTCTTCACATGAAGAAAATTACACGGCTGGGCTAGATTCCAAAAAGGCTTCAAGTAAAAAATGCACCCGACTCAACCGCAGTACAAGGAAATTTTTAAATTGGTCTTGCAATGAGCAACATGGAGTAATATGAGGAGGTATGAGTGTCCGATCGAGTGTTGGTGCAATGCCAGTGTACTAGTATCCTAGCGTTAGTGAGTGATCTTGATGTAAGTTAGGCGTGGTGGTGTTGGAAGTGTAGATTATGGATTGGTGACTGGCAGTCATGTTAAGAGTGAGATTGTATTTGTTGCATATAATTATGATATTAAATGAATCTTGTGATGCATATGTCATTCTAACATTGGTTCATTAGTAGTTCTTTTGGGCTTCCACGGGCTTTACTTATAGTTTGTTTGGATGTTTAAAAAAGGAGGGGGAGTAGAGTAAAGGGAAGGAAAGTAATTCAATTATCTTGTTTGGAAGTTTTTTAAGGAATGAGGGGAGGGGTTTGGAGAGGTTTAGAGGGTTTCAACTACCTCTAACCTCTCATTTTTAATTCCCCCAAATTGGAGAGATTTGGAGGGAGAGTAGAGTAGATAAATTATTGATCAAATGAATTCCCCAATTTACCATTTCTAAATTAACAAAATTACAAACCGATTATATAAATAATCTTTGTTTCTTTCCTGAGAAAATTTAAGGTGAATGAAAAAAAAAAAAAATTGAATCTCATTGTTGTTTAGCTTTCTCAACTTCATCACCTTTTCGCCAATTCTCTTTGTGTTGTTGCAGATGTTAGATTCAAAAGCTTAGCCATCGCTCTCTCTTTCTCTCTCAACCATCTGGTAAGCAGAGAAGCAATTTCTCTTTGCACTATTTTTGTTTGCTTTGATTGAAGCTTCATTGTTTTAGATTTGTGCTTTTGTGTAAAAGGTGTTTGGATTATGAGATTCTGGTCGGATTTAGCCGAAGAACATGGCGTCGTCGTCGTCGATGTCGACTTCGGCTAGAGCCGAAGGAGGCTACGATCAACCTTCGCAGCCTCAGTAGAGAAAGATCATGCAGCTGACTTTGATTTAAGTCAGAAAAGAGAAATCAAATCTGAATAGAAAGAAAAGAAAGAAATGTTCAATCTAACGAGGTTGACTTTGATTTGAAGGAACCCACAAAAGCAACCAAAGAAAAAAAAAAAAAAAAAAAAAAAAACCAGATCAGATAAAAGAAACGTCAATGACTCAAGCTCTAATGGATTCTTTTTTTTTTTTTTTTTGCTAAACCTAGATCACATGCACAGACCCCCTCTTGATTTGCTCGCATAGACCCAGTGTTTTTGGTTCTTTTTCTCATGTCCGTAATTCTCTTTTTTGATACAATCATGTCCATAATTCTGAGTTAAATTTCATTTTTTATTTCTATTTCAAGAGAATGATTTCATGGTGTTGATAATGGACATTTTGAAAAATAATTTGGGGGTTTTGATTTGTGGAAGTGTTGGATTAAGTGAGAATTTTATGTCAATGCATTATAGAGGTTTTGGTTTAAAAACTTATCTGATTTGTGATTGCAAATTTGATAAAATTAGGAATTGATTGTTCGATTTGTTTTGGGTGTATTGTTTGTTTGGTTGCCAAGAAAATGAACGAAAAAATTCACTAACATATTCTAAGATTTGGACGAATGATAATCAGGTTCAAGACTTTACAAAACTGATAAATTAATCATAAACCAATGTTGCAAGTCCATTTTTAAATATGGGTAAATTTGTCTATTTAAATTATTTCATCTCCTCTCCATCCTAATTTTTAAAACATCCAAATAAGAGGAAGGGCTAATTACTCCCTTCTCCCTTATTAATTTTAAAAACATCCAAACAATGTAGAAGATAACCATTCCCCTCTATTCTCCACCTCACTACTCTCCTCCCCTCCCCTTTATTCCCTTCTACTCTCCTCTCTCTCTAAACTTTCAAACATACTATTAATGTGATATGCAAAGTTTCAAGTGCCAATATTTATTTTTTTGTCAAAAATGTGGTCAAAAGCTTTTTACTTGGTACTCTTTTGTGAAATTATTTTTGTTTTATCTTGATCAAATGACATTACTTCTCAGATTTTTTTAACTTCATGAGATGGGATAAGAATTGAGTATTTAAAAAACATAAAGAAACACTTGCTTAAAAGAGGATTGGATTAATAAATTTAATAAAAAAAATTTTAAATGGGGGATTGGAAATTGTAGCAAACCCATATGTGATTTGTCCCAAATTACTTTACCTATTCATAGTTTGAAAAGTCACCTTACTCGCATGAGGTAAACTCCGTTTGTTTTTCGTTTCCCACCTTTGTTAAAAATTAGAATAAATATGTGTTTTTACTTTCCTTTTATGATTCTCTCCTTAAAAAAAAAAAAAAAAAAAAAAAAGAAAAGTAAAAAGACAAGAAAAAATAAAATCAAAAAGTGCTGTTTGTAAAAAATTGAAGAGGATCAACATCAAATGGTTCATCCAAAATTCCTATCAAAATACAAAATTTCTCATAACACATTCATTCCAGAATTAACAGGCTTTAAGATTCAACCACCAAATCAACCAACTAAAACCCAACCAAAGGGGAAGGATATTTCGGCCATAGTAAACAAAGCCAAACAAAAACACCACCGCAAGAACACCACATGATTTTAGGAAAAAATAAAAAGGAAATCCACAACCCAATCAACCTTTTTTTTTTTCCATACTGGGCATAACACTTAATTAGTTTCTATGGAAAGATAATCTATAGAATCAGCTATTGAACGACCCAATCAACCAAGACCAGTGGGTTGCCAAACCAAATTTTTACATTTTTATCAAAGTGTTCGTACCTTCACCAAAAGGGGACTTCCTGGTGGTGATGTGCAGATCCTTGGTGGGGATGTTCACCAGGTCCTTAACCTCAACATCTTGTCACCAAGAACCAAATCCACACAAACCTTCTCAAGATTTTTATGCTCTTTTTATTTTATGGATCTGCTCCTTTTCCTCTAGATCCGGCTTAATTTTGAACCTCCTAGATCAAACAAAACCCCAATCCAAACTTCCAAACACAACCCAGATCAATGAAAATTCCAGCTCAACGAAAATTTCAATGAGAGAGAAGATAAAGAGAGTTTTGGACTTTTTGGTCGAATAGAGGGACGCTAGAGACAGTGGCAGAAAGAAAAAAAGAGAAACAAATATTGGTAAAAAGTGGGTTGGTGAGCAACAAATATAAAATTAGTAGAAAGTGCGCTTTAGCTATAAAATTGTGGAGATTGATTTGGATTTTATTTTTCTGGGTGTATGTTTTTTATGTTCAAAATCTGTGTAGTTCTTCATGTTCAAGATCTATGTGAATGGAAAGAGTGATTAATTCCCTTTTGATCTTATTTCTATTGTGTTTTTATGTTATTTTTTATTTTGGTGAGAAGAGAGATAAAAATAGAGTAAAAATACATATTTATCCTCGTAAAAATAGGGGCGGGTTACGGAAAATAAACGAAGTTTACTTCAAGTGAGTAAGGTGATATTTTTCAAATCACGGATAAACAAAGCAATTTTAGGCCAAACCACAAATAGGTTTAATGCAATTCCTTTATAAAAAAAATAATGAAGAGATTTGAGGAGAAAACTTTTCAAATCACGAGTAGACAAAGCAATTTTAGTCCAAATCACAGATAGGTTTAATGCAATTATCCATTTCCTTTATGGAAAAAAAATATAATAAAGAGATTTGAGGTGAAAACATATAAGATAGAGATAAAGAAAACGTGAAGGCCTTAACGTGAAATTTGGAATGGTGGACGTGGATACGTGGAGACTGTTTTAAATTGAAACTATTCAATTTGAATATGTGTAAAGGGAGAGAAGAAATTTATCTAAAATTAAGGATTTTTTTTTATTACAAAATATAAATTTTACTCTAGTCCAATCTAAGTGTATATCTATGTGAAACTCCCTTCTGAAAACTTGAACTCCGGCCCTTGCCCTCACACTCCACAAGCACTTATACTTGTGGAGTAACCATCGCACCAAGAGTGTGCGGTAGTATCAAGGATTTTGAAAATTAGTAAATATAACTTAATTATCCCCCATTAATTACTGTTTGTTATGTTTTTAATTGTCATGTGTGTGAGGCAATTTGAGACAATTAAAAAGTCAAATCGAAATAAAGGAATCTTGTTTTTAATAGTATATATAGAAGCTCATTTTGAATATTTATACCTAGTATAATATTTTATAATATTTGAAAATTTAATTTTGATTATATTACACATCATGTACTATATTTGCAAATTTTTTATTTTATAGGATTGCAAAATTATTTTTGATTATATATTATGTGTCACTAAAATGAGTTTAAAAAATATATATATTGTTGGTCAAATATTACATTGTCTCTTTATATTCTTCATACTTGCAAAATATTGAGATGATTAGAGATTAACAACTATTATATTGGTCAAATATTTGGTCAAATCTTGTCAACCTAAGTATTAATGGAAAACAAATTGTATAACAAAAATAAGAAGGAAGAAGGACTCAAGGCTTAAACTGAAGGGTTTCAGGAGTCAATTTCATACCGGAGGCTGTAACCAATTTAGCTAAGGGAATAATATATGTTAGGACATATGTGAATCATATTAGGAACATATGTCATTATAGAATTGGCTAATTCTTTGACAAAACGTACTTTACTTGTAATTAGGTAGATTTAGGATGTGTTTAATGCTTCAAGGAACAAGGTTTCAAGTTCAAGTGTTAAAGCCATACAAGTCTGTCCAAGAATCAAGTAAAAAAGTGCTGAATTTTAAAACTCGACAGCTAGTATCTATCGAGATTTAAAAGGCTGTTTAAGCCCAATGCTCGACAGCTTCCCGATAGATAGGGTATCTGTCGAGATTTATGAAAATTAGTTTTTCAGATCTAATTTCACTCCAATTTGTGAATAGATGTTTGGGCTTTCTTTTCTCACAACCCTAAACATATATAAAGATTGTTTTAAGGGCCGTCACAGCTGATGCACCTGATTGCAAAAGTTTTTCACAAGCATATTGTGAGCCGGAGACATATGCCCTAGTTCATCTTTCTATTCAAGAAGCTGTTGTATTTGTACACCGTAGGGTTTTGTAACCAAGGAGTTTCGTGATCTTCATTGTGTTGATAAACTGAAGAACTTTGCAGAAAACATCTTTCTCAAGTTGGTGAGTAAGCCGCATATTAGGATCCGCGTATCAAATTAGTTAGTCATGCACTGGGAGCTGTGTATTGAAAGGAGAGATAGTCATTACAGAACAAGTCCAATTAGGTATTGGGGTAAGGGTTCAACTGTAGGTTGGTATAAGGTATTGAGATTCCTTTACTTGTAACCGCTTGTTATGATAATAGTGAATTCTCGGGAGTGGTGACCTTAAAATCACTCGGTGGGGTTTTTGCCGTGTAGGGTTTCCCCATTCGTAAATAAATCACCATGTCAATTTATTTTCCATTGCATTTTAACTTAGTTCGTGATTTGTTTGTACTACCACGCTTATTGCATGCTAATTGAATTAATTAATTAACTTGGTTAATTAATTGATTAATTCATCACAAGGAGTCAATACATTCTTGGCCTATCAAATGGTATCAGAGCAGGCAAATTCTGATTAGGTTTTAATCTTTACTGTGTGATCCATTGACCCCTATTTGTCATGGATAGAGGACAGTCTCTCATTATACCTCCTTTATTTGATGGCACTAACTATGCATATTGGAAAGTACATATGAGAACTTTCTTATAGTCATTAGATGAAAAGGTGTGGCAAGCTGTGGAGATAGACTGGACTAAGCCGAAGGAAGCACCGGCCGATTGGAATGATGCTAAGATCAAGGCAGCAAATTTCAACAGCAGGGCATTAAATGTGTTTTCAGTGCGGTCACGAACAAAGACGTTCAAGAAATAGTTAATCAAGAGCCCGCATCTCCAAGTACTCCCGGCACTCCAAGTGTTGTAGAAGATTCAGCAGACATATCTACTTCACCTAATTCTGAATCCCATGAAGAGAAAGGACCTTCCTCCAAGATCAAATTAAATCATTCTCCTTAAGTTATTGTGGGAAACATGAATGAAATTACACTAAGGAAGCATACAATTGATAAATGTATTGCTAACTTTGTATCTTATTCTTGTTACTTGTCGCAGGTTGAACCCACTAAAGTTGAGAAAGCTCTTTAGGATGAAAGCTGGGTTGAAGCTATGCATGATGAACTACTTCAGTTTCAAAGGAATGATGTCTGGACTCTAGTACCTAGACCGGAGGGTGAACACATTGGGACAAAGTGGATATTCCGCAATAAGACTGATGAGGAGGGTAATGTGATCCGCAACAAGGCCTGTCTTGTAGCTCAAGGATACTCTCAAATGGAAGGAGTAGACTATGATGAGACATTTGCTCCAGTAGCCTGTATGGAGTCCATCAGAATTCTCTTAACCCTAGCATGTCACTTGAAGTTCAAGTTTTACCAAATTGACGTAAAGACTACTTTCCTAAATGGATTCCTTAAGGGAGATGTATATGTGGCTCAATTAAAAGGATTCATTGATCCACACTTTCCGGACCATGTGTTGTACCCCAAGAAGGCACTTTAAGGTTTAAAGCAAGCCCCCAGAGCTTGGTATGATCGACTCATACAATACTTGATGTCACATGGGTTCGCAAGAGGAAAAGCTGATCAAACTCTCTTCATCAAAAGGGAAGACGGCGAGTTGATAGTTGCTCAAGTCTATGTTGATGATATCATCTTTGGGTCGACTAAAAATGAACTTGCTCATAGTTTCTCAAAACTCATGCAAGTCGAGTTTGAGATGAGCATGATTGGAGAGTTGACTCACTTCCTTGGTTTGCAGATCCGTCAACAAGATTCAGGTATATTCCTATCTCAATCTAAATATGCTAAAAATCTTGTGAAAAAGTTTGGTTTGGAATCTGCTAGTTTTATTAGAACCCCTATGAGCCCAAATGTTAAACTCACTGTTGATTTGCTGGGTAAAAGTGTTGATTCATCTCTTTATAGAAGCATGATAGGTCGTCTTCTTTACCTTACTGCTAATAGACCTGACATTAGTTACAGTATGGGAGTGTGTGCTAGATATCAGGCTAATCCCAAAGAGTCTCATATGATTAATTTGAAAAGAATCATAAAGTATGTCAAAACCACTGCCGACTTTAGTATGTGGTACAGCAAGGACACAAATGATGTCTTAGCTGGGTATTCTGATGCTGACTGGGCTGGGAATACTAATGATAGAAAGAGTACATCAGGAGATTGTTTTTATGTGGGTAATAATCTTGTCTCCTAGATGAGTAAAAAGCAAAACTCCATCTCATTATCCACTGCAGAAGTTGAGTACATCGTTGTCGGTAGTTGTTGCACCCAACTTCTATGGATGCAAAAACTCCTTCTTGATTATGGTATTCATCAAGAGCATCTTACCATCTACTGTGACAACACCAGTGCCATCAACATCTCTAAGAATCCGGTTCAACATTCTCGAACTAAACACATAGAGATTCAACATCACTTCTTTCAGGAGTTTGTCGAAGATGATACTCTTACTCTTGAGTTCATTCACACTAATGATTAGAGGGCTGATTTGTTCAACAAACCTCTTGATAGCAAATGGTTTAAATTCCTTCGCTAAAACATTGGTGTTATCTCCATGGATTGATCTCTTTTTCTCCTCCTCCTTCCTCATGCATTTGCATCTAATATTATGCTTTGCTTTGTTCAACATTTTTTTTTTCTTTTTTCTTTTTTGTTTTTTTTTTCATTAAAAAAAATTGAAAAATCAGAAAAATACAAAAATAATGTGTGTTTGTGTACATTGGTACTTGTGTACCTTGGATGGCCACTGAAACAAAGTTTTCTAAACTTTGTATCTTTTGTAACTTAGATGAGCATCTCTATGCACAACTAAGCAAATGAGCTTTGTGGCTCGTGTTTATGATGAGTAAGATTAAGTAATTTCTTGTACTTAACACTCATATCACTCTTTTTGACGGGAATGACTAGAAAATCCTAAGAGAAAGGCATAAAGAACCATCTCACCACTATTGCCCACCAATCATGAAATGACATCTGTATGCTTCAGTATAACAAAAGTGCAATATCAAAAAACTTAACATCATTGGGTATTTCTTTTCTCTCTCTTATATGCCCATGCATGGTTTGCTTAAAAGAAAAATATGCAAAGAAAAAAATTATAAAAGCAAAAAGAATCAAAATGCTTTATATATGATTGCAAGCGTGTCTTCTAGAAAATGTGGGAGTTATAGGATGTACCTCGAAGGTGATAGTCCCCATCAAACAGTTACGATTGTGTGTGAGTTAAAGTGATTTTCTCATATCTCAAATCGTCATAACATGTACATACTTATGCAATCTTGTGATATTTTTCACACATAACACGCAATATTCTTTGTTACTCTTGATACATGTGCAGGTACAATATGATTTAGCCATCACAAGGAATACATGTGTTAATGTATGCTCACTAAATTGTCTTAACTTGTTTTTAAAATATAAAATTGGTTAGACTTGTTTTGTGTGTGTGTGTGTATTTTGGATCTAAATGCTTGACATTTTTCTTGATGAGAGATGTTTTTGAGAGTTTAAAATGTTATTTGGATCTTTGGTTGAGTAGCATTGTTGATTGCATTCATGTCTGTGTTTTTCTCTTCTTTGAAAAACTGATTTTAAGCAATCTCGACAGCTTCTCGAAACCTCTCAACAACTAGGTTATCTATCGAGCCTTTTGAGCTTCCTTTCTCGATAGTTGTTATTGCAATCTCGATCCCTCGAGATTCTTGAGATTCAATCTCGATACCTTCTCGACAGCTACTCGATCTATCGAGGAAGTTTCTGGATGCTCGATAGATGCTCAATAGCTTCTCGATCCATCAAAGTTTATTTGTTGTGGACACCTCTCTATAGCTGCTCGATAGCTATTTCTCGCATTTTAATTCTCAACACCTCTCGATCCATCAAGAAACTGGAATTCCTATAAATAGGGTCCGCACAACATTTCTCTCATTTTTCCTCGATCTCTCTCGATCCTTTCAGACTTCTCACCTTCCCAAAAACCTCTCTCTCATTCCAAATCACTTCCCCACTCAATCTTCGGTCTCAAGGTTGATTTCTTCCTCTAGTATGATTCTATATCTCTCATTTTATCATGCATTTCATACTTTTTGACCTAACTTTTGGGATTTTTGATAAACTTTGGGGTTTTTCAAAATTTTGGAGTGGTTGTGAAATTTTTTGGACGGGTTTTTGTTTAAATGATTTTAAATCATTATGCATTACATTACATCTGCATTTTAACTATATTTTCATGCATTATAGATGTGTGATATAGATGTTGAATTGTTGTGTGCTGTTAGGTTTGGATTGGGCTGAGCCCATGATGCTCTTAATATTGCATGTCACATGTTCATGCATTTTCATGCATACGTACCTTCATTTCTTTATATTCTTATATTGATTTGTTTGGTGCTTTTCTGCGTGTCTCTCTCTCTCTTTCTTTCCCTCTCTCTTTCTTATGTTAGTCTACTCTATGGCACCTAAACGCAAATCTACTCCGTCCCGGAACCCTCTTTGTTTCGAGACATCTTCTTCTTCTTCACCTTCTGACCCCACTCCTTCTCACGTTAGGTTCCATGATGATAAAGCTCGTAAGGACTTTTTGGAGAACTTCTCACGACGAGACATTCATTCGGAATGCCAAGTCATTCTATCGGATTTTTCCGATACTGACCTTCCTTTTTTCATCTACAATTGGGGTTGGGAGTCACTATGTGGCATCCTGGTCACTTGTCCCTCCGTGATCATACAGGAGTTTTACTCCAATATGCATGGATTTGATTATTCAGTACCTCATTTTGTCACTCGCGTTTAAGGTTCGTGCATCGTAGTTACTCCGGATATTGTATCCAATGTACTACACGTTCCTAGGGTAGTGCATCATGACTACCCTAGCTGTGATCGTCTGAGGACTGTGTCCAAAGATGAACTCTTGTCTCTATTCTATGAGACACCTTCATCTTGGGGTAATCGTCAAAACACCTCTTGCTCGAGCTTTGCAAAAGGTCTGAGATTCCTTAACATGGTGATGACATTTGTTCTCCATCTATTGTCTCACTATAACTCCATCATAGAGCCTTGTGCTCGATTTTCGTTATCCCTTCTTGAGGAACTTTCTATTGATTTTCCCTCTCACTTCATCCTATCCCTCATAGATGTCTATAGGGATACAACGACTCGTGATAAGCTCATTTTTCCTTCCGCTATCACGAGGCTTCTTCGCCATTTTTCTATCTCCTATCCCGAGTCTACACACTTTTCATTTATGTATGCCATAGACGCGGCTACCGTCAAACGAAGCAAGGCCTAGCTTAGACCGAAGCGGCCACGGACAGAGATAGTGACTCCTTCAGCTTCTTTCGCTCCTTCCACATCCACACCTTCTTCATCGACAGATGGGGTAATCCTCAAGGCGGTCATGGCGCAGCTACAATGCATGGATGCTCGCCTTGACACACTCAGTGATGAGTTGTGTCAAGTGAACACCCGTGTCGGCCGTATTGCACAACAGCAACCTCACCTTGGTGGCTTCGTAGAGTCTCCCTCTCTTTCTCCAGAGGCATTTGAGGACGAGGACAATGATGGTGACTCCGACAACAATGATAATGATAGGAATGAGGATGCTAGCTCACCCAATGATGATGAGATGACTGCTTGAGTTACTTACCCTTTGTCATTCGTGACAACAAAGGGGAGTAGTTTTGATATGAGAGTAGTCATATACATAGGGGGAGACTTAGCATAGGAGATTTTTGTGATAGGAGGAGTGTTTATATTTTTGAGGGATGTAGTGAGGTTATTATGTATTTTTCTTTTCTTTCTTTTACATTTACCTCATGTATACCAGTCTTGTGACCATTTGACATACATTGTATTTATCCTTGGATATATATATGTTGATATATATTATTCACTTATCTTTACATGTGTTGTTTCTTTTCTCTCTTTATGCACATGATTCTTATTTATTGTATGCAATCTTTTATTTCTGTTTTACACTAAGATACTGTGATGAGTTTTGTTTAAAGTGTTTCAAAAATACTGGCTATCAAAGTCTTCTTGCCATGAACTCTCTTCTTGTAAAGTTTTTCAAGAGTTTGTGTTAAGATAAATTTTATTGTATTCAACAAGTGAATATGAGTTAAGTGATTTATGACTTCTCTCATATGTTCATTTGTTTATTGTGGTTTTGTCACGGATTGCCAAAGGGGGAGATTGTTAGGACATATATGAATTATATTAGGAACATATGTCATCATAGAATTGACTAATCCTTTGACAAAACGCACTTTACTTATAATTAGATAGATTTAAGATGTGTTTAATGCTTCAAGGAACAAGGTTTCAAATTCAAGTGTTAAAACTATGCAAGTCTGTCCAAGAATTAAGTAAAGAAGTGCTGAATTTTAAAACTTGACAACTAGTATCTATCGAGGTTTAAAAAGCTGTTTAAGCCCGATACTCGATAGCTTCTTGATAGATAAGGTATCTATCAAGATTTATGAAAATCAATTTTTTAGATCTGATTTCTCTCCAATCTGTGAATAGATGTTTAAGCTTTCTTTTCTCACAACCCTAAACATATATAAGGATTGTTTTAAGGGCCTTCACAGCTAATGCACCTGAATGTAAAAGTTTTTCACAAGCATATTGTGAACCAGAGACATATGCCCTAGTTCATCATTCTATTCAAGAAGCTGCTGTGTTTGTACACCGTAGGGTTTTGTAACCAAGGAGTTTCGTGATCTTCATCATGTTGATGAATTGAAGAACTTTGCAACCAACATCTTTCTCAAGTTGGTGAATAAGCCGCGTACTAGGATTCGCCCATCAAATTGGTTAGTCACATACTAGGAGCCATGCATTAAAAGGAGAGATTATTACTTCAGAACAAGTCCAATTGGGTATTGGGGTAAGGGTTCAACTGTAGGTTAGTATAAGGTACTGGAATTCCTTTACTTGTAACTGCTTGTTATGATAATAGTGAATTCTCGAGAGTGGTGACCTTAAAATCACCCAGTGGAATTTTTGCCGTTTAGATTTTTCCCATTCATAAGTAAATCACCGTGTCAATTTATTTTCCGTTACATTTTAACTTAGTTGGTGATTTGTTTGTGCTACCACGCTTATTGCATGCTAATTGAATTAACTAATTAACTTGGCTAATTAATTGGTTAATTCATTACAAGGGGTCAATACATTCTTAGCCTATCAATATATTTCGGTACCAATTAATACCAGTGTACTGTTTCAATATTATCGCTAATATATATTTTATATGTATATTTATTTATTTGTATTGGTCAAAGCCTATATTATTTGTCAAGAGTGAGCCCAATATATTAATCTCTAGTCCAACCCAAATAAGTAGTAACAATTATTAACATATTTACCCAAAAAAAAAAAAAAGGAAAAAAGAAAAAGAAAAAGAAAGAAAGCACACTTAGAGAGCGTTTGGATTCGGCTGATAAGTCTGCGTTTGCGTTTTGTCTGCCTTTTTTTTTTTTTTTTTTTTTTTTTCACGCGTTTTTAGCTTTTTGAGTGCTGCGGTTACTGTTCATGTACTGTTCAATGAACAGTAACCGTAAATTTTGACTTTTCCAATTTGTTTCAGCCAATCACAGCACATCGTGTACTGTTCACGGACCCACAAATTTCACTTTTCAGCAACTTTTTCATTAAAAATGGGTCCCACGATACTATTCACACATTTAAAAATTATTTCGCTACAGTGTTTTTCAGTTTTCAGTTTCAGTTTTCAGTTTTCAGCTGTATCCAAACGGACCCTTAGAGAGCGTTTGGATTCGGCTGAAAAAAACTGCGTTTGCGTTTTGTCTGCTCTTTTTTTTTTTTTTTTTTTTTTTCACGCGTTTTGGAGCGTTTTGGGTGTTGCGGCTACTGTTCATGCACTGTTCAATGAACAGTAGCCGCAAACTTTGACTTTTCAAATTTTTTTGGACCAATCACAGCACATCGTGTACTGTTCACGGACCCACAAATTTCACTTTTCAGCAACTTTTTCATTAAAAATGGGTCCCACGATACTATTCACACATTTAAAAATTATTTCGCTACAGTGTTTTTCAATTTTCAGTTTCAGTTTTCAGTTTTCAGCTGTATCCAAACGGACCCTTAATGTCAAAACTCAAGAGTGAGCCCAATATAATCTCCAGTCCAACCCGTACTAACAATTATTAACATATTTACCAAAAAAAAAGAGGAAAAAAGATAAAGATAAAGAAAGAAAGCACACGTAGTGTCAAAACTCAAGAGTGAGCCCAATGTATTAATCTCTAGTCCAACTCAAATAAGTAGTAACAATTATTAACATATTTACCCAAAAAAAAGGAAAAAAAGAAAACAAAAAAGAAAGAAAGCACACGTAGTGTCAAAACTCAAAAGCGAAGAAGTATTTTGAGAGTCAAAAGTGAAAAGTTTGTTTATTCAAATTTCAAAATTATAAATACAATACAACAATCATTTGCATTAAATAATATAATCATATAGCCAATTATATATATTTTTTCCAATTAATAATATATATTATGTTCATATGTTATATAATATATATTTATCTGTTTAATTAAAAAAAATAAAAGAACAGTTAAAGAAAAGGCACTATAGCTGAGATTTTTGACCATACACGTGTGATGACTCTTTGGAAAGTGGAGCAAATGGTACAAGATTTTTTACTAGAAATGTGTAGTCACCAGCCTCTTGAAAAGTGGTATAAATGGAAAAATAATTTTTTACTATAAATCTGTCTTTCTGTAGAGCACCTTACTTTAAAAACCAAGCCAAACTAATTGAAGTGAAAAGATAAAAACAAGGTAATAAATCGGACAAAGAGGGAGAGAGAAAAAAGATTGAGAAAAATTGAGGAAAAACTCATTGAAGAGGAGAGACAGAGTTTGAGAAAGGCCAAAGAAGTTATAGGTGGTCTCTTTTTTTTGAAGATGAACAAGAATAGAGCACGAACACAGGCAAGAGAGAAGTTTTTTTTTTTTTTTTTTAAATGAGGCCCCCCTCTGCCCCAACGTGGCTCCGCCACTAGCTGTACCGTTGTAGTGGTGACTTTCGGCAACATCATCATATGAAAATCTCTGACTTTTTTTTTTTTTTTTTTTTTTCAATTTTTATACCAGCCGATTTTTTATTTTCTGGCCAAACTGGCCGGTATCATCCAATACATCTGGTATTGACTAGTACCAACCGGTATATAAAGCAGTGCGAAACGAGATGGTTTTTGTACTAGTTCACCAACCGGTACGAAACATTCCTGCCATATCAGCCGTTGCGGTATTAACTCCTCTATTTTCAGCCATGACTCATGCTGATGTTAGGGTTTGCGCCTAAAACCCAATTGATTGACATATTATAAATAATTAAACTGATTAATTATATAAGATTATTTATAAATAAACTAATAAGATATTATCTTAGTCCATAAAATGTATAGAATGTGATTTAGTCACAGAATATATAAATTACAAATTCTTTGTAAACTCAGAATTTTAATTCGTATTCAGTAATGAAATTGAGCATTTCATCTGTAAAGACTATAACATATCAATTAAGACGATTTGTCTTGATCATGGAAGTGTAGATTTCTAGTTGATATGTTAATATGTTTTAAGAGTTAAGACATATTGAACTAGACCGCTGTGAGATTTATTATTCTCCTAATGATTGTCAAATGAATAATAAATCTCACGACTTTTATTTACATCAATTCTAAATCCTGAGAGAATAATGAACCTGATCATGAGGTGTAGGTTGCTTTGATATATCAAGAGTGAGATCTAAAGTCAAGATCAAAATCTCAGTATGTTAGGCAAACACATTTAGTGGTTATGGAACATATATTCTCAAGATGGAATTTATAATCTCTTAACAGAAATATAAAATATTCTCTTGAAATAAATTTAATGGGTTTGGTTATTCAGAGTGTTGGACTCAACTACTTTAGTAAGGAGTTACTAAAATATATATTTATGAAATTGGATTTCATAAATATATAATGAATAAATTAAATGATTAAACCGAGTACTCAAGGATTAAGACGTAGTAATCTTCAAAGTGACAGTCAACATTCATGACTTTGTATTACTACAAATATTTTAATGAAGGGGTTGCATGTATAATAAAGTCTTGGAATATAATTTATTAATAAGGCTTAGAGTGCAATTATATTCATATAATGATATTGAATATAATTAATGGTAACTTTGGACTTGTCAAGAGTTGACAGAAAAGCCCAAGACCCATTGGAGCTAAAGTCTTATTTGTTCCCTTTTGGTCCCATTCCAAGCCACATACTAAAACCCAATTAGAATTACTCAAAACGCTAGCTCAATTAGATAATCAGTTATATATAAAGAGAGAAACATACAGAATTTCATAAGGTTTTCATTAAGATCATATAAGGAATGAAATGGTGTGTATGTGAGTGTAAGCCACTCTTTTATTCTCCCATTAGAAACTGATTGAGAGACCACACTTTTTAGGCATTAAGTGGAATTAGAGTGAAGATTAAAAGTGTTCCCAAGTTTCTTGTTCTTAAATTCTGAAACTTACACAGTATATGTTATCAATTGCGAATGAAAAAGATCCATTAATTTTTTGCTGCGTATATTTTGTATGCGACACAAACATTTATTTTTCCAATAGCTGAAGGGTCTCTTCATATATTTCTTTCTACTTTCCTAGATATATAGCTATACCTACTACAAATATTGTCAACCTACGTATTAATGGTTGTAGCACCAGTACCACCACTACCATATCCTTCTTACACCTATTGCCACCGTCCAAATTTCACTATTGTCATAGGTACCAAAAATTCTACCGATCGAATCATGGGTGACTCCTTACTCCCAGTTGAAGATGTCAGGACCGTTTCCACCAAAGCCGACCTTACTATTCTCTCTCAGCCCTCAACCTAGCTACCTTGGATTCACCCAACGCATAGGTATTCTAGTGTAGTTGAATTGGAGTTCCTCCATGTCCAACACTTTAATCAAACAAATGTTGTTGAGGAATTAGGTGTGAAATTCATTGACAAGGTGAATATTGGCGTGACGCCAACTGAGGATGTTGATTCTTTACTAGTGAATATTCCATGGACTTGATGAACGGTTGTCAACGGAGAGTCTGCATCAAAAAACGGAGAGTCTGCATCAATTGAAGGTGCATCAACAAGTGCGATTGACAAGTTGGTCAAAAACAATAGCTTTATTGCAAGTTACAATTAAGAATAGCATGAATTTTGACGGGTTTTAACTTTAGTATATGTTTGGAGGAACAAGAAGCATGGAAAAAGCTCATTCATATGAACTGCTCTTATATATGTCACCAACATTTTTTCTATCTGCATATATGTCACCAACTTATTCGTATGAAGTATGAACTGCTCTTATTGGAATGAATTTGTTGTGAATTTTTGTTTGGAATGGTGCCCTAAAACTCAATTGTATGACATTATCTTTTTAATAATAAAAGTTATTTTATCTTCCTTTGTATGATTAGCTAGATAAACAAGAATAAGAGATAAATTTCAATGATGGACATTATATAAACAAAAACAATCTAACTGTCCCTAATGATATTTAGAACAAAATAAATCATATACATATTTTATGTACCTTTCGTTTTGCCTTTCTAACCTTTTCATATGTATAAAGCTTCTTTTCTTTTTCCTTCAAACTGTTCCAATTAAGAGTTGGATTGTCTAAAACATTAGATATAAATTCAGTATTTTCATTTTTAAAACAATTTTATAATTGAAAAAAAAATGGTAAGTTTACGAATCACCAAAAATATATTGCAAAATCAAAAACTCAATTTCATTGTATCTTCATATGCAAAACCAATAGGCTCCTAATGTGGAAGCCATCAACAAGACAAACCATGAGATCAACTTCTCAATCTCATCATGATAAATCTTACATAAGTTAAATTGTTGTATCCAGCAAAGCTGAAAAGGAAAAAAGAATCCAAACTTTGAATTTCTTTCCTATTGTCAACTTTTCCTAAAATAAAAAATTATCATGCCCCGACTCAAGGTTAATTTGGTTGGATCGGGTCCAAGTTTTAATAAAGTGTCATATAATCCTAGATGTTTTAAAAGCTAAATTGTCCAAAGATCCAAAAAAATGAGAGGTTCAAGGTTTAAGATCGAACAGAAATGTGACCATGAGTCAAATTGTGATAATGTCATAATTAATTAAAATACAAATAATAATATGAAAGTTTTTTAAAAAAATAACAAAATTTATGAAAAAAATATCTTAAGAAATTTAGTAATTAATTAAACTACAAATAAATGAGAATTAAATATGTCAAGTGATTAAACATGGATAGTCATTTGAAACAAAATGGATTGGAGGAATTTTCTCCAAATCGATTTTGAGGTAAACTATGTCTCATTCATTGAAGCATACAACAAAACCATGTAGCTCACCGCTCCTACTTCTCAAAAAAAAAAAAAAAATCACTTTCTTTATATATATTCACACATTTCTAATTTTCTAAGCTTAAAAAGTGCTTGATTTTCAATTCAAAAAACAAAAGGCACGCGTAGTTGATCCGAATTTTAAAAGATCAGCTTTCTTTTATCTACAAATTTTTTTTTACAAATTTCTAAAGTAGCACATTGTGAATAGTGGACAATTATTTTTATATGAACCCACTACTAACATCATTTTTATTTCCACCACTCACGACCTACCACTTCAGCAAATCGTGACAAAAGTGATAAAAGTTGTCCCCCACATTTATTCAAAGAGATTTTGCTATCAACAACGAGTCCTTTTATCAAAAGTGTTTATATGTTTAAGGATTGTTTTTTCTCTTAGTCAAGGATTATTTTCATTCCTCGGGATGACTCTTTTAGAGCATTAGCATTGTGAGTTCTAAAACTCCTAATTTGCTATTTTATAGCTTCAAAGCAAAAATAAGATGCATTACCCAAGTTGCTAGTTGTAAAAATTTTACAATTCAGTTATAGTACCATCTTGAAAATAAAACTTATTGTAGCAATGTGGGTAAAATATAAATAATAGGATTAATTGTATCTCTCTTCCTAAATATCTGCCTTCTCTCTTTCTCTTCAATCTCTCATCTCCTCCTCCCTCAATAGACTCTCTCTCTCCCTCACCAATCCAATCACTCTCTCTCCCCATGCCACTCAAACCAGCACTCTAGTACACTGTCCATCTACCCATTTTTCTCTCCACTTTATCGCTCTCTGTATCTCTTCCCTCTCACTTCTCTCTCTCAGGCGATACAACGGTTAAGGTGTAGTGGGTTGTGAGTTTCAAGTTTTTATGGGTTGTGGTCACCTGAGTTGTGGGTTACTGGTGGGTCATGGGGTGGTGGTGGCGTGGGTTATATAGTGGGTTGTGGTGGCATGGATTGTTGTAGGCCATGGGTCGTGGGTTGTGGGATGTGGGTTTTAGGGGGTCATGTGGTGATGGGTCCAATCTATATGTTGGTACTGTGGTAGATTGTGATGGTGGACTTGTTTGGTGTGGTGATGGTGGTGGTGGTAGTTAGTTGCAATTGTTGATGGTTGTGGTAGTGGTGTTAATGGATTGCTCATGGTGGTTGCTGGGTCCGGTGGTGGTTGCAGTGCGGTTTTGTATTTGGTGATAGTTTTAGATTTAATGGGTTTTGATAGTTTTTTTTAATGGGTTTTGGTGGTTGGTGTGTTGGTGGTGACTATGGTTGTTGTGGCTGGTGGCATGATTGGTTGTGGTGGTTGCTAGTGGTTGTTTCAGTTTCTGTTGGTGGAGGTGATTGAGTTTCAATGGTTGGGATGGTATGGGTTTCGGTGGTGAGCGATAAATAAGTTGATCTGAGTATGGATTTGGGTTGTGGGTGGTAGCCAATAGATGTGTTGAATTTTTTTGGATGTTAGGTGGTTAAGAGAGAGAGAGAGAGAGAGAGAGAGAGAGAGAGAGAGAGAGGAGAAGAGAATGAAGAAGAAAACAAAGAGATGGGGAGAAGAGAGGGAGATGAGATAAATTATTTTATGGGATAGTGTATATTATTTTAATGGGTTGAATGTTGAAATAGAGTTTGAGATGTTGGGTATTTTGTGAAGTAGTATGGTATAATAAATAAAGTAACTTTTTAGATGGTAAAATATAAACTATTATGCAATTCCAGATGCTTATGCTCTTACTACCCACAATTGTAAACCTACACATTCACATAAACCACCATGCCCTTCATACTCCTACTACCATTATCCAAATTCAATAATGTCATAGCTAGGTATCAAATTAATGTGTAACAAATCACAAGTAATTTAAATTCTATTTTTCTTTTTTTAGTGCTACATTCATTACCACAATAGCTTGTAAGCATATTGAAATAAAATTTGTAATAGCTTTACTATTTCCCCAAAAGAAAATGTGTGGATATCCAATATTAAGTGAATTGGTCATGATTAGCCCAAAAAAAAAGAGGAAAAAAGAATTATTCATATTAAAAAGTAAGAATAATAGACTTTAAATTAAAAAATATATCATATAGAAATTAACTAAATTTTATTTAAGTATTTTTTAAATTAAAAAAAAAAAACTCATTTAAAATTATTGCCTTAGTCCTCAAAATGTATTGAGCTGACCCTAAAAAAAACCATAATATTTTACTTTAGAACCCATTTATATGCTTCATCTAGTGGTAATATAAGTTCTTACTAGTATTTGAAAAATTATTTGAAATGAGAATTATCTCAAATTTTATGAATCGAAATCCACTGTGTTCTCAATGTGTCATTATGCTATATATCTTTGTCACCAACTTTTCTTTGTGCTATCTCCTTTCTCTCTCATAAGCTCTTGCTCGATATGAAATGAGTCTTTTTCCTCACTGTAGCAATGAGTTTTCCTTAGTTTTCAAACTAGGCATGTTAACTTTTTTCTCACCAAAAAACTTGCTTAACAAAAAAATAGTTCAAACGCCTCTTTAATACTTTCTAATATAGGTGCCTAATGGGCCCTAGGGGTGTCAAATGGGCGGGTTTGGGTGGGTTTGGGATGGACATAATTGGGTTGGGTATATAAAACTCATTTACCCAATTAAAACCCATTTAACTAATTGCTTCTAACCCAAACCCAACCCAACCCAATTATTATGGGTAAACCCCAACCCACCCAATTATCAAAATTACCAAAATGCCCATAAACACAGTAACAGCTCAGCAACAAGAAAATAGAGGAATAAGATAAGAAACTAACCACCGTTTGGTTGCCGAGAAAATTTAGAAAAATAAATGAATTTTGAAAATTGGATTCCAATTATTTACAAACCGAAAACCAACACTAAAAAAAAAAAAAAAAACTTGGTTTCGGTTCATTTCGTTTCACAATGGAAACTCTTCCTCCGATCAAATTGAAGCAATCCCAAACCAACGCGACGGCGCAGACTCTAACGGCGGTGTCGTCTTCTTCCACTTCACATGACACTGTACGACTACTTGTCTGCGAAACGCTGCGTATAAAGCGCTAATCTCTCCGGCTGAGCCGCCGCTCTCTCTGGCCTATTCGCCGGAGAGTTGGAGTTTGAATCGGCAGAGGCTGGGGCTAGTGGAGGAAGAGTATGTGAATTCGAGCTTGAGGCTGATTTGCTACAAGGAAATCGATGGTCGCAGATGGAACTA
Organism: Quercus tomentella; assembly: GCA_028535165.1. Classification (NCBI taxonomy): domain Eukaryota; kingdom Viridiplantae; phylum Streptophyta; class Magnoliopsida; order Fagales; family Fagaceae; genus Quercus; species Quercus tomentella. Next base: position 23,285,851 of record JAPQVY010000001.1, on the reverse strand, counting down.
CATGGCTGAAAAAGACGTGCTTTCTGGAACCTTCAAGAAGAACTCCATCCGTACGTGCCCCCATTTTCTAAGACACTTTACTCTGTTTTGCTGGGAATTTTTCTAGATTTTTAGAGAGAATATTTGAGTGCTGCTGTTTGGTTGCCAAGAAAGTGAGAGAAAAGGCAATGACAAAAATTTTCTTTGTGGTTTCAGAGAAAAGGCAAGAAAGGACAAGAAAATGAATGTATTTTAAAATTGAGAAATTAAATTTTTTTTTATTGGAATGGCTGGGTTGAATTTGGTTATATTGTTTTTGGGTTAAATGAGGTTCAATGGGTTTTTAGTTAAAACCCAATAATCATTGGGTCTAATTGGGTTGATGCCCATTTAACCCAACTAATAATTGGGTGGGTTTGGGTTTAAGTAGAGTGGGCGGGTTTGGGTGGGCAAATGAGTTTAGGCTTACTTTGCCACCCCTACTAATGGCAATTATTAAGGTAGAATTCTCAATGCAGTCAAACCGCAATTTTTTAGGTAGTCAAACTAATATGGATCTTGTTATGGAATGCCCTAATGGCAATTGTTAAGATAGAATTCCTAATGCAATCAAGCTACTTTTTTTTAGGCGGTCAAGTCACATTCTGTTAAAAAGTCCAACTTGCAACTTTTGTTGCTTCCCATTGTGGGTAAAGACACGTTTTATTCTCCTTAACGATTGCCTACCCAATAACATATTCCTTTTAATAGACAAATAAAAGGGATTGAGACCTGGTGCAATAACTAAGACTATTGCACCATGCAATTTATCACTCCGAGATGTAATTTTTTTTTTTTTTTTTGGAGAAACCTCCGAGATGTAAAAATTGATAAGGTGGAAAAGTTTAAAAGATATAAAAAGAATTGCCCAATCAACTATACATCTTAAATGGAGTGATAATTACATGGTACTAATAACTAACTCATCAATTTATCATGATAACGAAGATGGCATCCTTCTTTTCTAATGCATACACAAATTGAGGCCACCCCTATAATTTTGTTGCTGTATATTTGTAGTAAAGTTTTTCTTCCTTTGTTGTTTTTTTGTTTGTTTTTTATTTTTTATTTTTTATTTTTTTATTTTCTCACTTAAGAAGAACAACATTAACGGAAAATTATGGATTGAGTACAAAATGGTGATAAATTTCAGGCGAAATTTGAGTAATATTGTTTGAGTGTTTTTGATATACGTGTTTATGAAAAAATGTGTAAAAAAATGTGTAAGTGTGTTTAAAATGCTAAAAAGTGTGTTTGAAATGTCCTACCAAACGGACTGTTTCGTCCATAAAAAAGCAACTATGTTTTCAAATATTTTGTTGGTAGAATCCTAACGAGATAGGAAATACAAATTAACCAAACACTCAAACAAGTGTTAACTATTCCTTCCTATCCAAAAAAAAAAAAAAAGTATGAACTATTCCTTTCCTCCTATCAAAAAAAGAAAGTGTGAACTATTCCTTTTTTTTTTATACATACTTTTATTTTGCGAAACCACTTTTATACATACTTATCCATTATCAATTTTTTTTAAAGTATCAATTACTCCATTATTATTATTACTAGCCTCATCACACGCGCTTCGCGCGTGCAATGAGGCTTCTTTTTTTTTTTTTTTTTTAGTGGTCTTATTTTGTAGCAAAAAAAAATGTGTTTTTATTTGAAATTTTAATTTATAAGTGAGGCTTTTTTTTAGTGGTCCTATTTTGTAGCAAAAAAAAAAGTGTTTTTATTTTATATATATAATTTTTATTTTAAAATTTTAATTTAGAAGTGGATAAATCAATTTAAAAATCAACAGGAGAGTGATCTTATTTTATAGGCAATGTTTTAGTGGAAGTTAGAGTTGTATTTTTACCAAATTATCCTTTAGTTTTGTCTCTACTTAAATATAGGATGTAAGGGCATTTTTGAACTAAAAAAATGAGGAATCCAAACAGGGGAAGCCCCTTAAATAGTAGTATAGATTTTTTTTTTTTTTTTTTTTATGAATATTACTCCATTAATTAGAACCATAACTGGATAAGGAATCCCATATAGGGTCCCACACGGCCTGCCACCGAAGTTTCACGAAACTCCATTCTCAAAAAAAAAAAAAAAGAAAAAAAAAATTCACGAAACCCAAACACTGTAGCGCCACGTATTCAGTACTCTCAAAATCAAACTTTAATAACCAAACTTTTTTTTAGAGAGGCAACTTTAATAACCAAACTTAAATGCTGATTCATTCGTTTCTTAAAAAATAAAAAAAATGCTGATTCATTCTCGTTTAAAAAAAAAACCTTATGGCTCCGATGGTAGAGCATCTTAAACACACATTTTCAATTTTTAAATAATATTACATGTATTTTTATACATTTTTTACTCATACGTATTTAAAAAAAATTCAAACAACATTACTCAAACTCATTTACCAAACAGACCCTAAATGCTGAAGACACACAATACAATACAAAAGTCACCTGCGGCAAACCTCAGAAGCTCGCGAATAAAAAAAAAAAAAATGCTATGTTCCTAGATAGATATATAAATATTAGTAAATGCTAAAGTTTCTAAGATTTTTATATCATGGATTTCGACGGTCTCATAAGTCATAACAAATTAATAATATTGTTCAAAAAAAAAAACTAATCTTTTAAAAAAAAAACTAATTAATAATATTAAATAAAACTTGTAGTAACTCATAAATATTTATAAGTTGCAGGATAAGTATAAGTATTTATATACCTCCTCTATTTTTGAGAGAGTTTCAAAAAAATATATATACCTCCTCTCCTCTATGCGTTGAGTCGAGTTTTTAGTAAAAAAACAAAAACACAGAGAATTTCAATACGAGGTGGTGACTAATATGACATTTGTCCGACTCTGTCTGTCTCCTCAAAATCTAGGTTAGGATTTCGCTCTCTCTCCAGCTCTTTTTTTTTCTTTTTTCCCAGAAAGCTCTTTCTCCAGGTACAATTTTTTTTTTTTTTGGTTGGGTAAAAAAAAAATATATATATATATATATATTTTAGAAATATGCTTTTGCAGGTATCGTTTGTAGTGTTTTATTTTTTTATTTTTTTTAATTGGCTCAGAATTATATCTGAAGAAAAAGCTTTTAATTTGTCCCCCCAAAACTAATTGAGTCTTAACATTCGTTGCTTTGCTGAATTAAATTTGGTTTTGATTTTTTTTTTTTTAGTGATCATACAATTAGGGCTTGAGTGTTGTTGTATTTGAAGTAAAAATGTTGATTTGTTTTAGCTTTAATATTTAATTATTGTCAAGAGTTTTTAGATAATAGAGATTGGTAAAGATGAGCATGGGTGGCACCGAGAGTTCCAAAGATGGTTCAGGTTATGCAGAGCCTCCTCATATTCTTGAGATTGACCCAACTTGTCGCTACATTCGGGTAAAATTCTGTCTTCTATTTTATTTTGTCTTTCTGCTTAGTTTGCGTTTGATTAATGAGAAAATTCAGGAAAAGGGAAAGGCAATGATGGTTTAAATTTCATGCTACGATCCCTCAACTAAGTGACATTTCTGTGTGATGTGGTTTTTTTTTTTTGGGGGGGGGGGGGGGGGGGGATTAAAAGTAGTCTAAACATCAACCAAACTCGATGTTCATATTATTTTCATGGGCTTTGATTATTGCATTTATATCTTGGTTTTGGGTTTTGACAGTATAAAGATGTCCTTGGGAAAGGTGCCTTCAAGACAGTGTATCCTTCATTCTTCCATTAAAATTAAAATTATGTTGGTGGCCTTTATTTAATTTCTTCATGTTATGTGTATGTGTGTATCAAGTGGGAAACTTAATTGGAAAAATATGTGACCACTTAGTGTTAGTGGATGTAGAAAAAAATAAGCAACGATTATATATTTATTTTACTTGAGTTGAGTTAATCTTCTTGTTGTATTTGTCTGTCTTCCATAAATTTATAATCAACTAGTTACAAGGCCTTTGATGAAGTTGATGGGCTCGAAGTAGCGTGGAACCAAGTTCGAATTGGTGATGTGCTACAGTCACCAGATGACTTAGAGAGGCTGTACTCAGAAGTGCATCTCTTAAAATCACTGAAACATAGCAATATATTAAAGTTTTACAATTCGTGGATCGATGATAAGAACAAGACTGTTAATATTATCACTGAGTTGTTCTCCTCTGGCAACCTTAGACAGTAAGTTTAGTTTCCTTCTTACAACTTTACTTGAGTTTCTTGTTTTGTTTTATGGTGCCATCAGCCTTGTAGTTAGTGGATGTAATCCGTGATTTAGGTATCGTAAGAAACACAAAAAGATTGAGATGAAGGCTGTGAAGGGATGGGCAAGGCAGATTTTGACAGGTTTGAACTACCTTCACAGTCACAACCCACCAATTATACATAGGGACCTCAAGTGTGATAACATATTTATCAACGGTAACCAAGGAGAAGTTAAAATTGGAGATCTCGGGTTGGCAACTGTCATGGAGCAGGCTAATGCCAAAAGTGTAATTGGTACATTTTCCATGCTCTTGCTTTACCTTATTGATACTCACTGTCTGATACTCATGGCCGGGCCATAGATTGTTGGAGTAATAAATCTTAAAACAATGTGGACATTATTGCTCAGATAGCTGTCTTAAAGAATATGCCTTTTTGTTTCCCAATAGTCTGGTCTTGTGTATGGTTTATTTGTTTGCCATTAACTTGTGAATGTGATCTTGATAGGAACTCCTGAGTTTATGGCACCTGAACTATATGATGAGGATTACAATGAGTTGGCCGATATATATTCATTTGGCATGTGCATGCTAGAGATGGTGACTTTTGAATATCCTTACAGTGAATGTAGAAATTCAGCTCAAATATACAAGAAAGTTTCATCTGTAAGTTTTTCATGATTAATTAAATTTGTTTCTTCTTACTTATGAATATTTGCTATAGTCATGGTCAATCCTAAAATTATAAGACCTAACAGGGAATAAAGCCTGTTGCACTCTCTAAAGTAAAAGACCCAGCAATGAAACAATTTATCGAGAAATGTTTGGTCCCAGCATCTCAAAGGCTGTCAGCAAAGGAGCTTTTGATGGACCCTTTTCTCCAAGTAAACAAATTGGCAAAGAATCGTCCTCTTCCACTTCCAGATATAGTTCTTCCCAAAATGGGAGCTTTTGGAGATCGTTGGTTGATGTCAGAAGGACCTGCTAGCACACGAAATAAACCCCATTCCATAGATGCTGACAATGATGGTAATCTACCCATTATCACCACTATTGATGATGGGTCCCATTCTCTGTCTGTGGAGGTAAAAAGAGCACAAAAAGAAAATTCCTTTTGGTTAAAAGGTGAAAGAAATGATGAGCACTCGGTCTCATTAATACTTCGAATAGCTGATCGGAATGGTATGTATATATCTAACATAGTTCATTGCCATTCTGATTAAGTTTTATTGTTAATTTATTACTAGAGAACTATATATTCTGTTATTTACATGCAGGTCGTGCAAGGAATATCCACTTCCTATTCTTCCTTGATAGTGATACAGCCATCTCAGTTTCAAGTGAGATGGTTGAGCAACTAGAATTAGCTGATGAGGATGTTATGTTTATAGCGGAGTTGATTGATTTGTTGTTGATGAAGTTAGTGCCTAAATGGAAGCCTTGTGTTCGCATTGATCATCTGGTTGCTCCAAATGGAATACAAACTCATGAAGCCCATCAAGAAGTCTCTCAGTTGCTAAAACATGATGGGAACTTAGTACAATCACACCGAAATGCGTGTGAGGCCAGTTTCACCAATTCTACCTCCTCTGGTGGGTCCATTCAACCAGTACAGGAAACCAATGACAAACTTGAAGAGATCAGGTCTCATGATAATTTTGGTCTTCAAAGTGCAACCACGACTGAAGATTGGTGTTCTGAGATGCCATATGTTTCTGCAACCTCTTCTGAATCGAATGATAAAAATAGTTCTGTTGATTCATACATGTCTGCAGAGATGGGGTATGGGTTGGACAGAAGAGTGAGGGAATCCCCATCTGAAGCAGAAATGGGTGCATCCCCTGATCACAGTAGCAAGGTTATAGACTTGGAAAGCAGCAGTTTAGTGACTTTCCCAGCTTATACAATCAATTATGATCAAGATGGAGATGAGGAGTTGAGAATGGAGATGGAAATGATTGAGCTGCAGTACCAGGAGGCCATTAGAGAAATATCCAAGAGAAGACATGAAGCTATCATGGAGACGAGGAGGAGGAGGTTGTCTCAGAAAAAAATAGAGTCAGTTTGTTAGTCAATTCTTGTAGTTATTTGTTTTATTTCCTTCCCTCTTTTTCCTCCTTTTCTCTTCCTTGAAAGTGTAAATAGTTTTTTCTTGAAAGTGTAGATAGTTTTTTCTAAGAAGAGAAAATTAATTGTAATTAAACACATTTTTTTTATTTTTTTTCAAAATATCTAACTAGAGCTAAAGATCGACTCTAGTCAAATAGGAATGAAATGAGTATTTATGTGATTCATATTCTTCTTCTTCTCAAAAAAAAAAAAAAGTGATTCATTTGACTTCTGGTGTTTTGTAGTTACTTTTATTGATAAGGTGAGCATTTGTCAATTTGGTCTCTATAGTTTCAATTTCGGCAATGCTAATACTAAAGTTTAGGTTGAGTTGTTCTCAATTTAACCCCTTCGTTCAACTTTGTTACCCGAGTCCATTGGATGGGTTGGTATGAAACAAATCATCCTCACTCTTTACAGATACCCACCCATGTGTTCCTTTTCACTCAAATGGACCATCGTCCTTCCAATAATTCATTTGTGTGTGAACCCGAATTGTGTTGATACACAATGCCACATTCATGAGCGAAAACAGAGCTATGAAAGTCGTTCTCAATCCTTGGTCTTCGCCTTTGGTTTGTTATTGCCTTAGAGTATCAGTACCCGGTTTCTCAAATGGTATATGTTGGTATATTTTAGCATCAAAAAGCTCCATTACTAAATCTTCCAATTATTAAAAATAAAAAAATAAAAAAAAATTTACAATTGTGCTACAATACCATCCTAAATTTGAAAAAGTAAAATATTGATTCATTCTCTTCAAATATTATCTTCTCTCTCTTTGTGACTCGCTTCTCTCTCACTCCTCTCATCTTAGGCTTCAACCTCTCTCTCTTTGGTTGAAGGTGGTGACTTGATCAGTGGATGCGATGGTGTGATCAGTGGATCGGCATGGGTTTCTCCCTCTCGACATGGATCAGTGGATTGAAGTAGGTTTTGGGTCAGTGGGTGGAGGCAATGTGGTGGGTCTGGGTCATGGTGGGTTGTGGGTTTGGGGCTGAGTTTCGATGGTGGCTCTCTATGCTCGACGGTGGTGGGTGGTGTGACTAGGAGGCGGTGGTGGGTGATGGGTAGTGAGGCAATGGGTTTTGTTGGTCATTTGTGGTTTTTGAGTTATATTATCATTCGTGGGTTTTGTTTTGGCGGTGGTGGGTGATGGGCAGTGAGGCAGTGGTGGATGATAAGTGTCAAGGATGTTTTGCGACAAGGGTCAAAAATGCAAGATTAGCCCAAATCTCCCTTTGGGTTCTTTAGAAGTGTTTATTTGTCGAGAATCAGGCCCAAAATTCCAAATGTATAATAAACAAAAGACTATTGGTGCTTTAACAAGAGAGAAATCAAAATGCCAATAACAAAAATGTAGAGAAATGCATAAAAACATAACAAGTCCGAAATTTCGACCCACAGTTAGCAAGAAGAGAAAATTGAGAGAGGTTGTGAGGAAGAGAGGGAAGGTTCCCTTGTACCCATATTTTCATCCCCAAACTTTAGAATTGTGAGGGTGTTAACTGGCTGAATGGACTTTTGTTCTAAAGTTTAAACTCTGTGGGGGAAACGTGGTTAGCTTTGTTTTGAACTGAAGGGAGAGTTTTATGGCAACCTTTGGGTATCATTAATGATTGGTTTTTAGGCTAAAGATGAGGCTATGGACCTCCCAGGTGCTAAATTAATGTTTGGTTCATATTTGCTTTAGTTGGGTAAAAGATTTAACTTGCTTTATGTATAATTTGGGAAATATTTGACTAACCCCGCATTGGCTCCTCATTTTTAGTTGTTTCAGACTCTTGGGAGGCTCACCTAAGTGAGAGCTAACAGTTGGAGTTGGTGAATGAGAACCAACTATTTTTAAAGGGAAAACTAGGTTTGGGCAGAGACTTTGGGCCACAGTCAGCCAGAGCATAAAAGCTCTTTTGGGGTAGAAATCTTAGGTACAAGACCTTCTCCATGAGCCTGAGGTGCTATCAGTGTCCTTACCCACACTTGGTAGCACGCATGGGCTAGGCTCATGCAAAAGATTTAAAAGAAACTTACTCATACCCTCCAAACCACACTTCCTCAATTTTCCCCAATATATCACATGGACTTAGGTCGTGCTTAAAAGAATAAAATATAATCTAATATATGAATTGGGCCCATAATGAGGTCAGGCTTGATTGAGTCGAGCTTGTAGAGAATGTGTCGCGAAAATGAGTATCAACAATGGGCATTGAGGTGATGGTGGGGTGATGGGCAATTGAGGCAGTGAGTTTTATTGGTTATTTGTGGGTTTTGAGTTATATTATTTTATAGTGTAGATATATTATTTTAATATGTTGTATGATAAAATAAAAGTTGGAATGTTGGGTGTATTTTAAAATGGTATAGTATAATAGATAAAGTAACTTTTAAGATGGTAAAATGGGATATTAAGGAGAAATCGGATGCTAATGCTCTTATTGGTATATTTGCAGGCTCGCTCTTCCTATCAACTCATCTCTCACAAAGCTTGGAGGCTAATGAGTTTGTTATTTATGATCGTTTTGAAGTAAAAGATTTTATATATAAAACATTTTAAGTAAAATATTTTCAAGTGTTTGGTGTAACATCTAAAATTTTTCAAGCAAATTACCAAAATTGGTGGCTTAGCCATCGCAGCTGCTGGTGCCGGAGGTCCGATGACCAAATAGCTGGAATTGACACCTGTAACTATGGCTTCGGCAACCAGACCGCCGAAACCAATAGTCAGAATGGTGGCTCTGGCGAACGAAACAACTTCTCTAGGCACTATACCGCTAGCGGAATGGCGGCTCTGACTTGCCTCGTTGTGTCCACAACCATGCATAGGCTACTAAAGAGCATCAGGAAGCTGGCCCACAACAGCTTCCCCAACAGCCATGAGGTTCTTAAACTGGAATTGCAAAGGGTTGGGCACTCCCTCTCCAATTATTTAGTGTAACAAAAAGGCCTTGGAGTCTAGACTGGATTTGATTTTTCTTATGGAGACTCGACTGGTGAAGGATAAAGGAAAACTCTTCCTGTTTTGTGCCAATAGCCCTTATCCAAGCTGAAAACTAGAAGAAAATTAAAGGCATCACTGTGGGTACGAATAGAGTCTTTTTCACTCATTTTTTGCAGATGATTCCCTGTTTTTGAATGACAAACATTCTTTCTCAAACCTCAGAAAAACCATTCTCTGGTACTTCTCAATCTCTGGACAGAGCATCAATGTTAACAAATTTGACCTCATTTGTTCCCCTAACATTACAATTGAGATGCAAGAAGCCTTAGCTCATGATCTTCAGGCAAATCTTGTCCAAAACACAAGCAAATATCTGGGTATTAACTTTAAACTTAGGGGGAAAAGAATTGTTGATTTCCATGATTTAGTTGATAGAATGCAGGCCAAACTCCAAGGTTGGAAAGCCAAACTCTTATCCTAAATAGGCATAACTACCCTTATCTCCTCTGTTTTGCAAGTCATGTCTCTCTATTCCTTCTCTTACTTGAGAGTACCTGAAACTATTTGCAACAAACTGGACTCCATCACTAAATCTTTTTGGTGGGGACATGATCCTGGCGAGAGGAAACTTCATTGGGTAAATTGGGATACCATCTGCCAGCCTAAGAGAGAGGGTGGCCTTGGACTTAAAAAATTCAGTCATCTTAACCAAGCTATGCTTTCTAAACAATTTTGGAAGATCTCACAACACCCCAATTCTCTTCTTGCTAAAACCCTCAAGGCCAAATATTTTCCGAGAACCTCAATCTACGAATGTGAACCCAAACCTCACCACTGTTGGAAATGGAAAATTATAATTAAGCCATAACATACTTTCCTTCACCATGGTCGATGGTTAATAGGAAAGGGCCAACAAATCCCTTTCACTCATCCCTATTGGTTTCATTGCCCAAATAATATTTTGGAAGAGAATAACCTACATGAAGGATCTGTTGCAGACTTGATTGATTCCAATGCCAAGTCCTGGAACCATAACGAGGTCAGAAAGCTTTATCAATACCCTGCTTGTAAGGATATATTGCATCTCCCAATTCCAAAATCTAATGGCAACATTGACAAGATTTTATGGAAGCACTCCTCCTCAGGTGACTACCATGTCAAAACAACATATTCCCTAATCCATAAGAGCCGCACCACTTCTCAACATCTAAATCACAGAACTTCTATCATTCCAACAAACACCTGGCACCTGATTTGGAAAGTCAAACTACCCATGAAAATCCTAACTTTCACCTAGAAACTTCTTCATGATAGCCTACTAGATTTCTCTATTCTGAATAGCATAGGGATTCCAGCCATCAATGAATGCCCTATGTGTAATGAGGAGGCGGAAACCATCAATCATCTTTTCTTGCAGTGTCCTTTTGCAAGAGCTGTTTGGCATGGTTATAATCTTGAAATCAGAAATCAGAACTTTGAGCTTTATTAAACACATGCTAAAAAATGGATAGCAAATAGCATTGTTGCCAACAATTTAATGGATCACAATAGGATGAGTTTCCTTCAATCTTTGTTCACTATCCTTTGGACACTATGGAATCAAAGAAATCAGATTATTCACCAAGGGAAAATGCCTAATCCTATGGAAGTTATACTCACATCTCAAACTCTTATTTGCTGGTATCAGGAAGCTTTCTTTGCAAGTCAATGAGCAGATCAGCCTTAGAATAGGGTCTCTAGAACCCGTTCAACACAGCAAAACACGCAGACCGATTGGCAGCTTCTCATCAAAATAGTAGGTTTCAGTAGTAGAAGAATTAAGAGAAGTGGCTATGCCTATGAAGCCAAGAATCTAGAAGGGATCACAATCTTCAAAGGTGGTGCTAGCAATGGAAGGAAATCTTGTTTACTTGCAGTCTGGGATGCTTTGGTAAAAGCCATTCTTAAAGCCAAAGAACTAGGATTTAGCCGTATTTTGATCTTGAGCAACAACAAAAGGCTAGTGCAGACTTGCAACAAGCTGAGAATTCCATCTTGGCAGGAACAAACAATGATGTCTAATATTGGTCAATGGCAGTAACAAGGAATGGTTTTATACTCCATTTTTGTTCCTAAACCAGTAGTCTCATATGTAACTGAAGTGGTAGCTATTTTATAATAACTAGTCGCAAACCCACGCGATATGTGGGAATATATGATTACTTTGTAATTGTGGTATGAAGTATAATTTGTTCTCTCTAAAAATCAAAAAATTTCTAAAATTATTTTTCATATATCCACACACACACACACACATATATATATATATATATATATATATATATATATATATTTATATCATTTTAGTATTTGGTGTGTTTGATTGAAATTATTTCTTTTTGAGGTAGTCCATATTTTTCTAAATTATATTATGGTACGTTGTGTTTTCATTTTTTTCTTACATCGAGAAAGAGAATAATCACATTTTTCGGGAGAGACCTGAATTAGATAAATTTATAGAAAATAAGATGAGAAGAAGAATAGTCAAAATAAAAGATATAGTCACACCAAATTATCCAAGTCATGTTATGTAATTAAATAATATTATATTCTTATATAATATCTTTATAATACAATATAATAGCATTTAACAATCAAAGAAAAGAAATATAACAACTTAAAAACACAAAACCAAAAAGTTTGGAGCATGAAATACAATTTAATCCTATTTATTTTTTGTAGGGGTATGCATCAACCAAAGTATAGTTCTAAAGAACACACAAATTCATCAATCTAAAGTAAAGATATAAAACATAAAAAAATTCACACAAAAAGGAGAGAGAGAGAGAGTAATAGTAGAGTTCTAAAGAATATGAAAATTCATCAACATAAAGTAAAGATACCAAAAAAAAAAAAAAAAAAAAAGGAAAAACATGAGAAAGAGAGAGAGTAATAACCTTTTTATGTGATAAAATATTTATAGAGTGAGAGAGAATAGAAAATTTATAGTAAGAGGATGTGGATAAGAATAGTCAAAATAAAAGGAAGATGAAGGGGTAAAGGAAGAGTGATATTAATGTTAATAGTAGTGGGAAGATGAAAATGTAAAAATGAAGGGGAAAAGTTGGAGAAAATGTAACAATAAACTACAAAATTAATAAATAAATAAAAAAGAGTCAAAAAAATAAGAGAGAAATGATTGAAAATAAGTAGGTGATATGACTGCTAACGTGGCTCAAGTGAAACGTAGAAACAATAAATGCTACGCTTCAGGTTTTAGATATATATATATATATATATATATATATATATATATATAGATATAGATTAACATAGCATATTCCAAAATAGAAGATCACACGTAATCTTCACTCTCTTCCTACAACTTTTGAACAGTATATAGTCGAAGCATTCAAGTGTACACACTTGTTCATTTTGTATTTACCATACTTGTCTAATCTTAAATTCTTAATCACTAATATAGGATACTTCTTTATTTAATATATATTTTATAATAATACTATGGGTTGCCTCAATGGTCAAAGGGTGCGCTAGGATGAATTGTAAGCCCAAACGTCCTAGGGTCAACCCCTAATTAGGGATTTATCTAAACTTAACTGATGCATGGGTCTGTGTCGGTGGCTCGTGCATCTCAGGTTTAGTCAATAGGTTTAGGTCCAAAGAGCGTTTTCTTGGAAAGGATCCACGCAACTATAAACAAGTAGAGATGAGTGATTTTTTTTTTTTAAACAAATATTGTTCATTTACTATTATATAGACAAGTCAAACCCAAGCTCATCATCGAACTAAATTACATACTTAAACTTGATTCATTTTATTGTCAAACAAGCTCGAGATTGTTCACGAGGTATTTGATTAACTTATACCTTTTCCATTGTGGATAGAAATATTAATTGTATTTCCTCAACCCGAATAATCTGACTAATCTTAATACACATAATATATATATTTGTTAGCCTCACAATACAAAATGATCCCATTGCCCTCACGACTAAACCAATTTTACTCATAACACTCCCCCTCAAGTTGGGGCATATCAAGCTAGGGCATATATATCCATATAACTCCAACTTGTTACTTAACAAATCTACATGAGTTTATCACAATGGTTTCATGACCATATTAAGAACTTGATCCCCTTTAGAGGTATGCAATGTAGCAATTATACCACTCTCCACATTTTCTTGAACAAAATCAAAACTGACCCCTATATGCTTGATACTTTCATGAAACATTGTGTTGGAAGCAGTATGAATAACCAGGGGTGGAGCCAAGGGGTTCGAGGGGGCAATTGCCCCATTACCTCCTCCAAAAACTCCTTTAAAATAGGAGATTGAGTATAGTTGCCCCCTTACCGAAATAATTTGCAATAAGGATAACCTCACCTTAGTGTAACCTCATTGGACTCTTAACAATTTTTTCATTCAATTCAAAGAGATAACTCCGTAACCTTTCTTTTCTTGAGTACTCAGTAACTTAATTGAGGTTTTTTTTTTTTTTTTTTTTTTTTTTTTACACAAATTTTTATTTGAGAGAATTTTGATCCACATGAGTATTGATTGTAGTGTTTATATCTTATCTCTATTATGTTAATCAAGTTTTTCCAATCAAATCTTGTTTCTAATTCCCAGATTCGCCATAAAATTAAAGGAGTGATAAGTATAAGTATAATATATGATAAAGAATAAAACAAAACAAGGACAAAATGGCCTTATGCTCTTTTCACCCAAATTATATAGCCTTATGCCCCCCTTCCCAAACTAATTAGGAAATGCCCCTCTTTTGTAACTCGATTTTCTCAAAATCGAATTTTAAAAAAAAAAAAAAAATCTAGAGCCCTATAGTGACGTTTTTAAGGACCTATAGTGACGTTTTGTAACTCGATTTCATGGAGATTGAGTTACAAAACACCACTATAGGTCCTTAAAAACGTCACTATAAGGCTCTAGATTTTTTTTTTTTTTAACTCGATTTTGAGAAAGTCAAGTTTCAAAAGAGGGACATTTCCCTAATTAGTTTGGGAAGGGGGGTATAAAGCTATACAATTTGGGTGAAAAGGGCATAAGGCAATTTTGTCCAACAAAACAAAGATATAACGTTAAAAAAGAAAAAAGTCACGGCACTTGTGGTCTTCTCTCCATATCACAACTATATTTCTAAGTTCAAATAGAAGTCTATCTTCCTCACTATACGGGTGCCATATTTCCATTTAAAATAATTATAAAAAAAGAAAACACACAACACATAAACCGAATAATGTCTAATGTCTAATGTCTAATGTCTCCATCTCTTCACTAATTTTTTCACTTCAATCCCTAGACTCTTTCACCGTTTTAACTTTTAAACTCTAGGGTTTTGCTACTCAAGTTTTATAAATAACTAGTTGTTAACCCGTGCTATGCACGAAAACTTACCTTTTTGAGGTAGACTAAAATAATTTTATAAAATCTTAAATTGATTAAGAAACTATATCATTGCATGATTTGCTCTTGTATGACTTCAATTTGTGTTATAATTTGATAAAGAAGCCATTGCTTGAACGTGCAATGGCTTACAAAAAATTTGTCAGACAGTTTCAGATACTGCAAAAAAATAACTCAAAAATTCAAATATTAAAACTTCTGAAATATCAAAAAATATTAAAGAATCAGATAATTCACTGCTTAGAAATTATTGAAAAAAAAAAAAAAATATATATATATATATATATATATATGACTAAACAATAGAGAAATATAAGAGAAAGATGAGTTACATTTAAAAGAATAATTTCAATTATTGGAAGCTTTTTTATCTTGTAAAAAAAGGCTAAAGAGAGTTTGGTGGTTCATGTACAAAAATTACTTTTAAAAAAATACATGAAAAACCATAAAATAAATTTTTTTTTTTTTTTTTTAATAAAGTAGAGGAGAAGAAAATAACATAAGAAGAGCTCATACCTCTACTCGGTTTAAAAAAAAAAAAAAAATATATATATATATATATATATATATATATATATATTGGGGTTTGCATTGTTTTATAATGTTCATGATTAAAATCGCAAATTTGGAGATAAATTATCAACGTTTGAGTTTGAGTTTAAGTTGAACTTGTTAGGGAGATAGAGTTTAACTCCTTGTTAAGTTTAGATTAAACAAAAATAATTTTGTTTAAAAAAAAATGATAATGATGAGTTTGAGTTTAAGTTAGACTTGTTAGAGAGATAGAGTTTCACTTTTTGTTAATTTTGGGCTAAACAAAAATAATTTTTGTTAAGGACATATTTTATGTAATTGGCTAATCCTTTGACAAAATATACTTTACTTATAATTGGGTAGATCTAGGATGGGTTTAGTACTTCAAAAAACAAGAGTTCAAGTCAAGTATTAAAGCCATAAAGAATGGACTAAGAAACAAGTGAAGAAAAACTATTCATTAAAACTTAACAGATACCTCGACAGAAATAGTATCTATCGAGAATTAAGAACGAAACTCGACAGAAGCTGAATCTGTCAAGATCTATGACATCAGAATTTTCAGATATGATTTTTGGCCCTAGCTGACATGTATGTATAGGGTTTCTTTTCTCACAGCCCTAGACATATATAAGGCTTATTTTAAAGGTCGTTACAGATGGAGAACACATGCAATTGAGTGACCTAGTGCCTTATTTCTCTCTGCAAGAAGTTATTGCATCTTTTGCACCTTAGGGTTTTGTAACCAAGTATTTCTTGATCTTCATTGTTGATGAAGTGAAGAACTTTGCAACCAACAACCTTCTTCAAGTTGTTGGACTTAGTCATGTACTAGGATCCGTGCAAAAGGGTGGCGTTCATATATTGAAGAGTTCAAAGGTTCTGAAATGGTAAAAAGTTTCTACTGTAAGTTCATCTATGGGGATTGTAGAGTCTAGGGATAAAAGTTTTGTACTAGATCTGAAACTTCTCTTTACTATAGTGAATTGCTTTTCAGAAAGGTTTCCCCCCAAGTTTTTTACTGTGAAACTAGTTTGTTTCATTAGTTTTCCTGGGTCATCATATCTTGTCTTATTTACTATTCCATTGTGCATGACATTGACATGATATTGATGTTTGTTTGTTTTAACAAGGTTTATTCATAATAAATCTAATTAACAACTTGGGTTTAAAACTTGTTAATTCTATCAACCGGGGTCTAAATTTCCCAACAAGTGGTATTAGAGTGGGTTCACTCTGATTGGATTAATTTCCTGAGTATGATCCTTGACTCCAATTGTCATGGATCGTGAACAATCTCTTTTGATTCTTCCTTTATTTGATGGCACTAATTATGCGTACTAGAAAGTTCATATAAAATTTTTTTTGCAGATTCTAGGTGAAAAAGTATGGCAAGCTATTGAAATTGGCTGGATTAAGCCAAAGGAAGCGCCGGTGGATTGGGATGAAGCAACAATCAAAGCGGCAAATTTCAACAGTAGGGCCTTGAATGCTTTGTTTAGTGGGGTGACTAATGAGGAATTCAAGAAAATATCATCCACGGAAGTTGCCAAGGAAGCATGGATCATTCTTGAGACCACCTATGAAGGTACCAAGGTAGTAAAGACTATGAAGCTTCAAAAACTAACTAGTAGTTTTGAAGAAATAAGGATGGAGGAGGATGAGACCTTTGATGAGTTCTATGCTAAATTCAAGGATATTGTGAATTCTGCCTTCAACCTTGGAGAATCTATAGCAGAATCCAAAATTGTTAGGAAAATCCTTAGGTCTTTACCTGAAAGATTCCATGCCAAGATCACTGTCATTGAAAAAGTGAAGGGCATTGATCAATTCCTTTGACTGAACTTGTAGGGAACCTTCAAACCTATGAGATGGGATTAGGTTTAATGGGAAAAGGTGGAAAGAGTAGAAACTTGGCTCTTAAGGGTATAGAGGAAGAGATTGATGACTTTGAAGATGAAGATGAAGATGAAGATGAAGATGAAGATGAAGATGATGATGAGGATAAGGATGAGGATCTAACATTTATAGTTAATGAGATTATCAAGCTTCTTCAATATAGGAAAAAGGATAAGGATAAACCTCCTAGGAAATCTAAATCCTCTAGGAAGGGTAAAAGTGAAAAATCCCTTATCTAGTGCCATGAGTGTAAAGGTTTTGGTCATATAAGGATAGAGTGCCCAAACTATCTTATGAAGGAAAAGACCAAGAATTCAAAAGGTAAAGGGTTGGTTGCTACCTTAAGTGATACTGAGAATGACTTTTCTGATGAATATGTGGATGAATGTACTCACTTTATGGCTTTTGCTGCCACAACTGATAAGGTGATTATGGAGAGTGCTAGTGACAGTGAGGATTCTTCTGATGATAAAGTATCCAAGAAGCTGACCCTTCAGGAAGCCTATGATAAGCTATGCACTGAATTTATAAAATCTGAAAAGACTTCTCATCTTTGTAGAAAAGAGCTTAATGAGGTAAAAACTGAAAAAACTGAACTGTTAGTCAAATTAGATGAGACTACAAGATTAGTTGATACTCTTGTTGTGGAGAACACCTCATTAGAAGGGAAGGTCAAGAATCTCGAGGTTGAGCTTAGTCAAGCTAGAACTCAAATAGAGAGGATGTCTAGTGCAAAACTTGATGAGGTCTTGAGTGCTCAAAAGCCTAGTTCTGATAAGGCTGACTTAGGATATGTTGACTCCTCTAGTCCCTCCTCTTCCACATCTTCTAAATCAAAGACTGTCTTTGTGCCCCAATCTGAGAAATGTGATAAAGGTATGAAACCCATAACTGATTTGTATTCTAAATCCTTTGTTAGACCTCACTCTAGGAAGTCTAGTTGTCCTAAAACTGCTCATGTTTGTCACCATTGTGGTGCTTCTGGACACATTTGTCCTAATTGCTTTAAGTTGTATCCTTAAAAGCAAGTGTCCAACCAGTCACAGGTTTCCTCTCAAGGAACTACACATTTGTTTGGAGAGTTATTAAAAACTTTGAGCTTTTTAACTCAATTTCAGGAGAATTTTAAGTCTTCTATGTCCTTTAGTAGACATACTAGAACTCGTGCCTTTTCATCTTCATGGCAAAAAACTCGTGCTGTATGGGTGAGAAAGGAGCCTAAGACTTAATTGTCTTTTCTGTTATCCTCTGCTTAATTTCTTTCTACTTAAAGTAGGACTCTTTTTGCTTGATTTCTTATCTGCTTTTGGAATCATGCTTTCATGCATCTGCATCTTTCTTTCATGCTTTCATATTGTTTGTCTTTGTTTGGTTGTTTAGTCTTTTTTTTTTTTTTTTTTAAATAAAATGAGAAAAAAAAAAATATATATATATATATACACAAAAACAGCGTGTGTTTGTGTATATTGGTACTTGTGTACCTTTGATGGCCATTGAAATAAAGTTTCTAAACTTTGTATCTTTTATAGCTTAGATGAGCATCTCAATGCACAACTAAGCAAGTGAGCTTTGTGGCTCGTATTTGTGATGAGTACGATTAAGTAATCTTCTATACTTAACACTCATATCACTCTTTTTAATGGGACGAACTAGAAAATTCTAAGAGAAAGGCGTAAATAACCATCTCACTACTAAAGTCTGCCAATCATGTATAACATCTGTGTGTTTCGGCATAGCAAAATTGTGATGTTTTGGATTAATAATTGGGTATTTCTTTTCTCTCTTATATGCTCTTGCATGCTATGCTTAAAATAAATATATGCAAAGAAAAATAAAAGTAAAAAGAATCAAAATGCTTTTAATATGGTTGCAAGCGTGTTTCTAGGAGATGTGGGAGTTATAGGATGTACCTCAAAGGTGATAGTCCCCATCAAACAGTTATGATTGTGTGTGAGTGTATTTGATTTTCTCATATCTCAAATTTTCATAATATGAGACACTTATGTACTCTTGCTATGTTTCACACATAGCACGCATACTCTTTGCTACTTTTGATACGTGTGCAGGTACAATGTGATTTGGCTATCACAAAGGATACATGTGTTAATATATGTTTGCAAAACTGTTTTAACTTGTTTTTGAAAAATAAAATTGGTCAGACTTATTTAGTGTGTGTGTGTGTGTTGGATGTATGAATGCTTTGCATCTAGATTTGAGTTGTGTTTGAGTGCTTAACATGCTGCTTGGATGCTTGTTTGAGTAGCTATCTTGTTGCATTCATCTTGTTTGTTTTTCCTTCCTTGAAGAACCTCTTTTCTGCATTACCAAGATAGGCATTAAAACCACAATAATAGCCACAATGGCTAGGAGGAGTGGAAACATATATAAACCCCTCATAACACCAACACAAGGTACATACACACACCTAAAAGTACTCATAAGTGAATCTGATATTCTCTGTATTTTCTAAAGGCTTCCTTGTACTGACTTTGGCATCGAAGATGTTGTGGCAGGCACCACACCGGTGACCACTTTGAGGGAGCCATCTACCGTATTTGTAGGAACACAGACGAGGACTCAGCTCCATCTAGACACACTCACAAAGACTAATGACTTGCACTTCATCAGTTTGGCGCCATTTGTGGGGATGACATTTTCGTGCTTAGTGTGGAAGTGTAGTTCCCAACTTATCTTTACATTCAGATGGAGTCCAACTAGGATTTTGCAGCATTAGCTCTGCAAGTCCAGGCTCTTGCGGCTAGCGTCGAAGAGTTCACCAGACAGAATCAAGAAATGAGGCTATGACTTCAACAGGAGGAGAACCGGTCTAGAGCCAATCAAGAGGATGAAGAAGATAACCATAGAAGGAGCGACCGTCGAGGACCAACTACCCTAAATGAACAAAACTCAAATCTTCTTCGGGAGATGAGAAAGGAGATGGACGAGCTGAGGAACGCCATTAAAGGGAAAACAGACCGAAGCCTGGATAGAATGGTTAGGGCAACAGACTCGCCCTTCACCACGGTAGTCTTGGAGTGCCAGTGCCGTCGAAATTTCAGTTGCCTTAGCTTGAGCCGTTTGATGGACTTAAGGACCCCCAAGACCACCTCAACACCTTCAAGACGACACTAAGCCTTTAACAGCCACCTGACAAAATACTGTGTCGTTCCTTCCCCACCACTCTTAAAGGAGCTAGAAGGGAGTGGTTCACAAAGTTACCAACATCGTCCATAGACAGTTTCGAACAGTTGAGCAGCGCCTTTTTGTGCCACTTCATCGGGGGACAATGCCCTAAGAGGCCAACAGACCACTTACTCACCATTAGACAAGGGGAGAAAGAAACCCTGAGATCGTATGTGAAACGCTTTACTCTGGAGACCCTGGAGGTAGATGAAGCAGATGACAAGGTATAGTTGACGACTTTTAAAGTAGGGTTGAAGTCCAGAGAGTTCGTGGTTTCACTCACGAAGAATCCTCCTAAGACGATGGCAGAGATGCTCCTGAAGGCATAGAAGTACATGAACGCTGAAGATGCGTTAGCCGCCATAAAGGACGTGGAAAAGCCAGGAGACAAGGGGAGGAAGGAGGACGATTGCAGAGGACAAAAAAAGGAGTGTCCAGATCGTCGGACTAATGACGAGAGTAAAAGGAAAGATGAAAAAACTCCTCGAACGGTAAAATTCACTCCTTTAGTTATGCTTGTTGACAAAATTTTGGCGCAGATTAAGGATAGGCACTACCTCAAATGGCCAAGGCCATTACATTCATCCCCCAACATCTGTGACAAGAAGAAGTACTGCCGGTTCTACAAAGATCACGACCACTACACAGAGGATTGCAGGGACCTAAATGAGCAGATAGAGAAGCTTATACGGATAGGGGAATCTAGTAGATTCAAAGGCGACAACAAGAACCAGCGTGAATTTTCACCCAGCAACGAGGATCACACATCCCAATGCCCGCCAAGTGTGATCGGGGAGATAAAGATGATCACAGGTGGCCCATTCAAAGGTGGGTCATTCAAATCCCTCAAGAAAGCATATCAAAGGCAGGTGAACAGCGTCCATAGGATGCCCCCTTTTAAGCAAAGACGGATAGATCGAGACATGTGCTTCTCAGAAGAAGATGCTAGGGGAGTGAAGCAGCCTCATGACAATCGTTTGGTCATAATACTCATGATAGAAGGATTCAATACCAGGAGAATCCTCATGGATAATGGCAGCTCGACAGACATCATCTACCTCTTCGCTTTCCAGCAGCTGAAGTTAGATCTAGGAAGGCTACGCCTATTTGACTCTCCCCTTGTCAACTTCAGTGGAGACAGAGTGTATCCCAAAGGCATAGTGACACTGACAGTTACAGTAGGGACTCACTCAAGGCAGTTAACTCGTCAATTGGACTTTTTGGTGGTAGACTGCCCATCATCTTACAATGTGATCCTTGGGAGACCCACGCTTAACCGTTGGAAATCAGCCACGTCTACCTATTGCTTGAAGGTAAAGTTCCCAACAGAGAATGGTGTAGGCGAGGTGAAAGGAGATCAAGTACTGGCTAGGGAATGCTACCAGGCCATGCTAGCTGCCAAGGAGAACCATACATGGATGATTGAGGAGAAGGAAGAAGAGAAAGTGGAAGCCCTGGAGACAGTGGAGTTGGTCGAGGAAAAAACAGCAAGAACGACCAAGATAGGGACAACATTGAGTCCCGAGATAAGGACAAGACTTGTCTAGTTCCTTAAGGAGAACCTAGATGTCTTTGCATGGAGTCACAAGGATATGCCAGGCATATCCCCAAGAGTCACCAAACACAAGCTAAATGTGGACCCCAAGAAAAAACCCGTCCAGCAGAGACAATGGGTCTTCGCTCCAAAACAGAATCAAGCAATTACGGACGAGGTTAACAAGTTGCTATCAGCAGGTTTTATTCGAGAAGTTTACTACCCAGAGTGGCTTGCCAATGTCGTCCTGGTGAAGAAAGTGAATGGGAAATGGAGGTTATGCGTGGACTTCACAGACCTGAACAAAGCTTGCCCAAAAGATAGTTTTCCTCTGCCAAGGATAGATCAGCTAGTGGATTCTACAGCAGAGCATAAGCTACTGACGTTCATGGATGCCTTCTCGGGATATAACCAGATAAAGATGGCTGAAGAAGACCAAAAGAAAACTGCTTTCATCACGAGCCAAGGACTCTATTGCTATAAGGTAATGCCCTTCGGATTGAAAAATGCAGGAGCAACTTACCAGAGGCTAATGAATAAGATGTTCAGCAAGCAGATCGGAAGAAACATAGAGGTATATGTGGATGACATGCTCATCAAGAGTAAGGAAGAGCTTGCCCATCTAGATGACCTAAAAGAAACATTTACCACACTTAAACAGTACCAAATGAAGTTGAACCCCAATAAGTGTGCCTTTGAAGTAGCATCAGGGAAGTTCTTGGGATTCATGGTGTCCCAAAAGAAGATAGAAGCAAACCCAGAGAAGGTGCGAGCCATACTTGATATGGCATCGCCAAAGACAATTGAAGAAGTCCAGAAGCTCACAGGAAGGATAGCGGCACTCAACAGGTTCGTCTCTAAAGCGACGGACAAATGCTTGCCCTTCTTCAAGACATTGAAACAAGCTTTTGCCTGGACTGACGAATGCGAAGAAGCTTTTCAAGAACTCAAGCGTTACCTGAGCAATCCGCCGCTCCTAAGTCCTTCTAAGGAAGGAGAAAACCTATATTTATATCTTGCAGTATCAGCCACAACTGTGAGTGCAGCCTTGATTAGAGAAGAGGACAGGAAATAACTCCTGGTTTACTACGTCAAACAAGCTTTTCAAGGTGTAGAAGCCAAGTACCCAAGGATTGAAAAGATTGCATTTGCCTTAATAGTAGCTTCACGTAAGCTGCGACCATACTTTCAGGCAAACCCCATCTTAGTAGTGATGTACCAACCCATCAAGAAGTCCATGAACAAGCCAGAGGCAGCAGGGAGAATGGTCCAATGGGCAATCGAGCTTAGCCAGTTCGACATCAAGTACCACCTTAGGACAACCATTAAGGCACAGGCTCTAGCAGACTTCATCGCCGAGTTTACTCTCCCAGACGAGGACGACCTTACCGACGAAGCAAAATGATGGACGATACAGACCGACGGTTTGTTTGCCCAAAAAAAGGAGGGGGTAGGGGTCGTTATAACCACCCCAGACGAAGAGACGCTTAAATACGGAGTTCAACTAAAATTCCCGGCCACCAATAATGAGGCCGGGTATGAAGGGGTACTGACAAGGCCAAGAGTTGAAAAAGCACTAGGAGCTAAAAACTTGCTCCTTTAAAGTGATTCTAAGCTGGTAATAGGGCAAGTAAAGGAGGAGTATGAAGCAGAGGAGGAAAGAATGCAAAAATACCTCAGGCTAACGAAGCGTTTGACACAGGAATTTGATAGGCTGGAGTTCGTGCAAATCCCCAGGAGCCAAAACATGATAGCAGACGAAATTGCAAAGCTAGCATCATCTGAAGAAGGATCAACGGACATGGGCTTAGAGATGGAAGCCCAGAAACGCCCTAGCATTGAAGAAATCTCTACATTTGCAATCTAGAACACAGGCAGCTAGATGACCCCGATCATATCATTCCTCCAAGACGACCATCTCCCACAAGACGTCGAGGAGGCTAGGAGGGTCAGGAAGAGAGTAGCCAGATTCATGATCCTGAATGACACCCTGTACAAGAGGGGCTTTTCCATGCCCTACCTGAAATGTGTAGATGAAGAGGAAGCCAAGTATATTCTGAAAGAGATTCATGAAGGGGTGTGCGGAGACCATGCAGGCCCCAGATCGTTGGTAAGTAAAGTCATCAGAACTGGTTACTTTTGGCCTACTATGCAGGTGGATGCAAGGGAGCTCGTCAAGAAGTGCGACAAGTTCCAGAGGTTTGGGAATGTCCAACGCCTTCCAGCCGAGAGACTGACTACGATATCCTCCCTTTAGCCGTTTGCACAATGGGGAATTGACATCGTCGGCCCATTGCCCCAAGGTAAAGGACAGGTAAAGTTCTTACTAGTCGCTATTGATTTTTTCACGAAATGGGTTGAAGCGGAGGCATTAGCAACCATCACCGAAGCAAAAATCCAGAGCTTTGTATGGAAGAACATAATTTGCAGGTTCGGGATTCCACGGACGATAATATCAGATAATGGGCGGCAGTTCGACAGTCAAAGTTTCAAGGATTTTTGCTCAGGTCTAGGGATCAAAAGCCAGTTCTCATCCCCAGGACATCCACAAGCAAACGAACAAACGGAGGTGACTAATCAGACACTACTCAAGATCATCAAAGCCAAGCTGGACGATGCTAAGGGGGCCTAGCCCGAAGAATTGCCCAATGTCTTATGGGCTTACAGAACTACAGCTAGAACCCCAACAGGAGAAACCCCATTCAAGCTTACTTACGGCACCAAGGCAGTAATCCCGATCAAGGTGGGAATAACCAGCATCAAGCGAGAGATGTTTCACGAAGAAAGCAATGTCGATCAACTAAAAGTCAACCTGGATTGCTTGGACGAGGTCAAGGATGAAGCTTCAAACAGAATGACCAAGTACCAACAGAAGATGGCCGAGTACTACAACAAAAGAGTGAAGCTCAGATGACTTGACATAGGGGACCTTGTCCTACGCAAAGTCACCCCAGCAGCCAAAGACCCTGTCCAAGGGAAATTCAACCTAACTTGGGAAGGACCTTACCGGATCATCCATTACTCTAGACAAGGAAGCTATCACTTGGAGACCTTAGACGGACAGAGATTGCCACGACCATGGAACATTGAGCATTTGAAGAAGTACCACCAATAGATGTAACAAAAAATTGTATTCGTTATTGAAATCAATAAAAGGACTATTTAGCCAATGATTCAATACAAGCAAGCCTAACAGCTTAAAAGCCAAATAGAAAAATGGCTAAGTAACAAGATTCCGCCTAGACGGATGTAAGTTACTGACGAAGCCAAAGAATGACAAAATCCTTTAAATGGGTGTAAGTCACAAAAAGAAAAATGGCTAAGTAACAAGATTCCGCCTAGACGGATGTAAGTTACTGACGAAGCCAAAGAATGACAAAATCCCTTAAATGGGTGTAAGTCACAAAAAGAAAAAAGGCTAAGTAGCAAGATTCCGCCTAGACGGATGTGAGTTACTGACGAAACCAAAGAATGACCGAATCCCTTAAATGGGTGTAAGTCATAAAAAGAGAAATGACTAAGTAACGAGATTCCGCCTAAATAGATGTAAGTTACTAACGGATCAAAACCCCTCCAACAAAAGTGCTAGTCACAACAGAAAATTTGGCTAAGTACGAAGAAAGAAAAACCAAAGGAACGAGGCAAACAAAGATCACACAAAAACAAGAGTACAGACAAGTAAGTATACTACCATGAACATAACTAAAGGCCCAAAAACAATGGGCAGCCACTGTTGTTTCTACATTGAAATTAAAAAGCCCATAAATGCTGGGCTATAAACATTGTTCTTAAATTAAAAATATTGTTCTGAAAGTAGAATAAAAAAGCCCAAAACACAATGGGCAACAAAAAATATATATACAAATAAACATAAGACTAGGCAACAGCTGCATCGTCACCAACGGGAGGAGGCAAAGAGGTATCCCCAAGAACAGCCTCAATAGGAGCAACAGATTGTGAAGCCTTGTCTGCCGCCATCTCCAGGTCGACGACCTCCATGTCTAGATTTTCAAGGTCCACACCAGAGGGATGTTTGACGAGATAGCGCCTCAGAAGCTCAAATCCTTTGAAGTACCAACTGAAGAGCATAGTATTGTGCTCTTCAGTCTGCTGAAAGGCCTCAACAGCCTTAGCAGCAATTGTCTTGATCTTCTCCTTGGCAGCTAGAAGTTGTTCGTCCTTCTCCAGCGTTAGAGCGGGTGCGTCACCGACGGAGCAGC
The DNA here is from genome assembly GCA_028535165.1 of Quercus tomentella. Classification (NCBI taxonomy): domain Eukaryota; kingdom Viridiplantae; phylum Streptophyta; class Magnoliopsida; order Fagales; family Fagaceae; genus Quercus; species Quercus tomentella. The sequence goes on along the minus strand of JAPQVY010000001.1, from coordinate 23,259,807 downwards.
CTTGGGAGATCACCCCAAACTTCGTCAGAGGGAGTCTCCCAATCGTCCTCGGATAAAAAAAAGAACGAGGACTTCCAGCATCTGAAGGACGAAGGTAGATCCCAGATGATCCTAGTCCTCTCTCCCATGGCACCAGCTCATAATACCTATGCTCCTTCGACGGCTTTAAACGGTACAGGTAGACGAGCTCGTCCACTCTGATCATGTCTCCGCCCGTAGCGGCCAGCCATATCCCCATACAGTTGACCACTATCCTCCACGAATTGGGCAAAAGTTGCCCGGGAGCAATACTAAAGTGGCCTAACAGCTCCATAATAAAAGGGTAGATGGGAAATCTAAGCCCACATAGGAAGGAAGCCTCGTAGAAGCATACCTCCCCGGGGAAGAAGTGGCAAGCCCGTTCCTCCTTACAGGGTAGACGAACCCTAACCCTATCTGGGAACTGAAATCTTCCCTTAAACCTAAAAAGGGTATCGACGGCCAAATCGCACACCTCTTCAAAGGCGTGGAAAGCCCTAACTTCGCGAGGGACAGAGACGGCAGTATCCCCCTCCACGGGTTTGTCACTGGACGATAACCCGGTCTCTAACTCACTCCACCTCACCTCAGACATTATCCCTCATTCTTTCACCAAACTCTCAAACCAATTAATTGATTGACAAAGCAAAGGCAGCAAATTGACCAATGCAACGCCCAGACTATTACCCTCAAAAACAAAGTTTTCAAGGTATGGGAAAACACCTAAAGATCCCCCTAAGCGTGCAAAAAGGAAAGAAATTGAGTGGCAAGCTATCCTAACCTCAGAGCTACTAACCATGGAAAACTAGAAAATTGAGGGAAAGAGATGAATCCTAAAAACCCCAAAGACCAAAAAAAAAAAAGAAAAAAAAAAGAAGAAAAACAGAAATCAGAAATTTGTCATAATCTATGTCTATGCCGTAGAAGAAAAATAGAGAAGGGAAGAAAGGCATACCTCAAAAGGAAGATGCAGGGAACTTAGCCACTGAACGCACCGGCTCGGAGAAAATCACAGGAAATTTGGAGAGGAAGAAGCTCTGAGTAATGACTGGGAGTTGGGAAAAGTGAAGGGGAAAGTGAACAGTAGAGAAGTTTAAAAAGCTAGGCACAAAGAACTGAAAAACAGCGGGAAAACCAAGAGTCACACAGAGTGGAGCATTAATTTCACCCCTCAGGTCACGCAACGTAGCCACAACACACCCAGCACCGCCACTACACAATAAATGTGGAGGGAAATCCCAAGAGACATAAAAAAAAATAAAAAAAAACCTTTCGGCTCTTGGTGGCCGTCACCACAGGGACGACCAAGAGCCTAAGGGGCAGCTGATGAGACCGACGAACCCTTTGTCGCAGACTAGATAATCAAATATCCCTGTCAATGAGTCCACATCACTGACGAAGGTAAAGAAGCCATTCAATGCAGCCAATAATGCTTCAGACGGTTACAGGACTAGCTGTACAGACCGTTAAAGACCCATCAAAGCCTATATTACTCAGCATAAAGCGTTACCAAGATAGGCATTAAAACCACAATAATAGCCACAACGGCTAGGAGGAGTGGAAACATATATAAACCCCTTATAACACCAACACAAGGTACATACACACACCTAAAAGTACTCATAAGTGAATCTGATGTTCTCTGTATTTTCTAAAGGCTTCCTTGTACTGACTTTGGCATCGGAGACGTTGTGGCAAGCACCACACTGGTGACCACTTTGAGGGAGCCATCTACTGTATTTGCAGGAACACAAATGAGGACTCAGCTCCATCTGGACACACTCACAAAGACTGACGACTTGCACTTCATCAATATGGATTCCTTGAGCCCCTTTGATCATCTTTGATCATCTTTATGTTTCTTGAGTGAAGTTTTATAGCTTCTTGTACCCTTTTTCAATCATGACAAAAATGGGGAGAAAATGTGGTTTCTTTTTAAGATTCTACATGTTAGGGGGAGAAATACATGCCTTTGTAAGGGGGAGTTGTGTTTCATCTTGTTAGGGGGAGTGTTTACCTCATTGTTGTTTTAGGAGCTTCTTTTAGCTTCTTGTACACCGATCTTGTGACCATTTTTACATATATTGTGCTTATCTTTGATAAATATATATGATGATGTATGTTTTCTTCACCTACCTCTATATGTGTTGTTTCTTTTTTATCTTTATACACATGTTTCTTTATGTACGCAATCTTTATTTCTGTTTCACACATGATGCCTTAATGAGTATTGTTTAAGTGTTTCAGAATGAAAGGTTGTGAAAGTCTATCTTGCCATGAACACTCTTCTTGCAAAGTTTTTCAAGAGTTTGTAGTAGGGATAGATTTATTTTGTAATACAACAAGTGGTTATGAGTTTAGTGATTTAAGACTTCTCTTCTGATTATTTGTTTTGTTGTGGTTTTGTCACGGATTGTCAAAGGGGGAGATTGTAAAGACATATTTTATGTAATTGGCTAATCCTTTGACAAAATACACTTTACTTGTAATTAGGTAGATCTAGAATGGGTTTAGTACATCAAGAAACATGTTGTTCAAGCCAAGTATTAAAGCCAAGTATTAAAGCCATGAAGATTGTACCAAGAACCAAGTGAAGAAAAGCTATTCATTAAAGTTCGACAGATACCTCAACAGAAACAGTATCTTTCGAGACTTAATGAAGAAAGCTCGACAAAAGCTTGACAGAAGCTGAATCTGTCGAGATCTACAAAATCAGAATTTTCAAATCTAATTTTCGGCTCATGCTGACATATATGTATAGGGTTTCTTTTCTCATAACCCTAGACATGTATAAGACTTATTTTAAAGGTCGTTATACATGGAGAACATATACAAAAAGTGACCTAGTGCCTTATTCTCTCTGCAAGAAGTTACTGCATCTTTTGCGCCTTAGGGCTTTGTAACCAAGTACTTCTTGATCTTCATTGTTGATAAAGTGAAGAACTTTGCAGCCAACAATATCTTCAAGTTTCTGGAGTTAGTCACATATTGGGATCCATGCATCATTGGTGGCGTTCATATACTAGAGAGTTCAGAGGTTTTGAAGCGGTAGAAGGTTTTTGCTGTAAGTTCATCTACGGGGATTGTAAAGTCTAGGGACAAAGGTTTTGTACTAGATCTGAAACTTCTCTTTACTATAGTGAATTGCTTTTCGAAAAGGTTTTCCCCTAAGTTTTTAACTGTGAAACTAGTTTGTTTCATTGGTTTTCCTAGGTCTTCATAGCTTGTCTTATTTACTATTCCGCTGTGCAAGATATTGATGTTTGTTTGTTTTAACAAGTTTTATTCATAATAAATCTAATTAACAACTTGGGTTTAAAACTTGTTAATTCTATCAACCGAAGTCTAAATTTCCCAACATCATCCACGAAAATTGCTACAGAAGCATAGACTATTCTTGAGACCACCCATGAAAGTACCAAGGCAGTGAAGACAGTTAGCTTCAAAGACTCACCAGCAGTTTTGAAGAAATAAGGATGGAGGAGGATGAGACCTTTGATAAGTTCTATGCTAAACTCAAAGATATTGTGAATTCTGCCTTCAATCTTGGAGAATCTATTATGGAACCCAAAATTGTTAGGAAAATCCTTAGGTCCCTACCTAAAAGATTCCATGCCAAGATCACTGTCATTGAAGAAGTGAAGGACATTGATCAAATTCCTTCGACTAAGCTTGTAGGGAACCTTCAAACCTATGAGATGGGATTAGGTAAAATGGGAAAAGGTGGAAAGAGTAGGAACATGGCTCTTAAGGGTATAGAGGAAGAGAGTGATGACTCTAAAGATGAAGATAAAGATGAGGATGAGGATGAGGACTTTACCTTCATAGCTAATGAGATTATCAAGCTTCTCCAATATAGGAAAAAGGATAAGAACAAAGCACCTAGGAAATCTGAATCCTCTAGGAAGAGCAAGAATGAGAAACCCCTCATCTAGTGCCATGAGGGCAAAGGTTTTGGTCATACGAGGATAGAGTGCCCGAACTATCTTATGAAGGAAAAGACCAAGAATTCAAAAGGTAAAGTGTTGGTTGCTACCTTGAGTGATTCTGAGAGTGATCTTTCTGATGAGTATGAGGATGAATGTGGTTATTATATGACTTTTACTGCCACAACCGATATGGTGATTGTGAAGAGTGCTGGTGACAATGAGGATTCTTCTGATGATGAAATACCCAAGAAGTTGACACTTCATGAAGCCTATGATAAGCTATGCACTGAATTTATAAAATCTAAAAAGACTTCTCATCTTATTAGAAAGGAGCTTAATGAGGTAAAAACTGAAAAAGCTGAACTGTTAGTCAAACTAGATGAGACTACAAGGTTAGTTGAGACTCTTGTTGTGGAGAACACCTCATTAGAAGAGAAGGTCAAGAATCTCGAGGTTGAGCTTAGTTAAGCTAGAACTTAAATAGAGAGGATGTCTAGTGCAAAGCTTGATGAGGGATTGAGTGCTCAAAAGCCTAGTTCTGATAAGACTGGCTTAGGATATGTTGTTTCCTCTAGCCCCTCCTCTTCCACGGCTTCTAGATCAAAGACTATCTTTGTGCCCCAATTTGATAAAGGTGATAAAGGTATGAAATCCAAAACTGATTTGGCTAATTCTAAATCTTTTATTAGACCTCACTCTAGGAAGTCTAGTAGTTCAAAAACTACTCATGTTTGTCACCATTGTGGTGTTTCTGGGCACATTCATCCTAATTGTTTTATGTTGTATTTCAAAAGCAAGTGTCCAAACGATCATAGGTTTCCTCTCAAGGAACTACACCTTTGTTTGGAGAATTATTAAAAGTCTTGAGTTTTTTTATTCAATTTCAAAAGAATTCTAATTCTTCTATGTCCTTTAGTAGACATACTAGGACACGTGCATTTTCATCTTCACGGCCAAAGACTTGCACTGTGTGGGTGAGAAAGAAGTCTAAGACTTAATTGTCTTTTTCTGTTGTCCTCTGTTTTAATTCTTTCTTTTTAAAGTAGGACTCTCTTTGCTTGATTTCTCATCTGCTTTTGGAATCATGCTTTCATGCATTTGCATCTTTATTTCATGCTTTCATGTTGTTTGTCTGTTTTTGTTTGGTTGTTTAGTCTTTTTATTTTTTCAAAATAAAAAAGAAAAATCAGAAAAAAAAAAAATACAAAGACAAAAACAGTGTGTTTGTGTATATTGGTACTTGTGTCCTTTGATGGCCATTGAAACAAAGTTTCTAAACTTTGTATCTCTTGTAACTTAGATGAGCATCTCAATGTACAACTACGCAAGTGAGCTTTGTGGCTCGTGGTTGTGATGAGTATGATTAAGATTGTCTCTTATATCTCATACTCATATCACTCTTTTTGACGGGAAGGACTAGAAAATCCTAAATGGCATAAATAACCATCTCACCACTAAAACCCGCCAATCATGAATAACATCTATGTGCTTAGGCACAGCAAAATTGGGATGTTTTAGCTTACATAAATGGGTATTTCTTCTCTCCTTTATATGCCCATGCATGCTATGCTTAAAAAAAAAATATGTAAAGAAAAAAATAAAAACAAAAAGAAACAAAATGCTTCTAAAATGGTTGCAAGCATGTTTCTATGAGATGTGAGAGTTATAGGATGTATCTCGAAGGTAATAGTCCTCATCAAATAGTTATGATTGTGTGTGAGTGTATTTGGTTTTCTCATATCTCAAATCTTCATAATAAGAGACACTTATGCACTCTTGCTATGTTTCACACACAACATGCAAATTCTTTGTTACTTTTGATACATGTTCAGTACAATATGATTTGACCATCACAAAGGATACATGTGTTATATATGCTTGCTAAACTGTCTTAACTTGTTTTTGAAAAACAAAATTGGTTAGACTTGTTTAGTATGTATGTGTGTCTTTTGATCTAGAAATGCTTTACATCTAGATTTGAGCTGTGTTTGAGTGCTTAACATGCTGCTTGGATGCTTGTTTGAGTAGCTATCTTGTTGCATTCATCTTGTGTGTTTTTCCTCCCTTGGAAAACCTTGCTTCTGTCTTCTTGACAGCTACTCGATACCTTCTCGACAGCTGCTCGATACCTTCTCGACAACAGTTCGACACAAGTTTCTTCTATCGAGATTTCTGGATTTGACCTCGATAGCTTATCGATAGCTAGGTTGATCCATCGAGCCAAATTTCTGTGCTCTTTGTCTTCTCGATACATTCTCGACAGATTCTCGATCCATTGAGATTTCTGAGTAGCTTCTTGATAGATTCTCGACACATATCTCAATCTATCGAGGTAATTTTATGTGCTCTTTGCCAGCTCGATAGCAGCTCGACAGCTTCTCAATATGTCGAGACCCTCTTGCATGCATTGTTTTTCACATGTTTTGCATCTTTCTATTATCTTGTCATCCATAACATCTTGTTTCATTACATTCATGCATTTATATGGATTCCTTGTGTCCCTTGATCATCTTAGATCATCTTTATGTTTCTCAGGTGAAGTTTTATAGCTTATTGTACCCTTTGTCAATCATGACAAAAAGGGGGAGAAAATGTGGTTTCTTTTTAAGATTCTACATGTTAGGGGGAGAAACACATGCCTTTGTAAGAGGGAGTTGTGTTTCATCTTGTTAGGGGGAGTGTTTACCTCCTTGTTGTTTTAGGAGCTTCTTTTAGCTTCTTGTACACCGGTCTTGTGGCCATTTTTACATACATTGTGCTTATCTTTGATATATATATATATATATATATATATATATATGATGTATGTCTTCTTCACCTATCTTTACATATGTTGTTTCTTCTTTATCTTTATATGCATGTTTATTTATGTACACAATCTTTATTTTTGTTTCACACATGATGCCTTGATGAGTTTTATTTAATTGTTTCAGAAAGACAGTTTGTGAAAGTCTATCATGTCGTGAACTCTTTTTTTGCAAAATTTTTCAAGAGTTTGTAGTAGGGATAAATTTATTTTGTAATACAACAAGTGGTTATGAGTTAAGTAATTTAAGACTTCTCTAATGATTAGTTGTTCTATTGTGGTTTTGTCACGGATTGCCAAAGCGAAAGATTGTTAAGGATATATTTTATGTAATTGGCTAATCTTTTGACAAAATACACTTTACTTGTAATTGGGTAGATCTAGGATGGGTTTAGTACTTCAAGAAATAAGAGTTCAAGTCAAGTATTAAAGCCATGAGGATTGGACCAATAAACAAGTGAAGAAAAATTGTTCATTAAAGCTCGACAGATACCTCGACAGAAATAGTATTTATCGAGATTTAAGAACGAAGCTCGACAGAAGCTCGATAGAAGCTGAATCTGTCAAGATCTACGAAATCAGAATTTCTAGATCTGATTTTTGGCCCTAGCTAACATGTATGTGTAGGGTTTCTTTTCTCACAACCCTAGACATATATAAGACTTATTTTAAAGGCCGTTACAGATGGAGAACACATGCAATTGAGTGACCTAGTGCCTTATTCTCTCTGCAAGAAGTTACTGCGTCTTTTATGCCTTAGGGTTTTGTAACTAAGTACTTCTTGATCTTCATTGTTGATGAAGTGAAGAACTTTGCAGCTAACAACCTTTTTCAAGTTGCTGGAGTTAGTCAGGTACTAGAATCCGTGCAAAAGGGTGGCGTTCATATAACGAAGAGTTTAGAAGTTCTAAAGCGGTAGAAGGTTTCTGATGTAAGTTCATCTACGAGGATTGTAGAGTTTAGGGACAAAGGTTTTGTACTAGATCTAAAACTTCTCTTTACTATAGAGAATTACTTTTCGAGAAGGTTTCCCCCTAGGTTTTTTACTATGAAACTAGTTTGTTTCATTAGTTTTCCTAGGTCATCATATCTTGTCTTATTTACTATTCCATTGTGCATAATATTGACATGATATTGATGTTTGTTTGTTTTAACAAGATTTATTCATAATAAATCTAATTAACAACTTGGGTTTAAAACTTGTTAATTCTATCTACTGGGGTCTAAATTTCCCAACAATTTTATTTAAATAAAATGATAATTTTATTTAAATATTGTGCTGACGTGGAAAATTGTGAGAGTTTTAGAGGTTTCGGTTATATATATATATATATATATATATAGAGAGAGAGAGAGAGAGAGAGAGAGAGAGAGAGAGAGAGAGATATATAGAGAGAGAGAGAGAGAGAGAGAGAGAGAGAGAGAGAGAGAAAGAGAGAGAGAGAGTAGTCACAGGCCCACTCGATGCGTGAGAACATACAACTATTTTGTAATGTGTTATAATGTATGATTTATTTTCCAAAATGTATTGGAGATATTATTTCTAAAATTATTTTTCATCTCTCTATATCTACAAATATATCATTCTATTATTTTGAGTTTTATTTATTTTTGAAAACCTTAAGTGTATTTGATTGATATTATTCCTTTTTTTTTTTTTTTTTTTGTGATAAAAGATAGAAATACTATTATTTTTTCAAGTGATCTATATTATTCAAACTTTTGTATAGTTTGTTATGGTTTTTTTTCTACAACTAAAATTTTTAAGTTCCAAAATTAATTATTTGAATTTCTCATTCTCTGAAAAAGATTATTATGATAACCAAACCTCATCACAAATTTAAAATTGATATTACTCAAATAATTTATAGACACATTCAAATACATAATCATGTAGATTGTATTTTGATATAAACTCAAATTCTCACTTCTAAAATATCTAAAAATTAACTCAAACCAAAACTATAAGAGGGATAGAGAGTACATGTGATAAATAACTCAAAAAATACACCACAAAAGTGTATCATCCAAAAGTAGAGATACACACACACACACACATATATCAATCTAAAGTAGAGTTGCTAGAGAGAATTAATAAGAGAGAGAGAGAGAGAGAGAGTAATCACCTTTTTTTTTGAAGAGAATGTGAGACAAATAACAAAATTATATAAAAGAAGATGAGTAGAAGAATATTCAAAAGAAAATGTATAGTTTTAAACACCAAATTATCCAAGTCATGCTATGTATTAGAATCATTTTAAATCATTCTGTAATTTCAAAGGATAACATGTAACCAAAATATATATATAAATATAAATATATATATATATATATTTATATATATAACAAAATCATATCAATCTCAAGTAGAGTTATACATAAAAATTCATCAATCTAAATTAGAAGTGTAATAAAGAGTTAAAAATCCATCAAAAGAAAGAATATATATATATATATATATATATATCTAGAGAGAGAGAGAGAGAGAGAGAGAGAGAGAGAGAGAGAGAGAGCATTCATCTTTTTATGTGAGAAAAATATAGATTGAATGGAAGAGAAAATAACAAATTTTTATAGTAAAAAAAAATGGGGAGAAAAAGAGTCAAAATAAACGGATGATGAATGGATGAAGAAATTATAAAGTTAAGGTATAGAGTAGTGGGGAGATAAAAAGGTAAAAGTAAGTAAATGTTGGAGAAAGAGTAATTGTAAAGTGGGAAATTAATATGGAGAAAAATAATTAAAAATGAGAGAGAAAATATTAAAAATAGGTTGATGATATGACGTTGATGTGGTTCAACAGAAGCACAGTAACATTAAAAGTTACGCTTCAACTTTTAGATATATATAAATATAGATTAAAAGAATAGAGAGAAAATTAAATTCTACATAATTTATATCTATATATATTATATCTAAAAACTGAAGCGTAGCATTTATTGTTACTATGCTCATATTGCACCAGCTCATCCGCCATGTCATTGATTACGTAATCATTCTTTTTCTTATTTAATTTTTATTCCTAAATTTTGTTGACAATATTAAACATATAAATATTTTTTTGAGAATATATTAAATATATGTATAGTTTGACTTTATACATTTATCTTGAGCGGTTTTAACTTTATATATAACTTTGCCTTTACACATTCATCTACTTTAATTTAGATATTATAACTAAGCAATAAAATCAATGAAGAATCTAAAATAAAAAAACAATGTCTATACATATCTATCTATACTATTATATAATAATGGAAGTTTTAAAATAAATTTTATAAAAGCTCTTTTTGTGTCATGTCATTAGTAGTCTTTTTTAATTTTTTGCAATTTTTACTTTGTTTAACCTTTCATCTTTTTCAACCATTGTCTTCTTAGTTCAATTTTTCATCTTCTCCAATTATTGGCTTCTTAAATTTTTCATTTGATTTCCTTTATAAATTTTTAAATTTTCTCCTTTATATCTTCATAAATTCTACAATTTCACTTTTTTGAACCTTTCATCTACTTCCACCCTTCCAACCTTTCATCTTCATAAATTCTACAGTTTCACTTTTTTGAACCTTTCATCGGCTTTTACTCTTCCTCTTCCAACTTGATTTTCTTATAAATTTCTTTTACTTCATTTCCACCTCTCTCCCCTATTCCTTCCAAGTTGTTCATTGCAAAAAAGGACAATTCTCTCTCTCTCTCTCTCTCTCCAATTTTGTCTCTTTTGATGCTTTTTTTTTTTAATTTATTTATTTATTGTTTCAACCACTTTTTCCCCCATAATGGTTCTTTTTGTTATTGTTGATTTAATTGTCACTTTACATTTATTTCTCTTTTTGGCAAATTTGTATCGACTTTTATGCATATTTAGGTATTTTGGTATTCCTATTCCCGATAAAAAAAAAAAAATTCCCTTTTTTTAGTGATTCAATTAGATGTTAAATTATGAGACTTTACTAAGTTTTGTTTACTTTTAAATCATTTTATGTGAACAAAACTGTAGTTTTTGTAGAGAAAGTACTCTTAATAATTGTATTAGAAATACTCTATAGTGCCACTTTTAGCTTTCGCAATTGTATTTTCATTATTATTTTTGTTATTGTTGTTGTTATTATTATTAATTATTATAATGATGCACATAGAAACTTAATTATGAGATTTTGCTAACAATTGTTTATTCTATAATCTTTTTGAGTGGACAAATTTGCAGTTTCCGCAGAGAAAATAATCTTAATAGATTATAAATAAAAAGTTATTTTCCTAATCGATGAAATTAATCATTGTTAAGCAATGATTGATATGACATTTTGCAAAACGATGATTGATGAGACATTCTTTTTTTTGCAAAGTATCTTCATATATGCATGTTTTGATTCGATGTATTTTTATGGATGTATTGAGATAAGTAATATATTCAAGAAAAGAGATCATGATTATATTTTGTATACTTCAAAAGAGATAGATTGGTTTGGAAGTAAAGATAACATTAAAATAGGATGCTAGAAGTTGAAATTTATTAATGGTGGGAAAAAGCTATTTTTCTCATTCTTTTCTAAATGTCATAATTGGAAAATTTTAATCCACACTCTATTCTATCACTAGCAAATTGGCTCATAATATGAATAGATGAAAATAATCTTAATATAAAAAATATATATATAATTCTTTATTTATAGGGAACAAAAAATTCATTACTTAAAAAAAAAAAAAAGACCCTTGCCCTTTGTTGGTTTCGTAAATAGTTATATAAAAAAAGAAAATTTCTTAGTTAATAGTTAAATACATTTAAAATGAAATTCTCTTATGTGAAAACACTATGTTAGTCCTAATATATAATTTAATGAATACTTTAAAAAATAAATTATATATTACATTTTATTTTAAAATAATTAGATATTTTCGTGCATCACACGGATTTGCGACTAGTAATTTTTAAAAGCAATCAAAGCACTGACGAGGTATATAACTTTTCAAGCATTGCTATACTTTCAACACTTTTATATTTATTCATTTTATCAATTTATTTTTGAGTAATCAAATTACATGTTTAAACTTAATGTACATAGATTTAATTAATCTATTGAATTTCTTGATTTCAATCTTGTTCTTAATCTTGCCCTCTCTCAACTAAAATCCTGACTCCATCACTATGAATAATTGCATGATTGTCACAAATTCACAATACATAATCATAGGCAATTGCACAATAAAACTCAATTCCTTTATAAGTTGCTTGATTCACATGAGTTCACATGACATATGGGTATGATTCTCCATATTTAGCCATTTTCACTAGAGCGGGACACCACACTTTCTTTCTTACCTTTTCATGTGATCAAGTTCCCACCTAAGAAAAAGCAACATCCTGTAGTAGATCACATATCTGAAGGTGATATTGTCCAATCCAAAGTTATAAAGGCCTATATATACAAGCGAATGTCATAGCTATATATAAGAGTCCACATTTGGGATGACCTTAAAGATATTTCACAATTCGAAGGATAGCCTCCCACGGGGCCGGCCCAAGTGTTTCGGAGGTCTAAGGAGAAATCTTCAAATGGGGCTTTTATGTTATCGCTTAAATAATATTTAATTAGCATTTTATATAATAATTTTTTAAAAATTCATTCTTTTTAATTTTTAATATGATTTTTTTTTTTTGAGAAAATGCTAAAGTTATAATAAATTTTACTACAGACTGGTGTTGTAATGAATGTGATCAATGACATGAGGCTTACAAAAATACTAGAAATATTATAAAATTTACAGAATTTTTTTTTTTTGAGAAGGATAAAATTTACAACATGAGAATTATAAAGATATATCACCAATCACAAATATTCATTCAAAAATGCATTCAATAGTTTGTTGAAATCTACCTATCACATTCATTGTCACATCAAATTATAAAAGTTATGAAGACTACCACGCACCCTTGGTGCAGTGATCCCTCCACAACTATAAGTTCTTGTGGGGTGTGGGGGGCAATAGCCGAGATTTAAGTCTCTAGAAGAGAGTTTCGCACACATATACACTTAGATTAGGCTAGAGTAGAATTTTTATCTTGTATAAAAATAATTAAATAAATAAAAGTTATGTGGTAAAATTTATAGTATTTTTAACATTTTCCTATTTGAATTACTTGTGATTAGTAACATGTCTATTTGTAAGACCTATTTATTTAAATTTGTCTTATCTCAATCTCTAGCATTACTTAATTCTTTGAGCCTTCTTAATAGTGAAAAAAAAAATGTAAACTAAAATGTTTTAATATCTCCCAAAAATATTTATATATAAAAAAAATAAAAAAAATTTGCTCAAATTTGGGGCCTTCTCTAGTAAGGGGCCCCTAGGCAATGACCTAATTGGCCTAAGCCTAGGGCTGGCCCTGGCCTCCTAGTGTGGAAGGTGTGGCATTGCCATGCACATCTTACTACACTAAGAGCAAATGATATACTTGGTCAAGTGATGGTGAGGTCTTTGCATAAGCTAGCAACTACCCAAGATCCACACACTCAACTTGTTTAATAGTTGAGTCAAAACTTAGGCTTAAACTTTGATCATTTGCATACTAAATGAACATAAACAATTTTCCACCCTCCTTCGAGCTGTACCTAATCTATTCACAAACATGTCAATTCATTTATAACCCTACAAGCATTCCAAAGTAGACATGACAAATGGGTTAGATCGATTGGGTTCATGTTTAGGTTCGACTGGACCAAATTCGAGTTAGAAATGGGTTGTCTTAAACAAGTTGCAAACCCTATGTCCCATACTCGAACTTTTAAGGGTTGGGTCAACTCAATATGATCCATACTTTTTTCACATGCCAAAAAAACAAAAAAAAAACATGATCACATTGTCATTGTATTCCTTTCAATACAAATAAGATAAAGAATAATGAAAATAATAAAACATGAAAGCTAAAAAAATACATAAATTTGTTAGTTTACATAGTTCAATGTTTCACTAATATCATCACCACAAAAAAACACTAGATGCTATGGATCATATTAAGAGATTTTACCAGTTAAACTAATTGGAGCCCACAAAATATGAAATAAATTTTGTAGGTACTCAAGAATTTTTGCCTTTGGCTTTGGCTTTTTTGGCTTGATTGCCTTGCCTTGCCTTGGCTTGAATTCTTTTTGTCCCACATTGGAAAGATCTCTTTCCTCTTTCTATCTTATAAGGGATGAACCAATGGAGTTAGAGTACCACTAGTTTGGTTAAGTAGTTAGATTTCCTACAAAGATAACTAACAATATAAAAATTTATGTATAAAACATAACACGTTAGGTATAGAAAAATTGGTCAATAATTATGTTAGTATTTTCATCTAAAATACAAAATTTTAATATACAATGAAGACACGTCCAAGTCTAGGCCCTTCCAACTGCAAGTGATGTTGGGAATTTTTGTTGTTGTTGTTGGTGGACACTATTTGAATTATTATAATACCCTAATTCTTTAAACAATTACAAGTAGTTAAGTAAAAGAGAGAAGAAAGAAAAAACAAAAAGCAATAGAGAAAATCCCTTGAAAAAAAGGGTAAATTCGTTAACCCATGAGTCCAACCCAATTGAACCCGACATGTTTATTCAATTTTTCATACAAAAAAATTATTGGATGCTCCAAGAGTATGATAACTTACTCCTTATTCTTCTTACATTCATGGTGAATTTTATCATGAATTTAATTATTAGGACTTATTAAGAATATGAGAAAAATAAGCACCATGTTACCATATTTTAAGAACACTTAGTAATTACTTTAAGGTCGGTAAAATCCAGATTGTTTTGCCTTTTTTTTTTTTTTTTTTTTTTTGTTGTTTTTCTAATGGGTTGAAAAGTCCCTATCCATATCAATATATTTTTTCTTTCGAGTTTGAAGGGCTAGTGGGTTCGATTTTCGAACGCAATTTTGCCAAACAATAAGAATAGCAATTGGCATAGGGTGCTGGTGTGGTGTACAGAGAAAATATAAGGCAAAGTGGCTAGCCCTTAAAACTTAATAAAGGATTTTTTTTTGTTCTCCCTTTTTTGCTGAATACTTAGGGTTTATTTGAGATCTGCTTATTTTACTGAAATTGAAAACTTTTTGTTAAAAGTACTGTTTTTTGCCTTGGGAAGTTGAGATAGTTAGCCAGATTCAGGTTTGCACGGTTGGGGAAGAGGATGTGCTTATTTGGCCGTTGACGACAGATGGTGAATATAGTGTTCGGAGTGCCTACCACTTTCTTGTTGCTGCCGAGGACAGTCTTGTGCCTAGCTCATCCTCATTGGTTCATGACCATTCTGTTTGGAAGAAGATTTGGAAGATGAAGGTGCCTAATAAAATCCGGCATTTTATCTGGCGCGCAGCAAAAGACTCGCTTCCTACAAAGGTGAATTTAAAGGCTCGGCATGTACCTGTAGATGATGTCTGTAAGGGGTGTAGGGATTACTCGGAGTCGACTTTGCATTTCCTGTGGCTTTGTGATCAAGCACGGGCTGTTTGGATGTCAGGTCCGAAGTTCCAGTTTTTGATTCGGAAAGGATGCAAGTCGTTTGTGGAACTTCTAGAACATTTGTTCAGGGAAGGGACGGGCTTATAGGTGGCTGTGTTTGCCACAATTTGTTGGTGTTTGTGGGAGCGGCGAAACCGGATCAGAGTGAGACAAACTTCATGGCAGATTCACGAGATTGAAGACCGGGCGAGAATGATGGTCCGTGAATTCTGGGAGGCCAATGATCAGGAGCAGTAAAGGTCTGTGCGTCGCCCTCTTGCTCGTTGGTCACCTCCTCCTGATGGCTCCTACAAAGCTAATTTTGATGCTGCGTTATTTGAAGAGTTGCGTTGTGCAGGACTTGGTGTTGTGTATCGTGATCATTCAGGCCAAGTTATTGCTGCCTTGAGTCAGAGGATTGGTCTTCCCTGTACAGTGGAGATGGCTGAAGCCTTGGCTGCCAGACGAGCTATGGAGTTTGCTAGAGAACTAAGCCTTTTTGATGTTATTTTGGAGGGTGATTGTTTGCGGGTTGTGCAAGCTTTAAATGCTTCTGGTGGGTGTAAGACTCTGTATGGCCATGTGGTCAATGAAACTAAGAGGTTAGGGGCTACTTTGAGGCATTGTAGTTACCAGCATGTTGGTCGGGATGAGAATAAATTAGCTCATTGTTTAGCTAGGAGAGCAGTTTCAACTGCAGATACTGATGTTTGGGTAGAAGATCTACCTGGGGATTTGGACGCTGTGTTCCAATCCGACTTAATTAGTTTGCTATCTTTAATAAAACTACGCTTATATTCTTCTCAAAAAAAAAAAAAAGAAAGTAAAAGTTAGCTGAAATAGTATAGTGGGACCAATGAATAGTACTAAAAAATATAGTAAAACCCATAAATAGTAACAAAAATAAATTAAATAGTAAAATAAGCTGATATTTTTAATTTAGAGCTAAACACACACTTAAATAAAGGAAGTTGATCTATACGGATTGTGAGATGTGGTGTGGATGCAAGCACAATTTAAAATGTAGGCTGTAGCCTTTAAAATTAAAAAAGAAAAGGAGTTTTGGCGGGAGTTCACTTTCATTTTGGCACACAAAAATATTCTCACAGGCTGTAGGAGTAGGATCAGCCCCCAAACAAACAGTCTCCCACTTTCCACCTACAGAAAGATTAGAAACCCTAGTTCAAAATTCAAATCCCACATCTCCTCAGAACCTGTTGGTGAGAGGAGAGAGAGAGAGAGAGATCAATGGGTGGAGAGGATGGTGCGAAATTAAGCGTAGCGAAGAGGTCGTACCAGAGCGCCAAGGCGGAGGGTAATCGGCAGGAGGAGGCCAGGTGGGCGAACGTGATTGCAGACATCCTCAAGCAAAGAGGCGAGTACGTCACCGCCCTCAAGTGGCTCCGCATCGACTACCACGTTTCCATCAAGTACTTGCCTGAGAAGCACTTGCTGCCCACCTGTCAGTCCCTCGGCGAACTCTATCTTCGCCTCGAGGACTTCAATCACGCCCTCATTTATCAGGTCTATATTGCCTCTCTCTTCTCTTCTCTTCTTTTGTATATGTTTCAGAAAATCTGTGAATCATTACCTTAGCTGAGTCGATTCAATTCCCGTCTACCTCAAAAATCAATTCGTGTCTTGGCTTGATGATTTAATAAAGAGTAATCATCATTAGCTGAGCTGATACAATTATACAGTTAGTAATTAAAATTTGAAATATTTATATTTATTTTAATATAATATAATGTTTTTGGCTTTAGAAAAAACATTTAGAGCTTGCCAAGGATGCCAATGATCTTGTTGAGCAGCAACGGGCCAGCACCCAACTCGGTCGTACTTATCATGAAATGTTTTTGAGATCCGATGTTGACCATTTGTCTGTTCGGAATGCTAAAAAGTATTACAAGTCTGCCATGAAGCTTGCGGAGACGCTTAAGAGGAATCCGCCTGATAAGGATAGCAAATTCCTCAAGGAATATGTTGATGCACATAATAATTTAGGTTTGGTTGAAATGGATCTTGATAACTTTGAAGAGGCCTTGAAAATATTAAGTGTAGGATTAAAGATTTGTGATGAGGAAGAGGTGGATGAAAATGATGATGGGCGCAGCAGGCTGTACCACAACCTTGGAAAAGTTTACATGGACCTCAGGATGTGGGTTAAAGCTCGAGAAAACATTGAGAAGGACATAATGATCTGTAAGAAAATTGGGCATTGCCAAGGGGAGGCAAAAGGGTACATCAACCTTGGTGAATTGCATTATCGGGTTCAAAGGTATGAGGAGGCACTTCGTTGCTACCAGAGAGGACTTGATCTGGCAAATTCCATGGAAGATGAGGATGCTTTGGTTAGGCAAATTGATGATAATATTGAAATTGTTAAAGAAGCTATTAAAGTAATGGATGAACTGAAGAAAGAAGAGCAGAATCTTAAGAAGTTGACAAGAGACATGGTCGTTGCGAGAGGAACTCCACGTGAGAGGAAGTGTTTGTTGAAACAGTATGCATCTCTTGATTGCCTCGCAGAGAAATCAAGAACGATATTTGATTGGTTGAAGGTACATACTCTGCTCCATACACATTTTCTGTCTTTCTGCTCTTCTCAACAGTTAGACGAGTCTTCAGCAATAAATGTTGTATTTAAATTTGTTGGATAGTGTCACATTTATTTTCTTATTTGAATTGGGGTTGTAAATTACATGCTTAGCTAGATATAATCTTCCACAAACATTATCTTCGATAACTTTATTGTCTCCTCTCAACTAATTGGGTTTGTATGTATGTCAAGACTGATGCAATCAGTAAGTAGTAGGAAAAACAAGATTTGATTACCAAATGATTCAAAAATTGTGGTTTAGTTTCAATGTGGGGTTTCTTGTTACCTTTCATAGGCTACTTTAGTTGTTACTGAGTCTTAATATTAAGTTTCTTTTGGTTAGAAACTTGTTGGGTCAGTTTTAATAAAGTATACTAAAATATGGGCAGTTTGGTAATTTCCAGATTTTTATAGATTGTGCTATAGTGGGCTGTGCATGAGCCATTGGTCTTATTTTATGTTTTGAGCCATTTTCCATTTTGTTTAGAAGTCCTAGTCTTTCTAGGAAAAAGGTTATTTAGGACCAGTTTGGCTTACCTCTAGTGCACCAGTGCCAGATGGGCATGACACGTCTTAAAATGGCCATGTGTCGGCTTGGTGTCCTGTTCAGTGGACATGAGCATTGAATGGAAGCCTCACCCATTTAGGAGTCCTAGTCCTTCTAGGAGTAATAGTGACAATAGAGCCTTTATGTATTCAATAGAGATAGAAATAGAGAGATTGATGTACTCTTGCCACTCTGTTTGAGTGGCAGCAGGTGTATTGCTCTAATGTTGGTTCAGGTTTAGACTTTCCGACCTTTTTGGACAGTTTCTTTCCTGAATCTTGGGACTGTTTTGTTTTGTTCTTTTTCTTTCATATACTCTTGCTTTTCTTCTCCTTTGGAGTGTCCTTAGTATACTCCCTGTGCACTTTGGCCTTGGCTTTTTTTCTTCTTTTTTGATTTAAAAAAGTTTCTTTTCTTACTGATTAAAAAAAAAGAAAAAAAGAAAAAAAGAAACCGAGGTGTGATTGTCTGGGGTTTATCTTGCTTTCTTTCTCATTCTATTTACTGTTTTAGCACTAAGCATCCTTCAAACTTATTCAAGATCCAATCTTTTTATTACCTAAGCCTACCTAAACCCTTAAACATCAATCCCTATTCAAGATCTCATCAAGGACTGCAATTTAGTGCTGAAGTCCTAAGGATCCTACATGACATTTTGCAGTCTTGCAATTTTGTTTTTGAAATACTTCAAAAATTCAACGGTCCATTATTTTAATTGGAATGTGTTGGCTAAGATAATGAAACGAATACTGCTTTGAAACTTGACCAGGTTAGATGGGAATCTTGGTCTTTGTTTGGGTGTGGGAGTGTGATGCTGATAGGCAAGTCTCCGTAAACTTTTTCAAAGTTGAATGCAGTTGGTGTAAGATGAATGTAAATGAAAAAAGTACATATCCCTCTCCCCCCACCAGCCCTGCGCGTGGTTTCTTTTTTCTTAAATCTTTGAGACATATTGCAAATAAACTGGATTTACATGGCAAGGGAGTATTGCATTCATATTTATGCTACACATAAACAGTGCTTGATACATCTAACAGGCAATTGGAAGTTATGAATATTACCAAAGACTACATTATAGATTCTTGTACAATTTAATGCGGCTTTATTTCTTATTCAAATTTTATGTTTAGCTTTGTGAATATGCGAAAAGGAAGAAGAGAGTTGCAAGTGAACTATGTGACAAGGAAAAGCTGAGTGATTCATTTCTGGATATTGGAGAATCATACCAGAAACTCAGAAAATTTGACAGATCCATTAAATGGTACAAGAAGAGTTGGGAAATATACAAGTCAATTGGCAACTTGGAGGTAAGTTGGTGTTTTGTTCTATCATCTTCTAACATATGAGACACATTAATTATTGTTTTTCTTAGATAAGGAGTAGCATGGAACTTTACTTGAAATCATTCTTATGATATATTTGTATGTGACCTTAGTAATAAAGTTGTACGTTTAATTTTAGTTGCTTAAATTTCAGTAATAGTGATTGTTGTATAGGATAATTATAGGCATCACAATTAAAGTATATGGGGGCAGTTCTGTCCATGGACGTGCTGTGTATTTGTTGATTAGTGAATTTTCACGCTTGAGTTGATATTGATTTCAGGGGCAAGCATTAGCAAAAATAAACATTGGTTATATTTTGGACAGTGATGGTAATTTTACAGGAGCACTAGATGCATTTGAAGAGAGCTACAGGTAATTATCTATACACACACACACAGATATATATGTGTGTGTGTGTGTGTGTGTGTGTGTGTGTGTTTGTGTGTGTGTAATAGGAAAGTTAAGAAACATTTGTATTAATTAATTCCTAATCAGCATGAGTAGTCAGAAGAGGAGCTTCTTTCATGCTGGGCAAGCAAGCCTAGATGTTTCTGACACATCTGGAACTATTTTGATCTTGTTTGCATCACCAAAATGAAACATATTCAATATTGTAGAGACCCAAAAGGGGGTCTTGCAATCCATGGAATCCCACATCTCCTAGGGAAGCATATAGGGATGTGTTTATAAGGAGTGACCTCCCATTAATGTGTAGAGGCATTTTTCCCCACTACTATGTGCTTTGGGGGAGAACAAAACCGTAAGGGAGTATGGGTTTCAAAGCGGACAATATCTACACAGTTGGAGTGGGGTCGTTACAAATGGTATCAGAGCCACTCCCTAGCCAGAAGTGTGGGGTTGTTACAATATGATATGCATGTCTTCAGGCAATGGGCAATGCTGTTTTATTGTTATAATATGAAAGACTAATTGCTACAACAAACAAATTACAAGTGTATAGTAGTTCTTGTACTGTGGCAGTGAGTGTATGTTAACATAGATCAGTAAATAATCATAAAATAGCAATCTGTGGAAATATAAGTTCTTTATATTTCCATACTCAAACTCAATTAATTCAATTATTGATCAATGCTTATTTAATTATTATTATTATTATTATTTATTTATTTATTTTTTGAAAAATAAGCATGGGTATTTATGTCAATTCATTATTTTTAAAAGCTGTAACAGTGCTCTAAAGAACTGTAACACTAAAGCTTGGAATTCCAGTTAAGCTTAAAGCTATTTTTTAACTTTAAGGAGGTTCATATTGCTTCCAATGTGGTGATCCATGAATGGACCAAACATATCAAGCCGTTGATATGTTCACGAAACCATTGTGCTAGACTTGTTATGTAACTTATTATTAATGAATGTGTATTAGGGTTAAAGTGCCTTTCATCCCTCAATAAAATTATTCAATTACTCTGCATAGATATAAATGGCATCAAATATATAAATTTGATCCTATTGCAAGGGAAACTTTTTCTTGCATATATGGATAATTTGGTGAAACCACACTATTAAATATATGATTAATCACTACACTGATTGAGCCTCCTTGAACTTTATGCTATTACAAGAATAATGCTCAATTTGGGGCACTAGTTGTGAATATTGACAAACCAGATTCAACCTGCTTTTGGCTGTATAGAAAGGATTAAGAACAGATGTCATCATGATCATCATCTTATGTTTAAGTGATTCTTATCATTATGATTGTGCTTTATATTCATCCAAAGATATGTAATTAGAAAAAAAAAAAAAAAAAAGATCTAGCAGCAATAGCAGTAATTAATCCTTAAATATGCACAAATGCACCATTGTTAACTTAAGAGGTCAATGTTGCTTTGTGCTCATCTAGTTTATCATGTATTGCAGGATTGCCATTGAAGCTAACCTTCCTTCTGTACAGCTTTCTGCACTAGAGAATATGCACTATAGCCACATGATAAGATTTGATAATGTTGAAGAGGCCAGGTAATTTGGATCATGCAATCCTCTTTAACCATATAGACTAGCCATTAATTTTCTGTGATGCTGGAGGTGAAGCTTTGCAAGTTTTGAAGAATATAGGCCAGAACATTGATTTAAATTATAGTAAACTTAACTTGAAGGGACAATTTTTG
Organism: Quercus tomentella; assembly: GCA_028535165.1. Taxonomy (NCBI): domain Eukaryota; kingdom Viridiplantae; phylum Streptophyta; class Magnoliopsida; order Fagales; family Fagaceae; genus Quercus; species Quercus tomentella. Next base: position 23,237,972 of record JAPQVY010000001.1, on the reverse strand, counting down.
GTAGTTCCATAAGCAAAATTAAGTTTTATGACCCTCCTTGGCCTTTTCTGTAAGTTTATTTATTTATCAAAAGAAACTATTAAGTACGGTGAATTTTTTAATGGGCTTTATACCACTTGGAAGTTATAATATTGCCTAAAGAAAGATGCTCCTGTGTAGGAGATTGCAGCTTTTAATTGACAAATTGAAGAAGTCAAAAGATAAAGAGCTTGAAACACATAATGTAGCAGAGGATTGCTGCTCTGAAACTTACACAGAAGGGAACTATCATTTGTCAGAAAGTAGGTCTGATGCATGCTGCTCCCCAGAGATGAGTAAATTGAATTCTAGCAGATCAAATTCTGTAGCCAGTGTAGAAGAGTTGAATGATGATGTACCTCTGATTTCTCTGCTTCGGCCCTCAAAAAATTCGCCCAAAATGAAAGCAGCTCAGTCAGAAAAGCACAATATTTCTACTCAGCCAGCTAAAGTTCTACCAAAAAGTTTGTCTATATCAACCAGCAATCAACAGACAGGTGTTGGTCGTAAACGTGCTCGTGTCATCCTTTCTGATGATGAAAGTGAAGTGCCATATGAGGTGGAGCGCTCAAAAGGAAGGCCTGATAAGTGTCCAGTAGAGGCTGTTACTACATCTGATGAATGTAGGTTTAAACTAAGAGTCCTAGTGACACAACACTTTTACAACATTCCCAAATCTGCATACGGTATATGTGGTTCATTAAAAAAAAAATTAAATTAAATTGCAGATTGTGGAGGGCTCACGTGTGAGATGGTAGGCTAATTTAGGAATGATGTGGATTTTTGTTGTGTCCCTAGCTTTATTGTTAAACTAATTTGTGCTTTGGACTTTTTACTGTACAAGCAGAATACTGAGCTGTATTTCTTACCTGATTGCAGTTAAGAGTAAAAGTAATTCAGCAAGTCATGATTACAAATTTCAGGTAAACAAGTCTCTTGCAATCCTTGATCAAAATTACTACCTCGTTCAAGTTGTTCTGTTGGTGTCTGGCGCTTAATCCTTTAGTTTGGCAGGAGGTCTCAGCAACTGCCTCCAAATGTGCCACCAGGTCCTGCAATCCCGTTAATATTGATGAAAGTGCTGGTTCATACCAATCGAAGAGTCCTAATGTAGCCACCCCAAATGGCAAACTGTTCAGATCTTCAAGTAGTGCTGAAGTTTTGATTGCATCTGATTTTGCTGCGTCTGGGTTTAAATGTGATATTGATCTCTCTGGAAACCTATTGCCTAAACATGATGCTTCCAATCTCAAGTTGCATACTTCTTGTGACGAACATGATGTGAGTGTTGCTAAAATTATGTGTACAAATGTATCTGAATAGTAATATGTGATTGCAATTTGTTGTATTTTGCTACCCAAAGGGTAGCGCAATCGGCTAGAGACCGCACCTCTTGAATTGAAGGTCACTAGTTCGAATCTCCCATCCTCTCGTCTTGGGGGCCAAAACTTATATAGAAAAATGTCATATTTTGCTAAACGGTCTTTCATACTGTTTGCACAGCATATTATTTGCAAGATTGACAAGGACCTGATACATTTAGAATCAAGCTTATGCATGGATGGTGATAATTTGAGCACTGAGGCCATGAAGGTTGAACTTGCATGCCTATACTACTTACAACTTCCCAGTGAAAAGAGATCAGAGGGTAGGCACTCTATTGAATATTACATGCTAGTATTTGCAAGTCATCAAATTTTTCGCATCTAAGGTGATTTTTTACTTGCAAACCTGTCTGATTTAAATTAACAATGAAGTTAGTTGCAATTCAATTATTTGTGAACATAAGAAAAAGTGGCAGAAAAATTTCAATTGTAGTTAAGATGACTAATGCATTTAACTGGATCCCTCAACATCTTGAGTGGTCCCCAATATGAGAAGGAGGTTTCAGATACTAGTATTTTAGTGTTTGAGATACGGTTGGCAGTGTATTAGAAAAGGAGGGACATATAGAGTTGCTATAGTAGATTGGAGAGATATAGTGGCACATATAGTGTTGCTGTAGTAACTTGGAGAAGCAAAAATGCTTTTTCTAATGGCATCTATGCTCAAATCATGCCTACTTTATTGTTGGGTCGACTGCTCCAATCACAAAGCTTGGCTTCCACACAATAAGCCTTGGCTACTTACTCTGTAAACGTTTGTATCTAAAGGAGACATATAAGTTTTTTGTTTCCCTACTGTCATACTTTTCTCTCTTGCGATGCAAATCAGTAGAAAGATTGAAAACGTGGTGGGTGCAGCCAGCAACTCACTATTGTACTTGTTCCATTGGTACTTTTATGTTGGTTATGATTTATTAATATGGTGGATTATTTTATTTCTCATTAGGTCTTTTGCCCATAATTCAGCAAATGAAATGTGGTGGAAGAGTTTTAGAATCCTTGGAAAAAATTGATACTCTTAGGGGTCATTTGGGAAAAGTCTTGCTTGAAGCATTCATCGATGGTACGTGTTACAATTGCTTTATTACATTTCTTGATGTTGTGATTCTTTTATTTTCATTATTTATTGTGATTATGCTTGATGATTTCAAATTTTTATCATTGATCTGAAGGAAAATGGGTAGTTGTTTGACATGGTTTTCAGTATTAGGTGTTACATACTAAATGTTAGTGCAATGGTGAAGTCTTGAGCTGTTGAGCATCAGTCTATTTAATTTTTGAGAATGGATACCTCTTGCCGAAATGCTGCATGTTAGGACCATATCGATGTAGGATTTACATGTGGTTGTGATAGGCTTAGGGAAAGGATTTATGTGTGATTGTGTAGGTTTAGGAGCATTTGTGAATTTTATGGTTTAGTCTTTAGAACCTTTTGAAAGAGGTGTTAGGGTTCAATAATTATTAGAGTTTTGTAGGGAAGCTAAAAGATTTGATTTAGGGTTGCAAAGTGGTAAGAAGACAGGAAATCAAATCTGCCACAATCAGTGAACAGTGCACATGCACATTATTTGGATAATGACATAATATGAGAGAGAGAGAGAGAGAGAGAGAGAGAGAGAGAGAGAATAGGGCTAACTTGCCTCAATATTTGATTCATTAACTCTGTCTTGATTGAGTACAATAACACACTTAACCTTCCTAATAGATTTAGAAATCCTATTTTGACTAGTAAGCCAAACCTTAATTGAATTGAACCGAAGTCCACCCATAAGGGCCTGATTATTATTAATAAATAAAACCCAAGGACCACAACTTACAATTATAGAACTAGAAAATTACTTTTGACTTTAGAATAGCCAAATAATACATAAACTAAGATACTAAAAACTTAATTAACTAATATGGACACATATTCTTGGACTTTGCCGTAACTTTAAGCATCCAAAGAGGATTTTTTTTTCCTTTAACGATGCTATGGTTGTGACATCACATATCTATGTAATGTGGTGAGAACTTCGATATAGTATAGAGGAAGCGTTTGAGAAGAAATCTCCATCAACAATCAAGATTCCAACTAGCAGAAGAAAATAGGATTGAAGTTGGAACACCAAAACATTGATCTCTAGGCTCAAAGAGCTCAAGAGATATTCAAATCTAAAATTTCATAGATTAGATTAAAAAAATATAGCCTACATTGGCCAAAATAGGCTATATATAATGGTGTCTAGTAACCCTAGAATTTTACCGTTCATCTTACATATTCCAATTAAATCCTAACCAACCAACTACATTAAATGTCAAATGCTAGTTTCATGAACTTTTAAAATACTCAATACATAAGACAATGCACTAATGGACCTTTTTGAATTCTTTTACATCAATTTTCCATGATCTATTGGAGTCTTGGATACTGTTGTTCATCATTTCTTTCTATGTCAAAGAACATCAAGAAATAGTTCCTTGGCCTTAATATGCCAATAAGAACTTGTTCATAACAAACTTGAGAACTTTCCTTCAATTCATAACATTAACAATCCATGTAGAATAAATTATCATCATTTGGTATCATACAACTTTGTTCTAAAAATTGGTTCAACCTTGTTCTTCCATCTCTTGGATCTTGGTGACCTAAGCTTCACTCTATAAATTCTTCCTAAACACAATCAAATAAGATTCAAAATTTATGCCAATAGAAGAATTATTAAAAATCACATCGTTCCAAGTGAAAATATCCATCTCGTCTAAGAAATTTCTCTTTAGAATTTTCATCAAACACTAGTGGGTTATTCAAATCAATATGTGTATGCAAACATTCTAGATCCAAAGAACACTCTTAGGACTTGCATGGTGGTGTGCATAACCCTCTTGAATAGTTTCTTTGATATGTGTTGAAATACACGCCTTTAATTTGATGTACATATAGTATATACTCCCTGTGTGCTTGGAATCCACATTTTATTCCTATTAATAAATATTTTTTTTGATAGGTAACGAAATTTTTTTTTGATAAGTAAGAAGAGAATATTATTAATAAAAGAAAAGCAAGAAAAATACAAGGAGTTCACGGTAGTGAACGAAGGAAAAAGGAACATAAAGACAAAAGCAGCCCCTAATCTATTCTAATAGATGAAAGAAAATCCATAAGGGTAGAACAATCTGAGAAACCCCAACAATGAGACCAATCAAAGAGGGTTCGTTGGCAAAGCTCTAATAACTGAATCATAGTTTTTCCCTCATCCTCAAAAGACCGCCGATTTCGTTCGGTCCAAATGGTTCACAATAAACAGCCTGGAACCAAATTCCAAATATCAAAACTATGCTTCCCAAGCCAATTATACCAACAAAATAATAAGTCCACAACAGAACCGGGCATGACCCAATCAATCCCAAATAGCCGAAGCATATACATCCACAAAGAATGAGCCATCAAACAAAAATGTAACAGGTGATCCACAGATTCCGCATTACAATAGCACATACAACAACAATTCGCCAAAGGGCAACCACGAAGCATAAGGTTATCCAAGGTAAGAATCTAACCATGAGTTGCTGTCCACGTGAAAAAAGCCACCCTTTTAGGAACCTTAGCTTTCCAAATGCCCTTCCAAGGGAAAGTGGAAGGAGCTGCATTTCGAATCAAACCCATAGAAACGAAAAAAATTTTATTAAGAAAAAACAAGCCATGCCGAGTACATTGGGGATGTACTGTAGGGGCAAAAATCAAGAACCAAAACTACAAAGATCAAGTAAAGTGGGAAGGGAAAAATAAGAAAAATGCAATAAAGCCACACTCCAAACAAGGAGAGTATGCAAGAAAAAAGACTTAATCTCTAACAAGGACCGCTCACATCCTTCAAAACATCTAGCATTCCTTTCTCTCCAAATACACCACATCAAGCAATGTGGCACAAGTCTCCAAAAAAAAAAAAAATATTGCGATGTCGCCTGAATTTACCTTGCCAAGACTCAAACAACTCAACTACCTTAAGAGGCATAACCCAATGGAGTCCAAACAAACAAAACACCAAAGACCACAGCTCATAAGCTATTGGGCAATGAAGTAGAAGATGATCCACCGACTCCCCACACCTCTTACACATATAGCACTAATCAAGAACAATAATACTTCTACGAAGGTTATCAGTTGTAAAAATCTTCCCTAAAGAGGCTGACCATGAAAAGAAAGCCACCCTTGGAGGGACCTTTGATTGCCACACCAACCTCCCAGGGAAGGAAAGAGCAGGAGGGTAGAAAGAAAGATAGAAACTTCTAACCTCAAAATGCTGACTCCTTGCTGGCTTCCAACAAACCTTATCAGGGTTAACCCCTTGCACTTTCAAAGAGTAAACAATGGCCATAAACCGATCAAAAGAGTCTTCTTCCCAATCTTGTGGTGCACGACGAAATTGAAAATTTCAATGAATCCTTCCACCAGTCCAACACATAACCTTCGCCACTGAAAAGTCCCTTGCGCTACTAAGGCAAAAAAGACCTGGAAAAGCTTCTTTAAGGGCACAATCCCCACACCACACATGCTTCCAAACTTCACTCTAGTACCATCACCTACATCATACTGTTAGAGTTTAGAGAAGTTCAACCAGCCATTTCTAATAAACCTCCAGAGGCTAACACCATATGCACTTGTCATATTTTTCGTGCACCAACCACCCCAATCATTCCCATATTTCGCTTCTATAACCCTCCTCCATAACGCATTTGTCTCTAACCCATACCTCCACAATCACTTGCCCAATAAGGTAGAGTTAAAGCTTCTCCATCATCTTATACCTAGCCCTCCAACCTACATTGGCTTACAAACCTTAGCCCATTTCATCAGGTGTAACTTAGAATCACCACTAATATCACTCCAAAGAAAATCTCTTTGTAATTTCTCCATGCAATTAGCAACCTTCCTAGGTATAGGGAGTATGGAAAGGAAATAAGTAGGTAAGGAGGAAAGAGTACTTTTAATAAAAGTTACCTTACCCTGCTTAGATAAATGCAGCCTCTTCCACCCTACTAGTCTTCGTTCCATTTTCTCTAATATTGGATCCTAGATTGAAAACTCCTTGAATTTAGCCCCCAAAAGAAGTCCCAAATATTTCAAAGGGAAGAATGCCTACAACCCAATAGCCCCACCAACACATCCAAATTACTTACCTCACCAACTGGTACCAACTCTGATTTCCCCAAATTAATTCTTAGCCTTGAAACCTCCTCAAATCTATTCAGAATCCCCCTTAAAGTAACCAACTGATAAGGATCAGCATCACAAAAAATAAGGATGTTATTTGCAAATAACAGATGAGACACTACCATCGATGAAGTAGGAGTAGAACCTACAGAGAAGCCCGAAATTGTCCAGCAGCTGTAGCCACATCCAACATATGGCTCAAAGCTTCCATAACTAAATCAAAGAGCAACAGAGATAGAGGATCCCCTTGCCTAATCCCCTAAGAGCTTCCAAAAAAAATTAAAGGACTCCTATTAATCAAAATGGAAAATTTAACAATTGAGATGCAACACATAATCAATTTTCTCAACTTGTTTGAAAACTCACAACATTGCAACATATACATTAGAAAAACCCAATTCACATAATCATATGCCTTCTCCACATCCAACTTACACAACACCCTGGAATCCCTGTCTTCAATCTACTATCAATACATTTAGAAGCAATTAACACGGAATCCAATATTTGTCTACCTTTTACATATGCATTCTGAGAACCTGAAATAAGCCTATATGCCATCCTTCGGAACCGATTAGCCAACACCTTTGAAATAATATTGTACATCCCACCAACTAAATTGATTGGCTTGAAATCCTTGATCTCCACAGCATCTGCCTTTGTAGGAATAAGGGCAAGAAAAGCAGTATTAAGATTCTTCTCAAATACAGCTTGAGTATGAAAGTTCTGAAAAACTTCCATAATCTCAACTTTCAACATGCTCCAACGAGACTGGAAAAAAGCCATGGAAAACCCATCTGGGCTAGGAGCCTTATCGCCATTAAAACCATGGATCACCCCATACATCTCATCCTCATTAAACGGCCTATCTAACCAAATCGCATCCTCCTAAGAAATTCTAGAGAATTCCATGTCATCAAGTATAGGTCTATTAACCACATCTTCAGAATAAAGTTGCCTATAGAAGCGAAAAATACACTCTACTATGACCTCCGGGTCTGAAGAGAGCTCTCCATCCACCATAAGCCTATTTATAGAGTTAAATCTTCAGTGGGAATTGGCTATACAATGTAAGAATTCCGTATTCCTATCTCCTTCTCTAACACAAAGTACTCTAGATTTTTGCCTCCAACATATTTCTTCCAAAAGAGAAGCTTTTTCAAGCTCCCCCCGGATTCTTTCCAAATCTTGCTTCTCCTCCTCCGTTAGACCACGAATCTCCTCAATAGTTTCAAACTTACTAAGATCCTTCCACAACTGTTTTCCTTGTTCTTCTACATTTCCAAACACCTCAACATTCCATTTTTTCAAATCATTTTTCAACAACTTCAATTTATTTGCCAACACAAAATTTGGAGCACCTTGAAAATGATAAGAATCCCACTAGGAACTCACCCTATCCACAAAGCTTTCATCCTTAAGCCTCTTGTTCTCAAATCTAAATGGACTCCTACCCCTATGTTGGAAGGATCCACCCTCTAGGACAATCGGAAAGTGATCCAATAAAAGCCTAGACATTCTTCTCTGGCACATAGTAGGAAACTTTGCCTCCCAATTTGCAGAGAACAAAAATTTGTCCAACCGTGCCTTCAACTCAACTTCCCTAGAATTAGACCAGGTAAAAATTCCTCCTTCTAGTGGGATATCAATTAGACCTTGCTAAGAAATAAAACCAGAGAAATCATGCATAGCAGCTGTAAAAACAGTAGAACCAGCACGTTCGGAAGGAAATCTTTCCACATTAAAGTCACCTCCCACACACCAAGGAATATTCCACCAATTGCTTAATCCAAACAATTCCTCCCATAACAACCTTCTATCTCTCACTGAGTTAGGACCATACACTCCAGTAAATGCCCAGGCAAATTGGTCAACCACACTTTTAAACTTACAAGACACCGAATAGCTTCCCACTGCTTCCTCCACTTTATCTACAACCTGCGTGTCTCACATCAGCAACACCCCTCCAGAAGCTCCACAAGAACCTAAATATGACCAATCAACATGTTGGCCACCCCACAAACTGCGAATCACAGCTTTGGTTATCAAATCCAATTTAGTTTCTTGAAGACAAATAATATCAAGCCTCCAATTTCTAATCAGGTTTCTAACTCGAAGCCTTTTATCCCACTCATTTAACCCCCTAACATTTCAAGAAATAATCTTCAAATTCATTGATGTACCACAACAGCCCTCTCACTACTGACACTTCTTAACTTAGTTGACACAAATTCAACATTCAAAGAGGTCATTAAATTCTTTAGTTCTCGCTGGCCCTTCTGTCCTGATGAAACCAGCTTCTTCTAATTACCTACGTCTTGTTGCTGCTTATTATTATTATTATTATTATTTTTTTCTGGCCTCTAAAGCTAATAATAGACCCATTATTTGCTCCTCAAAACCTTCTAAAGAAGTCCCCACAGATTTCCTAAATGCCTTAATCCTATTAGTTACCCACAGTAATAATTGATTGCTATCAACATTCTCCTTACACCCAAGCTCCATCCCAGTATTACACTCAATTTCCAACAGAATTTCTGTGGCCAAAGGTACCACAACTAAGGGCTCCCCATCTCTCTCCCAAGTCATTGACCTTTCATCAAATTCCTATAGCTCATCCTCTGACCCATTAAGACAAAGAACCAACCACCTTATCACGCTCCTCAGTCCAGCTAACAATTTTCCTATTCGTGACAAAAGCATTATCACTTGTACCAGCTTCTCCCTCCGTGACTGGGCAATCTGACTCGTTGTCTGGAGACCGATAAAATGATAGTCGAATCACTATCTGCCTACCATCTCTCAGTTGTAACATCCAGTCTTTAGAATTACCCTATGATTTATCCAAATCTCCAACCAATTCCCTAATAGTGGGACAACGAGTCGGATTGGTGAAAGGTGCTCACCTCTAAATCACCATCATCAAAGTAGAAATCATAGATTGGTGAAGAATACCTATGGTACAAACTCTTTCAAAATTTTGATTCAATTCAATTGAACACACCAACCAATCCTCCGGCCTGTCACGTTTCACACATTCTATTTGTATCATGAAAGTGGTTTTATTCTTCTATATCATCATACCACCTTTTGATATGTCCCAGGGTTTGTAGTCGGCTTCCAGAATCTCCATATGAGTTCCTGCTAGTTCCTGGTCGTTGAAGAACTTGTACAACTCGAAACAAATCTTCATTTATATGCCTCATCGTAGCCATCTCTATCTTTTGCCCTTGATTACTCTACCCCATGACATCAAACATGACCAACCATAACTTATAATTGCAACATTTTGATTCAAATATGAATTATGTGGCTTAGATTATAATCTTTTGCTCTGATACTAGTTGTTGCTTCGGAAAGAACTTAGATATGGTGTAGAAGAAGGGTTGAAGAAAAAATTTCAAGCAAAAACAAGATTACAACTATAAGAAGAAAATGATTGAAGTTGGAACACTAAAAAATCGATCTTAAGCTTAAAGAGCCCAAGAAATATTCAAATTTGAAAATTTCATATATTAGATCAAAAAAGGCTGCCTACAATGACTCAATAGAGGTTATTTATAATAGATTAATAGTCTTTAGTAGTCCTAGAACTCTGGCCCTCATCTTACATAGGACAATTGAATCCTATTCATTGAACTTCATTAAAAGTCATATGCTAGTCACATGGCCTTTTTAAAATGCTGAAGACATAATAATAAGTGAAACATAACATAGAGAAATCAAAGACAATGGGGTAATGTGCCTTTATTATTATTATTTTTCCTTTGGGCTTCTCCCACGTTACTCCTCAAGCCACTTTGCTTAGCTGAGAACGACATTGTGTACTAGTCTTATTTTCATCTTTGTGATTGACCGTTACATATGGGCAAACCATGTAATTATTCGTGGTAGTTTGAAAAGGACAGAGCTGATCAATTTTGGAAGCTATTGGGAATGCTACTTTGAATGTAGCTAAATACTCCAGCAGATGAGGATTATCTTTCTTTCTTTTTTCTTTTTTTTGTGTCTCCCCCTTGTTTGTTTTTGCTAGTTAGCCAATGGGAGTTCTTATAGTGGAATTATACCACATCAAAAGTGTTTACAGTGATAAAGACTAATCAAATCAGGTCCTTGCTCCATGGAATGAATGTGTTTGTGCAAATGTTTCAAGGGATGATGGTTTGGAATGGAATTCACGGAAAACATTATTATGGAGCTCAACTTTGGTTCTGAAATCTTGGTAGCATGTTAACTTATGTTGCATATATGACATGTTGGCTGCACAAATTTTGTTGTCAGTCTTTTAATTAGGAAAAAGGAATAGATAGGCTTATCTTGTACATTGGATACTTCTGCATTATATTATTTTTAAACTTACATTACATAAATGTACTTTTTTTAGTGAGATATCTGTTTAATTCTTTTGTTTTCTTTCCAGGCTGGGTTCAAAAGCCTCTGATAAAACTGTACATTGACAGCTGCAATGAATTATCCGAGGCACCTAACATGAGGCTGCTGAAGAAACTATACAATAATAGAATGGAGGTAGTTGCTGGTGAACGAGGGAAAAACTTAATACTATTGTTACTTATGCATTAATCATCGTTGCATGAAAGTTCTTTGATTTTCTTGCCTGAGAGTTGGAATAAATTTGTTTATTCAGGATGTATGTTTTTGTTTACCAGGTTTCAGATGATGAAGTGATTGTGTCTGAATGTGAATTGCAAGATTTATCAATAACTCCATTGTTGAATGCACTGCATGCCCACAAAACATTTGCAGTGCTTGACTTTTCTCACAATTTGTTGGGTAATGATTTCCAGCTTCAAGCTCATCTATTCTCATTGTGTCTGAACAGCAGCATTTCTCTTCAATTCTCTTTACATTAATTCAACCAACAAGTATTGTGATTCTTTAATTATTAATAGTTGTGCATTGGCTTGCTTATCTCCAGGAAATAGAACAATAGAGAAACTTCAACAAGTATTTGCATCAGGTCAAAATTATGGTGGCTTAACTTTGGATCTGCATTGCAATCGATTTGGTCCAACTGCTTTGTTTCAGGTTTGTAACTTTGTTTGCAACCATTTGCACTTCTGCATGTTAAAAACTTTAGGTAGTGATTTCTTTTAAAATATTCAGCTTCCTCATTCATTCTATAGTCAAATATTGATTTCTCTAAAAAATTGAACCTTCCTCTCCCCTTTGGTTTGCTGCTAGAGTGGGGTAGTAGGTATCAGGTTGAACCTATCTAACAAGGAGACAGCATGGGTATCCCTGGACTCAAGGGCTGGTATTGTGAAGATTGAACTTATAGTAGGACATAATACAACACAATGATGTTGTGCCCAACAGCCTTTGTAGCCTGGTACCTCTACCTTTTTACAAGAGGAAGTATTGGGTCCAATTCAACCAATGGAAGGGGAGGAGTTCTAGGATGCACCTAGTATTATCTCTATCATACCTTATTTGAGGCAAAATTCTAAGGAATAGGTTTTTCAACTCTGGCATAGTGATACATATATTATTTGGAAGTTCCATGGAGAAGTTGAGATTTACTTAATTGAATTAGATTTTAATTCATTAGTAGCATGACTAAAGTGGGAAATACCTTAATTTTTAATTTGGTCTTTATTATAAGCTTATTACTTATTTATTTATCTTTCTAATCTTCAGATTTGTGAATGCCCTGTGCTATTTGCTCGACTTGAAGTGCTAAATATCTCTGGAAACCGTCTTACTGATGCTTGTGGATCTTATCTTTCCACTATTTTGGAAAACTGCAAGGGTAAAGTGCTATTCCCACAGACCAGTTAATTTTGATATTTATTTCAGTGTCATCTCCATTATCGTCAATAGCTTTTTCCTGCTTTTTATTTATTTATCTTTATATATCATGTGCATTTAATGTTGTTTCATACCAGCTTGTTGGAGGTAAAGCTTTGTGGAGTTCAAGGATATCTATTATCAACCGTTCATCTCTGTCAAATATACTTGATTGTGGATTCTTGCTGTCGAGAGATAATCAGATCACTTGTGTTCTCTGTTTTGTAGGCCTTTGTAGCTTGAATATAGAGCACTGTTCAATCACATCTAGAACAATTCAAAAGGTTGCTGATGGACTGAGTGCTGGATCTGTGCTTGAACAACTTTGTATAGGTATGCTTGACTTACCAAGTAGGTCTTGAACAATGTATACTTTATCTGTATCTTACTAGGTTGTCCAACCCTCTTCTTTTTCAGGATATAATGACCCTATTTCAGGAAATGCCATAACCAATCTACTGGGCAAGCTTGCCACTTTGAAAAGGTTTTAACAATTTAAAATCTTGGCGGTTTTTAAATGGCCTATTGATGTGAACATACAAAATTAAGCTCTCTTTTTGTATAGGTTTTCAGAACTGAATCTGAATGGTTTAAAGCTAAGCAAGCCCGTTATTGATAGCCTTTGCCAGCTTGCTCGAACTGCATGTTTGTCAGGATTGATGCTTGAGGGCTCCAGTATTGGAACTGTGAGTTTCTGTCACTCTGTCTTCTTGTTATTATTGTAGCCTTGCAGGTTGACTGCAACTCTAGGCATTTATCTCCTGCTTATGACTAGATTGATCTATCTGCAGGATGGGGCATTGCAATTAACTGAATCATTGTTCAATGGGATTCAAGACTTTGTCAAGCTTGACTTTTCATATTGTGGACTGACATCTAAATACGCTCTCGGACTTAACAATGATATCATGTGTAGCATTGTTGAGCTGAACCTTGCAGGAAATCCTATTTTGCTAGAGGTTTGTTCTTCATCACTTCCAAGAGCTTTATTGTGTAAAATTATACTTTTTATGCAGTCTCCTATAGTTAGTTTCTTGATCTATCACCAAATTTTGACATTTTAAAATACCCTTTCTTTATATTTCTATATATTATTACAAGTGAGGGTTGGCGAGGTGGAGAAAATTGTAAAAGTACTCTTGCCCTTACACATGCAACAGTACTTTTGGATTGCAAGTGCCCAATGAAGTATTTGGGCTAGCTCTTGGGAGCTAAATCCAATGAAAAGTCGATCTGGAATCCTATTATTGAGAAAATGGAGAAGAGGTTGGCGGGGTGGAAGCACTTGTATCTCTCGAAGGGAGGTAGAGTTAATTTAATCAAAAGTACTCTTTCTAATTTTGCTCACATACTACCTTTCTTTGTTTCCTATCCCTAGTGCGGTAGCTAGTTGCCTTGAACAAATTCAGGGGAATTTCCTTTGGAGTGGGATGGGAGATGAGTCTAAGCTACATCTGGTTAAATGGGACAAGATTGTGCCCCTTTTCAAGCTGGAGGTTTGGCAATTAGAAATTTGAGATGTTTTAGTGAAGCCCTTTTAGGTAAATGGATGTGGAGATTTGGGAATGAGCGGGATGTGCTATGGAGGAGGGGAGGGTAATAGAGGCGAAGTACGGATGCATGTGGGGGGGTTGGTGTACCAATGTTGTCTCTGGCCCTCATGGTGTGAGCCCCTAGAAATCTATAAGACGGAGATGGCCTACCTTTTCTCAGTTGATTCAGTTGGAAATTAGAGATAGGTTGAAAGCGCAATTTTGGGAGGATGTTTGGTGTGGGGAATGCTATTTAAAATCAGTCTTCCAGAATTATATGAGATCAGCTGAGATATGGGGACTGCAGTGGTGGATCTTATGAATATTCCTAATGGCGTTCTTCAATGGGATTTTTATTTTATAAGACCTGTACAGGATTGGGAATTGGAGTCTTTGTCAAATTTTATGGAGTTTAATCTACTCTACTTCATTAAATGGAGCTGGGCCTGACAAGATGGTTTGTAAGCTTGAGAAGAGAAAGGGATTTATGGTGAGTAGGTTTTATCTTGTTCTAATCTCTCCCAATGACCTGTCTTCCCATGGAAGGCAAAGATCCTGCCCAGAGTAGCCTTCTCTTGGACAGCAGCCCTAGGAAAAATTCTGACCATTTGTGCAAGAGAGTTATTGGGGGTGTTGGAATGGTGTTACATGTGTAAGGGAAATGGAGAAACAGTGGACCATTTATTGTTTCACTGCCCGTTCGCCTTGGAATTATGGTCTATGGTGTTTAGGCTGTTTGGTGTGTGTTGGGTCATGCCTAAATCCGTTTTTAACCTTCTTGTTGCTTGGCAAGGATGCTTTGGAAACCATAGAAATGGTATTATTTGGAAAGCCATTCCGCATTGTGATATGTGGTGTATTTGGAGGGAGAGGTATGCTCGAAGTTTTGAAGATCTTGAAAGAAACTTACTGGATTTTAAGATGTTCATTTTAAGAACTCTGTTGGATTGGATATCCTCTTTGGGCTGTTTTTCTTTATCTTCTATTTTTGATTCGATGGATTTGTGTAATTTGTGGCTCTGATTGTATTGTCCCCCTCGTATACTTTGGGTGACTTCTTTTCTTTGGGTTTTAATAAAACTCCTTTTACTTATCAATATATATGTATACACACACACACACAACTGATTATGTTTTTGTATGATTTTTGGCAGTTCAAGTTTAGTTTGTTGATTGAAATAGTTCTAATTTTTCTTTATGCTTTTCCCACAAGAAACATTCCCTGTAATTATACTTCTTCCTCCTATGCATTTATTTTGGTTCCATTGTAAATCACATTAAGTCTGTAACCCTGATATTCCCTAAGTTCAACAGAACTTTCTGGCTCTGCATAATAATGTAAATCACATACTGTACTTTTTATTTGTTTGAATTCAATGTTTTCATTTTCTTTGGTAATTTGAGAAAATTTTGCATGAGGTCATCCATTATGTTATGCTTCTAAGTGATTTTTTTGGTCAATAATGATAATTTGTATCTAAGCTTTCTGTATACTATGGCTGCCTGACCGCAAGCATCATTACAGGGTGCCAATGCATTATCGTCACTGCTTCTTAACCCTCAATGTTGCCTAAAAGTTTTGATTCTTAACAAGTGTCAGCTTGGGCTTGCTGGAGTTCTTCAGATAGTTCAAGCACTAGCAGGTTAAAGACATAAGCCAACTTCGCTTTCAGTATTAGTCCTAGAAACTATCTTCTCAAATGTTGATTTTGATGTTTCTAGCAGGAAATGACTCTCTTCAAAGGCTCCGTCTTGCTGATAATATTGACCAGGGTAAACACTATAGTCTACAACATGACATAATTGGACAGGGGTGCCCAGAAATCTTAAAGCAAGAACTCAACATGTCTGAATCTTCCCCAAAGGTGTATGTAACCAAAGAAGTGGACAATGCTGAGCCTCTTCTATGTGCTATGAACAATGAATGCAATCAACTTGAAGTTGCTGATAGTGAAGATGCTTCAAATAGAGTAGAAGCAGTTGCATCTACTGGAATTGATGACAGTTGTGCAAGTTCATGTCAAAGAAATATTTTATCTCCCTACTGCCAGTTTATTCAAGAGCTTTCAACTGCCATTCAAATGGCAAAGAACTTATGCTTACTGGATCTTAGCAATAATGGCTTATCAACAAAAGTTGCAGAAACGTTGTACACTGCATGGTCGAGTTTAAGACCTAGTTCTGTTGAGAAGCACATTGAGGACCAGACAATCCATTTATTTGTGAAGGGAGATAAATGTTGCAATGTGAAACCTTGCTGCAAGAAAAATTAGTTCCCCTTCCTCCTCCTTTTCCTTGGAGCTTCTTCGAAAGGAATTCAGATTCACGGAAGCAGTTATCCATAAGTTATTGAGAATTGTGAAGTGTCCTTAGTACCATATGGTACATTGTCAGTTAATGTAACTGGGGTTCACTTCTGTATAGTACCTACTAAACATGTTTGATTTATAAATTATTTAATGTTTGGTTATGGTGGTTTCTTTATGTCGTGATACCATGGAACTGACAAAAAGGTATAGGCGCATGGCAGTGAAGTTCGAATGAAATTGAATGAATCAGGACTTTTTTTTTTTTTTCAATACTCTATTGAGTATTGACTTAAATATGAATGTCAACTTGGCTAGCACTCTGTTGTCTATATGTGATTTTGCAGAGGTTATGCTAGGTTCTCCACTTTCCTGAGGGTAAAATTTAGGTACACTCTCTTAGGCATTGTTTATAAAGTTCTTCAATTAAATTCAACCTCCTAGTTAGTTGCATTGAACTTAATTGTCGTTTGAAAAAATAACATTATAAGTTCTTTATAGGGGGTGAAGTTTGTCTCCAGTGCCTTTTGCATTGAACACAAGCCATATTCCTTTATAGGTCAATTCAACCATGTATTTGAATTTAATTGAGAAATTTAATTTATGTAAGAACTGTTTGCATATTATGTATGTTTGTGTGCAACATTGGGCATTTGTAGCATTCCTAGTTAAACCTCTTGTTAGGCCTTTAACAAGGTATTTTTGTTTTTTGTTATGACTTCTAGTATTGAATAATGCCGAAAGTGAGAAATTGCATTGCTATAAACAAATGGCTATACTTTACAAAAAAATAAATCCCCATTGCTTGATGATTTATAAAATAAGAAGTCCTAATCACCCTACCAAGTGGAGTTCCCCCGAGAATATACGTCAATCTACAACAACTCGGTTTTGATTTATACAAAAAGAATTAAATTGGATTTGACCTTACTCACTTTGCTTTTGTTTTTGGCACCCAGATGGATGCTGCTGTCAAAGGCCTTGACTTCCAACACAAAGCCAACATGCACTTCTCATGCTGCACCCAATACCCCCCACCAAACAGGCTCACCAAGGACTTGGCTTGAGAAATATTACTAAAACTCAGTGGGATTCTCCTAAATCCCTTCAAGTAAGCAAACCCATTTGCCCACAACATTTTCTCCTTTTTCTCACAAGGGAACTGCTTCAAACTATCTAAAATCCTAATCCCCAACAACTCCTCTATTAGCCTAAACCCCATTTTATACCCACCACAAAAGCTGCTCACCAGTGAGTCACTAAGAGCAGTGTAATGATGGAAGGCCTCACAGAAGAACTCTACAAAGGACATGGATTGGATTCTATTAAAATTGAACAATTCTTCTCGGACCAAAATTAAAATTTTAGGGGTTAGTTTGAACATACCAGCCAAAAAACTTTTGACCAATTGAAAACTTCTGTTAGGCATGTGAAGCTGGTGAATCATACAATTGGCTATCAAAGTATTACCAACTTCGATTTTTTCATAATCTTCTTCTCTTACTATCACCATCTGATCAAACATGAATGCTAGATTGATTGAATTGGCAAACTCTTTCAATCTTCTTCCTGTCTGTTGAACATTGACAGCATTTGTCTGGTCTGCTGTGATGGCTGTTATTCTGAGGAAAGCATCCTTCCTCATTGCAAGCTCAACCATCAAAGGTGGCCACTGAACCCCCTCCATGATGTCAAAATCAATGATATGGACCTCATGATCGCCTTGTGTAGCCTCAAGGATCGCTTGGTTGGCTGTGAAATGCGCAAACTTTACATAAGGAGAGAGTTCTTGAAGCATCTGAAAGGCAAAAGTAGTGTTAGTGTGTTCAGCTACTGGCTCATTCTTCATTTGAAGAGAAGTATTGCTCTTGTAATTCAGACCTTGAGTGAAGAAAAGAGCCAACCTCTTGAATGAATCATCTCCATTCTCAGTATTACTTAAGAGAACGTTAAGCTTCTCAACAGTAGCTGAAGCAAGAGACCAGTTCTGTGCTTCAACAGCTTCAGCTCCCATCAATAATAGATCAGTCTAGCTGCTTTCTTGCATCAGCTCTTCTTGAATTCCGTTTATGGGAGAACTCCCTTCTGTTGATGCACTCACGTTTTCTTGATTCATTTCGACACATGATCCAATTTCTACAACACTCTCAGGAGTACCCATTACTGTATCTTGACTGATGGAATCAAAGTCCATGACCCCCGCCTCTAGTTGAACTTGGAGCAATCTTTCTATGCACTCGTCATCTATTGCACCATCTTGGTTGGTGTTGGTGTTTGGGGATAACGTATCTTCTCTTTGCAAGGAGAAAGCTGTTTCTGAGCTACATTTCTGGAGTTTTTCAATGCAACTAGAGTTGAAGTAATCCATTGAATTCATGGGATATGATTAAACTTGCTAAGAATCTATCTAAAATCTTTGATGGCTAAAGCTAAGGCTTTGTACTTATATAGTACCAGACTTCAGGAGGAGAAGATTGGAAGAAATAAGATGGACCTCTCACCTTGTTGGTTGAACCTTCAAATTGTAATAAAAATGGTTTCTTACTGTTTTCAACCGTACTATCCTATCATAAAACTACTTGGAAATGTTAATATGTCATCCAATGTACCTAACACTAATTGAAGGAGAAAGCAATCTTGTCGTCTTGAGCCTTCTGGAATATCCACAGCTTATTGCAAATTATTATGGAGCCATAGTTATTTAATGTCATAAACATTTCATCAATCAACTTTACTAATTTTTGTACATGTGATTTCATTATTAAGTGGCGAGAATCACATGGATATTGTATGATTATTGATGATGCTGAAATCATGATCGTCCAGAGAGAATTGTCTAGGACTACCAGAGATCCTGCAGGAGTGAATGAAAATTGAAAAGTGTATGGGTCACCAGTGTGGTGCTTGCCACAAAGCCTCTGATGATAAAGTTAGATAACAGAGATAGAGAAAAGAAAACTTGGTAGCAAGATGTGAGAATATATTCTATATATAATCCGTACCTTCTCAGGTCTTGGGGTGTCGGTATATATACATTTGCTTCTCCTTCCTAGCCGTTGGAAGTATTTTAATGGTGGTTTAAATGTGGTATTCGTAATGCCTTTGTGAGGTGTTAATGATGGGATTTTTGTCTCTCCAACGGGAAGGAGATTTATTATTGTTATGTTTCTCCATTGATTGTGGGTGGACGGCCTTTTCTTCGTCTGCCGAACATTATATTGGACGGAGATTGAGGTGACCTTCGTCCACTACCTCTTCTCATGGGCGAGGATACTGCCGGGTCTATCAGCTGCTCCCTTATTCCGAGGCCATCCTTTTTTGGGATGACCATGGGAATATGATTTTTTTTTTTTTTTCCTGGCAGTTATGGCGCTTGGGGTTCCACCCTTTCGCTTTAATTGCTTAGTGGTGGCGTGTTGTGCGACGTGGCCACGTGTCGCGGCGGGACTGGTTGAGGGGTCCATTTCCGATGAGGCCTTTCAGTTTTCCCACGTTTTTCGAGGCACCCTTTTTAACCCCTATCTTTCCATTTTCCTTTCTCCATTTTCTTTCTGCGTTTTGCTCTATGTCTTACCAGTTTTTCAGGTACGCCTCCTTTTTTTACGCTTTTTCTTTTGGAGTTTTATTGCTTTCCTTTATTTGTGCTCCTGTTTCCTTTTAGAGTTGTATTGCTCCCCTTAATGGTTGATTATTCTGAAATTAGGTGCACTTCTCCCTCCATTGCCTTCCTTTTTGCTCGTTTAGGTGCGCTTTTAGACTCCTCTAGTGACAATTTAGGTGCGCTTTTAGACTATTCTAGTGATCACTGCCCATGGATTAAGGATTTCGTTCTAGGTGATAGTACCCTAGGTTTGGTGTTGGGTAATCTGTACCCACTGTTGCGCCAATCTTTAGCTTGGTTCAGGTCCGTGCATGAGGTTTTAAGGAGGGAGAGTATGGGTTCCTAAAATCCATATTAAAATCCAAATACAATTTGACAAGGATATGATCACGCTCAATGAGTTTGTCCACCTTTATCGCTTGAAAGAGTCCAAGGAGTTTGGGTATTATGAGCTCGTGCCATGGGATAGAAAGTCTCATCTCATTGTCAACCTCTCGTCGTCCTTCCGTCATTGGAAGTCTAGATATTTCTTCGTGTTGGGTGATGGTTGGGAGACCCTTTCTGACGACTTTTGAGGGGACGTCCCTAAGCTGCTGTGTCGGTGGGAGACCCCTCAGCTTGGTGCATTTGCCTCCCATGAGATGTTTTTCTTTCAATCTACTACTTGTGTTGATCATTCATTCTAACCTCGTGTATTCTTCTGTTTTGCAGTGAAAGATCGTCATGGGCTCGAGAGCAAGTTCGAAGAGCGTGTACAAAAGGCTATTAAGTATGCTAGTACTATTGAAGACTTTGACAAGCTGGTTGATCCAAGGACTTTGGCTCATCATTGTTTGGGACCAGAGCCTTCTTACTACATCCTTCGTGCCCTCGAGCGGGAAGAGAAGAAGAGTAAGTTATCCTGATTGAAAAATGGATCTTCTTTTCCTTCTTCCGTCTAATTTTTACTTGGTTTTTCCTTTTCCCAGAGATGACGACTAAGTTTAAATAGGAGTTATAAGCCAAAATCAAGGCAAAGAAGAACGAGCCCTTCTCCAGCATCGGTATGCGGAGGTTGAGGGTTGTAGAGAAGGAAAAAGAAAAAGAAGTGAGGGAGAAAGGATCGTCCACTCCTACCTTGGACGAAGGGCATGCCGTTTCCCCTGGCGTTTCTATCGAGGAGGTCATTCCTCGTACCAAGAAGCGCAAGATTAGAGATAAAGGGAAAGAGAAAGTGGGGGCCAGCATTTGGGTGGATGTCGGGACGGTTGTGGCTCGGGCAAACGAGGTCATGACACTAAAGGAGTTAAAGGAGATCTCTGGCGTGCCCTCCAACGAGATGGTAAACCACCATATGCATAAGCTCGTCCAGGTAGTTTATCGTTTCTTTTTTTTTTTTCTTCTTTCTTCTGTCCTTAGGTGTAGATTGTCTCAGCTGATCTTGATTTTTTGCGTGATTGTGATTACCAGGTGTTGGGGGAGACGATGCACATTACTTCCTAGTACCTGATAACGAGGAGAAAGCTGTGGTGGCCACTTCCAAGGTGGAAGTGCTGGAGGCAGAAGCTTCTGGCCTTAGGAAGGATCTGATAGTGGCCATGGATGCCAATAATTTGTCCAAAGAAAAGATCTAGGCCTTAACTGAGCAACTAAATGCAGAGAAGCTGTTGGTGAAGCAGAAGGACGAGCAAATCGTCGCTGTTAACCAGAAAATGAAGAGTGTTGTTGCCAAGGCCGTCCACGCTTTTCAACTCACGGATGAGTATAATGCAGTTTTGTTTGGCTGGTACTTTAAAGGTTTCGAACTGTTGAGGAGATATTTAGTGAAGCACAGTCCTAAGACAGATCTGGAGGATTTGGATTTTGAGGCCACAGACAAAGAGATTGAAGCAGACGAGGAGGCGCAGGCTGTTCAAGCTGCTGCTGGTGAAGACCCTCCAGTACCCAAAAAAAGGGATGACGCTCCTCCAACTTAGCTTCTCTCTCTCTCTTTCTTTTTTTTTTTCTTTTTTTTTTTTTTTTTTTTTTTTTGTGTGCCTTGCATCTTTTGGGGCTGTTGAACAATTTACACCTTTTGGATGCCCTGCATGTTTTGGGGCTATTGAACAATTTATAACCTTTCTCTATATGTATGTGTGTGTGTTTATTTCCTTCGTATGATTTGTGAATGATTTATATTTCTTGTCTTGCTTTTCTTTGCTGGGGCATTTTCTTCGTCCTTCTTGGGACTTAGAGAAAAATTTTTGTTGGAGCATACTCTTCGTCCTTCTTGGGACTTAGAGAAAAAATTTTTGTTGGAGCATGCTCTTCGTCTTTCTTAGGACTTAGAAATGATTTACATCCTTTTGTGGACGATGTACATCCACTTAGGGAATCTTTAAAACGATTTACATCCTTTTAAGGAATTTTATCGTTTTAACTTGATTTGGGACGACCTACATCAGTTAAAGAAATCTTGTCGTCTTTTCTTTGTGTGGACGATGTACATCCATTTAAGGAATCTTATTGTCTCTTTCTTTTTTATTTTTTTTTTATTTTTTATAAGGACGATGTACATCTATTTAAGGAATCTTATCGTCTGTTTTTTTTTGGTGGACGATGTACATCCATTTAAGGAATCTTATCATCTTTTTTTTTTTTTTTTTTTTTTTTTTTTTTTTTTGTGGACGATGTACATCCATTTAAAGAATCTTATCGTCTCTTTTTTTTAGTTAAAATGATTTGCATCCTTTTGAGGAATCTTATCATTTTAACTTGTTAGGGAATTTTCGTATCCCGTTGGCGATTTAGTTCAGACATAAGGGGAAAAGTTAGGTAGAATGTGTTAAACACTGGATAATGAGTTTATTGATCTTCTTAAAAAAAAGAAACATTAGGTATTACTGATTGCTTACAAATAGGCTACAGTTTCTACTTGCAATACCTTTTCAGATGTTTGACATTCTATGGACGGGATCCAGATCTTCTAGGTGATAACTTCCACGTCGAGAGTAGTGGACAACTTTATATGGTCCTTCCCATGTTGGCCCTAATTTGCCTTGTGTTGGATCCTTCGTTGCAGGTGTCACTTTTCGCAGGACGAAGTCTCCTATGTTGAACCTTTTGAGCTTTACCCTTTGGTTGTAGTACTCGGCCATCTTCTGCTGGTACTTGGCCATTCTTTGAGAGGCTTGGTCTCTGACTTCGTCCAAACAATCCAGGTTCAGCTTCAATTTGTCGTTGTTGCTGCGTTCGTCAAAGAACTCCTTCCTGAGGCTGGTGAGCCCTATCTCGACAGGGATGACTACCTCTATGCCATATGTCAAGTTGAAAGGTGTCTCTCCTATTGAGGTTCTTGCTGTGGTTCTGTAAGCCCATAAAGCGCTCGGTAACTCCTTGGGCCATACTTGGCTTCTTATTCTTCAACACATCTCAAGTAAGGCTGTGAGAAACCTCTTTTGTACAGCTCATCATTTAGTACCGTGAATCTAGCAGCCCATTTCTTGATTTTCTTGGCTTCATCAGAATTAGATGGTAATCGTCCATCTTTAAGGTAGAACAGGATTGGGCTCATCCATCCAGTGCGGGTGTGCACCAGAAAGGTCTGAAGTTCTTTAATGCTGGGAGAGTTCTGTTCTTCCAATCTCCAATCAGTCTCCTTTGCCTGATTACCTATTGACGCACTCCTAGCCACTTCGTCAGCTTCTGCATTTTGATCTTGTGGGATTTGAGCAAACTCTACCCGATCGAACTTGCTAACCAATTGGTTCATCATTTTGAGGTATCTCTACACCCTTGTCTCTTTTGCTTCGAAGTCTCCCTTGACTTGCCCTATGACGAGCTGTGAGTCACTTTTTAGCAAGGCTGTTTTATCTCCAAGCGCCTGGGAAATCCTCAACCCTGTCAGTATAGCCTCGTACTCCGCTTCATTGTTGGTCACGATGAACTTAAGTTGAACTCCATACTTCAAAGTATCCCCCTCAGTGGAGCTGATGATGACGCCTGCTCCGCCTTTCTTTTGTGTGGATGACTCGTCTGTATTGATCGTCCAAATGTCTTCCTGGTTATCTTCGTGTTCGGGGAAGGTGAATTCTGCTATGAAATCTGCTAGTGCCTGGGCTTTTATGGCTGTACGGGGTCGATATTCTATGTCAAACTAACTGAGCTTGATGGCCCATTGTACCATTTGTCCAATGGCCTCAGGTTTATTCATTGCTTTCTTAATGGGCTGGTCCGTCATTACTATGATTGGGTTATCCTGGAAGTACAGAAGAAGTTTTCTGGAGGCCACTATCAGGGCAAAAGAGACCTTTTCTATTCGCGGGTATCGAGCTTCAACTCTTTGGAAAGCCTGGCTGATGTAATACATCGGGCATTGTATCCTATTTTCTTCCCTGATCAAGGCTGCGCTCACCGCAGTTATGGACACAACTAAGTACAAGAGTAGGTCTTCTCCTTCCTTGGACGGGCTCAAAAGTGAGGGGTTGCTCAAGTAACACTTTAGCTCCTGGAATGCTGCTTCGCACTCGTCTGTCTAGACAAAAGCCTGCTTTAAGGTCTTGAAGAAGGGAAGGCATTTGTCTGTTGCTTTGGAGACGAACTTGTTGAGGGCTGCCACCCTTCCCGTGAGGGATTGTACTTCTTTGATCATATTTGGGGAGGACATCTTGAGGATGGCTCTCACATTTTCTGGATTTGCTTCTATTCCTCTTTGTGATACCATGAAACTAAGAAACTTTCCAGAGGAAACCCCAAAGGCGCATTTGGCCGGGTTTAGCTTCATACTATATTGCCTGAGTGTGTTGAACGTCTCTTTGAGATCGTCTAGATAATCCTCCTTTTCCTTGCTTTTGATGAGCATGTCGTCCACATATACTTCTACATTCCTTCCAATCTGCTTGCTGAACATCTGGTTTACCAGTCTCTAGTACGTGGCCCCCGCATTCTTCAAGCTGAAAGGCATGACCCTATAGTAATAGAGACTCTGGCTAGTGACGAAGGTAGTCTTCTCTTGATCCTCCTCTGCCATCTGTATTTGGTTGTATCCGGAGAAGGCGTTTATAAAGGTAAGGAGCTTGTAGCCTGTTGTCGAGTCCACAAGCTGGTCAATCCTGGGCAAAGGGAAGCTGTCCTTCGGGCAGGCACTATTCAAATCCGTGAAGTCGACGAACATTCTCCATTTCCCGTTTGCCTTTTTTACCATGACGACATTGGCCAACCACTCGGGATAGTATACTTCCCTGATGAAGTTTGCAGCGAGTAGTTTGTTCACCTCTTCCATGACTGCTTTGTTCCGTTCAGGAGTGAAAACTCTTCTTCTTTGCTGGATGGGTTTCTTCTTAGGATCCACATTTAGGCGGTGTTGAATGATGTCTACTGGTATGCCAGGCATATCTTCATGACTTCAAACAAATACGTCCAGGTTATTCCTTAGAATGCTGATGATTTCTTTCTTTGTCTGGAGGTTCAGACTCATCCTTACTTGGGTCGTCTTCGTAGGATCTCCTTCGACCAACTCAATTGCCTCTAGCTTCTCGGCAATTTCTGGGGTTTTTTCTTCAATTACCCATGTATGGTTTTCTTTCGATGCCAAGACTGCTTGGTAGCATTCCCGTGCCAGCACCTGGTCTCCTCTTATTTCCCCCAATTCCCCATTCTGTTGGGAACTTCACCTTTAGGCAATACGTGGAAGTGGCTGCTTTCCAACGATTGAGGGTAGGCCTTCCTACAATCACATTGTAAGACAAAGGTGAGTCTATTACTAGGAAGTTGTGTCGATTGGTTACCTGAAGGGGGAATGAGCCAGCTGTGACCGTCAACATTAGTATTCCCTGTGGATACATCTTGTCTCCACTGAAACTGACGAGGGGGGATTCAAATGGACGAAGTCTTTTGGGTCTACTTTTAACTGCTGGAAGGTAGAGAGATAAATGATATCTGTCGAGCTTCCATTGTCTACCAAAATCCTCCTGGTATTGAATCCCTCAATCATGAGCATAATCACCAACGGGTCGTCATGAGGCTATTTCACCCCTTTGGCATCTTCCTCTGAGAATAGAATATCTTGGTTCGTCTGCCTTTGCTTCAGAGGTGGCATCCCATGAACGCTATTCACCTGCCTCTAGTATGATTTCCTGAGGGATTTAAATGATCCCCCTCTAGACGGTCCTCCTGTGATTGTCTTTATCTCCCCTATGGCACTTTGTGGACGAAGGGGCATGTGGTCTTCATTCCTCTGAGAGACTTCATGTTGACCCTTGTTATCATCTTTGGATCTGCTGGAATCTCCCTTCTTCACGAACTTTTGCAACTTCCCTTTTCGTATAAGCTCTTTTATCTGCTTTTTCAGGTCTCTGTAGTCCTCTGTGTAATGTCCGTATCTTTATGGAAACAACAGTATTTTCTCTTGTCACGCACATTAGGAGACGAGTGTAATGGCCTAGGCCACTTGAGGTAGTGTTCGTCTTTAATTTGCGCCAAAATCTAGTCAATGGGCATAACGAAGGGATTGAACTTTACTGTACGAGGGTTTTTGTCATCTTTCCGTCTGTTCCCTTCAACATTCTAGTGATCTACCCGATCCCTTTTTCGTCCTTTTTGGTCGTCCTTCTTCTCTTTCTTCTTCTCCTTGGGCTTCTCTACTTCTTCTATTGTTGCCAAGGCGTCTTCAGCATTCATATACTTCTGTGCCTTCAAGAGCATTTTGCCCATTGTCTTAGGAAGATTCTTCGCTAGAGAGACCACGAATTCCCTTGACTTCAATCCAGCTTTGAAGGTCGTCAGTTGTACTTTATCATCTACCTCGTCCACTTCCAAAGTTTCTCGAGTGAAACGCGTTACATACGACCTCAGGGTTTCCTTCTCTCCTTGCTTGGTAAGCAAATGGTTCGCTGGCCTTTTTGGGCGCTGCCCACCGACGAAATGCCGAAGGAAGGAGTTGCCTAGCTTCTCAAAGTTGTTAATGGACGACGTTGGTAGCTCAGTGAACCACTCCCTGGCTACTCCTTTGAGAGTGGTGGGGAAAGAACGACATAGTATCTCGTTAGGGGGCTCTTGGAGACCCAAAGTCATCTTGAAAGTGTTGAGGTGATCCAAATGATCCTTCAATCTGTCAAATGGCTTGAGCTATGGTAGACGAAACTTTGAGGGTACCGGGCATTCTAGGACTGTCGTGGTGAATGGTGAATCTGTTCTCCTGACCATTCTATTTAGACTCTGGTCTGTTTTCTCCTTGATTGCATTCCTCAGCTCATCCATCTCCTTTCTCATTTCTCTGAAAAGGTCTAAGCTCGCCCTTTCTGGCGTACATGGTAGTCTTTTCTGGCTGTCTCCATCATCGTCCCGGTTGGTTTCTGAGCATTTGTCTTCTTGTTGCAGTAGCAACCTCATCTCTTGGTTCTGTTTGGTAAGCTCCTCCATGCTGGCTGCGAGCGTCTGAATTTGCAGAGCTAATGTTGCAGGATCTTGGTGAGCATTGGACTCCATTTGGACTTGTGAGTTGAATGGAACTATATTCTCGAATTGAGGTGCGAAGAAAGTCGTTCCCCACAGACGGTGCCAAACTGATGATGCTGAAATCGCCAGTTAGAATGATCATCCAGAGAGAATCGTCTAGGACTACCAGAGATCTTGCAGGAGTGAATGAAAATTGAAAAGTGTGTGGGTCACCAGTGTGGTGCTTGCCACAAATCCTCCGATGATAAAGTTAGATAATAGAGATAGAGAAAAGAAAACTTAGTAGCAAGATGTGAGAATATATTTTGTATAGAATCCGTACCTTCTCAGGTCCTGGGGTGTCAATATATATACACTTGCTTCTCCTTCCTAGCCGTTGGAAGTATTTTAATGGTGGTTTAAATGTGGTATTTGTAACGCCTCTGTGAGGTGTTAATGATGGGATTTTTGTCTCTCCAACAGGAAGGAGATTTATTACTGTTGCGTTTCTCCATTGATTGTGGGTGGACGGCCTTTTCTTCGTTTGACAGACATTATATTGGACGGAGATTGAGGTTACCTTCGTCCACTACCTCTTCTCATGGACGAGAATACTGCTGGGTCTATCAATTATCAATCTAGTTTCTTGAAGATGTTTAAAAATCGTATGAATAACTAGGATGCATCATACAAACTGTTTTGAACTGGTGAATCGTTACATTTCAAGTGATACAATTGGCTTTCTACTTAACTACATATAAAAGATGTGTATATATATTAAGTTGGCATTACTAAGACAACACAATCTTTTAGGGCTGAAAAAAATTTGTTACAGCTACCTGCTTAAACAAAAGCCATCCCAACCTTTTTTTTTTTTTTTTTTTTTTTTTTTTTTTTTTTTTTTTCTCCCCTCTCCAGCTCTTTTATCTTTTTATTGTTACTCTTTTTCCACTATAGTTTTTGTTCTACTTCTCTCTCTCTCTCTCTCTCTCTCTCTCTCTCATGGATTATGGAGGTAAATCTCACCCTTAAAGGGGAGCCGGGTCCGAACTTGAACTCATCCTTTTGGGAGAGTTATAAATGCCACTAGGCCTGGCTTGTTGAGGATTTAACCTCCATTTAAAATATTAAAAAACAAAAAAAAGCTTTCCATGGTTATTTATTTTCATTAATTATGTATGGGATTTGTGGAGCTTTTTTAGTGTGTGATTATCAGATGTTAGTGCATGACATTTTTTTATAATTATATGCTTGTTTATAGCATATGCTATTTAGATCGATAACGAAGACTATAAGATTAGCTAAATTACTACTCTTATAGTTGAATAAGAGATTTAGAGTTCAATTCTCATCTACATCAAAAATCGATTGATATCTTAGTTTGATAATAAAGAGTAAGCATCAGAAGCTAATGTCATAAATTATAACTTTATAAAAAGGAGAAAAAAAAAAGAAAAAAGAAAAAAAAAAGAAGATTATTTTTGTGGGGGAGGATTTGTTCCAAGCCCCCAAGCATTTTGTCCACTTTGGGGCCGAAGGACCCGCACGGCTTTGTTCTTTGCAAGCGACGTGAGCAGTTTTTGAGACTTGATCCCACATCGAAGAAAGATGCGCCTCACTCATGCCTTATAAGCCTTAGCTAAAGGCAAGAGTGAGGCGCATCTTTCTTCGATGTGGGAGCAAGTCTCAAAAATTGCTCACGTCGCTTGCAAAGAACAAAGCCGTGCAGATCCTTCGGCCCCAAAGCAGACAAAATGCTTGCGGGCTTGGAACAAATCCTCCCCCACAATTTTTGTTCTATACCATGATTTTCCACTTTTTGTAGGCAATCCATTTAAATGTAATATGTGAAATATATCTATGTGTTGCTTTGTTACTTAAAAAATATATAACAAATATATCTCTTATAATTTATATATATATAAATTATTTTTTCTAAAAAATTTTATAAGCATTATGGTGTCTCACAATATATGAGACAATATCTCCCTCCCTTTCCTTCTATCCAAATTGGCCATAAATGGCGATTACGATGCAAATGAATATAATCCATAAACCAACTGATTGGACACGGCAAATATAAAATGGAAGACAACAAAGTTTGATGATATCAAGAGAATATGCTGCTTGCATGACCCATGGATGACGATATTAATTTGGTCAGAGTATCCAATTAAATTTGGCCTTTCTATTGATATTTTAGGTGTTCTAGATGGAAGGCAAAAAAAGAAAGAAAGAAAGAATGATGAAACTAGAAAGAGGTCAGAAGCATTGAACTAGTAATGGGCAATGGCGCACATAAACAACTCTATTTGTTGTGATTGTGAACGTTTAGAAGTAGATAACAGCACATTTTTAGAATATCCTTTGGCTTCCGTAATTGTGGAACTTGTTTACTATAATCATTTTGTCATTAATGGGGAATTATTTGTCCCATTAACTTCTTAGAGTACATGAATGTTCAAACAAGAGAATATAAAAACGACAACCATTGAAGCAGATCATTAAAAAAATCAAAGTAAAACAATAGAAGAGTGAAGATTGGAAGGTTAAATTTAATATTGCATAATGTAGTGACAACTTATCATATTCCAAATGCAAGCCTCAGCTTTGGAGATAATAATAATAATAAGTCAACAAGACACCATATTCGTCCATGATTCATTAAATTTTGGCTAAATATGTCATTTGGATAAATGATATTTTCTGCTCAGAGTTCTTCACAAATAGTAGGCATTCTAAATGATGTAACATAACTAGTGACGTGTACCAAGACAAAACAGTGTGTCCAAAAGTTGAAGCTGTATTTGTTCCCAAACCCTAAACATGAATGAAACAATCGACCATATGGTTTAATCTACCTTTGTAGCAGCAAATTGGGACGAAATTTTTGTATATGCGGGGTTCATGCGCCCTATGTATCTTATATAGTATGTGATTAACCTTAACTTGACACTACAAAACATGCGGGTCTTAGGCCACATTTTTTTAGGCTGCGTTTTCAAAAAAGCAGCTACAGACGGGATAAAGCCATGTTTTTTAAAAACGCGGCTTAAGTTATTCATATGAAGCCGTGTTTTATACGTGCGGCTATAGCCCATGTCTAGAGCCGTGTTTTTAGTGTGTATAGCTGCGTTTTTTGGGGTGGAGCTATTGCCGCGTTTAAAAAACGCGGCTATAGGACCTTCCTTCTTTCTTTTTTTTTTTTTTTTTTTTTTTTTTTTTTTTTTTCTTTTTTTTTTTTTAAATCTTATCCATGATCACCACTTCATACGCTATGCTCCACCTACCACCCCACCCCATTCTTGAATACTCCTTGTGTACAATGTATTCGTAAACTTCAATTCTAAGTAATAATTTGTTGATGGTTAAGCCCTCATTGCAGTTTTTTTTTTTAATGTGGAATGGTTGTTCCATTGGTTTTCCTTGCATAGCCATATTAGGTGTTCCATTGTCTTTTTATTTATGCAATGTTGTCCGTACCAACCAAGCCTTCAGCATAATTGGGCTAATTAATCAACTTGACTTAAAATTGGCAATTTGTCTGGGCCTAACATACCTGCATATTGGACACTGCAAATATAAAATGAAGGACATGATATCAAGAGAATATGCTGCATGCATGGCACGTGGATGATGATCGATCTTTGGCAGAGTAATTCCAATTAAATTTGGCATCTCTCTGTTGATATTAAGTGTTATAGATGGAAAGCAACAAAATTAATTTGATGAAACTAGCTTTAGGGCAGAAGCATAGAACTAGCAGTAATGGTACACTGTACACAAACTGCTCTATCAATTGTGATTATTTCTAATGAAAAAAGAACTTTATTATTAAAGCCAAAGATGGCAGAAACTACAACTGAAACAACCCTCAACCAGGGAGATGTTCCTCCAAAATAATCTTTACAAAATCAGCAGGTACATAATTAAGATTAAAACACCTTGCACAAGCAAATCTAAGGGGCCACTTTGCAAGACTGTGCAGCTTAGCATCAACATGCTTCAATCAGTAAATCAATTTGGGATTTCTCAAAGCATCCATGCAACTTTTGGAATCCCCTTCTATAATTTCTCCCTGAAAATTATGCCCAAACATTAAATTTACAAAGCCCCTGGGATGACTATGCTAGCTAGTCCCTTTGGATACCGATCAATGCCCAAAAAATAATTTTTTCAAACCTGTACAAAAATGATCATAATCCAGATCTTTGCCTTCATGTAGAGCTTGATTTTTATATCTCCACACAAGATCCAGAACTAAAGCACCATATAACCAAAAAAAAAAAAAATTTGTGAATGTTCGAGAGGATTTTTTTATTTTTTTTTTCAGAATATCCTTTGGCCGCCAAAGTTGTGGGACTTGTTTACCATTATCGTTCTGTCATAAATGGGGAATTATTTGTCCCTTAACTTCTTCGCATGAGTGGAGTTGTGGTGTGATTTTGTATTAGAATTAGAACCCCTTTTTCCTTTCCCTTGGGTGTGTGTTTGTTTCTACAAAAAATAGAATGAGTTATTGTTCTTCTCTTAAAAGTTGCCTTGATTTTTTAGTAGAGTTGTGAAGTGTTTTGTGTTAGAACCCCTTCCCCCTCCCTTGAGTGTGTGTTTGTTTCTTTAAAAAAAAAAAAAAAAAATCTTCTTTGCATGAGTCTTGAAACTGTCAGGTTTTGAGTTTGTAGTGTTGGCAAACCATGACAAAAATTAAGTATTATTGAGTTAGAATGGTGTACTTTCAAGTCCAAGATAAAAAACTCAAGTTCAAGATGAAAAATGTGAGTTGCAATCTAGTTCTCTCGATTGCTCTCAATTCGTCTCGATTGTTGTTCGATTGCTACTCGATTGTTGTTTGATTAATTGAAAGTCGCATATCAGCAAACATAAAAAGCCCATAACTTGTCTGTTTGAAGCCCAAATTGAGATTTGTTTTTTCCAGTATTTAAAGGACATTATAAGCTAACGCTAAAGAGGGTTTTTAGAGAGAGAAGAGTGCATCTTGTGCCTCCAACTATAGATCTAGGGTTTTTTGTACCCAAAGCTCTCTAAAGTCTTTTACTAGCAATATTCCTTGAAGAATCTTAAGATCCAGTGTTGTAGAAGTTACTGCATACAAGATCAACTACTGATGGTAATCTGAAACCTTTGAGTGAGATCTCAAACTCACAAGGGCGGGAGTTTGTGCTCAGTAAATCCAAGATAGAAGAGTCCATGAAGTCGGAGCTGCATGTGGTCGTGTTAGTAAGTTCTACAAGAGGTAGCTTTAGATTTAGGGGTTAAATCTATTGTAATCTTCCCTTTTATCATAGTGGATTTGTTTACCTTGAAGATAGCTAGGTCAAATCCTCCCCAGGTTTTTATCTTGAAACGGTTCGTTTCATTGTTTTTTCTGGGTGATCATATCTGTGTGTTATTTACTTTTCTACTGTTTGCATGATATGATTTATTACTATTTAACCTAGATCTGAATAATAAACCTAAGTATCAACTTGGCTAATTCATTAGGTTAATCTTTGTGTTCAGGGGTCTAAACAAACAAACAGAAACAATAGACTATAAGAACGACAACCAATAGATCATAATAATAAAAAAATAAAAAAATAAAAAAAAAATAAAAAAGAAAAGAAAAGAAAAGTAACCATAGAACTATAGAAGTATGTAGACAATCATTCGATCATTATAAAAAAATTAGCAATAACAATAGAAGTACGAAGACCGGAAAGTATAGTTTAATCCTTGCATAATTCAACTAACAACTTATCAAGTCATGTTCCAACAGCAAGTGTCAGCTTTTGAGATAACTAGTCGCTAACCCGTGCGATGCACGGGAAAGTTTTACAAAAGATATATATATATATATATATATATATATATATATATATATATTATGATACATATTCAAATAATATGCATTTACAAAATTTACAATAATCGTATTTCTCAAGTTCAAACTCATGAAATAATAAAAACACTAAATAAGAAATGTTGTATTAAAAAAAAATATATGACAAAAACCCCAAAACCAAATATACAAACCCACTTTTGAGAAAGCCAAGCACTATTTAAAGAAATGGAACAATCACGTGAAGAAACTCTCACTGTCAAACTATTGAATTCCATTAAGCAGAAACATATAAAGCAAAGAAGTTAACATTATCATATTATTATGAGAAGATAAATTTAGTATTTGTGCACATAAAAAAAAAAAAACTCATGGCTCTCAATAAATTAAGGTGCGATCTTTGTAACATCAAATGAGGAAAGGGTCTTCATTGCCCAATCAAATGAGGAAGCAATCTTTGTAACATCAACTACGGAAAGGGTGTTCATTGTCGAATCTAGAATACAAATCCGATTTTCTCATCAATACTTCATAGTCATGAAATTAATTGAAAAATAAAAAACCTTAGTATGTAGTAAACATACCCACAAAGTGAGCCTTGTATCAAAACTGAAAACCTATACATGAAATCTACCTCAATTTTGGACCCCTAAAGTCACCAATTAATAAATAAGGAAAAAAAATTGTAATGCAAGAATGAATGAATGATATAAGAAATTAAATCATTTAGCATATTTTTAGTGTACTTCCAAATACATGTGACCAAATCTAATTCACCTTATTAACCCCTAATGAAAATAAAAGTAGAGAAGTTTTGCAATTTTGTTGACCGTAAGTTCTAGGTATTTCTGATTTAGAAAGGTATATGTTTTAGACAATGCTTGTCTAGAATTCATGGTAAATGCTAAATGGCCTACTATTAAAAACATCTTCCTCTTTGCCTTCATCTAAACTGAATTTTTATTTTGAAACCAAAGCTTGTCAATAAAAGAACTATAACTACAAAGAATTAATACCATGACCAACTCTCACATGTTGTAGAAAGCTAATCAATTAATTGTCAAGATGTACCAACTATTAGAAAGATTAGTCCAATCATAACACAACCAAATATTGATAAATGTTATCAAAAGTTTATCATTAAAACAATTAGAAAGACACATTCATTATCGATTCGTCAAGTTCCACAGCCATGTATATACGGTCATGTGATTGATAATGGATCATTAGTATGAAGGAAACTAAATTTTAAATTATAATCAGCCATGAATGAGTGAGTTCTAGGACAACATTAAAAATATAATTTGTATTTGGTGACTTATGAATTGTAATTCATGAACTCAAGGTTCTGACATTTACAATGAGTTAGATCAAGACAACCCCATGCACTGTCTTCAAGACATGGACCAACACCCAAACTCGCACTCTGCAGCAAATACAGTAGATTACATGTGCATGGTTTGTAATCTAGGTTTCCAACTTACAAACCCTAAAGGTGTGCCAATATTCATGGTTTCATACCAATGCCACATTTTGCTTTGTTTAATTATGTTAGAATCTAAGAATTGAACAATAAAAAAAGCAATAAAATCAGCATATACACAATAAATTCAAGTGCATGATCACGTTTCTAAAAGTACCCCTCATGCCTTAGAACATTAAAAATGAAAACTTATATTAGATTCCATCTAGCAGTCTCATTGAAGTTCAAAATATTAAAGCTCAGAGTTAGCAGTAGAATCACTTACATACTTGCTATGGAAATCCACAATGGGATGTAAATGCCTAAATTTAATGCAATAATCTTGAATAGATAAAAATTGCATAAATAAGTTAACAATTGCAATTATTCAAATTAAAATTTGACTGTAATTGGTCAGAAATCTTAACAGCCTAAGATAATTTAATCATATGCCAAAAGGGTAACCTTAGATTCAACCTACAGGCAACTTTACTTTGTTTATCTCAATTGCAGTTTTTTTTTTTTTTTTTTTTTTACATCCTAGAACTTCTAAGAACACTAGCTAAGTTTTTCATATAACTTTAACCCATCATGAGATCAAAACTCTAACAATGCATTGGCACAAAACCAAAGTTTTCTGCATCTGATTTATAGAACCAAAACCAACAAAAATTAAAGCTCCATACAAAACCATAAAAGAGCCGACAATAAGAGAAAGGCAAATCTCGACACTGAGTCCTTTACATAACCAAAAGACCAAAAATTAAACACACATAATAGAACTAACAAAAAAAATATACATCAAATTGAATCTCATATCAAATATTCACATTTTAAATTGCTATGCCAGCCATTTACAAATTATTTTACTAAAAACTTACAGTATATATTTAATTTGACGCACTAACTCTAGAAACTTAATATAATCTCTTACTTTGGCATAAAAAATTCAGCCATTCAAATATTTTAGTTGACTATAACAAAGAAATTGTATTTGTAAAGAACCCGTTATTGTGTAGGAGAAGATGAAGAGTTTACTGTGAGGTGATACTGTTTCAATCTCTACTACCAAAACAAAAAACCCTAAACAAAATTATGTTCTGCCTAGAATTGGTTTAATCTTCTTCCTCTTCTTCTGTTCTGTCTAAAATTAGTTTTCTTTTGAGTATTCGGGTTAATCTCCATATTTATAACCAAATTATTCATTTCCATAAAAATTTGATTTTAAACAGCCATAGTATAACTACTCAGATTTTTATCACGATGAGGGAAAAAATCTAATGAGAAGATTACATATCAAATTTTAATGGAATTTCATTGAACATATATCATGTAACACCAAAAGAACATGTAATTTTAGATTTAAATAAATTTTATCAGAAAATTTTCTGTTTTAACCAAATTAATAAATTCCATAAATAGACCCATGAGTACAAAATGTTGACCAACAGCTTTGCTGGCCCCAAAACTTAAATTTTGCATTTTGATTGAAAAGTACACTGAGACAACAAACAATCAAGTGAAGATTATGAAATACAATGCCTAAAAATGAGTGTAAATATTAAAGTATGTAAATGTAGAACTGAAATAGGAAGGAAAATTTTCTAACATGTTCCCAATTTTCCTGAAGTTCCAAAAGATGCTGATAATATGTGAGACACTCAGCATGATATAGAAAAACTAACTTTCTTTTATCAAGGCCTTTGTTTTAATAATGCCAATCACTTCAAAGAAAAATGTCATTTGTGAGATATAGAAAAAGATGACCATAAGTCAAGTTAAATAACATAGACCAAAGTCTGAAATTCCCTATAGCAAAAACTTAAGTGCCAAATCTGTTTTACTTGGCAGTATTAAGCAATGACCATTCACCAATTTAAACTCTAGCATCAAGATTGATGCAATAATCTAAATATATAGAAATTGCGTAGAATGTTGTTAACTATTGCAATTAGTCATATGCAATATAACTTTTTGAAAACACTGGTAACACAATTAGATTTTTCATATAATTTTAACCCAACATTTGCAAATCAGAGGGCATAGAACCAAAGTCTTATTAGTTTGATTTATGGATTTAACAACACATAAAACCGTTAAAAAAAAAAAAAAAAACCAATTACAACAAAACTTAAATCTCACCATGCAAACATAACAGAACTAAAAAAAACCAAAAATTGAACATGCATAATAGAATGAACAACACATTCATCATAGGAAAAACGACATCAAAAGGGCCTAAAACAAAATTGGAACATAAAATTAATAATTTCGTTGATTTACAGTGAATACCCAAAACTTAACCAATCTTTTTTGTAATTTTCGTAATCTATAAAAATAACAAAAGCAAATATATTGAATTGATAAGGCTTATTATACATTAGATTGAGAAGACAAACATTTTGAGAGAAACCCAAAAGCCCAAAACAAACTAAGTCTACACAAATACCTAAAACTGAGCTGTACTTAATACTCAAATCTGAAAAGGCGTTAAAAAAAAAAAAAAAAAAAAAATTCCCTCTTAACAGTTTCGACGGTCTGATGGTGGGTGGTCGACTGGCGGTTCGTTCATCTCTCTTTGTGTTTGCCTACGGTTCCTGAACAGTAAAAAATATATATAATTAGACCTAGATCCAAAACCCTTTTTTTTCCTTCTCTTTTCTCTCAGTTTCTCACCAAACAAAAACCTGCATTAGAAAATTGCAAAGAGCAATTAATTTTAGGACTTACAATGGACCTTTGGAAGAATGAAGGAAAAGAATTGTAACTCATGAATATGCCTGTTGGTTTATGGGTATGGTGGGTTTTGATTGAGGAATTTGTGGTTATGGTGGATAGGTGTCTTTAGATGCTTTGCTGTTGGTTTGTTGTGGGTCTGATGGAGGAGGAGCTGGTAGAGGAAGGCAGGGCATGCATTTTGGTGTTTGGTGAAAGAAAAGGTAGAGCATCGTGAAAGAGTTTTGGTGAAAGAAAAGGTATAGCATCGTGAATGAGAACGCAGAGCATCGGGTTTGGGTTTTAGAAAAGTTTTGTTATTATTATTATTTTAATATTGTGCTGATGTGGAAAATTGTAGGAGTTTCAAAAGTTTTGATTTTATATATAACTAGTCGCTAACCCGTGCGATGCACGGAATAGTTTAATAAAATTACATATATGATTAGAAAATGAATAAAATAAGATAAAAATGCCTAATCTATTTAAATTCAACTGCATATTAAAGGGATATTATTCTCAGTAATACCATTCTTTATAAATCTATCAACAAAATATATTATATACATTTACACAATTAAATTTATAAAATCAATGAGGCTAAGTTAAAACTTCAAATAGTTAAGATGACT
Source organism: Quercus tomentella (assembly GCA_028535165.1). Taxonomy (NCBI): domain Eukaryota; kingdom Viridiplantae; phylum Streptophyta; class Magnoliopsida; order Fagales; family Fagaceae; genus Quercus; species Quercus tomentella. The sequence continues at coordinate 23,200,088 of JAPQVY010000001.1, read as the reverse complement.
ACTATAACAACATATACTATTTATAATGAAACGTACCTATTCCTTATGAAAAGAATGATACAAATATAAATATGAACAAAAAGAGGAGCTGTAGGCCATAAGAATAAAGAGATTCAAAGTAATCAAAAATAATTATTAAAAAATCTAAAATATGTGAGTTATAAAAAATTATAAGTATGTAGTTATAGCAGTATAAATAAATTATAAATTCTAATAGTCGTATATTAGAATTTAACTCTGTCGAAATCAACCAATTTGCATGCAGATCTCTTTTCTTTTTTTGCCAAAACAAAATATGTCATGTTCATGATGTGAATAATGAAATATATTAATTTGGTGCTATTGTGTAGACTTAAAGAAGTAATAAAATTTAACAGAGCAAATAACTATTAATGTGTATATTCATAATCAGCTGTGAGAAAGTATAGATAAGCAGTCGAAGAAATTGTGAGAAGGACCATTTTTAGAAGATGATTTATTTAGTTTTTCTTCTATTTGAAATAGTTGACTTGTAGGCTCTTTTGATTACTGTAACAAAAAGAAAAAAGAAAAAAAGAAGCTATACCTTCTGCCAAGAGTTTAAAGTAAAAATTGTGTGCTTTGTTATAAGTAGCATTCATGTTCTTTTACTTATCTAATCAAAAGTTTCAAATGTGTATACTTTAATACACCATTGAACTTAAAGTGACTAACAATAATGCTAGTAGTGTGGATCCTGATTTGGCTAAATTTTGTTTCAAAGTTGGCAAAAAACAGAGAATTCCACAAATACCAAAAACTTGAATGATAGACAACACAAACCCAAATTTTAAAAATAGGTAAAGGGAAACAAAACACAATTAGTGAAAACAGAAAATGCTCTAAACCACAAACTATATTTTTGAAACCAGTTTGAATTTCAAATGAGTAATTACAAAAGCATCAGTATGTAGATTTTCAATTTTCCTTTGTTTCTATATGTTTTTAGTACCAACCTTCATGACTCTTTTACAATTTTTTGCTATATATATAACCAAACTTAGTCATTGATAACATATCATTGATATACGGTTTACTTGTTGCATTATTTAACCAAAAAAAAAAAAAAAAATCATTAAAAACAATGACTATAATAAAACCAATGGAACTACTAAATACTTTTCTTAATAGGAATTGTTAGTCATGTCATCTAGCTAACACTTCCATTTAAATTATCATCTCCAATCACCCTTTGAAATCTCACGGTTGCCTTTGCTTCTTGCCTAGTAGGATTGCACAAATTTATTATCCCACCTGCATCCATATTAAGACACACAGTAAACAAAAGCAAACATACAAAACACGTAATCTTCCATGTAGTTGTTAATTTCTCTAAACAAATGCCAAGTTAATGTTAAGAGTCTCAAATTCAATTAGTAAACACTATGATACACACCTATTCCAAACTTAAACACGCAACCAATTCTACCAATACATGTAACCTTGCATAACTCATGTTTGTGTCCATAACTCACAACTTTCTTGGCCCTAAAACCCATTCCAACAATTTGCATTAAACAATCACCGCCCAAAAAAATTATCTATTATTAGCAAAATTTTCCCATAATTTCTATCTAAAAGATGCTTCCACCATTACCATGTACAAGGCAGGGCTTCTTGATGTCTGTGAACATTCATCAATGATTGATGGGTTTTACAAAAATTCATCATGACTAAGTTATGTTTACTAATTCTACATAGGAAACATTTCGCATAGAAAAATCCTATATTCAGCTCACTTCATTGAAAACAATACTTTCATCAGGGTCATACTCGTGGAAAATTATTAGGTACTCCCAGAGTATAGTGATGTAGTACTCCCTCCTCCCACATAAATGGTGGATCCCACAATGATTTTGATTAACAGGATCCACTATTACGTGAGGCGATGAAGTAAAATGTCACTATACTCTCGGAAAACTAAATATGGTTTGGGTTTTAGGGTTTGCGTTTTTTTGTTTTTTGTTTTTTTTTTTGTTTTGTGGATAAGTGGCTGGTGTTTTTATAAAGGTTTACATTTTCTCTTTCTTTTTTTTTTCTTTTTTTTTGGATAAGCGGGTGGGTGTCTGAAAGTGAGTCTTCCAGATGCACCGAGCGAAATTTTAAAGAATTAACTCTACACGTGTCAGTTTTTAAAGGGGCCTTTTTCCCTAACGTGGCAACACCTCCTTAAAGCTTTTGCTATTATATATAGTATTAGATTTCCAAATAAGTTCTCACGCAAATTGTAGGCTTACTAATAAGCAATTAGCTATCTGCATATATCATTGAATATTTTCAACCTAGCAACTATGATAACACATAAATCATAAGAAATCCTACCTAATTATGCTGCTATTTGAGGGAGTACATATAGACATAGATCTTGTGTGACTTCCATGGAGAACTTTTTTTTTTTTGAGAGATAATTACAACATGCTGCTAACCCCGCGGCTCGAATCCTTTCCCCCCTAGACCCCCAAGCACTTTGTGCATGAGGAGGTGCCAATTCAGCTACAAGGCCTTTGGCACTTCCATGGAGAACTTCTCTGCTAGAGTGCTAGCATTCTTTAAAATTGGCTTCCAAATTCTTAGATGTGTCTGTAACATGAACATTACTCTAAATAGGTGAGTAAACAAAGCATCATAAACAATAAACTATACGCAAAGTACATACGATATAGAAAACTAACCATAGCATCGAGATTAACCTCAATCCTGAATTCGAATCTGCCACAAACATCACTGCCAGTTATTTTTCACAACAAAAGTTTCAAATTGAAAGCTTTAAAGGTCCAATGGAAGAACAAATTTCTTCAATTTTTTTATTTATTATAAAAAAGAAGAAAGTGGTACCAATTTAATAGGATATATCACTACTTGTAATTTGGAAAGCAAAAAATAATAAATTATAGTTCACTAACTCATTTATCCTAAAATTTTCAAACACATGCTAACAAATAGATATTGATATAAAATATTCACCTTGTAACATAACTTAATAAGTCTCAAACACACAGCTTTAATAGCTTTAAATGAATTTGTCCTAGTTGTATTTAAGTTATGGCTCAAGCAATAAGAGGCAGTAAATATTATTCCATAAAAAACTATTCTCTTCTTGTCTAATAATGTTTAGGAGGGTTGTCACCTTGAATTCAACTAAATTCCCTCAATTCCATCAGTCACAGCACAGACCATGTTGGCATGAAAAGAAACAAAAAATAACCCGAACAACAATAGAGGACTTTCACAGAACAGACATAAATTTTTTACCAAGCACAAATCAACTGTACTTAATTTTCATAGAGTATGAAATGTAAATATTTTGTACTCTAATTGGCACAATGGATTCTGCAGAATTACCTTGCCTAATCATATCAAAATATGCCCAAATGATCCAACAGCCAAGATAGTACTTAAATTTAAAACTTTCACCCTTGACCATAACACTACTTGCCTTATAAATCAATTTGCTTTATTCAAATGAAAATCCCAAGTTAACATAAAGCACAATCTTATAGTCGTTTGATTTAGATTTAGAAAGCATTTATTCTATTGTAATGATCATTATAACTTATTCAACAGATTTTAACACCTTTAAATTTAAAGCAACAAAATTAAACAATTAATTTGCATTTGTCAAATGACTACACTACAACATTCAAGCTTCAACTACAAAATTTAACGGTGATCAAGGATAAACCATCTAAATCTAAGAAACAAAGCAAAAACCATTAAAAAAAAAAAAAAAAAAAAAAAACTAAAACACATAGGTTTGCCACCATACCCTAACCCAAATTCCTTTATCAACACAAAATCCTCCAATCTAAGCATGCTCACCATCAAAGAGTTCCACACATTTGAGGGAGACTATCAAACCAACACCAAAAAACCCTTTCAATTATATCTCCATCTTTTTTGCTTCTTGGTGTTGTAGATGTCTTCTATCATGCTCTCCTTTTCTCATCATTCAACCTTAATTAAAACCAATATCCCAAATAACTAAATAAAAAAAAATTAACCCAAAATAACAAAACCTAAATAATATTTAACACAAATTATTGTTGTTAACATCTTTTGTCAGTAGGTCTCCATGGTAATATAAAATCTCTCAATATTAATCTGTTGACAAACTATGGAAAATATATTGAAACCATTATCAATAGTAGTTGTTTCACTTTGTAAACAGTTGACATGCACTCTTGATCAAATTTAAGAGTGTTTTATGAACTTGTTTTTGAGTAACTCAAGTTAGCTTGATCTCATGACTTCCATCATAAACTATAATAACCACTACTTGCTGGGAAAAAAAAAAAAAAACCCATAGCTTAAAGCCCTTTTTTTTTTTTTTAATATTGCTTAAAGATTTTTAAATTTCAAAAGTGTTGTTTCCCTAACTGCCCAACACTATCATTACATCCCACGGGGAATTCCATTAAGTTAAAGACATATTTTTGCAATCCTTCCAAGAAAATCAAAATGCTACCTATCAGCAGGACAATTAACAACAATAAGAATCCAAGTTTCAACCAACATAAACTTTAGGAAACTTGCATCAAATACCAATAGGTGTATTATTCTAACAAAAAGTCACATATCCAAGTCCAAAAATTTATTATAGCCGTCAGTAGCAACCCAAAGATAAGAAAAGAGACACACCTATTAAATTGGGCTATAAAAAAAAAAAAACCAAACAACACCCAATTTGAACAGCCATGTAGAGAAGAAACATTTGATGATTGCTACAAAAAATCATGGGCTAAAGCTGAAAGTTCAATCCAAAAGTCCTCCATAAAACAGGAATAGAGTATGGAAAAAACAAATAGATGAAGTCCGACTTATCTCTAATTCCAACAATACGGTAACAATGCCATACAAACATATTTTGCAGCAACTTTAAATGAGAATGAATTTCATTGTTACAACATGGTAAAAAAAAAAAAAAAAAGATTTCAATTTCATTGATACATTCTATCAAACACTTAGGGTGATGGGGAGGATTTTAACAAAACAGACATAAAATTTTTACTAAACCTTTAATTTTCATTGATTCTTATTTCTCTGGGACATTTTGTCAAACACTTAGGGTTGGCCTATTTTCACAAAGGATACCAATTCTTACATCATTCTCTCAACCATTATACCAGCAAAAACATGAGAAAGAGAGAATTACAGAGAGAAAAAGCAAGAAAGCTGGTGAATTTGTCAAACAAAATTGGATTTTGAATAAAATATGAAAGACTTTGTATGTTTTGAATAAAAGGAAGATCGATTGGATTGCAAACATATATTATTAAATAGAATAGTATAATTAAGAAATAAAAACTCACCTGGAGAGGATATAGATTTTGAACGAAGGGTATTGATTCATGGTGATGGGCTGGCCTTTCTTTACAAAGGAGATTGGAGGCAGGGAATGTGTATGTAGAGAGAGGCATGGAGGAAATTGTGTGTTTGAAGAAGGAGATGGGATTGAGGGAAGAAGAAGAGAGGGGATTTGATGAGTTTGTGTTACTGTGTTTGCGTTTAAGGGGGAGAGTTTTTTTAATCGGGTTTTGGTCTTGGGGAGAAGGAAATTTTTGGGTTTTTAGGCTTTTAGCTTTTTTTTTTAGCTGAAATTTTTGGGTGTTTTTTTTTTTCTTTTTAATAATGCCGTTTTTTTTTATGTTTTTTTTTTTTATATCGTGTTGACGTGGAAAATTGTGGGAGCTTTAGAGGCTTCGGTTTTATATATAATAATAATAATAATAATAATAATAATAATATTATTATTATTATTATTATTGAAGAAAATGAGTTGCTTCTTGATTTCTAGAGATGGAATATTCCTAAAGTTGATACTAAAACTATTTATAAAACTAGTTTTGTTGAGAGTGCTTTTCATTCTACTTACAAAGCTAGAACTGTTGAACAAATATTCTCTATTTCAAAAATTCATGAAAAATGCTGTTTGTTTTCTAAAAGAAATATTAATGAATTTATTGCTGCTAAAAAATTCAGTTATTTGCATATTGGTATGGTTTAAGTTGCTATTAAACCACTCATTTGAAAGGGTATTAATGCTTCTGTTCTTATGTGTTTAAGAGATGCTAGATTTAAGATCTTTAGAGATAGCATTCTTGGTATGATTACTGCTTCTATGTATAATGGTCCTGTTTATTTTAACTGTTATCCTGATCTCACTCTTGCTTTGGATGGCCCTAATATTGTTAAAGCTTTGACTTTGAACATTGCTTCATTTGGTTATCACATGGAAGAAGGTAGTAAGCCTTTTGCTTTGATTTATTGCATTTATTATAAACTGTTGGGTACTCAAATAAACCCTGGTGCTAAGATCCTAGAGAACCTTCTGGTAAAACCATGTTAATTCAATGTTCAACCCCTGATGCTAAAGTTCAAGTTCCAAAAATGATTCAATGGCAAGATGTTAAGCTTCTTACTGATTGGTTGTTGGAACAAGAACCCCCTCCTGCTAAACCTGTTTTTGATGAACTAGATCTCACTCATATTCAACAATATCTTGATGGTACTGTTAAAATAAGTTTTCAAAACAATCCACCTTTGAGAATCAGCGAAGGAAGACATTCCTTTGCTAGATCTGAAAGTATTTCAAAAAGAGATCAAGAGATCAATGATTTTTTGCAAAAGAATTTTGAAAAACCCTCTGATTTAAAGCTAAAAGGTGTTTCAAGTGATAATCTCAAATTAGCTCTGTTTACCATTCCACTAAACCTGAAACTTCCTCTCCATATAGTAAAACTACTAATGAAGAAGAAGATGACACTAAATCTGTTTGTCCTTCTGATTCTGATTTTCCTCCTATTGAAAATCCTGTTTTCCAAAATCAATTACGAGTTTTAAATGTTTTGGATAAAAGTTTTGAAGTTGATATGGTTTCCCTGTATAATGAATTTATGCTTGCTAAAAATAGAAATAAAAGAAAATATTTCCAAAATAATTTTGCTAAGTCTAAGAAAGACCATATTAAGAGAAAATGGTTAGAAAAGATGAATCAATTGAAAAAACATATTTTGTTTTTTGATTTTCTTGAAAACCATTATGTTTCAAAAGATGAAGTTTCAAAACAACATCTAAATGTGATAAAAAAATCAAATTTTGTTAAGGTAGATAAAACTATTGTTAGGTCTAGTCATCCTCTTCTTGAGACAATTTTGATAACTACTAAGAAGGATGAAGTAAAGGCCTCTCCTTTCAAAATTACTGATGATCAAACTCCCATTGTTAGTCTTATCGAACAAAACAATTTTACTAATGAATCTTTGCATATTATTGGTCAACAGCTTGACCGTATTGAAGAAAAAATTATTGAAAAAACTGTTTCTGTTGAAAACCCTGGTTCTGAAAAATCTGTTTCTGTTAAAACTGAGAAACCTTTGATTGATCTACCCAGTCAAAGAGAAAAAGTTATGTTTAAAACTTCTCAGTCTAAAACTCTTAAAATTGTTGAAAAAATGCTTTCTGATTTAAAAGTTAAAACTAAATGTACTTCTAGAAGTACAGCCTGCACTATTTCAAGAAATGAAAAAGAAATTGTTTCTAATACAGATTCTGATATTGTATCTTCTGTTTCTGCTAAAAATATTTTTGATGATGATTTACTAGAAATTAAAAGATTTTTTGGAAATTCCAAACCCATGTCTTTTACAAAGAACTGGTATTCAAGACCCACTCCTCCTAATATGTAGTTTGAAGAAAGATCTTTTCAAACACAGTTTTCTGTTTCTGCTGATAAGCTTTATGAATGGAATATTGATGGTTTGTCTGAACAAGAAATCATTAATAAAATGAGTCATATGTCTATGGTTGGTATTGCCTATCAAAATAACCATGATCTTGATCAACCTGAAATTGTTAATTTGCTTATTACTGGTTTTTCTGGTACTCTTCGTGGATGGTGGGATTCATATCTCACAGAAGAATCCAGAGAGTCTATTAAACATGCTGTTAAAAAAAATGATGAAGGTTTGCCTATTTTTGATGAAAATATTGGTCGAGGTATTCCTGATGGTGTTAATACCCTGATCTACACTATTCTTAATCATTTTGTTGGTACTCCATCTAATATTTCATCCCGAGTTTCTGATTATTTGAATAATTTAAAATGTCCTACTATGTCTGATTACAGATGGTATCAAGATGTTTTTACTGCCAGAGTGATGCTCCGGAAAGATTGCCACAAGCCTTATTGGAAAGAAAATTTTATTGACGGTCTGCCTCCTATCTTTGCTCATAAGGTAAAACAAGAGTTAATGGGTAAAAATGATTCTATTGATTATGATAATTTAACCTATGGTGATATTTTCAGTACTATTAAAAAACTTGGTATCAATATGTGTAATGATGAAAAATTGTTAAAACACCAATTAAAGAATAAAAGAAAAGCTAAATATGAAATGGGTAATTTCTGTGAACAATATGGTTTGCCTTCTATTGCTCCTTCCAGGCAAAAAGGTAAAAAAACATGATAAAAGCTATAAAAAAATATAAAAAATACAAAAACAACTTTGTTAAACCTAATGATTTCTATGCTAAGAAGAAAAATGTTTCTAAAAAATATGATAAACAAAGATCAGGTAAAGGTAAATGCTTTAACTGTGGTAAATCTGGACACTTTAGTAAAGACTGTAAGCAAAAATCTGGTGAGCTGAAAAACAAGTTTAACATGCTAAATATTGATGATAAAGATCAAGAAGAATTATTCAGAATCCTTGAATCAAACAATTCGTCTGATTCTTTGGAAGATGATTTTTCTTTTTCATCTGAATCTTGCTATCAATCTGCTGATGATTCCTCTGATTCACCTAATATTAAAATTGGTTGTAGAGATTCTTGTTGTAATGTTATTAAATCTGTTAATACTTTCACTAAGAGTGAAGAAGATGAAAAATTAATAATTCAACTGGTAAATCAAATTCAAAATCCTGAATTACAAAAAGAATATTTGGATAAGTTTAAGAAAAATTTGATAAAAGATGAAACTGGTAAAAAACTAAAATCAACTATAAGCTTTGAAGAAACTTTGGAGAGATTTAATAAAAAGAAATCCAAAGAATTGACTGTTAATGATCTTCAACATGAAATTAATGTTGTTAAACAGGAGATAAATGAATTAAAACATGAATTTAAAAGCATTAAAAGTGATAACAATAATCTCAAACAAGAATTGATAATGTTAAAAATTGATAAAAATCTTAATAAATCTGATAACAAACAAGATGAACAAGATGAGCACAAAGATGGAGATGAATCCAGTTAACAAGCTCTTCTTTCTGATAAAGGTATTATTGATAATTCTCAACTTAGTCTTATGAATAAATTGCTTCCTCCAAAATGGTTTACAAAAGTTAAAATTGTTGTTTCCCATGATTATCATTTCACTGTTATTGCTATGATTGATTCTGGTGTGGATATGAACTGTATCCAAGAAGGATTGATTCCTTCAAAATATTTTGAAAAATCAACCGAAAGATTGGTTTCTGCTAATGGTAGTCAAATGAAGATTAGATATGAATTGAATAATGCTCATGTTTGTCATTATAATGTCTGTTTCAAGATCCCTTCTGTCCTTGTTAAAAACATGACTGATAAAGTGATTCTTGGTCTACCATTTATAAACGCTTTATATCCTTTTCTTGTTGAACATGATGGAATTACTACTGATCCTTTCAGACAAAAAGTAAAATTCAAATTTGCTTCAAAGTTTGAAATCGATATTGATGCTTTAACTCTGATTCATGCTAAAACCAAACATCTCGATTTCCTTCAACAAGAAGTAAAATACAAGAAAATTGCTAAACAAATTTCTGATAAACTGTTGCAATCCAAAATTGATAATTTTCAGAAAATGTTGATTGATGATGTTTGTTCTGATGTTCCTAATGCTTTTTGGCATAGGAAGAAGCATATTGTTGACTTGCCATATGTTAAAGATTTTGATGAGAAAAACATTCCCACTAAAGCTTGTCCTATTCAGATGAATGCTAAAACTATTGAATTTTGCAAAAAAGAAATCCATGATATGTTAGAGAAAAATTTGATTAAGAATAGTAAGTCTTCTTGGTCTTGTTCTGCTTTTTATGTCCAGAAAAATGCTGAGATTGAAAGAGGAACCCTCGATTGGTAATTAACTACAAACCCTTGAATAAGGTTTTGGAGTGAATTAGGTATCCTATTCCCAATAAGAATGACCTTGTCCATAGGTTGAGTGAAGCTGTAGTGTTTTCCAAGTTTGACATGAAATCTGGGTTCTGGCAAATCCAGATTAGTGAGAATGATAGGTACAAAACTACTTTTACCACTCCTTTTGGACATTATGAGTGGAATGTTATGCCATTTGGTCTTAAGAATGCCCCGAGTGAGTTTCAAAACATCATGAATGATATTTTTAACTCCTTCAGTCATTTCACCATTGTTTATATTGATGATGTTCTTGTTTACTCTAGCTCTATTGCTGAACACTGGAAACATTTGTATTCGTTTCTAGATACTATAAAAAGAAATGGTCTTGTTGTCTCTGCTAAGAAAATCAAATTGTTTCAAACAAAAGTTCGTTTCCTTGGGTATGACATCTTTGAAGGACAGATTCATCCTATTGATAGAGCCATTCAATTTGCTGATAAGTTTACTGATGTTATCACTGATAAAACACAACTCCAAAGATTCCTTGGGTCATTAAATTATGTTGCTAATTTCTACAAGGATATGAGGAAACAATGTAAGCCCATGTTTGATCGGTTAAAGAGCAATCCTCCTCCTTGGCCTGATATTCATACTTCCCTCGTTAAACAAATCAAATCTCATTTTAAGACATTACCTTGTCTTGGTATTCCTACTGTTGGTGCTTTCAAAATTGTTGAAACAGATGCCTCTGACATCGGTTATGGTGGTATTCTGAAACAGAGAGTTTCTCCTGAGTCACCTGAACAAATTTTTCGTTTCTATTCTGGAATCTGGAATAATGCATAGTTAAACTATAGTACTATTAAAAAGGAGATTTTATCTATAGTGCTATGTATTTCAAAATTTCAAAGTGATTTGTTAAGCCAAAAGTTTTGATTACGTATTGATTGCAAAAGTGCTAAGTATGTTATTGAAAAAGATGTTGAAAATATTGCTTCCAAACATATTTTTGCCAGATGGCAAGCTATTTTAAGTGTTTTTTATTTCGATATTGAATATATTAAAGGATCTCAAAATACTATCCCTGATTTCCTTACCCGTGAATTTCTGTAGTGTCACAATGGCAAGTAGAAGCTCCAAAGATAATCATCCTGTTGAAACCTCCAAAAAAATTGTTAAAAAAGAACCTTCTTCTCCTATTGAAATTACTAATCGTTTCACCACCCTAGGAACCATCCCTAGGCCCAATTACTCCACTGTTCTTGCCTCGTCCTATGACCCTTATGCCATAACCCCTGTTAACCAACCTATTAGAACTGCTTTTCCCAGAAATTCCTATAACCCTCAATACATCAAAAAACAATATTTCCAAAACTTGTTTTATATTGAACCCAACAGAGTCTCCATTTCTGATCCTCTTAGAATTGCTAAAAGTTATTTCCCTCCAATGTTTCACTGGATTCCTGAGCACAAAGAAAAGAATTTATAGTATTATTCTGATCTTCTACGTCATGAAAAATCTATTATTATTAACACCATATGACAAAGTTGATTCCTCCAAAATTATTTACCACAGTGTTTACTTGGTCAATTTTATTTCTGAAGAAAAATGGGGCTCTTCCCCTAATTCTACCAAAACAATGCCAACTTCCCCCATTCCCTATTCATATCATGATTATATCACTGCTTGGTCAAGATTTATGCTTCACCAAAATGAAAACATGTCTAATTCCTGGTTTGTTAACTTTGATAAAAGTTTCACTGGTTACTTGCCTCTTTGGTTCAACTGTTGGTGGACCCAATTTGGCCCTATTGCTGACATATTTCCTGAGCCATTACTTAATGCTTTCGAATGTTTTCAGAAATTTTATAAGTATGATGCTCATGGCGCTAAATTCCCTGCTTTGCTTCACTTTGTTAAGCGCCATAAAATACCATGGATATTAAAATGGAAATATGAAAAAGAAGAGAATTCTCATCTACTGCTGCTCTCCCCATTGCCAAGGATCATTCCCCAGTTCAAACCCCTGTCCTTGCTGATGCCCCCTCTTCTTCTTCCATCAAGAATGCTAAGCCTCCAGCAAAAAATAAGAGCTCCCCTATTAACGATTTAAGAAAAAATCCTGATGCTCTTTTGGCTTTACTTAAATGGGCAGAAGAAGCTGTTGCCAATCAAGGAGAATCCAAAGCCTCTTCTGAGGAATCTATTGCCCACAACCCTTATTTCCCTTATGACCAGGAACTGTTCGGACATGATGAGGATAACACTCTAGATCTTCAAGAAAATTGATATTATTTGTCTGGCTTGCACAAAGGCCAAAAATGCTACAATGTTTACTTACTGATGAAATTCCACTATTGTTTTCCACTTTTGATGATGATGTTCTGAAAAGAAGATTCTCCATGTTTCCCAAGACTTTTAGTCACACCAAGATTGCTTTCGGCAAACTTTTATTGTTAACTTTTACTGTTCACTGTTAACTTTTACTGTTCACTAGTACTGTTCACTCAAAATTTTGCCTATTTAAGGGGGGTTGTCCCTTAAGTTTAAAACAAGCTTTTACTTCAAAATTTTCTTCCCTTAGAAGCCTTCTTAGAGAGAAAATTTCTTACTTCTACTACCACTATTTCCTACTACCTTACAATCTTGTATCTAGGACTAGAACAAGCTTTGTAACTGTTAACCTGTACTGTTGAGATCTTGTAACTACTACTACTGTAAGTGTTTGTTCTACTTTCAATAACAAGTATTTTCAGTTTTCTGTTCATTATACTACTTGTTGCTACCGCCATCTTGGATGGTTCTAAATTTTTAATGCTTTCATATATATACTGCTTGGCTGGTTCTACCACCTTACTACTGCTTTTAAATTACTTTGATTATAGCTGCAATACCTCCTTCTTGGCTGGTTCTACTTTGCTTTCATATTATTTTCAACTATTATCTGCAATACCGCCTTTAACTATTATTTTCAACATGAATTTAAAAACATATATTATTATTATTATTATTATTATTATTATTATTATTCATATCAAGAGCCTTGTAACTCAACTGTTCATATTTTTAATAGATATATTGATCATAGTTTAAATTTCATCTCCTCTAAAGTCTCTTATGGTTGAATAAGAGATCTGGGGTTCAATTCCCGCCTATACCAAAAATCGATTAGTGTGCTATCATTATGAGTGAACGACATATATTGAAATTCTCTTAAAAAGGGGGAAAAAAAAAATCAAATTATCTATGATTCATTCATTTATGGCTAAATATGATCTTGATAAGTTATATTTCTCAATTCTCACTCTAACTATGAAGTTAGTTGTAACATCTAACTAAAAGGTTAGTTGCAATCTCCCTTTACCATTAAAGTTTCTTCAATCTTCATTATACTTACTGTTAAAATTCGCGTACTTATCTTCAATTTCCATAATTAAGTATAGCTTATCACTCATCTTGACATAAAATGAAAGTAGGGGAGAAGAATTAATATACCCATCAACTTCTTTTCGTTTGTCTCTTATTTCCTTCAATTTTTTTTCATATTTTATTATTTTATTTTTTCTATGATCGCGTTGTAACTTGTAAGTATCTAAATTCTAAAAAAAATAAGGTTTATAGTGGAATTTATAAAAAGCGCTGCAATAAGTACTCTATAGTGGAATTTTTGAAAAATGCTGTTATAGGTACCATATAGTGGCGTTTTAAAATACTGGGCATATAGTATCATTTGAAAGGGCCTATAGTGGCGTTTTTCAAAACCCAGTATAGGTCCTAGTCTTACAAGGGCATATAATGGCATTTGGAAAGCACCACCATAGGTCCAACCCAATATATATATATATATATATTGAGTGAACTATAGCAGGGTTTTTCAAACGCCACCACCACAGGTCCTAGTCAACTCAAAGGCCTACAATGGCATTTGGAAAGTGCCACCATAGGTCCAGCCTGAAAAAAAAAAAAAATAAATAAAAAATGAGGGACCTGGAGTGGCGTTTTTCAAACGCCACTATAGGTCTTGGTCTTACAAGGGCCTATAGCGGTGTTTGGAAAGCACCACTATAGCTAAACCGGGGAAATTTTTTTTTTTTTTTTTGAGGGACCTATAGGGTCCTATAATGTCATTTGGAAAGCGCTACCATAGGTTAACCCAATTTTTTTTTTTTTTTTTAAAGTGACCTATTGTGCCCTTTTTAAATGCCACTATAGGTCTAGCACAAAAAAGGACCTATAGTGGCAATTGAAAATGCTGCTATAGGTCCAACACAAAAAAGGGACCTATAGCGGCTTTTTCAAATGCCACTATAGGTCCAACACAAAAAAAGAAAAAAGAAAAAAGGTAACCTATAGCGTCCAACAAAAATAAATAAAAAAATAAAAATAAAAATACAAAATTTCTCTCACTCTCTAACTCTCTCACTCTCATCTCTCATCTTTCAACAAAAGAGCTGCCGACCCACCCATGTTGCTGCCTTCCACGCTAGTTAGCCCTTCCTCTTCCCCTTCTCTTATCTCTCTCTTTCTTTACCTTTTTTTTTTTTTTTTTTTTTTTTTTAAATAAGGATTTATAGTAGTGTTTTAAAAATACCATTATAGGGTATGGACCTATAGTGATGATTTTGTAAAACGTCGCTATAGGTTTATAGTTACAATACAATAGTGGTGTTTTGTGGCGCTACTATAGAAAACGCCACTATAGCCCAAAAGGACTTGTACCGGCATTTTTAGAACTTTTAATGGCGTTTTTCAAATGCCACTATAGGCCCACTTTTTAAAATCTTCAAATATGTATTGAAAATCCGTGTGTTGCATGGATGAACTTGTGACCAAATATGGACTACTGAGTCAAAGACATCTTCAATCTTCATTCCAAACTAAGAATCTGGGAAAGCTATATATGTTACTTTTTGGATATTGAAATAACTTGATCCAAGGAAGGAATTAGTTTGTCGCCGAGTAAATATGTGTTAGATATTTTGGAAGAGGCTTCCATATTAGGTTTAAAAATTGTAGAGACTCCAATGAATCCTAATGTTAAATTGCTTATGGATCAGTAGGAGCTACTATCTAATCTGAAGAGATATCATCGATTGGTTGGTAAATTACCTAGATAGATATATCATTTTCTATCATTGTAGTAAGTTAGTTTATGGAAGCACCTCGCCTTTCTCGATAAAAATATTATTGGGATTGTGAGATATTTTAAGGCTCTTCTTGGTCGTGAACTTTTATATATAGATCCAATGGTCATTTGCATGTATAGAACTTTTACAAATTAAGACTAGTTAGGATCACTCTCAAATTTAATATCTTTACATACTATTGCTTTTTCCTTGAAGGAAACTTGATTACTTGAAAAAGTAAGTAACAAAGTGTTATGTCCCATTTTAGGGACAAAATGGGCTTTTGCCCTTTTTGGGCAAAGTAATCAGTCATTTGCCCTTCTTCCCAAACTAAATAGGGAAATGCCCCTCTTTTGAAAATCGAGTTTCTTAAAATCGAGTTAAAAAAAAAAAAATTTCCGGAGCCCTATAGCGACGTTTTCAAGGACCTATAGTGACGTTTTAAGAACCTACAGTGACGTTTTATAACTTGATATTCATGAAATCGAGTTATAGGCAATAGAATTGCCTATAACTCGATTTTATGGATATCAAGTTACAAAACGCCACTATAGGTCCTTATAAACGTCACTATAGGTCCTTGAAAACGTCGCTATAGGACTTAAATCGATTTTTAAAAACTCGATTTTCAAAAGAGGGGCATTTCCCTATTTAGTTTGGGAAGAAGGGCAAATGACTGATTAGTTTGCCTGAAATGGGCATTTGGCAATTTTGTCCCCCATTTTAGTGTAAATGTGGAATATAAAAGCCATCGATCATACATCATGTGTAACTAACGTGGATTACACCTCTTCTAGAGGAATTGAGTTTTGTTGTGCAATTGTCTATGACTATGTATTGTGACAACCAAAAAGCAATTCATATTACTTCCAACCTAGTGATCCATAAACAGGGGCAGAACATAAATTTTTACTTGGGGAGTAGGGGAGGAGGCAGATTTTAATATTATACATATGTGTATATACATAAATGTATAGATACTTGTTTGCTTTAACAAGTGTTTTGGAAAAAATATGAATGAGAATCACATATTTATATTATCTATGTAATATGTTTAAATATTTATTCTTATTTATGAGGTGAATTTTGCTTCCTAAAAAATTATAACTCTTGAATATTAGAATTTTAAAATATGTAATATATATATATATATATATATATATATATATATTTTGAAACTTACACCTTTTATAATTCTAAGAAATATTATATCACTCAATAACTTTAATTGGAATAAAATTTTAAAATCTCATTGTTAGATTACATGTTTTCAATGTTCTTAACACATATGCCAAATTTCATATCAATCGGATGTTATTTACTATTGCATCTAAAAACCCATCCTTTCAGGATAATTTTAAAATACAAAAACTTGACATTTAAACATTTGATGTATGAGATAATTTTGATCTCTAATCATTTAGAAAATTTGCAAGCATGTAGGGTATAAGAAGAAAATATAATTCAATGATGGACTTGTCAAAATTTGCATAAAAAAAAAAATCAGTAGTGTATTATTACTTGAAGTTACAAGTGTAACCTGACCATCTCTCTCTCTCTCTCTTCCTCTCTCTCTCCATGTGTGTTTGTATATATAACTCTCTGTGTGTGCGGGCATGCACAAGCTTAAAAGGAACACAACCCTAGTACATAGGGAGGAGTTTACAAAGGAAACATACCTAATGCACAAAACTCTTGCTTTTTGCTAGTCTGGAAGAGGCCACGGTAGGCACTAGGCAAAATAAACAAAAAGTGTAAAATAAAGGGCGCCCCCTACTAAAAAAAATAGTAAAATAAATAAAAAGTGTTTGGCGAAAGCTTAAAGTGTCTAAAAACTCTAGAAATTTAGTAGTAGAGGAAGTATGAAAAAAAAAAAGTCTCCTTTTTGGAACCTATGACTGATAAAAGCTCCCTCTTTGGAACTACCATCGGAAATGCTCCCTCTTTGATGTTTTAAGTGCGAGCATCATTATTGGTGGAGGCATATTGCTATAATGCTATTTTTAGCACCACAAACTACAAAATGTTGTGCTACATTGGTGGTGCCATAGGTAAAAAAATTTGGCTACATGCTACAGTAAACTAGTACTTGTACTAGTACTAGTTTACTGTAACAAGTTGCTACTTGATTTTAATATTTTTTATTTATTCTTTCTTCTTGTTGCTCCTCTTTTTTTTCTTTTTTCCAACTCGTCTCTCTCTCTCTCTCTCTCTTTCCTGTTATTCCCCTCTCTCAAGTTACTGACCATTTCTCTTTTCTCTTTCTTCATAGTTAGTCCTTCTCCTTTTCAATTTTGTTTCTTTCTTACTACAACCCAATCTTCATGGTGAGTGTGTTTAGTCCTTCTCCCTTTCAATTTTTTTTTTCTTTCTTCCTTCAGCTCGAGCTCTCGCCCATAACATCTCGCTGCTGGGTTTGGGGTTTGGTGGCTGGGTTCATTTTCCTCTCTCTCTTCTTATGCGGGTTTGGTGGCTGTGGTGGTGGTGTTGGTTGATTTTGGGTGAGTTTTGTGGATTGGTGGCTATGGTGGTGGTGGTTGGTTTTGGTTGTGGGTCTTGTTGATTGGTGGTTGATTTTAGGTGTGGGTCTTGTGGATTGGTTGCTATGGTGGTGGTGGTGGTTGGTTTTAGGTGTGGGGTCTTGTGGATTGGTTGCTATGGTGGTGGTGGTGGTTGGTTTTTGGTGTGGGGTCTTGTGGATTAGTGGTTGTAGTGGTGGTGGTGGTGGTGGTTGATTTTGGGTATGGGTCTTGTGGATTGGTGGCTGTGGTGGTGGCGGTGGTTAGTTTTGGGTGTGGGTCTTTGTAGATTGGTAATTGTAATGGTGGAGGTGGTTGATTTTGGCTGTGGCGGTTTGTTGTGGTTGTGATGGCGGTTGATTTTGGTTGTGGATTTTGGCTGTGGAAGTGAGTTCTAGTTGTGTGGCTTGTGATTGTTGATGGGTTTGTGGGTTCTTGTTGGTTTGTGTGGTTGTGAGCTTTGAGAGAGAGAAAAAGAATAAAGAGAAAGAGATGAAGAATAAAAAAAGAATATTTAAATGAATTGCTAAAAAATATAGAACCATTGATGTTGGTAGTGTTATAAAGTGAGGTGTTAAAATAGATAAAGTATCTTTCTAAGTTGCAAAAAGCTAAAAATTATGGCTCCACCAATGTGGATGTTCTAATACCTTATTTGGGGTTGGTTCGTATTTAGGACTTAGATACAATTCTATGCCACTAATCATGATTTGCTTTAAGAATTAATATAATTAGTTGTAGACTCACGCATTGCGTGAGAA
Source organism: Quercus tomentella (assembly GCA_028535165.1). Classification (NCBI taxonomy): domain Eukaryota; kingdom Viridiplantae; phylum Streptophyta; class Magnoliopsida; order Fagales; family Fagaceae; genus Quercus; species Quercus tomentella. The sequence continues at coordinate 23,181,544 of JAPQVY010000001.1, read as the reverse complement.
TAGATAATTATTTTGTAATTGTGGTATAATTTATAATTTTTTCTCTAAAATTTGTTGAAAATAATTTTTCTCCCTATAATTTAAACAATTTCTAAAATTATTTTACATATTTCTATCTCTACTAATATATCATTCTATTATTTTGGGTGATTTTCATTGATATTATTCCCTTTTGAGGTGGTTTACATTCTTCAAAATTATGATATAGTGTGCTATGTTTTTTTTTTTTTTTTACAACTAAATTTTTTTTGTTTAAAATAAATTATTTGAATTCCGCGTTCTCTTGTAGGAGATCATCATTATAATAAAAAATTATAACAAAATTACACTTAATATTACTCAAATAATTGATAGGCACATCCAAATGCATAGCCAAGATTGTGTTTCGATAAAAAATCAAATTCTCACTATCAAAAAAATAAGTATTAACTCAAACAAAAATTAATTAAAACTATAAGAGGGAGATATACTAGTTGTGATTGGGAACTCAAAAACACATCACCAAAACGTAGGACAAAATTGCCTTATGCCCTTTTCACCCAAATTATATAGCCTTATGCCCCCCCTTCCCAAACTAATTAGGGAAACGCCCCTCTTTTGAAACTCGACTTTCTCAAAATCGAGTTAACCCCTATAGTGACGTTTTTAAGGACCTATAGTGACGTTTTTAAGGAGCTATAGTGGTGTTTTGTAACTCGAGCTCCATGAAATTGAGTTATAGGTAATAAAATTGCATATAACTCGATTTCATGGAGATCGAGTTACAAAACATCACTATAGCTCCTTAAAACGTCACTATAGCTCCTTAGGGCTTCAGAATTTTTTTTTTTTTTTTTTTTTTTTTAACTCGATTTTGAGAAAATCGAGTTACAAAAGAGGGGAATTTCCCTAATTAGTTAGGGAAGGAGGGCATAAGGCTATATAATTTGGGTGAAAAGCGCATAAGGCCATTTTGTCCCCAAAACGTATTACCCAAAATAGAGTTATTAAAAATACAATGATTCATCAACCTAAAGTAGAGTTGCAAGTAAGAATAAAAAATCGAGAGAGAGAGAGAGAGAGAGAGAGAGAGAGGTCACTTTTCTAGAAGAGAATGTCAGAGAGAATAGTAAATTTATAGAAAATAAGGTGAAATGAAAAAGAGCCAAAAAAAAAAAAGGGTAATAAACAAAGTAGAGTTTTAACACAAAAATTCATTAACCTAGAGTAGAAATTCAAGAAAAAAAAAATTGGATTTTAGGAACAATCCCTAACAGCATAAACTTAGTCAAGGCAACAATTTGCATTCTCAATTGCTTGATCTCATTTTCTCGACGATCGGAAACTGCTAACAACATACCCGTAGGGTTGTAATGACGACCTTTTTTGCTCTTTTTAATGGAATTAACTACACGTGTGTGTGAGTTTAGTCTTAGGAATTTTTCAAAAGAAAAGCAAGGGAGTAAGTTCTCCCACATTGAAAAAGTGAGTATTCACTTAAGGGTATAAAGCCTTCATACCCCTTTCAAGAGTTACCGGCTTTTGAAAGGTGTAAGTTGTGTGATATTATACTCGTGTCCCCTCTCCCCAGTAACATGTGTGTGTGAGTTTAGTCTTAGGAATTTCTCAAAAAAAAACTACGTGTACAGTCATTTAATTGTTGATTGCATTGGGCAATGTTTGATTTCAAATTTTGGACAGTGAAATTGAAGCTTACGGTGAAAAGTGACTTTGGATACCGTGGCCTAATGGGGAAGGGAGCAGTTGATTATTTTGGACTAACATGGAATTTTGAGGAATTTGGGTGTGGGTATTAGGAAATTAAGGTCTATCAAGCCAGCCTTAAATTAATAGGGGAGACATACTACCCTATCCCTAGGGTTGAAATTTACCGAATTATAATTTTAGATTGCTTGGTGTTGAGAAGATTGGGGAGGGAAGGGCGAAAGAGGAGGTTATGTGGTGAATTTTAAGCTTAAATGATGATCTAGAATTGACTAAAGGAATTGGGAACAAAGGGAATTAGAATTGGTAGGAATTAAACTTACGCCATACCTACATCCATAGTGTAAGGTTAAATTTAATCAACCACCTTGTTGGTTTTATTCCGTATCAAATTTACTTGTAATTTAGCAATTAGTAACCTTGTGTTTAGGTGGGAATCATGTAAGGGTAGTGTGTGAGAGAGTGTGAAGAAATGCTCAAGACTGTGTACTGAAGCAGGGACTTACGACTGGATCTCGCGGGTGGCTCGCGGCTTGCAAGCCGCCAGAAGATGCACACGAATGAAGCATGCAGAGAAGTTGAACCGTCATGCCAATTATAGAACTATAGGACAAAAAATCCAGACTGGCCATTCAATTAGCTCATGGCTTGGACTCGTGACTCAGTCAAGTCGCCAGTCCACTCTGTTATGGAAAAATTGACTCTTCACATTCCTTTCTCACTCCAGTATAAATACCCCTTATACCCACAAAATATTGAGAGCTTCTAGAGAGAATTTTGAGAGAGAAACCCTAGAGAAAAACAAGATTGACTCATCCACAATCTTTACATAATGACTCTTCAAATTTCTTAACTCTCACCCTTTCCATTGTTACATCCTTGAGAGGTTCTTTAACCAAATCATTTTCTCACCTTACCCATATCTGTGAGAAGGCTTTTTGGTGCTTTGGGAAGTAGTTCGGAAGGAACCAATTCATATTGGTTGATGCTATGGGTTATAGTGGAATCTGGTAAGCTAAAGAAGAAATAGGTTCGGTATAACCTCGTTGGAGTAGGAGCTTGGAGGGCTTAGGTACACTGGGTAGATTAGGCTTTGAGGGTCTTCTGCTATTCATGTATCCCAACTACATTGTTTAGTGAATTATTTACTGCTTGGAGGGCAGCGGAGAGGTTTTAAGCCGAGGGCTTCGGCTTCCTCTTCGATAACATATCGTTGTGTTGTCCTTGTGTTTGCATCTCTCTTTCCTTAATCTTTGCCATTTAATTTTTGCTGTGGATGTGATTTTATTTGATTTAGATTATTTATCAATTCTGTTATATGCTTATGTTCATATTCCGCACATTAATTGTTTGATAATAAGCTTAAATTGATAATTTAGAAATTGGGGGTCTAAACGTTCATAGTGTTTTATACACATTTTGAACATTCACATAGGACTCATGGATGGTCTAATTTCTTGTCACAACCAACAGATAATTTAGCATTTGGGGAGTTAATTTTATTGTTCTTAAATCATGAGAAAGTATCTAATGTTGTGTTGCGTTGGTGTATGCATTGATGTACCTTTTGAGCTTGTCGTTATAGGTTCTAGTTAGTAAATTGGATTGCACGAGTGTTGGCAATATAGTGAGTCGTGTAAGGTGGGTAGAATTCGCTAATTTGGGTGTTTTTTCATCAACAAAATAAATTGGCTATCAAAGTTTTGTCTTCCATTGAAAAGTCTATGTTTTACTAGCTCTATTTAGTGATAAATTTAAATGTATTTGGTTAATTCTTTTTATTGTATTTTTCTGGGACTTAATTGTATTTGGAGTGGAATGTACTTAAAGCTCCTTTACTTTCTCTGAAAGCTGCATTCAGAGTTATCTCACAACCTTTATAGTCCGAGAGTAACACGTGGTATGAAGCCAGAAAGAGAGTATTGACTTGGCAAGTTGCAATCATCTAGGTCACAACAAAGTTGCAAGTGGCACGACTATTGTACTCTGTTCTCTGAACATTTTTTCTGTCCACTATGCTATTGCCAGCACATACACTGTGTGCTGTTGATCGTGGTTGAGTCTTCATATAAGAAAAAAAGAGAGGAAGAAATATTAAATTATGTTTCCCGAAAATGTCAAAAATATGAACTGCCCTTGCAAATACCAGATTCTTTTCTAGTTGTTTCTTATCCTGTCCTCCGTATGCATTGGGTCGTCAAAATCATGCACACACCATAGTATGGCAATTTGGTCTTGTACATTGCAATCAGATTAGGCAGTAAGTTAACCAAAATCAACGAAACTTGGTTCCACAAAAAACATGCCTATAATGCATCACCTGTTGCAATTCAGCAATTGCATTATTGCAAGGAAACTCAATTACACCACTCATTGTTCACGAAAAAAAACCTTTTGGTCCAAAACTTTATGTGCAATATTAATACCTACCAAATAAACTAACCTAAAAAAATAGAAGAGGTAGCATATAATTATATTTGTACAGAGTTATTAAAAGGTTTTTTCTGTTCATAATGTTTCAATATTTCCATAAACAATGTGACTCGAGATTTGCAAAATCATTTGATTTATACAAACATTTCTTCTTGATTTTTTTAAAATATATTTTTGTTACTTTAATTAATAGTAACACGGACAAAAATAATTTGACAAATTTATGCTTTTAATTGATTTTTTTAATATAAAAAAATAAATAGTTTAATTTGAAACCATTCTAATTGATAATAATTATGTAATTTACCCAAGTATCTAATAAAAAGCAGTCACTTGACAAAAGAATTATGTTAGTCACTCACCTAGGTAGAAGACAATCACTTGACATAATTATTGTCTGTAATGTTCAACTTTTATTATCTAATAATATAAAATGTGTGTCATGCTTAAAAAGATTCTTTGGGTGCGTTTAGATACCGTTTATTTTGCAAAAATTGAAAAATTATTGCTAAAAGTACTGTAAATAAAGGTAAAAGTTAGTTGAAATAGTACAGTGGGGCTCATGAATAGTGTCAAAAAGTGCAATGGGACTCATAAATAGTAGCAAAAATAAACTGAATAGTGAAATAATTTTAATTTTTCATTTTAATCCAAACGCACACTTCATGTAACTCCAAAAAAAAAAAATTATTGCTAAAAGTATTATAGATAAAGGTAAAAGTTAGTTGAGGTAAAAGTTAGTTGAAATAGTACAGTGAGGTCATGAATAGTGTTAAAAAGTACAGTGAAACTCATAAATAGTAGCAAAAATAAACTGAATAGTAAAATAATTTTAATTTTTCATTTCAATCCAAACGCACACTTCAACTCAAAAAAAAAAAAAAAATACATTATTTGAGAAGTCCCAAATCTGAAATCAAATTGCGTCTGGTACAAACAAGTGGTGGTACTTAAAGAAAAAATCCACATCAACATTTTTTAATCATTCATAAAATAAGTCCTAATCACCATATATACCGACTTTCCCATGCATATATATGCGTCGATCTACGACAACCTTGCATTGATTTAGACAAAAGAATTCAATTGGGTTTGATCTTGCTCACTTTGCTTTTGTTTGTGGTACCCAGATGGATGTTGTTTTCACAGGCCTTGTCTTACAACTCAAAGCCAACATGCACTTCTAGAGTTGCATTAATCAATATCACCTCCAAACAAGCTGCCCACTTAGCTTGAGAAATACTCGGTGTAATTCTCCTAAATCCCTTTAAGTATGCAAACCCATCCCCCACAACTTATTTCTCCTTTTTCTCACAAGGGAACTTCCTCAAACTATCTAAAATCCTAATCCCAGCAACTCCTCTATTAGCCTTAACCTCATTTTATACCCACCACAAAAGCAGCTCACCACTCCAGTGAGTTAGTAATTGCAGTGAATTGCTGGAGGGGCTTCACAGAGGAACTCTACAAAGTACATAGATCGGATTCTGGCATAATCGAACAATTCTTCTTGGACTAAAATTACAATTTTAAGGTTAGTTTGAACATACCCTACACCCAGGAAACTTTTGACCAATGGAAAACTTCTGCTATGTGAAGCTGGTCAATCATACAATTGGCCATCAAAGAAAGTAAATGCTATTCTTTCACAATCTTGTTCTTTGACCATCACCATCGGATCAAACATGAATGGCAGCTTGATTGAATTAGAATTTCTCTAGTCCACTATGATGGCTGTTATTTCGAGGAAAGTACTCTTCCCCATTGCAACCTCAGCCATCAAAGGTGGCCATTGGACCCCCTCCATGATGTCAAAAATGAATGAATGAACCTCATGATCGCCTTGTGTGGCCTCAAGGATCACTTGGTTGGCTGTAAAATGCGCAAACTTTACATAAGGTGAGAGTTCCTTCAGCATCTGAAAGTTAGTGTGTTCAGCTACTGACTCGTGCTTCATTTGGAGAGCAGTAATGCTCTTGTAATTCAGGCCTTGAGTGAAGAAAATAGCCAACCCTCTTTCTTTCTTCGTAAGTAAAATTAGCCAACCTCTTGAATGAATAATCTATTCTCCATTCTCAAAGTTAAGAGATAGTTAAGCTTCTCAACAGTGTCTGAAGCAAAAGAGCAGCCAGTTCTGCTCTTCAACAGCTTCAGATCCTATCAGTAATAGATCAGTCAGGCTTCTTTCTTTCATCAGTTCTTCTTGAATTCCCATAAAGGGAAAACTTCCTTATGTACATGACCCCCACATTTTCTTGATTCATTTCAAGACATGATCCAATTTCTACAACACTCTCAAGAGTACCCAATTCTGTATCTTGATTGATGGAATCATAGTCCATGACATGAAGCCTGGCTCTAGTTGGAGCAATCCTTCTATGCACTTGTCATTTCTAAGCTACAGCACAATCAGAACGCTGATAGAGATTCTGTAACTTTATGGGCTAATAAAATCAACTGATCAAGTCATCCCTAAAGAGATGTGACTCTAAACACCCCTAGGAGATCTATTTCCCTATAAAACCATTTTATGCACCAAGAGAGTTTGACTGAAATATAAAGCATTAATTACATTTCTTGATTGGAAGTATGTAGAAGAACAAACCTTGTAAAGCAACTCGCATTGGGATCAGGCCACCCCTGGCTTATAGATGCTACTAAATGAGCATGATAGAAAAACCACTGTAATAAAAACAAAAGAAAAGTATAATCCATAAGGCAAACTATTTGATGTATTATACAATATGAACATTCAGTATAGTATGTGTGTATTTACGTATAAGTAATAACGCCAAACCTTTCTATTTAGTTATCAAGTTTTAAGCATAAACTTAATATAAAACATAACTACATACGTACAAGAGAGAAAATCGGCACCAATAAACATATTCTTCAGAACCAAAACGCTGTACATGTCCAAAGGATTTAATATCAACATGGGTTAAAATCCAGCTATAACTCTGCCAGAAACTTCTGCCGTCCAGTGTAATTGGATTAAGTGTATGATTTACTGCCTTGCTTAAGCAACAATTTCTTCATCTCTCTATAACCCTGGAGCTCTTCCAATGCATCAGCTGTTGTCTTCAACCTAACAAGCCCAGATGACGTGACGCTTGCAGAAACTTCATTCTGCGCAGCAGGACGGGGTTCCTGGATGCTGCTACTCCATATTTCAGACCCAGAGACTTGTGGCACATTTACTGAATTGGAAAATTCTGGGCAGAGAGGTGGAGCTTTCTTCAACATGCGTACAAGATCACCAACAGCAGCATCTTGGGATATATGTCCTTTCTGATCAAAAGAACCTGGTCTGAGAGATATGCACTACAGGTCAGTTTTTATTCACTACAGCACAATCAGAAAACCTGAAAGTACATTTTTTATTTCACAAGTAAATCAATCCGATCTAAAACACAGGCAGAGAAGATTCTCCTCTATGATAATGGAGATACTTATATGATAGATGATGGTGCTAAAGTATAAAGGTAGTAGACTAGAGACTTCACTCACTAGAAAATCAGCAAACTAAAAAACTAATCACTATATCATATAAGGACTCCAGTACTAAAAATTATGGACTAATTTTTCCTGCATAACTAATTTTTGTAAACCATTCACTTGTTTTCAGAAATTAGAGTTTTATGACCAAGAGCCTTACAAACCCATATTTGAAGCATCCAAACTTCAGCATTCAAAATAAAAATAAAATAATTAGAAAAAGGTCCCTCCATACTTCTAGTCCAAGATTTTTTTTTACCATAAAAAATAACTTAGCAAGAAAGATTAAAGATATCTGCTCAGGTTAACAGATACACAAAACCACAAAAATCTTGTCTCATAACAATGATGAAGAATTCTGGTGACTACAAAACAATGATATCTACTACACCTTCAAGCCAAGGCTAGGGCAATTAATACCCATTATGGCAAATGCAAAAGGGTTATTGGTAGTTTGGTACCAATTGTGGTTGTTGGAAGCAAAGGTGAGGTAGCAAAAAAGCCTTGCTTTTCACTAATTTCATTGATGATGACACAGTAAACACTATACTTCTCTCAATTGATCAGTGAAAAAGGTTTTAAACCCTCAGGTTTCATGAAGAAATATCCATATTCTTCAAATAAGCACATTGAAAGATGGGTAAGAACTGGATAATTATAATATTTGTGGCACAGTTAAAATTAGATTACTTGAAGGCCTGTGGCATAATCTGGGTAATTGCTTCAGAATGCAAGGGACTTTTTTGTGATAAGTGAGAATACAAGGGATAATTAATGAAAACCACAAGCTACTCAGTGAAATCTCCCAAATAAATAAATAAATATATATATATATATATTAATTAAAATACTACTAATATGAATGCACAAGCTAATACCATAAAAATTAAAATAAAATAAAGACACACACAAAAGGAAAAGGATGATGACAACATACGCAGGTGCATTACGATAAGACTAGTGAGAAACTACAAGCAGTTAAAAATGCTTCCTAACAGCATTTCTAATATAGAAAAATTCAAGCTTAACCAACCATTGTAATCTCTTATGACAATCAAAATGTTCTCCGTGAAGTTTACACCAATCACCTCCCATAAAGGATAATGTCAATGAAAACCCTTCAAGAAAATATCCAGCATTATTGATACGTAACATCTAAATGCGTTTCTTTTCCCTTTTTTATTTCTTTTATATTCTGTTCCATTTCCTTTAGGTTGGAGGACGGTATATTTATTGTTCATTGGGAGGAGGGGGATAGTCATCTTGTTTAAATAAGGTTGTAGCTTTGTATAAGGAAGCATGTAACATATGCACTTGAGAAAAAAATAAGAAAAAAATAAATTCCTAGTATACATCAGAAATTCTGTTATGGATTCTACCTTGTGTTTCAACTTCAAGGTAACCCATTCAAAAAGTATTCGGTATTTTTCCAACCCCATTTGTTTTTTTTGGATTAAAAAAAAACAAATCATTAAAGTAGAGTATAAAACTGACACCCTGCCAACTAATATTTCCATTATATAACACTTGAGTATGATAAAATGTATTACCATATTTCCATTATATTACCACTTGAGTATGCTGCTCTTCACTTATTATCAGGCAGAAACATTTCTAATATAACCTATAATTATGCATATTTGGTACACCAGCTAGTTCAAAATGTCATGTTAATGAGGTGTGGGATATCAGTATATGATATGGCTTTAATCATTATTTGCAATCCATGCACATAGGTTCCATGAGCAGAATACCACCTTATTAAGCAGAAAAAGGAATCATGGACTCATCTTCCTCCCTAGTAAACCTATTCCCAGTGCTCTACTTGTCTATGCAATCGTTGAACCTCCCTTGAGCTCAACTAATGGTCTTGTTTCTTTTCAGGCTAGCTCCATAAATTTAACATTAATCTTTCACAATGGTAAAATCAATTCTTCCACCATCCATAGCATCTAGATCATAACTATGGTGTTTTGAGGAAACTCTTTTTTATATATAAGCAATGTTTTGAGAAATTCAGTACATCAAAATATGCTAAGATACCTCTCTGTTATTGCAAATAACTAATCATTGGTTGGGTAGTCTCATCATATACTCTAAAACAAGGGATTTATTTTTATTTTTTTGGTTTTCTTTGGCTTCTTGAAAGATTGCTGACTTCAACTGCAGTCCTTCAACCACTTTTTAATATTAAAAAAAAAAATCATGTAACTACTGCTGAGAGCTGGGGGAGGTTAAACCCGGTGAACCAACACTCTTGGTGAAAAAAATTATCCTGCCTTAATGATTCAGAGCAAGAGGAGGTCAATGAACTCAAGCATCACCATATCATCAAGATAGACCTTACTCATCAAGAACTGAGTGGCAGAAAGGCTGGGCATTCTACTTCTAAATCACAGGTCTCTTTGGAAGCCTAAGTGGTGCTTCACCAGCTTATTCATCTCTCTCAGCCTTCTAGGCTCCAGTTCCAAAGCATGAGGATTAATCTAAGTCGATTGGTTCTGGGTTAAGGCATTTGATAAACCAACCTAACCCAAGAGCCAACAGTGACGTGTGATTTGGTTTCTTTTTTTGAAAAAGAAAATGCATTTAAAGTTTTTTTGTGTTAAAATTTAGTTGGTTGAATTTTTTTTTTTATTATTATTATTATTATTATTGGATAATTCAATAGTTGGGGAGGGGGGATTTAAACACTAAATGTCTCCGTTGGAAACATTAGAAGGTGCTAATTGAACTAGAAAGATCCAATTGCTAATCCACGCATGTACCATTCTCTTATAAGCTAAAATAGCTAAAATAAACCATCAACATAAAAGAATTGCAAAAGGTCCATTCAAGAACTTTCATGGATTAGGTCAATTATGTTCCATTAGCCAATGTGTTGGTTCTAGGTTGATACCAAATCTCTGCAACCATTACTTAACTACATCAGAATTAAATTAAAACAACTTTGCTGGAAACATCTAGAAATTAAGACTGGACTAGCCCTCTTTAAATAAACAACAAGCAGGATTGGTTCAAACTTTTCTCAGGAAAAAGATACAGGATTGGTAGCACCAAGCAAAGGTGGGGTGACATTGGAGGAGGTAAGAGAACAAAATGATAGCAAACTAATGATTAAGAAGATGAAGTAGGATGCAATGGTTAATTATTTGCTGGAAAATGCCACACCATTTGTAATACTTGGTCTTATTCATCAGTTCCAATGGATGGCCATATTTCAATTTATTTAACTTAGATAGTTAAACTTAAGGATCTCACAAAATAAGCATCCAGGAATTTCAGTAATGTTGTAATCATTTATGTAATAATTTCGGTTTCAAGGAGGAAGATTTATGACTTGCAAAAGAACATTTTCCTTTTTATTGATTTTAAATGAATAATTTTAAAGTAATCAATTTTGTAAACAAAAATAACAAAAATTTTGAATTTATTATACTTCAACTGATGTTTTAAGTAATATCATTGACCTCAAGTTTATTAAAATTAACAATTTACCAGTTAAGCAGTTTTCCTTAGAAAGAGAGCTAATTTACAATTCAACCTCCTAGTACTCATCTAAGTTCCTTGTCAAAACTATATGCTGATTGACTTGGGACAACTTTGGATCTGTTATCCAGGTGTTTTCTGTTTGCATAGTTGCCAAAAAAAAAAAAAAAAAATGAAAGAAACAAAAAAGGGGAAATAAAAAAAATAAAAAATCAAAAAAGAAGAAGAAGAAGAAAAGAATGAAGAATAAAAGGATAATTCTTAAATCATATTACAAATAAACAGTTTTTAGATATTCTTAGAAACAACCTTTTTCAATTGTGCTATGTTTCTATATTCTACATCTGGTTCAAGAAACCAAATCCTCTCCATGTGTAGAACAATCATTTAATTGTGTGAAGTGCCCAGTTTATGTTGTACTGACATTAAATCATATAAGAGTAGGGATGGTAACTGGGTAGAGAAGGATCAGATCAAGGGTTCCTCATCCCCTCTTTCGGGGAGGGAAAACCTGCATGGAGCAGGTTGGGGTTGGGACAGGTTGGAGGTAATTTGCCATCCCTAAATTGATGTGGCTTCGGCATAAATGAAGTAGAGATGAAAGAGAAGGGGAAGGGACATTCAGGAGAGTCAAGAGAGAGAAAGAAAGCAAATGTTTAGGGGATGGTACTAAAATATGAACAAAAAATAAATTCTAAATAGGATTTGTATAAAAGAGATTAACTTAAAATAATTGAAATATATATTTAATAAAAATATACATATAGACATTCAGGGCAGGGCAAGACAGGTCGGGGCAAGCAAAACCCCTCCCCACCCCATTACCTCTTTAGGCTGGGGAAAACCCGTGTGGGTCAAGTGGGGCAGGGAATTTTTTGCCATCCCTATATCAGAGGTTAATGATAATTCATACGTTAGAATTTCTGGTGCTGTTATAAGTTAACTCGGGCAATTCCAAGAAGTTTTAGAAATACTGCCCCTTTTAAGCAATTAGAACACAACAAGTGTAGAAGAGATCGATTCAACGATTTCATAGAAGATAGATGACCTCAGAATCATGCAGAGGTCCCAAAACACTAGCCACAGAAAGATAGAGATTTCATCCAACTGTAATTAAGGGAACACGCAGAAATACTGAACCTTAGATGATTTAGAATATGAACTGCTACCAGCAATAAAGCAGGGTTTTTTTTTCATAAGCAGAGTTACATAAATGCATACAGCAATTTTCTGTTTTAAACATGTCAACCTTTCAAACTATATGAAAATGGGAGAGAAGCATATCAAAGTAAATAGTCCAACATTCCTCGGTGGCTGAAGTTATGGGTTGGTCTGCTGGGAGGTTTCACTGGAATGTGCAATTTCGTCGTCCACCACAAGATTGGGAAGAAGAAGCCTTTGATCGGTTTATGGGGTTGGTCTATTCTTCGACAGTGTAGGGGTTTGGCCTGGATAAGGTTTGTTGGAAGCTTCCAAAGAATAGAGGTTTTGAGGTTAGAGGATATTATAACTCCTTCTATCCTACTAATCTTGTTTCCTTCCCATGGAGAATGATATGGCACTCGAAGGTTCCTCCAAGGGTGGCATTTTTTTCTTGGTCTGCTTCCTTAGGTAAGATCTTAACAACAGACAATCTTCGTAAAAGACGTGTGATAATGCTTGACTGGTGCTATATGTGTAAGAGTTGTGGGGAGTCGGTGGATCATCTTCTACTTCATTGCTCCATAGCTTGGGAGTTGTGGTCCTTGGTTTTCTGCTTGTTTGGTATTCAATGGGTTATGCCTCATACGGTTCTTGAGTTGTTTGAGGCTTGGCAAGGAAAGTTCGAGAGACATCGTCACATTGATGTTTGGAAATTAGCGCCTCATTGCTTGATTTGGTGTATTTGGCGTGAAAGGAATGCTAAAAGCTTTGAGGGTTGTGAGCGTTCCTTGTTAGAGATTAAGTCTTCTTTCTTGCACACTCTCTTTGAATGGAGTGTGGTCTTTTCTCATTTTTCTTGTTCTTCATTTCCTATTTTTCTTGACCGTTGTACTTTTGTTTCCTGATTTGTGCCCCCATAGTACATCCCCAATGTACTCGGTTTGGCACTTTTTCTATTATTAATAATATTCTTACGTTACTTATCAAAAAAAGTAAATAGTCCAATAGAAAACGAATGCTCAAAGTAGAGTTAAAAGTATAAAAAAGAAAATAAATAATACAAAAAGATATGGCTATTTGCTAGCACTTGGCATTTTCCTTCTAACTTTTCTTAAAATCTCAGATCACTTGGTGGGTTTCTTTGATACTCGGTGCCTAATACATCAAGTAAACTTGGTAGAACATATCAAAAGCCAGTGAATCAACTACGATATGAATTTCTATCAAGTTTTTACACTTACACATGAGGGCCAACTCAGTTACTAAGCAATATGAAAATTCTTGCATAATGTTCTCATTTTCTATTTTGTCATTCAAAAAACATGTCCTCAAGGGGAGAACATTACCAATTAGAACAAAGCAAGTGAAAACACTTATGATAAATATTAGCAAGCAAATCTGGTCACTAAGAAGTAGAATCCATTGAATGAATTTCAAACATTACCTGCTACCTGGATCTGTCATATCATCATCATCAACATCAAAAGGACAATCAAACTCAGGATCATCAAAATCATCTGGTAAAGACCTGCTTGAGCTTCTGGAAAATGAAATCTGCGGTGAGTCATTGGATGATATCTTCATTCCAAAATATCTTCTGTTGTCATCCTTCCCAAGAGAGAACAACTATAGCAGTTAAAAAGAAATCATAAATGAAAGAAATACATCCAACACTACAACTACTGTGATGAAATACATAGATATACCTGCTCAACTGCGGCACCAGTCTGAATTGGACCTGTAAATTTATCAGTCCTCAAAGTACCAGACCTTGTATTCTTAATGGGAGGAGACGGTGGCAAATATTGCTTGTTGGACAATGCAGGCAAACTAGGAAGCCTAGTAGTAGGTATGTTTACCGGGGCACTTTCAGATCGTAAAAGACCCTTTGAAAGATGAGCTCCAGGAATATATATTGGTGGTGATGGAGAAGGGGAGGGTGAAAATGTAGGAGATGGACAGTACTCATCAAAACTGGTAGTATTCTTATGAGCTATAGATGTTCCAGGTGGATGAGGTGGCAGGCTTGTGGGTGGGAATCGGCGGCAAGCTGGGTTGGAAATTGAAACATTTGATTCTGAATGTGTAGGTGAAGGTGAGAAAGAAACCGAAGGAGAAGAAGCTCTATAAAGGTCAAAACCCCAACTATGCCGCCTAGAAAATGGCAATGATGATGGAGAGCCATGATTCCCCAACCCTGCCACAGGTAGGGATGGAAATCTTTTGAGCGGTTCTGCCAATGGGCTGCCTACATAATCTGGTATAACTTGTGGGGTAAGAGGAGTTGGTTCAGAGCTTAAATCCAAGACTGATGAACGATACAAGACCGATAGGCAAAGCCTACCGGCAGAAGTTTCAATAGGGGTGAAACCAAAACGCTGCATTTCAGCCTCTGCACTACGAGGGAAGGGTTCAATAACAGAAGACACATGATAAGCAAGACTAAATGTTCGGAGCTGGGCAGACGAATTAAGGTCACGAAAGACCTTATAAGCAGGTAAAAGCCTAACAGTGAGATACAAAGACCTGAGAAGCAACATGGATTTCTTGTACAAGGTATGCAAAGTAGTATTACTAGACCTCCTGCTGCTCCCTGAACTATGATTATCCTTAACTTTCCTAGTATGATCATACTGCAATACCCATCTCTCTATCACAATTTCTTCCCTTGTGGGCGAAAAATTGAGTGTTGGGTCCCAATCAAGAGGCCTTTGAAGAACTAACACTACATCAACCACCATAGGTTCTGGATTGCTGTGGTGCCAGAGATCAAGATTCTCCATGGCACCAGGGTATCCCCTAAGTGCCAAATTAAACCACTTGTCCCTCGGCCTCGGCCTCACACTCGATGCAGCAGAGGCAGAGGCCGAGGCCGAGGCCGAGGACGAGGAAGAGGATGGGGATGACAACGACATCGACATGATTTGCTCACCACTAAAATTACGAGAAGACACATATGGGGTTCTAGACTCCAATATTATGTGGAGGCTTTTGGTATAGAATTCTGTGATTATTTGTTCCATTTTCGCAGCATCGGAGTGAGAATGATTACCACGAGAGGGTGGCATGTTAACTTCTTCTCTTTTTCCTCGTTTAGCAGAGTTTTACAATATCGTATAACCGACACTCAGAAACCCTTTTTTCACAGCAACAACAGAAACCCCTATGCAAAGCAATTCACTGAAAAAAAAAAACAAAAACAAAAACAAAAATAAAACTATGAAAATTAAGAAACTGCAGCAAGAACTAAGATTTAAATAGAATCTAAGCTTCAATCATATATAAGAACAAGGTACGATGATCTTATCATAAGAGAAGAAAAATTAGAATAATAATTTATAATAAAGAAAAAAGACCGAGCAAGCATAGACTCACAGTTGAATAGTAGTTCGTGTCGTACAAGAAAAGCGTGTGGTACTGAGTACAAGGGTTTATTTAATCGCTTTGGTGTTTTTTTTTTCTCTCTTTAATATTTTAAATTTTGTTCTAAAAAAGGTTTATTCTTCAGCAAGCCCAAAACTCAGGAACCTGAAGGGACAGAAAAGGGATTTACGTATTTTTAAGAGAGAGAGAGAGTATAAAATAAAAGGAAAATGAGTAAATATAGGTTACAGTCCGCAAAAAGGTTCATTGTTGAGGCCTGACTCTGAGGGGGGAGGGTGATTTTACACTTTACAGAGTATGTGTAGGTCCAGTTTAGTAGCTGTATGGAATTATGTCTATCTTCTTATTTTTTTCCAAGATCCTTATATTAATTTTTTCTAATAGAGATACTTATAGAGTCAAATTATATATTCATTGAATATGACAAAAACATGTGTTACTTTATTAATTTTTTTTTTTTTTTGAAGAGCTTTATTAATTATTATTATCTATCACTTTAATGTATAATTTACCAAAAAATAATATATAAACTCTCTATAGTGAAGAAGTTAATATGAGTAAAACGTCTTCATATTGAAGAAGTTTGTATGAGTAAAATGTCTCCGCATTGAAGAAGTTGACATGGGCAAAACTTTTTTTTTTTTTTTTCTTTTAAAAAAAAAAAAAAAAGATACCGGACAAAATATAAATCTAAAAGATAGAATTAAAATCTCACTTAACTTGTGTATTGAAAGTCCCTGACGCATTGGGCCGTGTGAAGAGGAAATAAGCAGTCGTGATAAATAGACTTGCCATCATATACTACTTTAGTTTACCAACAAGTCTATAATTTTAATAAAAAAAGAATATAAAAAAATTCATATCAACAAAGCGTTAATAAAATATATATGTTAGAATAAAAAAACAACGTAGTAAAAAAAAATAGTTGATAAAAATTCCAAATTTAATTCAATCCAAAATCTTTTAAAATTTCGGACTAATTTCAAAGTGAATTAATCGTTAATCTCTATCCACACTTTCTTAAAACACCATCTTTACTTTATAAAAAAAATAATAAAAAAGGAAAAAATAGTTTGATATAACTAAAAAGGTTGTATGTTTTTGAGAAGTTGAAAACAACAAATGAAGTGTTGTTTTTATCTAAAAAGTTACTGCAATTTTATCCAAAAAAATTGATAAAGCATTAGAGAAAAAAAATCCAAATTTAACTTAATCCATTTTTTTTTGGGACTAATTTATCTTCAAGTTTAAGAAGAAACCTTCTATTAGAAAAAATAATTTCAACGATTTAATTCAATCCAATTTTTTTTTTAAAAAAAAAATCAGAGTAATTTATCTTCAATTTTAAGAAGAAGCCTTGTATAGAAAAAATTATATAATTTCAACGTGAATTAATTGTTAAGAAGAAGCTAATAAGAACAAACGAAACGGTGTTTTTATCTAAAAAATTACTGCAATTTGACTAACCCATTATTGCACTTTGATTAACTCATTTGGGGCAACTACAGCTTTTAAGCCTTTACTACAATTTGGTGAAACCACTTAGCACATTCATGACTTCTAAGTCCAAATTTTATTATATAATATATTATATGATATGATATAAGATGATATAACCTATGTAAAAATAAAAGTAACTCAAATATATATCTCTTTGTTTATTTTCTTTATATATTTCATTTAAAATTAAAAGAATATAAAATAAAAATAAAGAAGTAAAAGTTTTATTGAAGAGAGAAAAATACCCAAAAAATTAATATTACCTTTCAAAAGTTTTAGGAGCTCAAATCCATTAAGGTAATAATTTATAATCCTTCATAAAAGTTAGTATAAAGTAGTAAAGTTTTTGGAATAATTGATAATAAACTCCATATTTTGATATTGTTTTTGTAGGGGTATTGGGCCCAGGAGCTCATTTTTTATGTATATATTGGGTCTGAGGCCCAAGCCGAGGACAAAGGGTCGTCCGAGAAGGAGTAAACGTTGTCAAGGGAACCCGTATTAGTAAATGAAGAAGTTAGTTTTGATCATAATGGCCCAGGAGGTTGGGCCGAGGATGAATGCCTCCTCAGCTAACCAAAGCCAAGGTCCGTAGAGGTGGTTTGCCATCCAGGGGATTGTTCCAGGAAGTTCTATTGGTATGGATAAGCATTGTAGAAACAAAGGACAGAAGGGAGTCCTAAAATATCTAAGGAGAAAGCTGCTACCACCACATTAAATGCTCTGCAGCTAACTCTCTGACCGCATTAATATGGAGGTGATATCTGAACAGTAGTTTTCAGCCTTACAACTACTACATAAAGACTTTAGGAAGGTGCTGATGGGACAAGTATCAATCATTAACCATTTGGTCTGCACGTGGAGGGTAAAGATGAAAGGGGAAGAGAATATAAAAGGAGATGAAGCAATGAGACAGGGGGATCGAGAAATTAAGAGAAAAATACTGTAGCCATTAAGAGCTGACTTTGTAATCACACTTGAAAGAAATATATAAGAATTGATCTCCTCGGACTGTGCCGAGGACGATTTTCTTTAACTTAAATAAGTTTATCTTCCTTTTCTTGTCTCTTGAATCCATTATATTTGTTGTCAAACTCGTTAAAGCCTAGTTTTTCCAACCCACTCACTACAAATTCATTGTATTGGACTTTTTGGGCCTAAGTCCATCCACCTTTTGGACTAGGGAGCCAAATCTGGCCCTTACAATTGGCGTCATCTGTGGGAAATTCTGGTGTTATAGTGAGTCTGACATGCAACTATGGTAAGGTCAGGTCCACACCAGGCAGAATCTATAGGGTCCCAACGTGAAGATCATTTTGTCAATCTTGAACGAAGAAGGGACCGTGATGTTAGTGTGCATACCACCCGCACCAACAGGAGCCAATCTCGAAATGCGAGCTACCTTTCTCACGGGGAAGATACCAGGGCTCTGCAATTGGAAATTGATCATCTAAAGAGAAAACTGCGCCATGAACGGCGAAAGAGAACTCTGTCCATTTCTGGCTCTTCTATTGACGATGAAGAGGATCATAGTTACAGACGCAGATCGAGAACTCCTCCTAGTGAGTCTTTCTCATATGATGAGGACGTCCATCATGAGCGCAAAAGCAGAAATTCATCTTCCAAAGGCTTGGGAAATGACACGATGAGTAAAGCACTCAACCAAATCTTTAAATCACCCTTCACACGCAGAATCGAGAGAGGGAGACTTCCTCGGCGGTTCACTCACCCAACGTTCACCATGTACAATGGTTGGACGGACCCTGTGGAGCACGTGAGCCACTTTAATTAGAGAATGACTATGCACTCCAAGAATGAGGCCTTGATGTGCAAGGTGTTCCCTTCCAGTTTAGGGCCCGTGGCCATGAGGTGGTTTGATGGCTTAGGAGCAAGCTCCATTGATTCCTTTAAGGAGCTCACTCAGGCGTTTGGATCCCGCTTTATTACATGCAGCAGGGTCCCTCGGCCCTTAGATTCCTTGTTGTCTTTGTACATGACAGAAGGGGAGACCTTGAAAACGTATTCGGACAGATACTGGGAGATGTTCAATGAGATAGATGGTGACTTTGACGACGTAGCCATCAGTACTTTCAAGGTCGGCCTACCTGCCGAGCATGGCTTGAGAAAGTCTCTAACTAGGAAACCTGTAACCAATGTACGCCAACTTATGAATAGGATAGATAAGTATAAACGTGTCAAGGAGCACCAACAGCAAGGCAAAGGGAAGAGCAAGGTTATCCCTCAGGAGAGGAGGGATTTCAGGTCGGATCGCTATAACAATAACAAACCTAGGAGGGATTTTGCTGGGCAATCTCGATCTACAGCTCCTCAGGTGGTTAACACTGTGTTCCAAGAACCAATGCATCAAGTCTTGGAGAAGATAAAAAATGAGTCGTACTTCAAATGGCCAAAAAAAAGGGGAGGAGACCCCTTTAGGCGCAACCACAGCCTCCATTGCCAATATCACTAGAAGCAGGGGCATACCACCGAGGACTGCAGAACTCTGTGGAATCATCTGGAGTAGCTGGTCAGAGAGGGAAGGTTATAGCAATTTTTGTTTCGGCCTAACGGACAGTGAAACCAATCAAGGTCAGGGGCTCAGGGGAACGTTTCTTCAAGGCCCCCTTTGGGCACAATTAACGTCATCTTTGCTACTCCTGGGAGAACCAGTTTGCAACCCTCCAAGGTGATGTCTGTGGCTCAGCCACTCGCCAAGGACGTTAATCCTGTGCCGAAGAAGGCTAGAGTGGAGGTTCGACCGGCGTTGAGCTTTTCGGATGAGGACAAGGTGGGAACCATACCATCACATGATGATGCTTTAGTGATCATGCTCAGGATATGAGGGTATGACATGAAGAGGGTGATGGTAGACCAGGGCAGTGGTGCAGAGATTATGTACCCTGATTTATACAAGGGGCTGAACCTGAAGCCTGAGGATCTGACAACAACGATTCACCTTTGGTAAGTTTTGATGGAAAAGTTGTCATTCCAAAGGGTCAGATTAGACTACCTATACAAGCAGGTTCAGAAGTGGTGGAGGTGAACTTCGTTGTGGTGGATGCCTATTCCCCTTACACGACCATCGTGGGAAGACCCTGGCTTCATGCCCTCGAGGCCGTTTCCTCCACTCTGCATTTGAAGGTGAAATATCCTTCCGGGGACCAGATCGAAGAGCTTGTTGGGAGTCAATCCATGGTTAGGCAGTGCCTGGTGGCCGCATAGCAATCAAAGACCCTAGTGTTATCTGTCAATGGGCCGGCCAAAGAGGCGAAGTGTGAGGATTTGGAAAAAGTTGTTGTGGGGGATGATCCAGAGAAGTTTTTTTAGGTTGGAGCTCAGCTGCCTCCTCAGGAAAAGGAAGAGCTGATAGAATTTCTTAGGAGGAACGTCGATGTGTTCGCGTGGAGTGCTTACGAAGCTCCGGGGGTGGATCCAAGCTTCATTTGTCATCATTTGAACGTTAATCCATCTGTCACCCCCAAAAAGCTACCTCCCCGGCGCTCATCTAAGGATCATTCCGATACTGTTAAAGAGGAGGTGATGAAACTCAAGCAGGTTGGGGCCATTAAGGAGGTTTTTTACCCTGGTTGGCCAATACCGTAGTGGTGAAGAAAAAAAGTGGGAAGTGGCGAATGTGTGTAGACTTCACAGATTTGAATAAGGCTTGTCCAAAAGACCCTTTCCCTATGCCTCGGATAGACCAACTAGTGGATGCAAATGTAGGCCATCCTCGAATGAGCTTTTTAGATGCCTTTCAAGGGTACCATCAAATACCACTAGCCTTGGGTGATCAGGAAAAGACGGCTTTTGTCACTCCTATTAGAAACTACCATTACAAGGTGATGCCTTTTGGCTTGAAAAATGCAGGGTCTACCTATCAGAGGATGATGACTAGGATGTTTGAGTCGTAATTAGGCAAGAATATTAAAGTTTATATAAACAATATGGTGGTGAAGAGCAAGGCGGTGTCCGAGCATGTGCGAGACCTTGGGGATATTTTTGGGATACTAAGGAAACACAAGCTGCGCCTTAATGCTTCCAAGTGCTCTTTTGGCGTGGGATCAGGCAGATTCCTAGGCTACATGGTCACTCATAGGGGAATTGAGGTCAACCCTGATCAGGTGAAGGCAATAAACAGTATGCAACCACCTCAGAATCCAAAAGAAGTCTAGAAGCTAATAGGAATGACTGCTGTCTTGAACCGGTTCTTCTCTGGTCAGCAGATAAGTGCAGACCTTTCTTCTAGTTGTTGAATAAATGGAAGGGATTTGAGTGGACAGAGGAGTGTGCCTCGGCCTTTCAACAGCTTAAGGAATACCTTTCTCGGCCACTTATCATGTCCAGGCCCAAGATGGACGAGGTATTGTTCGCTTACATTGCCGTGGCTTGTCATGTTGTAAGTTTAGTGGTAGTGCGAGTTGATAGTGGTGTACAGAGGCTAGTTTATTACGTGAACAAGTCACTACATGAGGCCGAGGTTCATTACCTACCCCTGGAGAAGGCCATTTTGGCAGTTGTGCATGCTACGCGCAAGCTCCCTCACTACTTCCAATCACACACTGTTGTTGTCCTGACCCAGCTTCCTCTTAGGTCTCTACTTCGGAGTGCTGATTACACAAGAAGGATTGCCAAGTGGGGAACGATCCTAGGGGCTTTTGATATCAAATACATGCCTCGCACCTCTGTCAAGGGTCAGGTCCTCGCCGATCTTATGGTCGAGTTTAGTGAAACCCCACTAGAAGAGAGAGTAAAGAAGCAGAACATGGATGGAAAATCGGTTGGTGCAATCTCCTTACAAGAACCTTTGTCCTAGAAGGTATACGTAGATGGCGCAGCAAACCACAGAGGATCTGGAGTGGGGCTAGTTCTGATATCTCCCGAGAGGATTACAATTGAGAAATCCTTAAGATTGGGCTTCTCGGCTACAAACAACGAAACTGAGTATGAAACTCTACTGGTAGGAATGACCATGGTTTAGAAAATGGGTGGAAAAGTAGTGGAAATCTTCTCTGATTCATGGCTGGTTGTGGGCCAAGTTCGGGGAGAGCTGGAGGCCAGAGATCTCAGAATGCAGGAGTATTTGAACTAGGTTAGACACTTGCAGTCAACATTTGAGTCTTTTAATTTATCGCAAGTCCCTAGAAATAGAAACACACATGCCAACTCTCTTACCACACTGGCAACCTCCTCGGTACAAAGTTTACCTTGAGTGATTCTCGTGGAAGACTTGTGTAAGCCCACTGAAGTAGGGAGAAATGTGGTTCACATTCATCAAATTAGGGTGGGACCTAGCTGGATGGACTCCATAGTATTGTTCCTTAAGGAAGATGTCCTACCTGAGGAAAAATTAGAGGCTGAGAAGGTGCGAAGAAAGGCTCCTCGGTTTTGGCTGTCTGAGGACCAAAAATTGTATAAGAGATCTTTTTCTAGCCCATATCTGCTATGTATACACCCTAAAGCGGTTGAGCTACTCCTGGAAGAATTACATAAAGGAATTTGGGGAAGCCACACAGGGGGCAAATCTTTGTCTCACAAGGCCCTCACTCAAGGCCCTCACTCAAGGCTATTGGTAGCCAAATATGCAAAGGGAAGCACAAGAGTGTGTGAAGAAGTGTGACCAATGCCAAAGATTTGCACCAAACATACACCAACCAGGGGGTGGCCTTAATCCTCTATCTAGCCCTTGGCCATTTGCTCAATGGGGATTGGACATCGTAGGTCCTTTCCCTAGGGCAGCAGGGAATAAGAGATATTTGTTGGTCAGCACAGACTACTTCACCAAATGGGTTGAAACTGAAACATTGGCGAATATCAGGGATGTGGATGCCAGGAGATTCGTTTGGAAAAATATTGTCACTCGGTTTGGAATCCCTCGCACCCTCATCTTAGACAACGGACTTCAGTTTGATAGAAAAGTTTTCAGGAGATATTGTTGTGACTTGGGCGTAACGAATAGATATTCCACCCCGGCATATCCCCAGGGGAATGGACAGGCTGAAGCTGTCAATAAGGTCATAGTGAGTGGGCTTAAGAAGAGGCTGGATGACGCAAATGGAAAATGGGTAGAAGAGTTGCCACACGTCTTTTGGACATACCAGACTACACCTTGTAGGTCTACTGGGGAGACCCCATTTTCAATGACTTATGGAGCCGAGACTGTTATTCCTCTGGAGACTGGATTTCCAACACTGAGAACGAGTTCTTTCACTTCAAGCAACAATGATGAGCTTTTAGGAAAGAGCCTAGACTTAATTGAAGAGTGAAGAGAAAATGCCATGGTCCAGTTAGCCTATTATCAACACAAGCTCAAGTAAGGGTACGATGCCAACGTGAAGCTAAGGCCATTGGCGCTTGGAGACTTGGTATTAAGAAAGGTTCTGGATACTGCAAAGAACTCAGCATAGGGAAAGTTAGGGTCCAACTAGGAAGGGCCATATCGCATCACCTCGGTGGCTGGAATATGTGCGTATCATCTTGAAGACCTAGATGAGAATGTTGTACTACGCCCCTAGAATGTAAATAGCTTGAAAATGTATTATTATTAATGAAAGTCTTTTTTGGTCACATTCTCGTTTATTACATTATCTGTTGAGCTTCATATTATTGTTATTCCAAGTATCAAATAAAACCTTGATCATGCCTAGCTCCTCGGACCACATACCTTGGGTAAATTGATATGTTAATTCACTTCCCTGAGTATTAAACAGAACCTTAGCTATGCTTGGTTCCTTGGACCATATACTGTGGGTAAATTAATACTTAATGGCATCTTTCTGAGTATCAAACAGAATGTTGGTCATGCCTGGCTCCTCAGACCACATACCTTGAGTAAATTGATATGTTAAATTACTTCTCTGAGTATTAAAAAGAACCTTAGCTATGCCTGGCTCCTCGGACCACATACTTTAGGTAAATTAATACTTCCTATCATTTTACCAAGTGTCAGGGCAAAGCCTTAGTTATTTCAAACTCCTCAGACTACATACTTAAGGTAAATTAGTGTTTCTTGTTGATTACTTGAATGTCAAAAATGGTCAGCCACTCTAAACAACAAAGATTTTCACTATGGTAGCAGGCTCAAATGGATGCACATGAGCATCACTTAAAGCATTTACATGCATACCTGTATTTGTTTGAGAATTGATTATCCTTCTGGTCCTTTAAACTTGGTAATGAGTGGGGACTAGAGTAAGTTTAAACCTATATGTATGCCACATTATTGTGTATTCCCTCAAAGTTAAAATTATGCTTTGCCGAGGTGATGGACTTAGTGGATTTAATTTATTTTGCTGCTAACCATATGAGATAGGATAGCTTTTCTGTTACTTATGCAGATTAATAAGAAGAGCTTTACCTCATTACTACGTTTACTAAGTGTTAGATAAGATAAAAATTATATCAACACCAGTATGAGAATCATAGGAAGAAAGAAAATATGAATAACTTTCATTAATTAAAGCCTTAAAGCAAGGCAGATTGAGTACAAAAGGGTGTAGTTTGGTTACACACTAAAAAAAAAAAAAAAAAAAAAAAAAAAAAGAACTATACAAAAATTTACTTCTTTTTTATTATAATTTTTCCTTGGGGCGGGGCCTTGGACTGTTAGACTGTAGCTTCCAAGGATCCTTGATCTGCTCCTTTAGGGTCATCTTTGGCAGGAATTGGAAGACTTGCAAGAACAATCTCCATCCTGGAGGCCTCTTTGTCTTTAGTAGGATCTTGGGGAGCAGTTGGGGGCTTGGTGGCATCAGGGGCCACCTCCTTAGTCATCTCGGTTTCTTTTTCGTTCACCTTGGGCTGCTCGGCCACTTTTGGAGGGCTGCCAAAGGAGGGAGGGACCTTCTGGGGGCTGCTCTTCCCCAGATCCGCCATCTCGGGAAGGGTGTCTGCCTTGGAGCTGCTGGAGGAGGAGGCGCGAATGGCTTGAGGGTAGTAGACACTTTCTGCCTTCCTGAGTACAGAAGAAGCCTCAACCCCAGCTTGGTTGAGAGCCTCATTCCATACCTGGAGGCAATAAGTCCTGCAAACCCTTAAGACCTCGGCCCTAAGGGCTTCCTCAATCTCAGCCACCCCAATATCATACCCTTGCTGCTCTGCCTCCTCCTTGGCTTTCTCTGCCTAATCCTTGGCCTTTTGGACCTCTTCCAATTTCTTCTTCAAAGCAAGGATCTGCTTCTTGGAGGCGGCTAACTGGTCCTCAGCATTGCGGAGCAGCACCCTTTGGCCTTCTGCCTGCCTTTCAACGCTGTCCAGGGCAGCTGCAGCACTTTTTCTTTCTCTCTCCTCCTAGGTCAGCTTGGCTTTAAGCTCTTGGATGCTATTTTCAGCCACGTGGAAGGAATCCACGGCTACTATCCTCCTCCCCTCTTCCTCCTTCATTTTTCGATGGGAATAGTTCACCATCTCCTCGGCCCTAAAGGTAGCTTGGATGGCCTGGAAAGGAAGAGAAGAATAGTTTAAAAAAAAAAAAAAAAACCTTACCATGGCCAGGTCCCACTTCAGTCCGAGGAAGACCTCATACTGCCTCATAGACCTGAGGTCAGCCATATCCTTGGGCAATAGCAGGGATTGTTCCATCGCGTCTGCCACATACCCAGCCGTGCCCTGCTGGAAGTCTCGAATAGAGGCATCACTAAGTAAAGGAGCCTCATCCAACTCCATGCGTGGGGCCCAAGTTGGGGCTGCAGCTTTGTGGTTACCCCTCCGCTCTGCCTTGGTGGCTGACCTCGTCTGAAGGCCTTTCTGCTGCTTAGCCCCCCTCTGGGGCTCAACTTCATGGGGGGGAAGGTTTTTCCCTGTCTCTGCCACCTCTTTTCCCTTCTCCTCTTGCTTCCTCTTATGGTCAGTAGGGTCGGCTGAGTGGGTTGGGACGGGTGGAGGAGGGGGGAGCTTTGTCTGGGCCAGCTTCTCGGGAGCATCCCTCCCCGGCTGGGATTCTAGCAATTCTTGTAGGGTTGACCTCTGCTTCCGTTGGATCCCCATAGCATCTGGTATAGGAGTAGATCCTTGGTAGTAGCTGGACTGGGATGGGGAAGACTGTCCGAGATCATCAGATGAAGTGTCTGGAGATAAAGGTTGATTAAAAACCTCGAAGTCGTCCTCGAAGTCGGACACTTCAACTATTTCTCCTTCTTCTTCTTGTTCTTTTTCCTTTTCCTCGATGATGGGACGGGAAGAAGAGGCCTCTACCTTGGGTATACCCTCTGGTATGGGGTTGGTAGTAAGAGCGCCTTCCGAAATTGGGCCGGAGATCAGAAATCCTGGAGCAGCAACACTGATTCGTTGTAGCCGAGGATCCCTGGCTTTGATGACGCACTTAGGCGCCTGGAAACTCTTGGATATTGGAATGTAGTCCAATATCAGGTGAGCTGCCCTGAGTTGTCCGTCTGTGTGGACGAACACCTCAGCCTTCAAGATCTTATCCAAACTTGCCTGGTTTACAAGGCTGAAGTTGGGAATGGCAACGTTTTTGTCTGCAAAATCATTGGGAAAGACAAAAAATATCATCAATAAAGAACAATGCAAATTAAAGAAAATTCCACGTACAAGTCCACAAAAAAAAAAAAAAAAAAAAAAAAAAAGAGCACAGGAGGAGGAAACTTTAAAATAACCATCCTAAGTCTAAAACCCCACTTGGTTTCCCCTCTCTCGTCAAGCAGGGGAGGCCATTGTGCCATTCCCCTAACACGATCAAGAAGTCCTTTTTGAGGCCCTTGTTGGATTTGGGGAGGAATTGAATGAGCCTGATCTCGGGGTACCTAGATTTTAGGTAATACCCCTGCCTCGTTAAATGATGGAGGTTGTAAACCCAATTGACATCGTGGTGTGTGAGGTTTAAGCCCATCCTCTCATTAAGGGCATCTACAGAACTTAAGATCCTGAACATGTTGGGCGCACATTGGGTGAGAGTTAACCTATGGGCCCTAAGGTAGTCCCTGGTAACAATACCCATAGGATTGTCATCCCTCATTCTATGAAGGCAATCATCGGGATTAATACCTCTCCCTCTTGCCTGTCTTTGTGCCATTGCCCCTTTTTACAGTACTTAATGCCTACTCCTAGAGGGATCCTATACTGAGCCCTAAAGCTCTCTATTCCCTCCTCGGAGTCTACCAAACTCTTGAATCTACCCATTTTTAGAAAGGTTTAGGAGAACTAAAAAGATTGAGAGGAGAAAATGGAGCCGAGGAGAGGAAAAGTACAGAGAAAAGAAAAATATATGGAAAAACAAAGTGTAAAGACTTGTGCAGACTTACAGAAAGAAGAAAAGTATCCTCGGACAGGCTTTTGGTATTTGTAAAGGCACGAGTGAGTAAGGAAAGTTGGCAGGTTCAGTGTATGTGCGCTAAAGCTAAGTGAATGCTAGAGTGAGATGGGTGATTGATTTGAGTGGTATTTATATCAAAGAAAAAGCTACAAGCGGGAAAATTCCTGCCCATGTTCCAGCTGAATCCTCAACCGTTGGATCTGCAGTGTGCCGTAGAACTTGGGGGACAAGGAGCCGCTAAAATTTAATGAAGGCACGTCTTGTATGCCGAAGCGTCAGGAGCATGTCTTGGGTAGTTAAAAAGGCATCAACACAGGCAGAGGTGATGTATGATGAGCACAGAATAGCTAAGGTGACATCAAAATCCTCCTTTCTTCTCGAGGAGCCAGAAAGAAGAATCTCGAGGGGCTATTGTAGGGGTATTGGGCCCAAGAGCTCATTTTTTATGTATATATTAGGCTTGAGGCCCAAGCTGAGGACAAGGGGTCGTCTGAGAATGAGTAAACTTTGTCAAGGGAGCCCGTGTTAGTAAATGAAGAAGTTAGTTTTAATCATAATGGCCTAGGAGGTTGGGCCGAGGATGAATGCCTCCTCGGCTAAACAAAGCCGAGGTTCGTAGAGGTGGTCTGCCGTCCAGGGGATTGTTCCAGGAAGTTCTATTGATATGGGTAAGCATTGCAGAAACAAAGGACAGAGGGGAGTCTTAAAATATCTAAGGAGAAAGTTGCTACCACCGCATTAAATGCTCTGCAGCTAACTCTTTGGCCGCATTAATGTGGAGGTGATATTTGAATAGTGGTTTTCAGCCTTACAGCTACTATATAAAGACTTTATGAAGGTGCTGATGGAACAAGTATCAAACACCAACCATCTGGTCTACACATTGAAGGTAAAGATGAAAGGGAAAGAGAGTATATAAAGAGAAGGAAGCAATGAGACAGGGGGACCGACAAATTAAGAGAAAAATATTGTAGCCATCAAGAACTGACTTTGTAATCACACTTGAAAGAAATATATAAGAATTGATCTTCTCGGGCTGTGCCGAGGATGATTTTCTTTAGCTTAAATCAGTTTATCTTCCTTTTCTTATCTCCTGAATCCATTATATTTGTTATCAAACTCATTAAAGCCCAGTTTTTCCAACCTACTCTCTACAAATTCATTGTATTGGGCTTTTTGGGCCTAAGTCCATCCACTTTTTGGGCTAGGGAGCCAAATCTAGCCCATACACTATCTTTTAATGTGTTTTATAACATTAAAACTCGAGCTTGTGGGGTTTTTTTTGTTGGGTTCGAGGGAAATAGTGTGTGTTTTTCTTCTTTATCCATCCTTATCGTAGACTCACAATATGGAAGACCTTGCTTAGAGGTGGGGTAATATGTCACTGTCCACTAAGGAAAATACTGGTTTTGTTCTAGACCGAGACCAAAGATCCAGGTAGTTTATTTTAGCGGCAAAGTTTTTGACTTCGAGATTTCTGATAATGGATGCTGTTGCAAGAACCTTCAAACAACTTTAGAGGTCCACCAATGGTTTCAAAATACAACATCTGGGTGACCACAAAGTTTTATTTGTGTTTGATAACAACGCCAATGTGGACTATATTATTCAACACCAGCCATGGAGTTTTGACAAGCATTTAGTTTTGTTGTAGAAGTATGATTCGGATATTCAGATTTGGGAACTTGTTTTCAAAAAAGCCATTTTTTGGGTGCAAGTGCATGATATTCCCATCTATTTTATGACAAAAAAAGGTGGTTGAGGGCATTTGTGATACTATAGGCGAGATCAATAAATCCATTGGTGCTGTGGATGATGAGAGTGGGCATTTTATTAGAGTATGAGTTATTATTGATACCTCTTTACCACTTTGCCGAGATAGAGTTGTAACCCTTAAGAGTGGAGAGAAAACATGGGTGAGTTTTAAGTATGAAAGATTACCAAATCTTTGCTATTGGTGTGGACGCTTGACCCACGACAACAAAAGCTGTAATTTATGGATTCAAAGCAAAAGGTCTCCATTTGTCGATCAACAGCAATTTGGTCCTTATCTCAGGGCAGCACCTTATCAATTGGCTAGAAATAATGTCATATTCATCCCAGGGTTTTTTGAAAATAGAAGTTCTTACATTCACATAGTAGCAGAGGAGTTGGGGGCTACTCCAACCATAGTGGTGACTGAAAATTCGAATCCTCCACCAGGGGTTGACATTCCTAATATGGAAATTGATATTCAAAAGGAAGGTATTAATTCTGAGACTTTTTTAAATTCTCTTTCAACTGCTGAATTAGGAAAAGAGCTGGAAACGGGGAAAAGTCCAATGCCAGATATCCCAATCCCGTTATTTGCTCATTTTTCTGAGGATTCGGGGGTAGATTTTACGGGTTTAGATTTTCTATCCAAGTTAGATGAGATTGATAGAGGCATAAAAAAATATGACTCTATTCCTGGCGTGTCAAAAGGTAGCTCCAAAAAGAATTCTAAAACTATTGAAGAGGCGTGCGTTGAGTCAGACTTTGATAGGGCATCCAATCCGATTGGCCAAAGCTTAAAAGTGGATATTGCTAATGATAGTCCTATGTTAGCTCCAACTCCTCAACATGGGAAGTGGACTTGTTATACAAAACTAGGAATTAGTAAA
Organism: Quercus tomentella; assembly: GCA_028535165.1. Taxonomy (NCBI): domain Eukaryota; kingdom Viridiplantae; phylum Streptophyta; class Magnoliopsida; order Fagales; family Fagaceae; genus Quercus; species Quercus tomentella. The sequence continues at coordinate 23,151,484 of JAPQVY010000001.1, read as the reverse complement.
GGCCACAATGTGAGGACTGATCCAGTGGCATTAGGGAAAAGAGCACAGGATGATGGCAGAATCATCTCAGAGTTACCCAATAAAAGGCAGTAGGTTTCTCAAGGGGATGACATTCAATCTTAGATATTGGCAGAGGTTGTTCATCAGCCATACCAAACACAATGAATCTTTTAGTATGGAATTGTAGTGGGCTTGGGAACCCACATATAGAGAATGAGCTCGTTAGCATTGTACAGGCTAAAGATCCCTCTGTCGTGTTCATAGCCGAAACATGGGTAGATGATGTAAGGCTAGATCGTGTCCTTTGAAAAATAGAGTTTGATTAAAGTGGGTTGTGCCGAGAAGTGGGAAGGGAGGTGGATTAGTTCTGTTTTGGAAGTATTCAATTAATCTTAAGGTTGAAGATTCTAATAAGTACTTTATTGATACTTCCATGGACAAGAACACAGATGAGGAATGGAGGTTTACTGGATTTTATGGGGAACCAGACACACATTGAAGAGTTGAAGCGTGGAGTACTTTGAAGGGTTTAAATACTCAGCAAAACATCCATTGGTTGTGTGCTGGGGATTTTAATGAGCTTACTAAATAGGATGAGAAGTTAGGAGGAGCTTTACGAAGCCATAATCAAATGCAACTCTTCAGGGATGTAATTGATGAGTGCAGTCTAATGGATTTAAGGTTTGTTGGACCTAAATATACTTGGAGCAAACATTTTGAAGATGGCCATTTGATATGAGAAAGACTGGATAGAGGTATGGCAACAAACTCTTTTTTTTTTTTTATGTTCCCCCTGGAACTAGAGTAAACCATCTTTCTTGTAACTCTTCAGACCATCTGCCTCTATTTATTAACCTGTCTGGATTGGAAAATTTGCCCAAAAAAAAAAAAAATCTTCAGGTTTGAAGAAATGTGATTGGCAGATTCGTGGTGTGGGGAGACTGTGGTGGCGGCTTGGGTTAATACTATGGGTCCGGATCAAGCAACTGGGGTCCTAAAAAAAAGTAGAGAAGCATCGAAAGGATTTAGAGTGGTGGAATAAAAATTGTTTTAGTAATGTTCAAAAGGAATTGGAGACAAAGAAAAAATACTGCAGTTGGCTGAGAGAGAAGCTTTGAGAAATGGATGTAATTTTCAGGTTAGGTTTCTAAAGGCTGAAATTAATGATTTGATTAATAAGGAGACCTAAATGTGGAGCAAACGGCCTGAATTCTGTGGATGAGTAAGGAGAACAATAATTCAAAGTATTTTCATAGCAAAGCTACCAAGAGATTTAGGAAGAGTTCAATACTGGGAATTAAAGACAAAAAGGGAGAATGGCAAAATCAACCTGATGAGATTGGGAAAATTCTGATTGATTTTTATAGTGAGCTATTTACTACATCAAACCCGGTCCTAAACTCTGAATCACTGGATTTTATTCCAACAGTGGTTAGTGCTGAAATGAACGCAAAAATTACTGGAGACTTTATGGAATGGGAAGTATTGGATGCATTGAGACAAATGGCTCCATTAAAAACACCGGGTTCAGATGGAATGCCCTCTTTGTTTTATCAACACTTTTGGCCGATGGTGAACCATGAGGTAACTCAGTCTATTTTGGCATGGTTGAATTCAGGTACCCTACCATATCCTATGAACGATACTTTTATTACACTCACACCGAAAGTTGATAGTCTTGAACAGGTTTCTGAATATCACCCCATAAGTTTGTGTAATGTCTTAGATAAGATTTTCTCAAAAGTTTTGGAAACTAGGTTGAAGAAGTTTCTACCTTTTCTTATTACTGAGCATCAGTCAGCTTTTGCAAAAGATTGCCTCATTAGTGATAATATTCCGGTCGCTTTTGAGACCTTACATCGCTTGAAGAACCATAACTCAGGCCAGAATGAGTTCATGACGCTCAAGCTAGATATGAGCAAAGTTTATGACCGCATGGAATAGAGTTTTTTTAGAAAATCTTATGCGGAAAATGGGCTTCTGTACTAGGTGGATTAATCTTATTATGGAGTGTGTGAAAACAGTCTCTTATTCCATACTTGTGAATGACCTTAAGGGGTGATTTATCCATCAAGAGGTATTAGGTAAGGTGATCCTCTTTCCCCTTTCCTATTCCTTCTTTGTACTGAAGGACTACATGGGCTCATAAAATGGGCAACAAGGGGTGGTAACATTAAAGGCTTCTTGTTGTGCAAAAGAGACCTTAAACTAATCCATTTGTTTTTTTTACAGATGACAGTCTCTTTTTTTGCAGGGCAAATCTTGAAGAGTGTGGTAATGTTTTAAAATTCTTTACGGTGTACAAAGCTGTTTTAGGCCAAAAAATCAACAAAGAAAGGACAACTTTATTTTTCAGCAAATCCAAAAAGGAGGAAGTAAAAGATACTATTAAAGGAATGCTGGGGGTTCAAGAAATTAAGTTTTATGAGAAGTACTTAGGCCTTCCTTCCCTTGTAGGGAGGGGTAACAAAACTAGCTTCAGTTACATTAAAGAGTGTGTTTGGAGAAGATTGCAAGGGTGGGAGGGGAAGCTATTATCACAAGCAGGGAGATAGGTCTTTAAAGCAGTTATTCGGGCTATTTTTACATATGTCATGGGATGTTTCAAACTCCCTATTGGACTATGTCATGAGATTGAAGGTTTGATCAAAAAATTCTAGTAGAGACAGCGTGGAGATAAGAGGAAGATTCATTGGCTCCATTGGGAAGAATTGACAAAATCAAAGGTGGTTGGTGTTATGGGTTTTGAGATTTAGTTCTATTCAATGACTCGTTTTTAGCAAAACAAGCATGAAGGCTTATAGGAAATAAAGAAACACTATTCTATAACATTTTTAAGGCCAGGTTCTTCCCTCATTACTCTTTTTTGAAAGCAAAAGATTCGACATCAGGCTCCTATGTGTGGAAGATCATTCTTAAAGGAAAGGAGGTCATCCAAAGGGGCTCTTGTTGGCGAGTAGGAGATGGTAAGTCTATAAAAATTTGGCAGTACCATTGGCTACCTATAAAACATTCTGCCAAGATTGCCTCGCCAATGGTTGAATCTATGGAGGAAGCTACTGTGGATTGCTTGATAAATACTGGTAGCAGAAGCTGGAATTTGGAGATGGTGGATGGAATTTTTGTTCCAAGTAAAGCAAGAAAAAGAAAAAAAAAATACCCGTCTCGTGTTGCTGTAGCAGATTCTTTATTTTGGCCAATGTCTAAGGATGGGTAGTACTCATGTAAATCCGGATACAAGTTTCTTAAAGAAGATGAGGATCTTAACTTTCACGAAGAACCTCCAGATGAAGAACAAAGACTTTGGAAAGGTATTTGGGCTCTATCATCTTCGAATAAAGGGAAAATTTTAATTTGTAGAGCATGTCGAAACTCATTGCCTACAAAAAGGAACCTAGTTTGCTGGACCATTGTTAATGTTTAAGACATATGTGATTCACTTGTTAGGAACATATGTCACTATTCTATGTATTTGGCTAATCCTTAGACAAAATGCACTTTACTTGTATTTGGGTAGATCTAGGATGTGTTTAATACTTCAAGAAACTGTGTTTCAAGATCAAATATTAAAGTCATGCAAGTCTGTCCAAGATTCAAACTGAAGAAGTGCTGTTCATTAAAACTCGACAGCTAGCTATCTATCGAGACCTGTAGAGCTATTCAGCCCCGTGGCTCGACAGCAGCTCGACAGATAAGGTATCTATCGAGGTTTATGAAAAACAGAATTCCAGTTCTGTTTTGACTCTAATCCATGATTATGTGTTTGAGCCTTCTTTTCTCACAACCCTAGACATATAAAAGGATTATTTTAAGGTCCGTCAAAGTGTTCACAAGTTGCACAAGTGTTGAGCAAAGTTTGTTCAAGCAAATTGTGACCGGAGATAAAATTTGCCCTAGTTCATCTTTCTTGTGAAGAAGTTGCTGTGTTTGTGCACCGTAGGGTTTTGTGACCAAGCATCTTCTTGATCTTCATCGTTGGGATGAACTGAAGAACTTTGCAGCCAACAACCTTCTCTAGTTAGTGATTGAAGTCGCGTACTGGGATCCGCACAATTGGTTAGTCACGTACTTGGGAGCCGTGCATCAAAAGGAGAAATTTTCACTACAGAACAAGTCCAATTGGGTATTGGGGTAAGGGTTCAACTGTAGGTTGGTATAAGGTACTGGGATTCCTTTACTTGTAACCGCTTGTTGTGATAATAGTGGAATTTCGGGAGTGGTGACCTTAAAATCACCCAGTGGGGTTTTTGCCGTGTTGGTTTTCCCCATTTATAAACAAATCACCGTGTCAAATTTATTTTCCGCTGCATACTTAGTTTATTGGTGATTTGTTTGTACTACCATGCGTTTGCATGTTAATTAACTTAATTAATTCACTTTACTAAATTAATTGGTTAATTCATCGTAAGGGGTCAATTCGTTTTTGGCCTATCAAGTGGTATCAGAGTAGGCACACTTTGATTAGGGTTAATCTTTGCTGTGTTTGATCCATTGACCCCTGTTGTCATGGCTGCAACTGGCTTGAAGAGATCTTTTAATTCAAATGCATCTTGTTTTTCTAATCTCTGCTTGTTTAAGTGTATCAGAAAATACAAGTCTAAAAGTTATTTGAATTCATTTGTGATGACCATTATAAAAGATCTCAATTTGCCTAAGAAGAAACTAGACTGTCTCAAAATGAAAATGTGCAAAGGAGTTCGTCTGAGAAGAGTGAAAGTTAAAAGGTTTAGCTCATAAAAGGCATATGAGAGAAAGCACCATTCCTACTGATCTGTCATCTAAGCACGAAGTGTGTTTTATGATAAAGTCCTCATTTAAAGTTATGGACACGTGTTTGTGGTACCTTGACAGTGGTTGCTCAAGACACATGACTGGAGACCAATCTCTTTTCAAGGTTTTCGAGTCTAAGAAAGGTGGCAATGTCACTTTTGGTGATGGGAGCAAGTCACAGATTAAAGGAAAGAGAATCATCTCTCTACCTGGATTGCCGGACATTGCAAATGTTCTATATGTGGAAGGTCTGAAGGTGAACCTGTTGAGCATAAGTCAGATATATGATCAAGACTTTATGGTGCTATTCTCAAAAGGAAAGTGTCTTGTCATGGATGAGTCTGGAAAGAAACTCATAAGTGGTGTTCGCACTCTAGACAACTATTATGAATTGGTTCCTGATGCTGATATTGTGTGCAATAGCATTCGTTTGCCAAATGAAGATCTATGGCATCAACAGATAGGACATGCTAGTTACAAACATCTCTATATTGTATCTAAGCATGAATCAGTCTTGGGGATACCAAAGCTTAGTAGAAAGAGTAATGTAGTGTGTGGACCATGTCAGCTTGGGAAACAGACGAAAGCTAAGCATCCGGGCACTCAGACATCAGCTACATCTAGACCATTGGAGCTTCTACATCTGGATCTTATGGGTCCCACTAGAACCGAATCTCTTGGTGGTAAGAGATACATCATGGTAGTGGTAAACGACTTCACTAGGTATACTTAGGTCATTCTCCTACGATCCAAGTCTGATGCTCCTGAGCACATTGAAGCTTTGTGCACAAGATTGCAGAATGAAAAGAGCCTGAAGATTCTCAAGTGTAGGATTGTCGCGAAGTAATAACTCGGTAAGTCCGAGGTCGAATCCACAGGGAAAAGGGAATTGATTAGCAAACCACAAGAGAATAAAACTAAAATAATAAAGTTTAACTGAAGAGATTATTGATAGTTTAGTAAAGGTAATTTAAATTGAGTGAAAATAACAATATATTAAGGTGTTAAGGTTTAGGGATCCACACACAACACATCTATTGGTAGTCTTAACAATATTTATTTTATAACCCAACTAAAATTCATACGAAGGATGATTTTAGTCGGATGATTTAACATTAAAAACTCAAGAATTAATTGTCTAAGGTAATTTCATGCAATTGATTGATTTTAGGCAAAACAAAACTAGTGAATTAGTTCGCAGGGAATACTAAGCATTTAACGTGCCCGGAGTCTACGACAAATCAAAGGATTATACAGAACTAAACACTTTTCTAGATGAGTAGCATTAAAACCAATAAATAATTGTTAAGAACATACCAATAAACGGTTGGGTTTCACCCCTTGCCTTAGCAAGGCTTCTAGCAAGCCATAACACAAATAAAACTCTAAAAACTGTAAAGAAACTTTAAGAAAACCTAAATTATGTTCTACAGAAGCTGCCCCCTGAATTTTGCCCTAAAGAGCCTTTAAATAGGTCAAGGAATCCTATTACAAGTTGAATTCCCGTTTGGAGGAAATCCCAGGTTTTTAGGCTTCACTTAACCGACGTTTTTGGCCCATTTAACTTCAGAATTCTGACTTTTCGTAAACTACAAAGTTGTAGCCCTTTAAGTTACCAGCCCAACTTGAATCATCTCGATTGGACATCGGAGCCAAAAGCTATGCTCCAAATACTAACTGGTGCACAGGCTGAAATCCTAATCCGAATTGGACTTGGATTAGGTGCAAATTTCCTTTGATTCCTTGCTCCAATTGGACTTGAATTTAATTGGGTTGGCCTTCTTTGACTTCATCATGGCCCTTGTAAAATTAAAGTCCATTAGCTTTCTTCTTTGCACAAATCCACTTATTTAATTTCATTATCCTACAAAAGACAAATTCACGCATTAAAATTCAATTAAGCACAAAATTGATTATTTAGCATTATTCCAAAACCAATTATAAAATGCATGAATTAACTCAAAATAAGTATGATAATGCTTTCTAAAAATGATATAAATGTGCAAAATTCAGCTATTATTAATCATGGTTGTGGTAGACGACTTCACTAGGTATACTTAGGTCATTCTCCTACAATCCAAGTCTGATGCTCCTGAGCACATTAAAGCTTTGTACACAAGATTGCAGAATGAAAAGAGCCTGAATATTATCGAATTCGAAGTGACCATGGTAAAGAATTCGAGAACTCGTATATGGAGTCCTTTTGCACAAGATCAGGTATATCTCAAGAATTCTCTGCTCCTATTACTCCTCAGCAGAATGGTGTAGTAGAAAGGAAGAACAGGGTTATTCAGGAGATGGCCAAAGCCGTGTTACACAACAAGGATGTGGCTATAAACTTGTGGGGAGAAGCCGTTAACACTGCCTGTCATACGGTTAATAGGATGTACTTCAGACCCGGTACCAAGAAGACTCCATATGTGTTATGGAAAGGAAGGAAGCCGAATGTGAAGTATTTTAGAATCTTTGGAAGTACTTGTTTCATCCTCAAGGATAGAGAGAATGTGAGAAAGTTTGACTCTCGAAGCGATGAAGGTATATTTCTGGGCTTCTCCTCCACAAGTAAGGCTTATCGGTATACAACAAAAGAACTATGAAGGTAATGGAGACAGTGAATGTTGTTATTGATGAGTCTTCAGATTCCAGTCTTGAGAAAGGTATTAAGGAATTCCCCAAAGAAATTCTTCCTCCTGAGCCTAAGGAAGTTCAAGAAATTGTTGAACAAGAACCTGCATCTCCAAGTACTTCTGGTACTCCCAGTGTTGTGGAAGATTTTGCAGATATACCCACTTCACCAGATTCTGAATCTCATGAAGAGAAAGGACCTTCCTCCAAGATTAAATTAAATCATCCTCTAGAAGTTATTGTGGGAAATATGAATGAACTCACATTAAGGAAACGTACAGTTGATAAATGTGTTACTAACTTTGTGTCTTACTCTTGTTATTTGTCACAGGTTGAACCCACAAAAGTTGAGGAAGCTCTTCAAGATGAAAGTTGGGTCGAAGCAATGCATGATGAACTGCTTCAGTTTTAGAGGAATGATGTCTAGACCTTAGTACCTAGACCGGAGGGCGAGCACATCATCGGCACAAAGTGGATATTTCGCAATAAGACTGATGAGGAGGGCAATGTGATTCGCAACAAGGCTCGACTTATAACTCAAGGATACTCACAAATGGAAGGAGTAGACTATGATGAGACATTTTCCCTAGTTGCCCGTATGGAGTCCATCAGAATTCTCCTTGCCCTAGCATGTCATTTGAAGTTCAAACTTTATCAGATGGATGTAAAGACTGCTTTCTTGAATGGGCTACTTAAAGAAGATATCTATGTGGCTCAACCAAAAGGATTCATTAATCCACACTTTCTAGACCATGTGTTGTATCTCAAGAAGGCACTTTATGGCTTAAAGCAAGCCCCTAGAGCTTGGTATGATCGACTCACATAATACTTGGTGTCATATGGGTTCACAAGAGGAAAAGCTAATCAGACTCTTTTCATCAAAAAGGAAGATGGCGAGTTGATAGTTGCTCAAGTCTATGTTGATGATATCATCTTTTGGTCGACTAAGGATGAACTTGCTCATGGCTTCTCAAAACTCATGCAAGCCGAGTTCGAGATGAGCATGATTGGAGAGCTGACTCACTTCCTTGGATTGTAGATTCATCAACAAGATTCAGGTATATTCCTATCTCAATCTAAATATGCTAAGAATCTTGTGAAAAAGTTTGGTTTGGAATCTGCTAGTTCTGTTAGAACCCCTATAAGCCCTAATGTTAAACTCACTGTAGACTTGTTAGGCAAAAGTGTAGATTCATCTCTATATAGAAGCATGATAGGTAGTCTTCTTTACCTTACTGCTAATAGACCTGACATTAGTTACAGTGTTGGAGTGTGTGCTAGATATCAGGCTAATTCCAAAGAATCTCATATGACTGCTTTAAAAAGAATTATAAAGTATGTCAATACCACTGCTGAGTTCGGTTTGTGGTACAGCAAGGACACAAATGATGTCTTAGCTGGGTATTCCGATGCTGATTGGGCTGGGAATGCTGATGATAGAAAGAGTACATCGAGGGGTTGTTTTTATGTGGGTAACAATCTTGTCTCCTGGATGAGCAAAAAGCAGAACTCCATCTCTTTATCCACTGCAGAAGCTGAGTACATCGCTGCGGGTAGCTGATGCACCCAACTCCTATGGATGCAAAAACTCCTCCATGATTATGGTATTTGTCAAGAGCATCTCACCATCTATTGTGACAACACCAGTGCCATCAACATCTCTAAGAATCCGGTTCAACATTCTCAAACCAAACACATAAAGATTCGACATCACTTCATTAGGGAGCTTGTCGAAGATGGTATTCTCACTCTTGAGTTTATTCAAACCGATGATCAGAAGGCTGACTTGTTCACCAAACCTCTTGACAGCAAACGTTTTGAATTCCTTCGTCAAAACATTGGTGTTATCTCTATGGATTGATCTCTTTCTCTCCTCCTTCTTCCTCATGCATTTGCATCTAGTTTTATACTTTGTTTTGTTTAACTTGTTTTTATTTGTTTTCAGTTTTGTTTATTTTGTTTTTGATATAAAAAAAAAAAATTTGAAAAATCAGAAAAATACAAAAATAGTGTGTGTTTGTGTATTTGGTACTTGTGTACCTTGGATGGCTATTGAAACAAAGTTTTCTAAACTTTGTATCTCTTGTAACTTAGATGAGCATCTCTATGCACAACTAAGTAAGTGAGCTTTGTGGCTTTTGTTTGTGATGAGTAAGATTAAGTGATCTCTTGTACTTAACACTTGTATCACTCTTTTTGACGGGAAGGACTAGAAAATCCTAAGAGAAAGGCATAAATAACCATCTCATCACTATTGCCCGCCAATCATGATACGACATTTGTATGCTTCGGCATAGCAAAAGTGCAATGTCAATGACATTTGTGTGCTTCAGCATAGCAAAATTGGAATGTCAAATGCTTAACATCATTGGGTATTTCTTTTCTCTCTCTTATATGCCTATGCATAATTTGCTTAAAAAGAAAAATATGCAAAGAAAAATAAAAAGCAAAAAGATCAAAATGCTTTAAATATGATTGCAAGCGTGTATTCTAGGAGATGTGGGAGTTATAGGATGTACCTCAAAGGTGATAGTCCCCATCAAACAGTTATGATTGTGTGTGAGTTAAAGTGATTTTCTCATATCTTAGATCGTCATAACATGTATACACTTATGCAATCTTGCGATGTTTTTCACACACAACATGCAATATTCTTTGCTACTCTTGATACATGTGCAGGTACAATGTGATTTGGCCATCACAAGGTTTTACATATGTTAATGTATGCTCACTAAACTGTCTTAACTTGTTTTTGAAATATAAAATTGATTAGACTTGTTTAGTGTGTGTGTGTGTGTGTTTTTGGGATCATTGTGCTTAAAATTGTTGTTGAGAGATGATTTTGAGAGCTTAAAATGTTGATTGGATCCTTGGTTGAGTTGCATGCTTGATTGCATTCATATCTGTGTTTTTCCCTTCTTGAAAAACTGATTTTAAGCAATCTCGACACCTCCTTGATACCTGGCTATCTATCGAGATCTTAAGCTGCTTCTTATCGCAATCTCGACAGATCCTCGACAGCTAGGTGGATCGATCGAGAAAGTTCCTGGATCCTCGATAGCTTCTCGACAGCTGGTGGATCGATCGAGCTTCTGTTCTTGTGTCTTTGCTTTGTTCCTCGACACCTTCTCGATAGCTGCATCTGTCGACGTTGTTTTTCTCGACACCTTCCTCTACAGATGGCTCGACACCTCTCGACACCTCTATCTGTCGAGAATTACTGAGGATCTATATAAAGGATAAGCGCGATCTGGTTCTCACTTTTCTTGATCTTTCTCTCGACATAAGTGTCTTTTCACCTCCCAAACCTCTCTCACTCACTCCAAATCTTCTTCCCAAGTGATTTTCGAGCTTTTTCAAGTTTTCTCTTCACTTGGTGTGTTTCTTTTCTCTCATTTACATGCATTTTCATGTTTTGAAACCTAGGTTTTAGGGGTTTTTGAAAATTTTGGGGTTTTTCAAAATTAATGAGTGTTTGTTGAAATTTGGGATGGGTTTTTCCTTACATGAGTTTAAAATCTCATACATTGCATTCCATATGCATTATAACTGTATTTTCATACATTTAGTTGTGTGCTATACATGTTAAACTGTTTGTGTGCTGGTAGGATTGGATTGGGCTGAGCCCATGATGCAATATCTTTTGCATATCACATTTTCATGCATTCCCCATGCATATGTACTCTCTTTTCAATATACTTGTTATATTTGAATTGTTTTGGGACTTTTCTGATTGTCTCTTTCTCTCCCTCTCTTTTCTGTTTACGTTAATCGTGTCTATGGCACCTAAGCGTAAGTCAGCTCTGTCCCGGAACCCTCTTCGTTCTGGGGCATCGTCTTCTTCTGATCCTACTCCTTCTCATATTCGGTTCCGTGATGAGGATGCCTGAAAGGACTTCTCGGAGAACTTTTCTCGACGAGGTAGTCATTCGAAACATCGAGTCATTTTGGCGGAATTCGTCGACACTGACCTACCCGATGTCATTCACAGTTAGGGTTGGGAGTCACTGTGTGACGTCCCGGTCACATGTCCTTCCGTGCTAATTCAGGAGTTTTACTCCAACATGCATGGAATTGATTCTTTAGTACCTCTCTTTTCTACTTGCGTTTGAAGTACGTGCATTGTTGTCACACCAGAGTTGGTATCCAATGTGCTCTATGTTCCGAGGGTAGAGCATCCTGACTACCCCAGATGTGAGTGTTTGAGGACTGTGTCCAAAGACGAGATGATGTCTACTTTCTGCGAGCGCCTTTCTGTTTAGGATGATCGTCAGTTTACACCATGTAAGACCTTTGCTAAAGGTCCTAGATTCATGAACATGGTGATGACTTTTGTTTTGCACCCACTCTCTCACTATAACTCCATCACAGAGCCTCATGCTTGATTTTTGCTTTCCTTGTTAGAGTACCTCATTATAGATTTTCCTTCACATTTTATTCTTTCTATTATAGATGTGTTTAGGGATACGATTACCCGTGATAAGCTCATTTTCCCTTCGGCTATCACGCGGATTTTATGCCATTTTTCTGTTCATTTTCCCTCTTCTGACCACTTTTTTGTCATATGTGCCATAGACACCGCTACCGTTAAACGTAGCGAGGCGCAGTTTAGGTCACGGCAGTCGGATTCCGTAGCTCCTCCCTCTTGTTTAGCTCTATCTCGTTTTGCTCTATCCATATTTGCTCCTTCCTCTTCTACGAGCGATGTGTCACTCGGAGACATCATGGTGCAGTTGTAGCGCATGGATGCTCGCCTTGATACACTCTCTACAGAGCTGTATTGGGTGAACGTTCGTGTCGGTTGTATTGCACGGCGGCAGGCGATCATGGGTGGCTATGCTCCTAAGGCTTCTCCTCCACCACCTCCTCTAGTGGCTTCTAATTCTGAGGATGAGGATGATGATGATGGTGATGACGATGATGCTTCTGATGATGATGATGATGGAGATGCTAGCTCTACCGATGAGATGTCTACTTGACACTCTTATCCTTTGTCACTCGTGACAAAAAGGGGAAGTAGTTTTGGATATGAGAGTAGTCATTCTTAGGGAGAGAGTTAATATAGGACACTTTTGTTAGGGGGAGTGTTGATATTATGAGGGATGTAGTGAGGATTACATGTATCTTTTTCTTTTCTCTATTTTAGATACATTTATTCTTGTACATGGGTCTTGTGACCATTTTTGACATACATTGTACTTATTTTCTTTATATATGAGGATGTATGTTTCTTTCACCTATCCTTGCATGTGTTGTTTCTTTTCTTTCTTTATACACATGGTTCTTATTACTTGTATGCAATCTATTATTTCTGTTTCACACAAAGATGCCTTGATGAGTTTTGTTTAAAGTGTTTTAGAAATACAGGTTGTCAAAGTCTACTTGCCATAAACTCTCTTCTTGCAAAGTTTTTCAAGAGTTTGTGTTAGGATAGATTTTATTGTATTCAACAAGTGAATATGAGTTGAGTGATTTATGACTTCTCTCATATATTCATTTATTTGTTGTGGTTTTGTCATGGATTGCCAAAGGGGGAGATTGTTAGGACATATGTGATTCACTTGTTAGGAACATATGTCACTATTCTATGTATTTGGCTAATCCTTTGACAAAACACAATTTACTTGTATTTGGATAGATTTAGGATGTGTTTAATACTTCAAGAAATTGTGTTTCAAGATCAAGTGTTAAAGTCATGCAAGTCTATCCAAAATTCAAGTTGAAGAAGTGTTGTTTATTAAAACTCGACAACGAGCTATCTATCGAGACCTGTAGAGCTGTTCAGCCCTGTGGCTCCACAGCAGCTCGACAGATAGGGTATCTGTCGAGATTTATAAAAAACAGAATTCCAGTTCTGTTTTGACTCTAATCCGTGATTATGTGTTTAGGCCTTCTTATCTCACAACCCTAGACATATAAAAGGATTATTTTAAGGGCCGTCAAAGTGTTCACAAGTTGCACAAGTGTTGAGCAAAGTTTGTTCAAGCAAATTGTAACCGGAGATAGAGTTTGCCCTAATTCATCTTTCTTGTGAAGAAGTTGCTGTGTTTGTGCACCGTAGAGTTTTGTGACCGAGCATCTTCTTGATTTTCATCGTTGGAATGAACTGAAGAACTTTGCAGCTAACAACCTTCTCTAGTTGGTGATTGAAGTTGCGTACTGGGATCCGCGCAATTGGTTAGTCACGTACTTAGGAGCCATGCATCAAAATGAGAAATTGTCACTACAGAACAAGTCCAATTGGGTATTGGGATAAGGGTTCAACTGTAAGTTGGTATAAGGTACTGGGATTCCTTTACTTATAACCGCTTATTGTGATAATAGTGGAATTTTGGGAGTGATGACCTTAAAATCATCTGGTCGGATTTTTGCCGTGTTGGTTGTCCCCATTTGTAAACAAATCACCGTGTCAAATTTATTTTCCGTTGCATACTTAGTTTATTAGTGATTTGTTTGTGCTACCATGCGTTTGCATGTTAATTAACTTAATTAATTCATTTGGCTAAATTAATTGGTTAATTCATCACAAGAGGTCAATTCGTTTGGCCTATCAGTTAACAATCCAAACTGTGATCATTGCTCATTGTCACCAGAGCGCGTCTTGCATGTAGTTTGGACCTGCACAAAACTAGATGCAATGCGGAGTGGTGCAGTGCTTTGGGGCTTTTAACACCGTGAAGTTTTTCGAGACTTTAGAAAGCTAATGGCGTGGATTTTGGAAATTAATAAATTCCTTGAGCTGTTTGCCATGACTGTATGGTCTATATGGACTTAAAGAAAACAAATAAGGATGCACCAACCGAGCTGCGCTATTGAACAACTAGCTCAGGTTTCAAAGGACAGGTGTGTGGAGTTTCGGTCCATCTTGCCTTCAGCAAAGCCACATCAGGTCCAACCTCGTGTTCACTAGTCACCTCCTCCAAATTTATTTAAAATCATTTACGACGTTGCTGTATTTGCTGATGAGAACAAATCAGGGATAGGCGTGGTTATTCAAGACAACCACGGGCTGGTCATTGCGTCACTAGTGCAGCACAAGCTTATAAACCGATTGAAATTGAAGCCATGGTAGCCACTAGAGTTCTTGAGTTTGGATTGGAAATAGGCATTGACAAGGCTATGGTGGAAGGAGATTCCACTACAGTAGTGTCTGCTATGGAAAAAAGATGATGCAGGTTTGGCTCCATTCGGGTTGTTAGTTAAAGATGGTATTGGTTTTGCGCAATTTTTCTCACAATTGACTTACTCTCATACAAAGAGAGAAGGCAATAAAGTAGCTCATAGTTTGGCAATGTTAGCAATAAATTACCTTGATTGTGTAATGTGGATGGAGGATATTCCTCCACAAGTACGCTTTGTTATTTAGGCTGATTTAGCTATTTTGTCTTAATAAAGTTGGATGTCTTTCTTCTAAAAAAAAAAAATTCCGTTTAATATTCATAATAGTTTCCTCTACGCTCTACCTATGCAAAAGTATGTTATGTTAATTGATGGAGCAAGTTTGTACCCAAGTTAGTCACCCAACAAAGCTAGCATGACTACTCATTGACGCTACTTGTGTGGAGGAAGACTAAAAAAAAAAAATTCCGTTTAATATTCATAATAGTTTCCTCTACGCTCTACCTATGCAAAAGTATGTTATGTTAATTGATGGAGCAAGTTTGTACCCAAGTTAGTCACCCAACAAAGCTAGCATGACTACTCATTGACGCTACTTGTGTGGAGCAAGACTACTCATTGGCAACTTCCAAGAGCACTGGAGTACAAAGTCAACGTTGATGGGGCCATTTTCAAGTTGCTGCAATCATCAGGCATGGGGGCAGTGATACATGACCATGAGAGCAGAGTGGAAGCGGTGATAAGCAAGAATTTCCATTAGCCTTTGGGACCTCTAGAGACTGAAGCGAAGGCTTTGGAAGATGGGATCACTTTTGCATGGGATGTGGGCATTCGAGATGCAGTTTTTGAGTGTGATTCAAAAAAAAAATTTGGCAATAAATGGTACAAGTGAACCCTCGGTTACTATTGCTAACATTGTTATGGGAATTCAACAGAAGATGCAAGAGTTCAGAACAGTCCAGTTGTGTCATGTGAAGCACCAAGGGAATCGACCTGCACATATCTTGATGCAATATGTCAAAAATATTAATCATTATGTAATATGAATAGAGAAAAATTATAATATGCTTGAGTCTGTTTTAGCTCACGATATATTGAACTTCTTTTCTTCTTAATTTCATTTTTTCCCCCTCTGCTAACACCTAACAAGTCTTTAAATTTGGTGGTCATGCAATTTAGGCAAGTGAGGTTGGGTTGGGTCAGCCTAGTAACTTTAGGCTTAGTAATTGATAACCCTTCCTAAAACAAAACAACATTTTGAAATATTCCTATAACTGAGATTTAGATCTCATGCAATAATTGCATGATGCAATTACTATGGTGTTGTGAGATCTAAAAAGTTTGAAAGGTAGAAAATTAAAAGGTTAAGAATTATTATGATTTAAGGGTTGAGATTAAAAATGAATTTTTAACTTTCTAATCTCACCTCTTGATTTGCGATTGCATGCAAGTCACTAGACCCTTTTTTTTTTTTAGAAAGCGCAAATCACTAGACCTGGAATCCTATTACCAGGGTGTGGAAATATTTATAATTTTATTTGCCCAAAGTTAGGGTAGGGCTCGTGTTGGGTTGGGCTAATTTATCCTACACCAAAACTTTTATTTCTCTCATATACTAATGTGAGCTTCTCGTTTTTTAAGCCCAGGCCCCAAAGCCGGCCTATACGATATTACAAAATGAACCCATCAAGAACTCCCCTTTTTTTTTTTTTTTTTTTTTTTTTTTTTAAGGTCAAGAAAGGAATGGAACCCATCTAGAACTAATTCATTGTCAATTTGTCATCTCGTCGATTTTAGGTAAAACGTATAAATCTCAAACACATCTAATTTTGACTTTTACTGATGAGGTAGTCTACACTCTACACTCTACTTAAATAATCATCGTTCCAGTCCAAATTACGTGATAAATAAATAGATACGCATATTACGGAATATTACTTTATCTAAAAAGCATATACAAATTGATTTTCAAATTGAATTTTATACACGATGACAATTGAAACTTCTCACTTTATATACAGGTATCTATCTATACTAGGAGATTTTTCTCTTTTTTATTTTTTATTTTTAATACAAGATAGAATTTTTATTTTAGCATAATCTAAGTGTATACGTGTGTGAAACTCCCTCCTGAAAACTTGAATCTTGGCCTTTGCTCTCCACACCCCACAAGTATTTATACTTGTGAAGTGATCACCGCACCAAAGGTGCGTGGTGGTGAAATTTTTCTCTTTAAACCGGACTTTTTGTGGTTTAAAAATATTTTCATTAATGAATGGTAACTTCTCTTAGAAATATGGTCATAAATGTCAAATAACAATTTTCATTTTGAATTCAAAAAGAGAACTCCTAAAATTTAAGACTTTTTTCCATTCACGTTCATCTTTTTATTCCCTAAAATTTAGCATTTTTTATTCATTTTTCATCTAAATTAAAGTAAGTAAAACACCTCCAATTTAAAAAATAAAAAAAAATAATAGAACTCCTAAAATTTAGCATTTTTTCTCCTCACATTTATTTCATTTTTCCTACCCAAACTTCTCTTTATATCACTACATCAATTTCAAACATACGTTCAAAAAAAAAAAATTAGAATTATTGTTTATCTCTAAAGTTTATCATTTTTATTTGTTTAAAAAATAAAATATATATTTTCAAATTATAATAGATGCAAATTATTAAACTTTACCCTAACCCTAGTAAAGGCTTAATGATATTGAGTTTCTCAATCTATTTTTTAAAGTCAAAATATGAAGAAAAAAAAAAAGAAGAAGTTATTTTTATTTCTTACTTATAATATTTCTTCAACCTTCTTGTGATACATATAAATAGAGTTACGGTTTCAATTCCTTTCATAGAAAAAATATATATAATTAAAAAAATAAAATGGATTAACCCAAAATAATTCCGATGTTTAAAATTTAATCATAGAATAAATTTTTTGGATAAAAAAAAAAATGGCATACGCAACTATTGTTATATGCCATATATTTCAGTTTTTTTTTTTTTTTTTTTTTTTTTTTGAGAGAGAGAGATATATTTCATTTCAGCTTTAACAGTACCTGATAAAATCTCTTGTCATCAAATTAATAAGAGATTTGGGATTCGAAATCCACATATATAAAAAAAAATTGATGAGTGTCTTAGTTTGATGATAATGATAAGAGCAATTAATATCAGTGGCAGATTGGGCCAAGCTAAACATAATAAAATTCTTAAAGAAAAAAAAAGAAAAACTTTTATGATCAAAAAGTTGTATCCAACGTTTTTTTTTATTAATTTTTTTTTTTATGGTACTAAAATCATTTATAATGGATTCTATGAGGGGACGAGGATCCGAGAATACAGTTAAGGGGATTAAGGACAACACCGGAGAAACAAACCTCAGAAAACACCTCTAGAGCATCCTCGGAGAAATACAGATGACCTTGTGCAAGTACAAAAAGGCTACAATGGACGAGGATCCCGAGGATGCAAGCACGCTCTTGGAAGGCCGAGAGCCGAGGCTAAAGGTTGTGGGGTACAAACCGAGGGTGAAGAGAAAGATTTGTCGTCGAGCGGGGAAGAAAGGAAAGTAGATGGACAAAGCAACCATCACCTTCACATTTAATACACTGCAACTACTTAGCTGGCCACATTAATGAGGAAATGACATTGAATAGTGTCCCCCCAGCTCATACCTTAGTGTAGAAACCTTCTAGTAAGGCCTTGATGAGACAATTATCAAGGAAATCCGATCCTGACCTTCCAAGTGTAGGGCTTAGATACATCTTGGCTGATGATATAAGGCCAAGAAGCCCCTGAATCAGATGAGGGATTTTTTGCTTTTGGGACTTAGAACTTAGAAATCTTCTGTAACTTCTTCCTCGGACTAAACTTGAGGACCCCAATATATACACTTCAAAACTATTCCTTAATTAAGATCTTTTGTCTATATTTGGAATCAATTCTAGCACATCCTCGAAATATTTATTCTTTTCTTAAGGTATTTAAGGTTGATTGAGCATCCCACCTCTTAAAAATTAATTGTATGAGTAAAAGCAGTGAAGTAATAACATGTGAAGTAGTGAACATCCTTACTTACTTTTGCTCGCCATAAATTCTAAATGAAATTTTTTAGCAAATGTTTTTTCCTATATTCATAATTAAACAATCACTCAAAATCTCATGTTTCATATTGTCAAAATTTAGGATCACATTTTAAGGAAAAAACATCTCTTTGCTTAAGTTCACATCTTAGAGTCTTTCTAAGGTGTTCAATATCTAAAGTTTCAGCATTAGGGATAAAGGATTGAATTGCAATTTTTGAATCTTGAATATTTTATTCTCTTAAAATATGTATAAATTGTGGATGTTTTCTTCACAAATTACTCACACTTTAGCTAATTTAAAAAGGAAAAAAATTATAAATAATTAAGTGCAGAGTGCAGACTACTAAATGCAATGAGATAAAACCAAACAATTAAAAAAATTCTCAAAGCCAAATATAAATAAAATAAACAGAATTTTATATATTCACTTTGAACTAACATCACTATTATGCATTCATGCAACATCACAGTAAAGGGTAATCCACAACTGTAACATACTAGTATATTATTATATAAATTTATAAACAAAATGGAAAGGAATTTATTTCTAGAGCGTAACAAAATGATGTTCCCTCCTCTCACATATATGATGAAGTCTACCATAAATTTAATAAGTTGACTCCATCATAAATGTGAGAGGAAGAAACATCATTCATCCAGATTACTTAAGAATCACTCCAATTTTTTACCGCTTTTCTCCACAATTTGTAGCACAGAAATTTTAAATTATTAAAGTACGCAGCAATACAATGTACAGCACATGGTATCTCAATTCTCAAACCCAAAGCAGTAAAACCAGTAGTATATACATTACTTTAACTCAGTTATTCACAGAACTTAAACAAAGAGAGAAAAGAGAGATAGATATAGCAGTCGTACTGCTATTGCTAAGCGAAAGAGCCTGGAGCCAACTGATGACCGCACACTCACGTCAATGCCACTGGCAGTTGGGCGCATGATGGGGAAGGTGCACAACATATTCAGTAACTTAGACATGTTAGTTTTATTTTTGAGCATTTGATTATGGTGATTTGATTTGGAATGTACCAAAAAAAGAAATTTGGGTTTTTTTTTTTTTTTTTTTTTTTTTTTTTGGATTTGGAGGCCATGGGCTGATGAATGGGCCATCTGATGAGATTTTTTTTTTTTTTTTTGGTCTTTTTTGTATCAACTATTATAAATTATGTTATATTACATACTTTAAGCGAAAATTGGAAAAGCTAAGCCCCCTTATCTCACTTATCGCAATATGAAATGGACATCATAAATTTAAATTCTATTAAAAAAAAATTTATTGCTTCGAACGTGTCAGGATACTCGGATTTGGATCTCTCTATTTCCCTTTGAAATGGAGAGTATCTATTTTATGGTCAGGATTGATTTGAAATAAATGAAAGGCTAAGATGTGCCACATCATTTAAAAAGATATTGACTAATGCTACTATGAAATTAACGGAGGATTCTGTCTAGACTACGGTTAAGTTTACCAAAGAGTGTGTTAAACTTATCTTTTAAGCTTCATGAATTGTGATTTTGTCACCAAGACATTTCAGGAAGAACAGATCTAGAAGTAACAAAATGAAAAGAGCAGAGTTTAGAAAAAGAAGACGAAGGAGCACAAGCATTGACGTCGACGAAGAAGAGGAAGAGGAAGACGAAAATACTTTTTTTTTTCCCCTCAATTAGATTGTTCTGTTTGTAATGCATTAATTTTGTTAATTGACAATTGATTCAGGTCATCTTTTCTTATTGTCTTTTTTCTTTTTCTGTGTTTTGTTCCTTTTTTTTCGTTTGGTTGCTGAAAATGAAGGAAAGTTTGTATCTTTGATCGGTTTGGATGCCACGAAAACTGATGCAAAAAGGGAAAAATGAAGGAGGTACCCAGTACCCACACATGCTGCTCCCTAAATCTTTTTGCTGGCATTCAAAGCAAATCCAGGCACAGATTTGATCTGCCAACCTTTTACAGACAATCAAACCACAAACCCATACGATTTTGATTAATCCAAATAACTAAAGGCTATAAATTGCAAAGGAAAGCGATACTGATTTTCTCATATAATGTTTAACATTCACAAATTTTCCACAAATTTAAGTTGCATCAAAAGGAAATATATCCACAGCTGGAAAATTAAAGACACTAGGTAAATTTATGTTTTCACAAGACACAATTTCCATAATCTCTTACACTTCAAAGCTTGACTTTTTAAATCAAGTAGTTGTACCGCAAAAAACAAAAGCATTCTCCTTCAGAGGTGTATGTATGTATGTTAAAAGAATTAGAAAAATTAAAAATTATAAGGAACGAGTTGTAATATTAAAAATTGTGAAGGACATGGATATTCTTTATCCCCTCCACGGCGAGGAACACCACTGAATGTCTCCACCGACCGCCTCAGATGACTGATGAGGCACCCAGATCGAAAGAGACTCCCATTCTCTTTTTTGTTTTTTCCCTTTTTTTTCTCCAATGTTAACGCTTACCTTAGCGAACGTTAAGGTTTAGTTTGTTTAACCATAGTTAACTTTGCTATTAAAGTTAATTTATTCATTTGTAATTGACGTGGCACATCTTAGCCATTGATTTATTTTCAAAGTAATCATGGCCATGAAATGGAGAGGATCCAGATCTAGGATACTCGAGTTGGCCTCACCCCTAGAGAAAGTGTTGAATCAACAATTTAGAGGAATCGAGATAACACCTGTCTAGATCATTTTACTTACAAAATTAAAAATAAAACAGTTTCCTACACTACAATTGGGGAAAAAATGGCATGCATGTAGATATGTGCGAAAAATATTCTCATCAGAACGAAAAGCTGTATATCATATATACTATACTATATATATGCTAGACCCAATCCTTGCCAAACATTGTGTTGTATCATTATATGCAGCGGCGTGCACGCATGCTTTGTTTGAAATTTGCTTATTATTAAGCTAAGCTATCAAGAACAATCAATCGTCATATTGTAGCACGATTGAAGCCCAAAGATTTGTCATCGTAATGTATTTAATATAAAAAGCAAAATCATCTAATTGGTTAACCTTAAACAACATTTATTCTTCACATTCAAGCAGGAAAGAGAAAACCAAATCTTTAATAGAATAATAATCCATTGTTGAACAAAAAGTTTGGGTTCCTCGTCACCACCCAAAAGTACTAAAGTAGTACTTAGAAACACGACTACGTAATTAAAGAACGACACACCCAATAAAAAGTGCAATCAAAAAGTGAAAAGCAACAGACTTGATTCAATCTATTTTTAGATTTTTATTCTCGAAAGCATGCTTTGAAGAACGAAAATATTAAAGAAAAAAGGAGTCTATTAGGAAGGATGTGATGTAGAAACTAGAAATTATTCTATGAAAACAAAATTTTGCTATTTATAAAAAAAAAAAAAAAATCTCCGAAAGCAAAAGGAAAAGTTGAGAGATATTTAGGGCAAATCTGAAAAAATATCTTTTGAAGTTAATTGAGTGCTGTTGAAGATGAATGAATCAAAAGTTATAAAGCGAATGAGCAGAAGTCCAAGGGTACCATCGTGCTTACCAAGTGCTCAAACCAGTGAGTGGGTTTAATATCCTTTCACATGGTAAAGTAATAAAGTTACTGTGTTTAATATCCAATTCCTCATCCTCGATCATATTGTCAATTCCTTTAGTTTTCTTTGAGGGGATAAGTGGCAACGAGACTGACTTTGTTGAAGAAAATGCAAGTATATATCGGATAGGGATGGAACAGTTTGAGATTTTTTTTGAAAGGGGACAGTTTGAGATTTGAAATGGAAAATCAAATTTGTTTTGCGATTTCCACTAATGATAACAATCATTCACTTACGAAATTCCCAGCCGCTATAAAACTTTCTTTCCTCTAATATTTATAGTAGATTCCATTAGGGGCAAAACCAGGAATCAATTTATGTTTGGGGGCTGAGATAAAAGCGATTGAGGAAGAAAAGAAAAGAAATGGAGAAGGAAATAATTTCCTTTGTTTGGTTAAGAGAGAATAGGGTGAAGGAAAGAAAATGGAGGGATCCATTTTCCTCGAGTCTTTTGGCTAAATATTGTATAAAATGAAGTTTATTTGTGATATGGAAACTGTTCAAACTTATTCAGAAAAACGAGGAGAGAAGCGAATTTCGGTAATACCATTACCAAAATTGTGAGAAAAAGTAGGAGAGAGGAGAAAGAAATGATGCAATGGGAGGGAGAGAGAGAAAAAATAATTTCAATATTGGTGTTGCCGAAATACCAAAAAAAAAACTGACAAGTATTTTAATAATTGTATTACCTAAATACTTTCCTGGCCTACTTAAATCTGCCCGTTGCCCGTTAGTTTCAATTTCTTTCTACTGTTAGTTTCTTTTTGAGTTTTTTTACCTGTGATAGAACCCTAGAGGAAAAAGTTTTTAACTTAAGAACCAACCTGTAGACTGCCATAAGACTTGATAATAAAATTAGGAAACTAAATATATCTATTTTAAAACTAGTAGATATTTTAAGTTTTAAAAAAAGTATACATTTTTTTTCTATACTTTCTAAAGATTAATAGTTACGACAATTAGAATGGTGGATTCAAACATCGAATATCTTCTTTAGAAATATCAAAAGTGTCAATTAACATAACTTGATAATTTTTTTTTAAAATATAATTTTTATTATAATTATAAATAGGGCTAATTACACTTCATTCCCTTGAAATTTGGAAAAATGACACTCCAACCAAAATCTAAAGGGAAAAAACACACCCCTCCCTTAAAGTTTGAAGAAACTAACACTCCTACCCTTTTTGTTTATATTAGTAATGGAATATTCTAAATTTTTATAATAATTTATTTACAAAACTTTAACCATTTTTAGTATTAAAAAAAAACTAATAAATTTAGAATAAAAATGAAAAATTTATCAAGCACCAAAACATTTGCAATGGAAAATCTCTCCATAACTCATTGAAAAAAAGAAAAAAATAATAATAGCAAAATTCATACTAAATATTTTAAAATACACTTATTAAAAAAAAAATAAATTATGAAATAAGATAATTTTGGAAACTTGTCCTTAAACAAAGGGCAAGTTAGCACACAACATTTTTAATATTAATTTAATAAAATTTGGTTAATCGGATGTTAAAGGGGAAATGTTCCTTCAATTTTAGGGTGGAGTGTTAGGCCCCGTTTGGTAATGGTGTTTAAACAATGAAAATTATTGTTTAAACACCACAACACGTATTTTCACACACTTTTTCACGCACAAGTATTTCTACAAAACTTAAACAACATTACTAAAAATCTCTTACCAAACGGGCCTTTAGTTTCTTCAAATCTCAAAGGAGAGGCGTGCTTTTTCTTTTTAGGTTTTGGGTGGAGTGTCATTTCTTTAAATCTTAAGGGAAGAGAGTGTAATTAGCCCTAATTATAATTATAATAAAAATTTAAAAAAAATTATTGAGTTATGTTAATTGACACTTTTGATATCTCTAAAAAAGATGTTCAATGTTCAAATCCACCATCCTAATTGTTGTAACTATTAATTATTAGAAAGTATAGAATTTAAAAAAATAAAAAAAAGGTGTTCTTTTTTTAAACTTAAAATATCTACGTTTTAGAATAAATATATTTAGTTTCCCGATAATTTTATTGTACCATTTGGCAGTCTACAGGTTGCTTCTTAAGATAAAGGCCTTTTCCTCTAAGGTTCCATCACTGATAACAACCGATTTTTTTAATTTTTACCATTTTTTCAAAAAGAAACTAACAGTTAGAAAATGAACCGAACATTTACCCTTTTTTCAAAAAGAAACTAACAGTTAGAAAATGATCCGAACAAGCAGATATTTGTGGGCACGAGAAAAGTATTTCGGTAATTGTATTACTGAAATACTTGTTAGTTTTTTCTTTTTTCAAAAAGAAACTAACAGTTAGAAAATGAAACTAACGGGTAGATATTTGTGGGCATGAGGAAAGTATTTCGGTAATTGTATTACGGAAATACTTGTTTTTTTTTTTTTATTGGTATTTCGACAACACCAATATCGAAATTACTTTTTCTCTTTCTTTCCATCGCATCATTTCTCTCTCCTTTCTCTTACTTTTTTTTCTCAAAATTTCGGCAATGTTATCACCGAAATTTGCTTCTCTTCTCATTTTTCCAAATAAGTTTGAACAGTGCCCATATCACAAATAAACTTCATTTTCTACAATATTTAGCCATAAGACTCAATTTTCCTCCATGGCCCATCAAATTCTTTCCTCCCAAATTAATTTGGGAAAAAATGGAGAGAGAAGAGAGAGTTTTGATAGTGGGACCTACCAATAAACTATACTTCTCTCCATTTCTCTCTTACAAATCAAACAACTTCATGAATTTTTTTTTCTCTTTCTCTTCCATTTCCTCTCCCCTCTCTTCCTCCCTTTCCTTTCTCTTCCCTCTCCCTTGTTTTTGCTAAACATGGTGTAAAATTACAACATACATACATACATACATACATGTCTTCATGCATTAGTTAAAAAAAAAAAAAAAAATTCTTAAATCTACGTTCATTGACAAAACTACCATAGGAATGGAGACCAAGTTTGAAAAGATGTTGAGGCTTCTCTTTCTAGAAAATGAGCTACTGATTTACTTTATTAGCTCATGTCACCAAAGTAAGTCTTGAAGTGTGTGTATATATATATTCATTATTATTAGCACTCAAAATACTTACAAGCTAAATGACAAATTGACCATAATATATAAGGTTATTTTTTCCCCCTTGAGTTTCTCTTATTCTTTTGAACAATCATAAGTCCATAACATTCATAGAAATTAAATATAAGTATATAACAAAACTAGACTACATTCATAAGAAATAATATTCATAGAAATTAAATATGACAAAATCACTATAAACAACCATAAAATCAATAGAATTTAAATTCAAATAGATTAGATTACTATAGTAAAAAAATCAAAATCAAATCACTTTCGTACCTCTCAACAAAATAAAAATTGAACTAAAGAAGAAAATCATAAATAAATAGAACTTAAACTAAAATAGCTATGAAAAAGAAGAAGAAAATTTTGTACCTCTCATGATTTGCTTAAGAAAGAGGGAGGATCTAATGAAAATTTGACCATGTGAGAGTATCGGTAAGGAAGAATTAATAAAAGGAAATTGAAGACAAAGTAATGGTGATGAGAAGAATCATTTAGGGGGCTATAAAGTGGATGGACATATTGTAAAGTTTTGGGAAATGGCAAAACTTCAGTATGGTGCCGTTTTAAGTGTAGTACATTAAGTTTCTTAATTAAATTCATACACCATTTACTATGACCAATAAAATGTAAATAGTGTTATCATTTTCATGAACAATTAAATTTAATACAAATGAGTTTAATTGGGGAATTAAGTATACTATACGTGAGTTTTATCATTTTAGAAGAACTGAATGAATCTTCTAAATTAAACTATAACTAAAAGTTATGGAGGCTAAAAGTTTTAAAAAGTTAACCCAAAAAAAAAAAAATGATACTCCCTCTATCCCAGTTTGTTTGTCCTCTATTCTATTTTGTGATGTCCCAAAATATTGTCTTGTTTCTAAAAGTAAAAGTTATTAATTTACTAATGTTCCTATTATACGCCTACTTTATTTTCAAAACTATTTGAAAAGAAAACTAACAAATATTTAAAACATCAATCTAATTGGGGCACCTTTTTAGTTGCCTCATTAAGAATAACTCTTTAAAAAAAAAAAACTAATAAATTTATTTAAGGGCAGTTTTGTAAACTTATACATTTTTATAAAGTAGACAAAACAATAAATGATGTTCCCTTAAAAAGTTTGACTTTTCAAACAAAACAAACAAATTGGGACGAGGGGAGTATATGAATAAAGCGTTGAGAGGAGAAATGGAAAAAGACAAATTGTGAAAAGTTGGGATTTTTTTGGGGAGGAGGGCACCAAATTCGGCTTATGTGTTGGGGGGGGAGCTTTATTCTTTGGAGGGCCACCTCTTAAAAAAATGGGGGTGAAATCTAAATTTACCAAACATTAGAGAGTTTTATTTCCAACTCCCTTGGATTCTATTAATTAAATTTAAGATAGGATTAACCATGAATATGAGAGAAAGAAGTATTGTGTCACTATGCTCTGAAAACACCTAATACTTTTCTCTA
Organism: Quercus tomentella; assembly: GCA_028535165.1. NCBI lineage: Eukaryota > Viridiplantae > Streptophyta > Magnoliopsida > Fagales > Fagaceae > Quercus > Quercus tomentella. Next base: position 23,124,721 of record JAPQVY010000001.1, on the reverse strand, counting down.
GATATATGTTAGGACAATTTTGACAAGATAAAACCTAGAGTACCCAATTTAAAAAACAGAATATCTTGCGTGCTCGCTATTGTACATTTTTTACATGATTTTAGTCCATGTGGCAATGTGCATTGGGTGAGAGTGTGCAATTATCTCTACTCTTTACAAAACTACTATTTGAGTTGCACTTTTCAAGTTTTTAAAAGCTCTGTTCGAAATGCAAGAAGAAAATTTAGAAACATGATATTTTGAAGGATTGTGTTTTTCCTAAACTAGAAATTATTGAATTAATCTTCATATCTTATTCCCTAGAAAGAATTGCACAAAACATGTGGTAACATCTATGACACTGTAAATTTGATATTAGAAAAACTGTTTTCAAGAATAAGAAATAAATTAACAGGTATTTAAACAAAACAAAAAAGAAGGAAAAAAAAATATGAAGATGGTCGGTCCATTCAGGTGCGCACCTGAAAGGACCGACCGAGGTAGCCGACTAAGGTGATGTCCTATTGTCCTTATACACAGCTTCATATGATAGATTAAGCTCAGCTGTGGTGTAAAGGGCAAAAAGTGCAGCCCTAAAGGCCACTCAAGTACGTAAAATTTATGCAGTCCAATCCAGTATTGGCGAAGAACTAAGCGAAAATGTCTCTCTCTCTTCCCGTGCAGTCTGCTTTTCTTCCTCCACAGTCATTGGAGAGCGTTTTCCACAAAGCTTCAATGGTTTTATTAGATTAGCAAATCAGTAGGCAAAAAGCAAATGGGTGGAATGGCTTATCATCGTCAATGCTTCTAGATAACCAGTGTTTTTTATTTTTAAAGATTATATATTATTCTTTGGCTTTGGCTTTTGTTTTCAATAATATCCCTTTTCTCACTTTGTAATCCTACTTTACTTCCAACTCATCATCTTTGTTTGGAAATGAGGAACAACTTGACAAATGCATCCATGCTGCTTATTTTTCATTATTTTCCCTGAGAACTTTTTTGAAAGATTTTCTAAAGAATGAGTGGAATTTTGGTACTATAGGTAATAATTCAGAGATCATACTCATACAAGATGAACATGACTTTGACAAACTGTTAGTTATTGCATAATCTACGTGGATGAACTAGCTAGAATGATTCACTCATAAAAAGCTAAGACTGTAATTGTCTTTTTATGTAATTTTTTTTATGTACTAAAATTATCAAATGCTGAAGATCAATTTCCATCATAGACAACAATCAGTAGAGTGAAAGAAATCTCTGACTAGCGATTTCTACAAGTAGGTTAAAATGGTGCTTTTGTTTGAGGAAAATTGATACGGAAAATTTTTGGAAGAACAATGGGGATCGAACTTGATGGCAATTACTTGATCCCAAAAGAGAAAAGGGTATCGTCAACTTTGCATATTGACGCTATGGGAACATGTTAAAGAGATCACATATGCACTTGATCTTGGTCTTGGGGATATTTTTGGAGTTGACACTTAGAGGATGAGGAATTGGAAATTAGACCCAGTAACTTTTTTTTTTTTTTGATGGGAAATAAGAGAATTTCATTCATCTGAAAATGAATTACAAAAGAGAGACAAAGCATGAGCATTACAAACAGAGATCCTCAATAAGAAGATGCTCTAGAAAACTTGGAAAAGACATTTTCCAAACCTGTGAAACACCAGAATTCCCAGCTACCTTTGCAAGCTCATGGGCAACTCTGTTGCCTTCCCTTTTTAGATGTTTAAAAGAACACCAGGAAAATAAAGCAGCCACTTCTCTGATGTTTCTGATTATGTGTCCAAGCTCACCACCATGGATTCCATCGTTAATTGCTAGAATAATGGATAAGGCGTCGGACTCAAAAATAGCGTGGGAAACTTCCATTTCCGCTGCAAGAAGCACACCATCTTGCATGGCCAGAGCTTCTGAGATCTCAGTCGAGTATGACGCGGGCAGAACCTTGTTTGAAGCTGCTAGAACTTCACCCATGTTATCGCGAATGACTACACCAATGCACGATTTCCTCCCATCTTCAAAAGCTGCTGCATCAGTGTTAATTTTAATGAAGCCCGTAGGTGGAGCTTTCCACTTGGACTGAGGAATGGACTGAGATAACCTCGGACAGGAGCAAGCTGCCTTGTATTCGGCCAAGACTCCACCTGCCATTTCCCAAGCATGGATTGGAGGGGAACCCAAGTCCTCATGGATTGCTTGATTGCGATTCCACCAAATAGACCAGGCAACAGCAAAGAAGAGCTCTAAATCATTCGGGGAGCCTTTTGCAATAAAATCTAAGGCAATATCCACCAAGTCACAATAAGAGGTGGAGAGGTCCACAGGACAATTGTACCAAAATGCCCAAGTCATTTTTGCATGATCGCAATGAAGAAGTGCATGGGCTGTGGTCTCAATGGTTTTGTCACATAGTGGGCAGAAGCTAGAGCAAAGGACACCTCTGTGGTTTAGATTTTTCATAGTTGGAAGACCGTTGACACAAGTCCTCCAAGCAAAAATTTTGATCTTCGGAGGGACTTTTTGCTGCCATATCCACTTCCACAAAAGGGTCCTTGAGCTGCTTGAGGTGCTTTCACCTTCCTCAATTGAATCCACAATACCTGAAGCTATATGATATGCACTTTTAACTGTAAACTCACCCCTCTTGTTGCCTATCCAAATAAGACAATCTTTGGGCAAATTATAGTTTAGTGGGATTTTAAGGATGGTGCTGGCTTCATGGGGCAGAAAAGTGGCATTAATTACATCAATTTTCCACCATCTAGTGTCATTGTCTATGAGGGAAGACACCCAGGGAAAGTCTCCATAGCCAGCTTGGGGGGAAATCACCTTGTGGGTTGATGGTGTTGGCAACTATCTATCATCCCAAATATGGATTCGCCGGCCATTGCCTACCCTCTGCCTTGTGCCCCTTTTAATAACCTCAAGACTATTATGGATGCTTCGCCAAGCATATGAGGGGTTACTCCCTTTTTTGGAATTGAGGACATCATCAAAGGGAAAGTATTTTGCTTTGAAAACTAGAGCCACTAGGGAGTCGGGGTTTGTGAGAATTCTCCAACCTTGCTTGGCTAGCATGGCCAGGTTAAAGGCTTGTATGTTTCTAAAGCCCATACCTCCATGGAGTTTAGATCGACACATCTTCCTCCAACTAACCCACACAATCTTGTTCTCTTTGTCCTTTTGCCCCCACCAAAAGCTCCTCATCATACTTTCCAAGTCTTGGCAAAGAGTCTTGGGGAGTTGGAAGCAACCCATAGTGTATGTAGGCACTGCTTGAGCCACCGCTTTGATTAGGATCTCTCTCCCACCAATTGAAAGGAGTTTACCCTTCCAACCGGCAAGCTTTTTTGCCACTCTGTCTTTAACTTCAACAAACACCTGAGCTTTGGATTTCCCAATGATGGAAGGCAGCCCCAAATACTTGTTATGCCTGGAGTCTTGCATTGGACTGAGGATGTTTAGGATGCCATCCCTTAATTCTTGGGAAGTGTTCGGGCTAAAGAATACTGAGGATTTGTCAGTGTTAATTTTCTGCCCTGAAGCCTCTTCATATTTGTTGAGGATACTGACAAGTGTATGACATTCTTGCTCCTTTGCTTTACAAAACAAGAGGCTATCATCGGCGAAAAAAAGGTGAGTAATTAAAGGGCAACCTCTACAGATGGAAAATCCATTAATTTGCTGATTCATAGCAGCTTCATGAATAAGAGTTGAAAAGCCCTCGGCGCAAAGGAGGAAGAGGCAAGGGGAGAGCGGATCCCCTTGTCTAATGCCCCTTGAGGGAGAAATGTTCCCAAAAGCTTCCCCATTTATAAGCACTGAATAAGAAACAGAAGAGACACAATTCATAATAATATCAATCCATTTTTCCACAAAACCCAATTTCTCCATCACACCTTTAATAAAGCTCCATTTTACCCTATCAAAAGCCTTGCTCATGTCCAATTTAATAGACATGTAATTTTCTTTTCCTTCTTTTTTATGGTTTAGATAATGCATGAACTCGAAGGCAATAAGAACATTATCCATGATCAAGTGATTAGGGGTAAATGCACTTTGGTTTTCGGATATGATGTTTGGTAGAATGTCTTTAAACCTATTGGCAAGGACCTTAGAAATGATTTTATAGGTGGTGTTACAGAGGCTAATGGGGCGGAATTCTGTCATTCTAGCTGGCTGGTTGGTTTTTGGTATGAGGGAGATGTTGGTTTTGTTTATTTCAGTCATGGGCAGATTTGAATTCAGCACATTTAAAACCATGTTTATAATGCTAGGTCCAACAATGTCCCAATAATTATGGAAAAAGATCGCGGACATACCGTCAGGCCCAAGTGCTTTGGTAGGGTGGAGTTCCTGAAGTGCCTTCAAGACTTCCTCACTTGTGAAAGTTTTGGTGAGCTTAGAGTTCATTTCATCTGTGATACGCCTAGGGATTGCATTAGTGACTTCATTGATTCCGGTGGGAGAAGATGTAATGTAGATTTTCTCAAAATAAGCTATAGCAGTGGCTGTGATACTTTCCTTACTTTCGCACCAAACACCGTCCTCATTCCAAAGCCCCAAAATGGAATTCTTCTTCCTCCTCTCCGAAGCACGGGCGTGAAAAAATTTCGTATTTCTGTCACCTTCCTTATACCAATGGACTTTGCTACGTTGTCGCCAAATGGTCTCCTCACTGTCCAAAAGGTCATTTATTTCCTTTCTAAGCTGATTAATTTCAGCCCCTCTGCTGCCTTGCTGATCAACAGTTGTAATGGAGTTAAGAGCTTTTCCTTTCTCGGCTATTTTCTTTGGAATATTGCCTACTACATTATGATTCCAGCTTGCCAACACACTTGCACATTTTTGGAGATTTGAAGCAAACCCTTCAGGAGTGACAAAGAGAGTACCGGAGTGCCATGCAGCCTCAATCACATCATGACAATCCTCCCTTTTGACCCATATAGCTTCGAAATGGAAACGACGTTTACCTCTACGGGATGGAGGAGGAGAGTCTGTGATGGCAAGAATGCAGTGGTCGGATGTGGAATCAGCCAAATGGTGAACAATAGTGTCCTTGAAATGTCCGAGCCATTCATTAGTAGCAAAAGCTTTGTCAAGGCGAAGCGAAATCCTGTTACTCCCTTCCTTCATGTTACACCAAGTATAATCTGGGCCACAGTATCCAGGTCCTTAAAGCCACAGTGATTTACAATTCTACAAAAGCCATCCATTTGATTTTGGGAACGTTGAGCTCCACCAGCTTTTTCAGTCATTGAAAGGATTTCATTAAAATCACCACAACAAAACCAAGGTAAATTAAATTGACTATGAAGGTATGAAAAAACAGACCCAGTAACTTTAGTACTTTACAATGTGAAAGGAATAATTGACAATTGCCTTAAGTACAGTTTCTTGATATTGCATAAATTATAGTATATGCATTGAAAAACCACCATATTCAAAGTGAGAAAGACTATCAAGACCCTTTATTTTATAAACCTTATTAAACTTTTAAAGATAATAATAAATAAAAAAAATAAAAAAACTCATTTTGATGATTAGATCATTAGTCTAATTTTTTTGATCATTAGTCTAATTAGGTTGGCTAAAAGCCTAAAAATATATATTAGTCGTCATTTCAAACTGAATTTATTTGCCTTTGATCTATTTTTTGAGATAATAAATTCTGATTTTTTTATCCTCATGTGATAGCTAGCTTTTAAGCAAAAAGCTTAGGAGCCAAGTTTTATTAGGAACTATGCCAAATTCTTACCCAAAATGTAATAATTTGGTAGAGGGAGGCACCCCACAGCTTTGTTTGATCCTTAATTAGTAGGAAATACTAAATTAAATTTCTTTTCAAACAAATCTTGCTGAACTTTTAATCATTATATTCATATATTAATGATAGAGCTGGCTTCTAATAGTTTTTTTTTTTTTTTTTTTGGAACTATATAGTTTTTAACGAAACTTGCTTGAAAATTTAAAGCCTTTAGGTTATTATAAAGTATTCAAATAGTAATAATCAGCAAAACAAAACTCAAAAAAAAAAAAAAAAATTCAAATAGTACAATAGATGTGTACTCTTTCCTCTCACATGAATAATAGATCTAAGAATATTATATAATTTTTCATTTTAGCAGTACTCAACAATTTTTTTTTTTTTTTGATGAAGTACTCAACAACTTGTCTGAATGTGAACCTATTTCCAATATAGGCATCCATTGTTCGTAAGTAGTTATTGTGTCACATTAGTCATGTATCAATTCATACTGATAAAAATGAACTATTAAGGGATGTCATGTGCCAAGCAAATGTTGCAAATTTATGAAATGATAATATCCATTTCGGGGATAAGATCTGGGATCTTTCCCAATATTTCAATATTTATAATTTAAGTGAAATATTAACCAAAATGAGAGGCATGGAACTTTTACAACATGTTTGCTTGTATAGCACAGATGTTTTCCAATAGTGCTCCCCCACTCTACTTCTCATGCCATTTTCATCAAATGGGATAATTGCACTCCTCACTCATCAGTAGTAGATTAGCACGTGGATCACATTTGTTTTAGATATCACTATAATCTTCTTCTTTTTTTCCTTTTTTCTTTTTTTTTTTAAGTAACTTGTTTTATTATCACCACATAATATATACAACAAGATAATCTCTCTCTCTCTCTCTCTCTCTCTCTCTGTGTAACTTGGAATGTTGGACCCACAACAACAACCTAGTGAAATCCAGCCAACCAACAAGATATGGATCCAAGTAGTGGTACTTCCAGTACAAACAAAAAAACTAAAGCAACTCTTCAAGCTAAGCCCATTTCTCATCTCTCATTATAAAAATTAATGGAAGTGAAAAAGGAAGAAACAAGTATCCCCCACTTGTTCTCCAAGGCAATTTTTATTTTTATTTTTATTTTTTAATATTAAATTTACAATATCCAATCCATGAGCATTCTACTTATTTGTCATACTGTTGGTTTTGAAGTCATTACCTCTGTATGCACATGATTCAGATAAACCTTGTTAACCTTATAATACTTCCATTAAAACCAATTTGGGGTTTTTATTATTATCAGGGATTGTTCCAAAAATCTTAGAGATAATGCTGCTTTAATTAGGAACCACTAGAAAAAGTTAATTATTACTACTGCAATAGTGCAATAGATCGCAATCTGCCAACTTGCATTGAAAAGAGATCATAACTTTTTTGTTTTTTTTTTTTGGAGAATAAAGAGATCATAACTTGGTTTCATACGATAAAACAGCAAATCTTAAAAGGACATTTTCCGTATCATATACTGTAATCAGATTTGGTATATAATTAGAGGTGTGATTAAAGGTCTCCGACGTCGACAATTTCCGTACCAAGTAAGCAGTATTGCAATTAAAAAAGATGAAAGTTGATATATATAAATGTATTGTAGTTAAAAATATAGGAGTTGACATAAAGGGTAACAGCGCATATAACACATTGGCAAAAGGTAATAGGTGTTGTATGCAAAGGATTGTGGTTTACAACTTTTAAGTGGGAGCCAAGTGTTCCTAACTAGTGGTTTTTCGTTTGTGATAGTAGATGAAAATTAATTAGTAAGAGAGAGTAGAGAACGAACTCAGTGCATACAGTTTCATCAGTGAGCTAGCCAGTCACTAGTTGGTTATCTCAATTATACTAATTTACCAATTAGATGCTAAGTACATAGGACTCTATTGCTTGAACTCGATTATTACTCGTATTAGCCCAGCTTGTCATTTTCAAGAGCCTTCAAACCCAGGTAGGTAAATATGCTTGTTGGAAAAGGCTTTTATGGTGATGAGTACTACTACATGGTTAATCATATATTGCAATCACAAAGATTAACCATGTAGTAGTACCCATCACTACATGATACTCTATTGGTCACTATGAGAGTACTGTCATAGTGACCAATAGAGTATCATGACTTGAGCCTAGTCTGACTCAATAATACATTTCGGCCTATATGTCACTCTAATGACTAAACTAAACACTTGCTTAAACAAAAATCCAAGAAAAAAAAAAAAAAGGTTCTCTCTTGACAAATATGAAAAATCCCACTCATATCAATTTGTAAAACATATTTCCATGTCATCTTTGAAACTCATTGGGTCCAATTATTGAGCTAGTGGGTCCCGGGCGGCATTTAAAGATATAATTCATGAAAGGCGAATTCCACGTGTCACTTTATGCCACTCAAAAAGTGGGATGGGCCTATTTTGATTAAAAAGCCCATTAAACTATAAAAGGTTTAGTGTAGAATCCACAAGGATAGAGATTTATATTTGCATATTCGATAAAAGATAAAATCCTACTGTCACTTTAAATTACATACTAATTTTAAATATACCAATAACTCAAAAAAAAAAAAAAAAGTTTAAACCCTTTTTTTTTTTTTAATCTTTTCCTATATATAAATCCCCTTCTGCAGCCCACCTTCAAGAAGTGCTTTCTTAACTCAAGATCTCAACCCAAGAATCAAAAGATACACACTACAAACATGTCTGATTCTAAACTCACACCTACTCAGCTCTTCCAAGACTTTTTGGGAGATTTCTATTCAAGGAGACTGCTATATCACAACCCTCTTAACCAAGCACCAGATACAGCATCTCCTCCAGTCCCTGGAAGCTACACTGTTGACAATAGCTTTGATACAAATGTTGTTATGGTCCTCTCAGTTCTTTTATGTGCCTTGATTTGCTCCCTTGGCTTAAATTCTATCATTAGGTGTGCCTTAAGTTGCTCAAGGTTAGTAGCTTCTGATTCAAGTGGAGACGACTCAGCTAGGACAGCCAATACTGGGGTCAAGAAAAAGGCCCTCAAGACTTTCCCAACAGTTAGTTACTCAGCTGAGCAGAACCTGCCAGGATTGGACACCGAGTGTGTGATATGCCTATCAGATTTCACAGCCGGTGAGCGTGTTCGCCTTCTACCAAAGTGCCACCATGGATTCCATGTCCGGTGCATCGATAAGTGGCTAAGTTCACACTCATCATGCCCAAAATGTAGGCACTGCCTGATTGAGACCTGCCAAAAGATCGTCGGCTGCAGCCAGGCTAGCTCATCAGAACCACCTCCACCAGTGCATGAAAGCACTGTAAGCATAGCACCACTGGAACCGGAAGGTTTGATAAGTAATTATAGGGGACTTACATAGGTATATACTTTGTATGATATGGTAGATGTAGTTTAGCCTTGTGCCTTATAGTTAGCACTAAAGCTAAAAGGCCTTTTAAGGTCACAAACCCAACCGCAAGAAGTGCAGTGCTAATTGTAAATTTGTATAGAATGAATTTGTGACTTGTTTCATTTTTCTTCCCAAATGTATGAACATTAATATTAAAATCAAAATTACATTCGTTGTTCAGGGATAAATAAATGAACCACGAACGTGAATGGGTTCCGTCATTAGCCCAGCAAAGTCAATAAAGCTAGGGGCAAGTCCAACAAGTAGCTAACTATAGAATTCTGAGAAGGCAAATCACTTACAGACCTCAGAGTCGTTAAGGGAGCGGCCATTCAGCTGAGTCACAAATCAGAGTATTTTCCCTTCTTTTAATTTTTTTATTGAAAGTAGAAAACACTAATAATGGTATATACCATATGGTCAAGGGCATTGCAATTATACAATAATATAACCTTAGAATAGTATTTGTCAAGGACGTGTTTGGATATCCCAGGAAGACAAAATCCTTAAACATTTTTTTTTCTTCGGATCATCTTCAAGGCAATAATTTAATTCCCTACAAGACAAGTCTAGAATAATGCTATTTCAAGCAATTATGAGGATAGAGCCTACACATGCAGCCTTATAGTCTCAAAGTTCAAAGTGGTGTGAAAAGGAAATGTGCTCATATCAAATTTCCTGCAAACACAATGGAATAAGTTCCAGGAAAAATCCCAATTTTCCTATATATTGGAAACAAGATAGAAATTACATTGAAAGAGATGTTGATCATCCAGTCAATAGAGCATAAATTGAATGGTAGCTGAGGGTGAAACCACTATGTCCTTTCAAATCAAATGAGAATGTACTTACTTACTAGAAGGAGGATTTTGTATCATAGTACTCACGTGAAGTGTTTCATAGCGAGCACTGACTAGTTGCATTAGGCCAGCAGCAATATTTTTATTTGCTAGGCTCATGTTACTGTGTCATAATTGTAGCATAATAAGGTCAGATGTGGAACAATGATAGGTGAAGTGGAGGTTTAGCACTGACAAATGGTGTGACAATATCTATCATTTGTGATAACTGTAATTTAGGAAGATTGCAAAAATTCTATACACCCTCATTTCTTTTTACTAAAATGTCCATTTTCCTAGTTACATCAACCAATTTGAATAAGTGGTGAATATGGACGCAGGAAATGCAAAAAAGAATTGGCAGAAGAGAGAGAGAGCTGAAGTAATTTTGCACAGTGACCTTTTTTACTATTACACAATTTGAAACCCACAATATTAGAAAACAGAAAATTGACAATCTGTAAGGGGGTTGGCCAAAGTAACACAAATTGGGACAGCTGCACAAACATTTTCAGCCAGGAAATTAGCAAAATAAAATATGCGATTATTGTAAGCATTCAGATACTTTTATCATATTTACTGATATACTTTTTGTCTATGCAACAACCAGAAGGAGGCACACAATGGGGAAAAACACCTATTGTGTTGGTGGTGGTGTTTGGGGGGGGGGGGGGGGGGGTGGGAAGAAGAAAGAGAAAAATAAAACAAAGAGGTTGAGTCTATGATCTTACTATTCAACATTGGAATGATTATTGTAAAGATTCCTCACTTTTTTTCCTCTCTTTGTCTTCTCTGCCAAAGGTTATAAAATAAAAGCATTATATTAGTAACTTATCTCCATACACATTTTACATGCATGCACAATCAACTTCAAAAGTACCCAACAAGAGAAGCCAGAAAAGTTATACCGAAAAACGTAATGTTCCAAGATCTATATTATCAAAAAAAACTTCTTAGCTTATGTGCCAAATTGGAGCAATACCTAAGAATTAAATAACAGGTTCAATTTTAAAGTGGGCAACAGAGTACAGCTGCTTCAATGCACCAAGGGCTTGAGTCTGGCAAGCTTAGGTGCAACTAGGCTATGCATAAGTTTTTTTTTTTTTTTTCTTCAACTACAATGGGAGAGAGAGGATTTGAACCCTATACGTCTTCATTGGAAACATCTAGAGGTGTTAGTTGAGCTACAAGGCTCTTGGCATCCTATGCATAAGATTACAGAGTACCAAGGAGATGTAAGTATCTTAATTTTCTTGATTATTATCTTCCTGCATGTATCATGCTTATTTTCTTCCTGTATTTCTTTTTGTTTAAGGATGGGGTGTGAGTGCAGAGACGGAAAGGGAGAAATTCCATTTAATCTTCATGGCAAACCTAAGTATTGAGATTAAATCCACCATTAGCAGGGATGTGAATTTGAGGTACAAAAATTAGAATGAAGAAGAAAAATCATAGGTAAAGCAAAGCACTTTCTTTCAAGAATGCCTCTGGAAAGGAAACTCTTGATATGTATTCCATAGATATAATTGACCTCCGATGGACCCAAAACTGGGTGGAAAGGAATAAAGGTATAAAAATATCATTAATAAAACAAAGCATGCTACTGGAAAAAGATCCATGACACTAAATATTTCATAATTAATTCCACTGGCCAAAGAGGCTACACTATGAAAGTTAATAGACACTACTGCATGTGTATGACCCAATCTCTCTCTCTCTCTCTCTCTCTCTCTCTCTCTCTCTCTCTCTCTCTCTCTCTCTCAATGGAGAGAGTTAAACACAAGTTAAAATTACATACACAACATTGATATAGAAAAGAACTAATATTTGGGCACATAATGAACTTCAAATAAAGGTAGAAGAAACATGTCTAGTCATAGATAAACACGGCACCATGTTCCATTTTTTATCTTTCAAGTCAGATCATCATATTTACTATTTAATAAGTCATGAATGTGAATAGACTAAAAAATTATACTTAAACTCAACCAATCATGGTTAGAACCAAGCCAATCCCCTAACTTATATTCAGATCGTTAATTACCTCCATTGGGGCAGTTAATCGCATGCACTCAAGCAACCACAGAAGAAGAAAATAAACATCTGGCCAAGAACAAGAAAAATGAATGGTGTTACTATAATTAACAAATATTTGCATAAAGTTTTCCACTTATAAAGGGTATGGGTTTGGCATATTGATATATTTGACCAGGATCCTGTTCATGTAATATTTTAAATGCTCTTGTTAGTTTTTAGAGTATCTAGAATATTTAATCTTAAGTTGATGATCCTTATCAAGAACATCACACCAAACAACGGGCAATATAAATAGTTGACCTGTAGCATCTACCCAGCAAGAAATGACTCAACAGAGGCCAATGAGCTCTGGCTCAAATAGAACTTCCTCCTTCAACAGGAACAAGGTGAAGCTTAAGGTTGTGGGTTCAAGAACCATTAGGTGCATTTGTAACTTACCAATCAGAAAGAAATGACTTGAAACAATTTGAAAATTTTCTTCCAGGCCCCATAAGAAAAGGTCATACCCAGTGGACAAAATTTCCACTTTTTGCAGGGTCAGAGAGATGATTGGTGGTAGCTTTATCCCAGTGTTATTCAGATACTTCATGCTGCTCAAAGCATCTTCACCAATATGGCATGGAACCTACTGTTCAAGGTTAATCCCAAGTTTTAATCATGTAAAATTTAAGTTTCTTTTCATAATTCATATTCAGTGAGTACAGCACAGACAGAGCTCTAAATCAAACCAACTACATTAGCATGGCTAAAAATCAGCTCCATAAGGTGAAATTTGAACAGGCAACTGCTTGACTCAAGAACAGTCTTCAACAATTTAGTACTCAGCTTGACAGTTGACACAAATTTTTACTCTGAGCAAGTTCCGCACTTCTTTTTGGCTGAGCAAGACTTTTATTAGTTCCAAGTGAAGTAAAGCCGCTAAATTAAGTGCTTTACCATAAATAGCAATATGGTATCTTTCTCCTTACACTGCAATTTCTTATTGCAAAACAGGAGCTGGTGATACAGTACACTAAATTTGCATATAAAATAAATGCAGAATGGCCTCATGACAATTAATACTGGCTGGTTGGCGAAGAGCAGTGGTCGGATTGCTGTAGATTGGTTTGACAGTGCTTGGGGAAGTTTGGTAACAATTGCTATCATACTACAGTGTGCAGATACTTTCAAATCAAATAATCTAAAGGAAAGGAGAAGAAGAAAGAGAGAAGACAGAGAACTAGCCATGGCTATGGCATCAGCAGAAAGATAATAGTAATAACAATAGTAGTAGACTAGTAGTAGTGGTAGTAGCTGTATAATAATAATAATAATAATAATAATAATAATTACTATTATTATTATTATAAATAATATTTTGATCTCTAAAGAATATTTATAAGCTACTGTTTGCTCCAATGAAAGTAAGGCTCAGTTTGGATCCACTTTGCGTTTGCTGCATTTAAGTTTCCTGCGTTTTTCACTTTTTTTTTTTTTTTTTGCACGCCTTTTCCCCCAACAAGCGGCTACTGTAGCCGCAACTTTTGACCAATCTTCCGTGAACAATGCATCCGTGCACTGCTCACGGACCCACAAATTTCATTTTTTATCAATTTTTTCATTAAAAATGGGTCCTACGGCACTATTCACACATTTAAAAATTATTTTGCTACAGTGTTTTCAGTTTTCAGTTTTCAGTTTCAGCAAAATAAATTCTATCCAAACAGACCCTAAGAGTCCCAACATAAAAACATTTTGGATTACAGGCTAAACCAAAGGCCATGAAAGGTCAATGACACAACAAAGCCCATAAGATTAAACTAATAATGATAACAGACCTCCATGGGCTACTAGAACAGCGCATTCCAGCAACAGTAAAAGACACCAATTTACACTTGATATTGTAAAACTTATACATGAATAAAAGTAAACCAACAAAATGCTCAAGAAAGATGTAAGTTTTTAAACCCCTTAAACACAACCAGATTAACCTAGTTATTTAGCCAAATGATTAACTTAGGTAAATTATGCAGGTCTAGGTTAATACATATAAATCATATCATTGTAAAGTGCGGAAAATAAAGAACACAACGATATGATAACCCAGGAAAACCAAACCGGTAAAAAACTTGAGGAGGATTTAACTTAGCTATCCTCAAGGTAAAACAAATCCACTATGAAAGAATTGAAGTTTACACAATAGCAACTTAGACCACTAACATCATATTGGTACCTCGAGTAGGAAACTTACTACCACAATCACGTGACAGCTTCAAGTCCACAGACTACTTCTTTCTTGGATTCACAGCAAGTACAAGCACTTCGCTTGTATATCTTTAAGCTCGTGAAACAACAACTGAATTGATCATCAAGTTCTTGACATAATCTTGATTCTTGATAACCCTAAGTGTATGTGAAGACAATTACTTCTAGATCTCACAAAAGATTCACACACACAGAATAAAGAGCAACTCTAAAAACATGGCTAGGGTTTTTCCTTTTATACTTAGGGCAAAACATAAAACTCTATACGTCAAACGGGCATGGGCTAAGTTGGAAAATTCTGCAGAAAAACGATCTGCACGAGATTTGATCGATCGAGTCTAATTCTAGATTGATTGAGCTAGGCAAATTTACACAGTAAATCCTACAGTCACTCGATTCCAACTTACATAAAAACATATACTTTGAACAAGTCTAAACAAGACTAAAAGGTTTTGATCATGATTTGCCAACATTATAAAATGAAGTTCTAATACATTAGTTTCTAATTCTTTAGAACCTAACAAACGAAGCCTTCATGTAAGACTCAATATGATAACATCAATTTGTAAGGTTGAATTTATTCAACCACCTAATTGGCTTTATTCCGTGCCAAATTTGCTTGTAATTCAGCATTTAGTAACCCTGTATTTAGGTGGGTTTGATGTAAGGGTAGTGAGTGAGATAGAGTGAAGTTTGCTCAAGAGTGTGCAAGAAAACAGAGACTCGCGGCTGCAAGCCGCCAGACGCAGCACACGTGCCAAGCATGCTGGAAGGTGAACAGTCATGCCAGCTGGAGCACTACAGGACAAAACAGGACAACTGGCCATACGGTTATCTCGCGACTGGATCTCGCGACTTGGTCAAGCCGCGAGGTCAAGCCGCGAGCCACCCCTGTTTTGTAAAACCTGACGTTTCACATTCCTCTCCCACTCTAGTATAAATACCCCTTTTACCCACGATTGAGAGAGAGCTTCCAGAGAGAATTTTGAGAGAGAAACCCTAAAGAAAAACAAGATTGATTCACCCACAATCTATACCTTAGAGTCTCTCCAAATTCCCCAACTCTCTTCCTCTCCATTGTCAAATCCTTGAGAGGCATTATACCAGACCTGGTTCTCACCATCATCATCACTGTGAGACAGTTGTTTGGATTTCTGGGAAGCAGTTAGGAAGGAACCAATCTTCATTGGTTGATGCTATGGTCTAGTAGCGGAATCCGGGAAGTTAGAAAAGAAAAAGGTTCGGCGCAACCTCGTTGGAGCAAGAAACTTGGAGGGCTTAGGTGCACTGGGTAGATTAGGCTTGGAGGGTCTATTGCTGTCCTTGTATCCCAACTACATTTTCTAGTGGATTATTGACCGCTTGGAGGGCGGCGGAGAGGTTTTACGCCGAGGGCTTCGGTTTCCTCTTCGATAACACATCGCGTGTTGTCTTTGTGTTTGCATCTTCCTTCCTCTCTATCTTTGCCTTTTATTATCTGCTGTGGATTTTATTTTGTTATGGCTTAGATAGTTTTTAACCAATTTCATATTATAGCATATGTTAAGTTTCCGCACACTTGTTGTTTGACATATTGCTTGAATTGGTTAAGTTGTACGTTGGGGGTCTAAACGTTCAAAGGTGTTTTTACACGTTTTTGAACTTTCATTTGGTATCAGAGCGGGTACACTTGTTGTGGTTTTATTACCTAAGTGTGATCCTAGACCCCTGTGTTATGAAAAATACCATGCTGAATTATAGCTTAAGTGTTTGTGAAAATGACTCTATGCATATGTATGAAAGGTGTTTTACTAATGATCTCATAGAGTTGTTAAAAACTAAGAAATATGCTAGAGTATTTGTTCACATGCTGGAATATCTTGAAAAACAGAATCATGTCTTAAACAGTAGCATATCTGAATCTAAATCATTGATTAAGAAGTATAAAAGAAAGAATAGAATGTTGTGTGAGATGATTGAGAATCTGAAAATGAAAAATCAATATGAAAGAAGCATGAAAACTGATAATGAGTTTGTGTTTGACGGTCAAGAATGTTTGTCACACGTGAACCTATTTGTGCATACCTCGTTGAAGGTGTTTAATGCGTGTTTGTGGTATCTTGACAGTGGGTGTTCTCGCCATATGACAGGGGATAAGTCACTGTTTAAGACAATCAAAGAAAAGGTTGGTGACTATGTGACTTTTGGTGATGGAAGTCATGCTCAAGTCCTAGGCAAAGGAACCATTGAGATACCTGGTTTTCCGCTGTTAAAAGATGTGCTGTATATAAAAGGGCTGAAGGCAAATTTGCTGAGCATCACTCAAATTTGTGATGATGATTTCCTGGTACAATTCTCCAAGAAGGGATGCTTGATCATCAATGAAGAGGGGATTCAGGTTTTGGAAGGAAGTCGGACTACAGATAACTGTTATGGAATAGTTCCCACGGCAACCCTATCGTGTAGAAGTGCTCGTGTGGATATGTTGGAGCTGTGGCATCATAGATTTGGGCATGCCAACTTCAAACAAGTAGCAAAAGTCGCCAAACTTGAAGCAGTCGAGGGACTCCCTAAGTTTGGAAAAGTGAAGAATACCGTTTGTGGTGCATGTCAAATGGGGAAGCAAACTAAGGCAAGTCATCACAAGGTGAATGTGATCGCCACTTCTCGGTGCTTGGAGTTACTCCATGTTGATCTAATGGGGCCTACCAGAACTGAAAGCCTAGGGGGGAAGAGATACATTATGGTGATTGTGGACGACTACTCAAGCTACACTTGGGTTGAATTCCTTAGAGAAAAATCAGAAGCATGTGAGAGGTTGGAGATTCTGTGCAAGAAACTACAAAACGAAAAGGGGATTCCGATTGCCAAAATTAGAAGTGATCATGGGAGGGAATTTGAGAATGCAAGATTCGAGTCCTTCTGTGAGAAGAATGGAATTAAGAGAGAATTTTTAGCTCCCAAAACTCCACAACAAAATGGAGTGGTAGAGAGAAAAAATTGTGTGATTCAGGAGATGGCAAGAGTCATGTTACTTAACAAGCAAATACCTCAAAAATTTTGGGGAGAAGCTGTCAACACCTCGTGTCACATTGGCAATAGGATTTTCTTTCGAGCTGGTACAAAGAAGACTGCCTACGAGATATGGAATGGGAAGAAGCCTAAAGTGAAGTATTTTCGGGTGTTTGGAAGTAAATGCTATATCCTAAATGATCGGGAAAATCTTGGGAAGTTTGATGCGAGAAGTGATGAGGGTATTTTTCTTGGGTACTCTACTACAAGTCGAGCGTATAGAGTGTTTAACAAGAGAACAAAGACTGTGATGGAGTCCATAAATGTCAAGATTGATGATGCCCTATCTAAGGTGGAAATGATTGATGATGTAGAAGGGCCGAGCTCCAAAGAGCCCGATGTTGAGGTAGAAGCTTTGGATATAGAAGGTGAAGAACCTATACCAGAAGCAGAATCGACTCCCATCAACCCAAGAATGGAAACGAGATCGATGTCTAGAACATCAAGTCCTCTTACTCCTCTGGAAGTTCATCCTCCTATCTCTCGAAGTGATGAAGTTTCCACTTCAAAAAGGCCATCTTCAAGAGTCATCAAGAATCATCCTGAAAGTAACATCATAGGATCTCTTGATGAAGGTCTTCGCCTCAGGAAAGGAAACATTCTGCTAGCCAATCATGTAACTTATCACTGCTATCTCGCACAGTTTGAACCAAAAAGGGTTGAAGAGGCTCTTCGAGATGAGAATTGGGTTGAGTCAATGCATGAAGAGCTGAATCAGTTTGTGAGGAATGATGTGTGGGAACTTGCTCCAAGGCCTGAGAACGTTCATGTTATAGGCACAAAATGGATTTTTAAAAACAAAACTGATGAAGAGGGAGAGATAATTCGAAACAAATCTCGATTAGTAGCTCAAGGATACACTCAAGTAGAAGGAGTAGATTTTGATGAATCTTTCGCTCCGGTGGCAAGACTCGAATCCATTCGAATCCTAATGTCCATTGCGTGCACTTTGAATTTCAAACTTTATCAAATGGATGTAAAGTGCGCGTTTCTGAATGGATATCTAAATGAAGAAGTATTTGTTGAGCAACCAAAAGGATTTGAGGATCCTCATTTTCCAGATCATGTATTAAGATTGAAGAAAGCCCTTTATGGCTTAAAACAAGCGCCTAGAGCCTGGTATGATCGTCTTACACATTATCTTCTAGATAGAGGTTTCAAAAGAGGGTATGCCGACCGAACTCTGTTTGTCAAAAATGATGAAGATTATCTCCTTGTGGCACAAGTATATGTTGATGACATAGTGTTTGGGGCAACCATCGAAGATCGTGCTACTGAATTTTCTAAGGAGATGAAGAAGGAGTTTGAGATGAGTATGGTGGGGGAACTCACATTTTTCTTGGGCCTTCAAGTCAAACAACAGAAGGAGGGTATATTTGTATCTCAGGAGAAGTATGCCAGAAACATTGTCAAGAAGTTTGGACTAGACTCAAAAAAACATGCCTCCACTCCCATGAGCTCATCCACTAAACTGAATGTTGATTTGTCTGGAGTCGAAGTAAGTCCTACATTGTATAGGAGCATCATAGGGAGTTTGCTCTATCTTACAGCCAGTAGACCAGACATTGCTTTCAGTGTTGGCGCTTGTGCCAGGTACCAAGCTAATCCAAAGGAATCTCATCTGACTGCTGCTAAACGAATCATTCGATATGTGAATGGTACTGCAAACTATGGTCTGTGGTATTCAAAAGACTCAAATGCTTGTCTTGCTGGGTATTCAGATGCTGACTGGGCTGGCAGTGTAGACGATCGGAAAAGTACTTCAGGCGGCTGTTTCTACCTTGGTAACAATCTTGTCTCATGGATGAGCAAGAAGCAGAATTCAGTGTCTCTATCTACTGCAGAAGCTAAATACATCGCTGCTGGAAGTTGCTGCACTCAGCTTCTTTGGATGAAGAAATTACTTCATGACTATGGGATTCCTCAAGAAACGATGTGTGTCTTCTGTGACAACACCAGTGCCATCAATCTTTCCAAGAATCCTGTCCAGCATTCAAAATCTAAGCACATAGAGATACGTTACCATTTCATTCGGGATTTGGTAGAGGAAAGAGTTGTGTGTCTTGAGTTCATACACACCGATAATCAAAAGGCGGACATCTTCACCAAGCCTCTTGATGGTCCACGGTTTGAATCACTCCGTAAGGCCATTGGTGTTGGTACAATTCCTTGACTCTCTTGTGTGTTGTGTGCTTCACATATTTATAATATGATAAGTTTGTTTGGGTTGGGGCACACACTTCTCTGTTAACTCTTTGTGCAACATTTTTTTTTCGTTTGTTTGTCCATTTGTGAATACGGTTGCTTCTTTCTTTGTTTGTTCAATCATTTTCTTCTTTTATGTCAAAAATCCAAAAATACACATAAAAATTAGAAAATCAAAAAGCTTGATTGACTTTGTTGAGTTTTTGTCTCAAAACTTGTTTTGCCTTGTACCTTTGTGCTAATGGCTTTGTGCATTTTCGAGCATTGCTTGTCTTCATGCACTCATATCTATGTGGGAGAAATTTTGAAATCTTTGTGATTGTTGTAAATAGATCTTCAAACTTGTCATGAATGATTAGTGAATGGTTTTGTTGATCTTGAGACTTGCATAGACTTGTGTCTATATATCTTCCCACTCTTTATTTTTGTTTTTGCTAAAAAGAGCTCACCAAATGTAAATCTCCAAATGAAAAGAGATATTGAGCTGCAAAAGCCTGTTGCACATACTAGTATTCGACTAGGAAAAAGGGAAAGCGACCAAAAATTAAAGAGAAATGTTTTATTCAAAAAGTCAAAGGCTTGTTCATCAAAAGGAAATGTCAACTATCACTCTCACAATGAGAGGTGATTGCCTCAAAAGATCAAAAAGATCAAATGTTGATTAATAGTGGAGTCAAATGTAAAGCACCAAGTCATGTTATCAAGTTTTTGTGGGAGGTCATATATACATACTTCTATAATTGAGATGGGTCACATAATCTAGTGCTAATTGTGTATGTCTTGGTTGAATTGATCATTGAAGCTTCACATTAGACTAAGGACTATCTCATTGTTGATATCCACACACAACACACAAGTTTATGTTCAATAAATGCCATATTCATTTGTGTGATTGTACTTGATAAAATGTGTTTTCACATGCTCAATTTTTGTTAAATCAAGCACAAAAAGATTTTTGCGTGTTTTAGGTGTTTTTGGAAAGTATTTTGGTTGAAAAATCTGAAAATTTCAAAAATCCAGTTTTGCCCTGTTTTGGCGGCTCAGTCGCGGGTATGTCAAGTCGCGAGCCTCAGTCGCATCTTTGCTGGTCATTTTTGGCGACTTGTTCGCGAGTGAAAGGTCCAGTCGCGAGGTTATTCAGAGATTTTCGCGGCTCAGCTCGCGACTCATTCGCGGGTAGACCTTCCAGTCGCGAAAAACACTTAGAAAAATTTTTCAAATTTTTGTCCTTAAGTGTTTTGGCGGCTTGATCTGGCGACTGTGTGGCGACTTAATCAAGTCGCGAAAATCGCGTGTTTTGGAAAAACAGGGATAGTTTTGTTTAAATTTTTTGTTTTTCCCTCGATCTTTTTGTGAACTGTGCATTGTCCTTCTCATCTGCTCTTACCCATTCACACCATACCTCCATTTTCAATCTTCATTGTTTGCCTCCTTTCAGCTCAAAACCATCAAGTAACAGGTATGGATTTTCTGTCTTGAACTCTGTTCTTCTTGTTGTTATGGTTTTCCCTCTGGTTTATTCGTATTTCATTCTGATTTTGAGATGGGTATTTAGCTCTGCTATCACTCTTTGTCCATTCTTAGTTTATGGAAATTTTTGAGTCTATTTTGAGCTATTTTATACTGTTGGTCTTGTTCGTCATCTTGTGCTTAGCTAGGGTTAGCTATTTTTGTCTGCTCTGCTGTTGATGTGGTGTTTCTAATTGATCCTGTGCAGTATCCTGTTGTTGTGTTGTTGAATGTGGGTCTTGTTTCAGATGATTGTGTGGTTTTATTTTGACTCCCTCTACTGTGTAGTTCAATTTGGGCCATTCGTGTCCCTCATTGATATTTTCTGGACTTTTTCATCCAGCTATTAGGGTTTCTTCATTGTCCCTAAATTTCAGCTAACCCACTGCTAATAAAGTTTGTTGGATTGTGCTGTGTCATTCCTCTTATTCATAATGCAGACTAGTTATGTCTCCATTCAAGAAAGCTGCTGTGAAAGGAGGTAGTTTCAAAGGGAAGGAACCAGTAATTGATGTTGATGATTACCCTCCTCAATCAAAAGGGACTCGCTCTTCATCAAAGTGCTTCGATCCCAAAAAGTTCAGATCATATGTAGCCTATCAGTCTTATGCAAATTACTTTCTACATGCCACACCATTACTAGAAAGAGCTGTGGATCAGCCTTCACTTCATGACACTGACATTCCGATATGGTTTGCTCACAAGGATTGGAATTACCTTCTCTCTGATCTGGATGACGCGTATGAAGATTTGGTAAAAGAATTTTATGCCAACGCAATTGTGGAAGGAGATGAACTTAAGTGCTGGGTTCGGAAAAAGAGCTTTTCTGTCTCTCCTGCATATCTAGCAGAAATACTTCACATCAACAGACCAATTATCCGACATTCACTGGTTTATGATGATGTATGTCCTGATGAGGAGCTTCTCAAAGAAAGTCTTGGTCAAGATTTGGAATTCTCACCCAATAGGAAATCCATCAGTGTTTCCTCTCTGTCTCCAAAACTGAGAGTGCTTACAATTGTGATGTTTCACAATTTGTACCCCTTATCAAGCACTGGGTATATGAACCTCGAACGTGCTTTGTTTCTTCATGATCTAATCTCTGATGTGGAAATAGACATCTGTGCGCATATCTTTCATGTTCTGCGCAAAACGGTTCTTCGAACTGAGTCTCGGATATGCGTTCCCTTCTGCAGTCTCATTACACGGATCCTGAAGCTCAAGGGAATTTATCCAACGGCAGAAGAATCTCCTATCTCAAAACCAAGACCAATTAACATGCGTACATTCAATGCAAGCATTGGACATAGTCGGAAGAGAGCCAAACCAGAAACTTCTGCTTCTCACAGTGGATCTCATTTCAGCACTCTCTCCATAGATGAGAAACTTGATCACATTGTATCCTCTGTCCACGAGCTGAATACAAAGATGTCTGGACTCACAGCTTCTCTACACCATCAAAGCACTCGGTGGGATATGAAGTTTACTTCTCTTCAAACTCAGTTGGATCAAATTCAGAGAAAGCTGGAAGAGGATGAATAGCCTATTCCATGACAAAAAGGGGGAATGATAGGCATGATCAGAGGGGGAGGATATTACCTAAGGGGGAGTGTCTACCTAAGGGGGAGTTGTCTATTTCAAAGACTTTGTTTATATATGTTTATGTTTTGAGTACTCTTAGTGTTTTTATGTGTTTGATACACTGTGTTTTGGTGTATAGTTGTCTTTAACTCTTATCTAAACTCTTGGTTTAAACTTTAACATATTTTGATGATGTTATTCAGGATGTTTTGTTATCTGTACCCATGTGCTTTTGTAAGCTTTTAGGGTTTATGTTTTATGCATAGTTTGTAGGCTTTATGGTTTGTACCTTGCTAATTGCAGCCTTTATGCTATGTTGAAATCAGTACTTTGATCTAAATATTCTACATTTTGATATTTGTACTGTCACTCTTGTGCCCTTGTAGGATTGTTCCTAGATGCATATACCTTGTGTGTTATGCATTGGTTGAGTGTTGAACATACAAGTGTCTTGCCTTGTGCTTGTTAACTTGTATGTCCTTGTGTTCATTCCAAGTGTGAATGAGCACTGTGATCACTACCTTGTGGTGTTCACTTGGTTGATCAAGCCATGGCTTGTTTCTTAACTCCATCTTTGCTTGATCACATATTGCCTGTTTCATATGCATTTTATAATTTTCTGCTTACAATGATCATGGTGTGTTGTTGTGTTTCAGGAGTATTATGTTCATATGATTCAAGTGCTTCACAGTTTCTAGAGTTAGGTGTGAGTGAGTTTTGTTCAACTGTTCCCAACTCACATGTTAAGTCTAGAGTCTGTTTTAGGGTTTTGTCACGGAATAGCCAAAGGGGGAGATTGTAAGGTTGAATTTATTCAACCACCTAATTGGCTTTATTCCGTGCCAAATTTGCTTGTAATTCAGCATTTAGTAACCCTGTATTTAGGTGGGTTTGATGTAAGGGTAGTGAGTGAGATAGAGTGAAGTTTGCTCAAGAGTGTGCAAGAAAACAGAGACTCGCGGCTAGGACTCGCGGGTGACTCACGGCTGCAAGCCGCCAGACGCAGCACACGTGCCAAGCATGCTGGAAGGTGAACAGTCATGCCAGCTGGAGCACTACAGGACAAAACAGGACAACTGGCCATACGGTTATCTCGCGACTGGATCTCGCGACTTGGTCAAGCCGCGAGGTCAAGCCGCGAGCCACCCCTGTTTTGTAAAACCTGACGTTTCACATTCCTCTCCCACTCTAGTATAAATACCCCTTTTACCCACGATTGAGAGAGAGCTTCCAGAGAGAATTTTGAGAGAGAAACCCTAAAGAAAAACAAGATTGATTCACCCACAATCTATACCTTAGAGTCTCTCCAAATTCCCCAACTCTCTTCCTCTCCATTGTCAAATCCTTGAGAGGCATTATACCAGACCTGGTTCTCACCATCATCATCACTGTGAGACAGTTGTTTGGATTTCTGGGAAGCAGTTAGGAAGGAACCAATCTTCATTGGTTGATGCTATGGTCTAGTAGCGGAATCCGGGAAGCTAGAAAAGAAAAAGGTTCGGCGCAACCTCGTTGGAGCAAGAAGCTTGGAGGGCTTAGGTGCACTGGGTAGATTAGGCTTAGAGGGTCTATTGCTGTCCTTGTATCCCAACTACATTTTCTAGTGGATTATTGACCGCTTGGAGGGCGGCGGAGAGGTTTTACGCCGAGGGCTTCGGTTTCCTCTTCGATAACACATCGCGTGTTGTCTTTGTGTTTGCATCTTCCTTCCTCTCTATCTTTGCCTTTTATTATCTGCTGTGGATTTTATTTTGTTATGGCTTAGATAGTTTTTAACCAATTTCATATTATAGCATATGTTAAGTTTCCGCACACTTGTTGTTTGACATATTGCTTGAATTGGTTAAGTTGTACGTTGGGGGTCTAAACGTTCAAAGGTGTTTTTACACGTTTTTGAACTTTCACAATTAAATCATATAAAGGTGGCCCCACATAAAAAAATAAAAATAAAACATAATTCCTTATTTCTTTTGCCTCTAGTTTTGCTCTTCTTTGAGTCTATTGCACTTTGCAAGAGGAATTCATATAAAAATATATAATAGAAGTGAAGATTAACAAAGTTGAAAATGCAAACTTTTACCTAGGCTACACCACCACTTAGAAGGGACAATTGCCTAGAGATTCCATGATGTGCTGGCTACACTATTTTCTAATTGAAATGACAAAATACTTTATGGTTGAGTTTTCACAATTATTCAAACTCTCACATCTCTAGAAGTAGTGATGTAATTCTTCCACCAATAGTGTACCCTATATGTGCTAAAAGATATGACCAGACAACACACACCACATACTCAATGCAAGCCCTCTAGTATAAAAGGAATGGGAATGTCTATGGAAGGTGAAAAGCTGACAATTCTCTCTTTTATTCTATCGTTTAAAAATTAATGCTACCAAAATTCCAGAATATTCTTAGTTAGTGCATTTTTTTCTTTTCATCATACAACAATGCCAACCCTAGAATATATAATTTTTTGTTTGATACTGAAAGTTACAATTGTTCATGACAGCTCACTAAAAATTCAAGATAATTATGCAGTACAGATCATACCAATCTAGTCGGAAACAGTAACTAGAGGTTGATCAGGATACTACGAATTTGGAACAACACTTGCCACTTCAGTTCCACTAATTGCCTCGATGTGTGTACAAAATCAGAGTTTACAGAAAATGTAAGGGCATAATTGTTGTAAATAAAGACTAATCAACTACAGCTTCTTCAGCAAGTGTCATCTAAGGGAGCCAAAAAAGAAAGAAAGGTAAAAAAAAATGCCCCGGGGGTGGGGGAGAAAGAAAAAGATAACAAGAAGAGCTTCAAAGCAGCAACAAGTAAGCAATTAGTATACATTCAGTAGTGCCATGACCTATAAGAAGCTCATAAAGGGAATTCAAGAAAGATGTATGGGAATAAATAATAATCCGTGTACATTGTCAACAGTTTAGTCACACAAGTGAAGGATTGCATGATGAAAAACTTTTCTTTTTTCCAGTTTTTGATAAGTGGGTTTCGGAGATTTCAGTCCAAAGGGAAGGGGGAAGGAGAGATTTGAATTAGCGACCTCAGTTTGAAGAGGTGCGTTTCCAAGCCTATTGTGCTTCCTCTTGGGGTTCCATTATGTAAATCTATAAATTAATCAACTAGTTCTGAACAATACTAATTGTCATTCACAACAAAATGTCAACCTTTGAAATCTTGAACAACCATTGTCAACAAGTTTAGCCATGCAGGTGAATGATTGCATTATGTTAAACTATAAATTCATCAACAAGTTTTGAACAACATTGACTATCATTCCCAACAAAATGCCAACCTTAGAATAATCTTCGGAGTGTAACACCCAAGTAGAATCATATGGTTGCAAAATTTTAGAAACTAAAATTAGGAAAGAAGTGTGCCTTTAAAAAGATTAGGAAAAGAAGAGCAGAAGTGATAAAACTCTGCAACAATCCCTCCTCAAAAATTTTCTACTTTATTTCTTTGGGATTGTGTTTCCCACCCATATTGTGCATCCCACATAAGTATGGTGCCATAGTAGAATTGACAAAGGACGATTATGGCAGTTGTCAACATAAGACCAACTAATCAATTATCAGAATACTGATACTTACAGTGATTGCGTCCCACTTGATCGCATAAGATCTTCCTCAATCTTAACACATGCCTCTAATAAATTAAACAACAATTCAAGTCTATGATAGTGCAGCAAAACAGTATGCATTACAGTAGCAGTAGCATGAAACTGAAGAAAACAAAGTAAATCGAAATATGATGGGCTAATTATGATTTACAATTTAACAAATCATACAATCCGAAATAAGACTTTGATTGTGATAATCAAACACAAAGTTTCGGTTATTGTATAGATAACTTAAATCCTAATGACTACTGTACAGTACATAGAAGAAGCATAGACTTCAAATGAAAGCAATACTTATACCAGTCATTAATTCAATCAAACTAGACAAGTGTATATTAGAAACAAACTTATGCTTATTTTACCACCGCACACCTTTGGCGCGATGGTCAATCTACAAGTATAAGTGCTTGTGGAGTGTGAGAGGCAAAGGCCGAATTCAAGTCTCTAGGAGAAAGTTTCATACGCATATACACTTAGGCTCCATTTGGAAGTTCATAAGGGAATGGAATGAAATGATCATAAGGGAATGAAATGGAATGTATTTAAGTAAGGGAAATGAATGAAAAATAATGGAATGAAATGGAATTAAGTAACCTTGATTGGATGTTTTAAAATAAATGGAATGTAAGTAATCTTGTTTGGGAGCAACATGAAGGGAATGGAATGGAATCATTTTATGACTATATTACTATTAGACCCCTATTTTAAAATAAAGAGTTGAATATATAGGGGTATTTTGAGAGTTTTAGTAAAAAAATTATTAAATCTAATTTCATTCTCTCCCATTCATCCCAATTTCGAGAGGAATGAAAATTTGAAGTTTTAAGGGAATAAAGAGGAATGAGTGTTCCCTCCTACCCATTTCATTCCCTTTCACTTAAACTCCCAAACAAGAGAATGGGTTTTTCATTCCCTCCATTAAAACTCCCAAACAAAGAAATGGAAGAATATTCTAAAATTATTCTTTTCATTCTTTTCCATTCCATTCCATTCCCTCCTCCCAAACGAGACCTTAAATTAGGTTAAACTAGAATTTCTATTTGTATAAAAAAAATAAAAACTTATGCTTATTTTGTGTATTTAAGATTCGATGGGGGAAAAAATAAGTTAGCAACTACAAAAGGGTAAACTTTTTTTCTCTGTCGCTAAGGAAGCTTCTCTGGGGCTCCAGAAAAACTTCCTTTAGACTGTAGAATCTAACGTTCCCGGTGTGAGGATTCTCTATATCTCAAGCAAATTTTTGCTTGGAGGTGGTTCGAAGTCTTGCTCATTTTTTCATTTTTCATTTTTCTTTTCTCATCTTTATTTTCTTAGGGCTTGGGAGACACGAGTGTTGTGTGAGAGTTTTAGAATATGGAGAACCTTACAAAACACTAGCAAAGCTTGTCACTGAATGCCAAGGAAGGGGATAAGTTGGGGTTGGATGATGAGTTCTCAACCAAGAACTTCACCATGGCAGCGAAATTTTTGACAAAACGAGCACTCAACGTGGAGGCAGTGACC
The DNA here is from genome assembly GCA_028535165.1 of Quercus tomentella. Taxonomy (NCBI): domain Eukaryota; kingdom Viridiplantae; phylum Streptophyta; class Magnoliopsida; order Fagales; family Fagaceae; genus Quercus; species Quercus tomentella. The sequence continues at coordinate 23,096,926 of JAPQVY010000001.1, read as the reverse complement.
AAAACTTTCAGCCCTCTATGGAGGTTGGTGAAGGGGTTTGAGGTTAGGAGAATCAGTGCTCATGTTTTGCTGTTTACTTTTGAAAAAAAGGAGGAGGTGGAGAGGATAATGAGCAACGCCCCTTGGAGTTTTGATAAGCATCTTGTTGTGCTGCAGTGGTATGATAAGGAAGTCCCCCTTCGGGACCTAGAGTTTGATAGGATTCTGATATGGGTCCAAATACATGACGTTCTGATTAAGTTTATGAACAAAGTAGTGGCGGTGAAACTCTGTGAAGTAGTAGGGGTGGTTTGTCAAAGCACTGATGAGGGAGAGACGGATGGGGGGAGTTTTCTACGTATGAAGGTAGTTATTGATATTAGCAAGCCTCTGTGCAGCGGGAGACGAATTTCTCTGTCCAAAGGTGAGCAAAGTTGGGTGTCTTTCAAGTATGAAAGACTTCCCAACACCTGCTACTGGTGTGGGTGTTTGAACCATGTAGACAGAGACTGTGATTTGTGGATTGAGACTGAAGGTAAGCTTACTAAGGAGCACCAAGCTTATGAAGCATGGATTCGGGCAACACAATATGTGAAGGGTAGAAGCTCAGTCCTTAAAGTTCCGGGATTCTACGTTGCAAAGAAAGCCCAAAAGAAAAAGGTGGTTGAGGATGAGAGTGAGGTGGTGCTGCCGGTGTTTCAGGCGGGTAATCAACCCACGGTGGTGTTGGGGCAAACCGAGTTTGTAGCAAATTTTCAGGGTGTTTTTAACGAGGCATCAGTGGTGTCAGAAGGGGAAGCCATGACCTCTGATGTGGCGGTATTGGAAAGCCATGATTCAAGGGAGAGGTTTGAGGAAAGGTTAGCTAAGATTGACATAGACCTGGCGCAATTTGACAAGGAGAGTGGCGGGACTTTAAGGGCTTCCAAAGAAGGATACTATGATGGGAATAAGGATGAAAGTACAGCTAGGGGGGCTGAAGTTACACACACGGCAGTGGAAAGCTCAAAAGTAAAAGTAGGGGATGAGATGGGGACTACTCAAGCACGTGAGCAGGAGGGGGTTTTGGTAAGTGTTCCTATCACCCAATCAGCTTTATGTGATATCTCAAATATTATTGGCTCTAGGAAAAGTAGTGCTAGGGTGGAAAAAGTCAAAAGGGTAAGGAAAAAAAATCATGCACGGCAAATGGAGAATGTTACTCCTAGGGTAGTCAAAAAAATCACAAAAAGGCTTGCATCTGAGGGGGGTCACAGTGAGTTACCTAATAAGAAGAGGATGGTTTCTTGCTTTGGTCAGGAACACAATATTTTAATGGTGGAGGTTGCGGAACAGCCCCGCCAACAGCAATGAATCTCTTATGCTAGAACTGTCGAGGACTTGGGAGCCCTCAAACAGAGCAGGAGCTTGGTGATTTAATTCGGGCTTATTCTCCCTCAATCGTGTTTGTAGCCGAAACATGGTTGAAAAAAGCTAGGCTAATTTATTTACGCGACAAGTTGAAGTATGATGGTATGATTGAATTTTCTAGAGAAGGGAGGGGTGGTGGTTTTTTGGAAGAAAGAAGTGGATTTCTCGGTTGATACCTACTCGCCGAATCATATTGATGCAGTCATTAATAAAGGAAAGGAGGGGGAATGGAGATTCACCGGCTTCTATGGGGAATCTGAAACAATCAATCATTATATTTCTTGGGCTACTTTAAGAAGACTAAAAGCAAAATTTACCTTACCTTGGTTATGTGCGGGAGATTTCAATGAAATTATTCGAGCCCATGAGAAATTGGGGGGGAGACATAGACCAAGTAGGCAAATGGAGGAGTTTAGGGACGTGTTGGATGAATGTGGTTTTCAAGACTTGGGATATAGTGGTAACAAATTCACTTGGTGTAATGGGCATGGGGAGGGGCATACGGTGTGGGAGAGACTCGATAGAGTTGTTGGTACGGCGGAATGGCTTTCTATGTTCCCGACTACAAAAGTGGTTCATTTAGAGTGTGGTACATCATATCACAAGCCAATTATGATTCACTTATTAGGTATACCAAAGCGGGTGAACAAACCTTGGAAGTTTGAACAAATGTGGAAGAGAGATGAAGGTTGTAGAGAAGTAATTAAGGATGCATGGTCCCATGTTTATCAAGGTGGCCCAATGAGTAGAGTGGAAGCGAAAGTGGAGAGGTGTCGTAAGAACTTGAAGTGGTGGAGCAAAGTGGCCTTTGGTAATGTGACCCGAAGCCTTAGGGAGAAAAAAATTCTCTTGAGAATGGCCAAGGAAGAGGCTATAAGAGGTGGAAGTCTTACTCAGGTTCAAAGGTTGAAGAAAGAAATTTCAAAGCTCTTGGTAAAGGAAGAACAAATGTGGAAACAACAATCTCGAGCTCTATGGTTGCAAGAGGATGATAACAATACTAAGTATTTCCATAGTAGAGCATCTCATCGGTTTAGAAGAAATCGAATTGACGCTCTTGAAGATCCGAGTAGGCAGGTGTGCACGGATGAGGATGGCATTTCTCATATCTTGGTTAATTACTGATAGGCCACAAACTGAATGACCCCTTGTGATAAAGATTAATTAATTAATTAGCCAAGTTATTAATTAATCAAATTAACATGCAAAGCGTGGTAGCATAAACAAATCACCAATAAACTAATTATGTAGTAGAAAATAAATAACACGGTGATTTGTTTACGAATGGGGAAAACCTAATGGCAAAAATCCCACCAGGCGATTTTCAGGTCACCACTCCCGAAACTCCACTATTATCACAACAAGCGGTTACAAGTAAAGGAATCCCAAGTACCTTACCAACCTACAGTTGAACCCTTACCCTAATACCCAATTGGACTTGTTCTATAGTGACAGTTCCCCTTTCTGATGCACGACTCCTAAGTACGTGACTAACCAATTGCGCGAATCCTAGTACGCGACTTTAATCACCAACTATGAAGGTTGTTGACTGCAAAGTTCTTCAGTTCATCCACACGATGAAGATCAAGAAGATGCTTGGTCACAAAACCCTACGGTGCACATACATAGCAACTTCTTCAAGAGAAAGAGATGAACTAGGGCAAGAACTTCGTCTCCGGTCACAATTTGCTTGAACAGAGTTTGCTCAAAGCTTGTGCAACTTGTGAACTGTTTGACGGTCCTTAAAACAATCCTTTTATATGATTAGGGTTAGGAGAAAAGAAAGCCCAAAGACATATTCACGGATCCCAAGAAAATTAGATTTGAATTCTAAAATTCTTAAACCTCGACAGATAGGAGGTGTCGAGCAGCAGTCGAGCACACCGAACTTTGAACAGCTTTCTTAAGCTCGATAGATGCAGCTGTCGAGCTTTAATGAATTTGCACTCTCAGCTTGTTTTCTTGGACAGACTTGAAGGCTTCAACACTTGATCTTGAAACATGGTTTCTTGAAGTATTTAAACACATCCTAAATCTACCCAAATACAAGTAAAGTGCGTTTTGTCAAAGGATAAGCCAATTACATAAAATCATGACATATGTTCTTAACATGTGAAACACATATGTCCTAATAATCTCCCCCTTTGGCAATCCGTGACAAAACCACAACAAACAAATGAACATATGAGAGAAGTCATAAATCACTTAACTCATATTCACTTGTTGAATACAATAAAATCTATCCTAACACAAACTCTTGAAAATTTTTGCAAGAAGAGAGTTTATGGCAAGTAGACTTTGTCAACTTGTATTTCTGAAACACTTTAAACAAAACTCATCAAGGCATCTTTGTGTGAAACAGAAATAATAGATTGCATACAAATATAAGAAACATGTGTATAAAGGGAGAAAAGAAACAACACATGAAGGGGTAGGTGAAAGAAAAACATACATCAATATAAATAAGGAGATAAGTACAATGTATGTCAATAAATGGTCACAAGACCTCATGTACAAGAATAATGTATCTAAAAAGAAAGAAAAGAAGATACATAATATCCTCACTACATCCCTCAAATGAACAAAAGAACACTCCCCCTAACAAAATGGTCCTATACTAACTCTCCCCCTAAGAGTGACTACTCTCATATCCAAAACTACTCCCCCTTCTTGTCACGAGTGACAAAGGGTAAGAGTGTCAAGTAGACATCTCAACGGTAGAGCTAACATCTCCATCAGCATCATCCGAAGCATCATCGTCATCACCATCATCATCATCCTCATCCTTAGAATCAGAAGCCACGGGAGAAGGTGGTGAAGGAGTAGCCTCAGGAGCAAAACCACCCATGGACGCCTGTCGCCATGCAATACAACCGACATAAACGTTCACCTGATACAACTTCGTAGAGAGTGTATCTAGGCGAGCATCCATGCGCTGCAGCTGCGCCATGATGTCTGCTAAACTCACATCTCCCAAAGAAGAGGAAGGAGCGGATGTGGATGGAGCAGAACGGGATGGAGTTGAACGGGAGGGAGGAGCTGCTGAATCCGACTGCCGCGACCGAAACTGGGCCTCGCTACGTTTAACGGTAGCGTAATCTATGGCACACATGACGCTGAAATGGTCGGAAGAGGGAAAAGGAACGAAAAAATGGCGTAAGATCCTCGTGATAGCGGAAGGAAAGATGAGCTTATCAGGGGACGCCGAATCTAGATGAACATCTATAATAGAAAGAATGAAATGATAAGGGAAATCTATAGTAAGATGCTTAAGAAGAGATAACAAAAATCGAGCACGAGGCTCTATAATGGAGTTATAGTGAGAGAGTGGATGCAAAACAAAGGTCATCACCATGTTCATGAATCTAGAACCTTTAGCAAAAGATCGACATGGTGTAAACAAACGCTCACCCCAAACAGAAGGGCGCTCACAGAAAGCAAACATGAACTCATCCCTGGACACAGTCCTCAGACGCTCACAACTAGGATAGTTAGGAAACTCTATCCTAGGGATCTGAAGCACATTCGCAACAAGTTGCAGTGTGATAGGAATGCGTGTACCTCGAACGCGAGTGAAGAAAAGAGGTACTGAACGATCAATCCCGTGCATGTTGGAGTAAAACTCCTGGATAAGCACGAGAGGACAGGTGACCGGGACATCACACAGTGACTCCCATCCCCTACTGTGAATGACAGAGGGAAGGCCGGTGTCGGCAAAGTCCGATAGAATGACTCGGCGTTCCGAATGAATGCCTCGTCTAGAAAAGTTCTCCGAGAATGCCTTAAAGGCATCACCATCACGGAACCAAACATGAGATAGTGTAGGATCAGAGGACGAAGAAGCTTCGGAACGAAGTGGGTTCCGGGCTGGAGTGGATATACGCTTAAGTGCCATAGACACGACTAACGTAAACAGAAAGAGAGAGAGAGAAAAGGAAAAAGACAATCAGAAAAGTCCCAAGCAATTTCAAATATAACAAGTATATTGAAAAGAAGGTACGAATGCATGGGAAATGCATGAACATGTGACATGCAAAAGAAATTGCATCATGGGCTCAGCCCAATCCAAACCTATCAGCACACAAACAGATAGCACACATCTAAATGCATGACAATACTATTATAATGCTAATGTGATGCAATGTATGAGATTTTAAACTCATTTAAGTGAAAACCCATCCCAAAATTTCAATAAAAACTCATCAATTTTGAAAAACTCCAAAATTTTTCAAAAACCCCAAAACTTAGGTTTCAAAATATGAAATGCATGAATGTGAAAGGATTAGAAGCTTACCAAGTGAAGAAATTCTTGAAAAAGCTTGAAGAATCCTTGAGGAACAAAGATTGGAGTGAGATGAGAACGTTTGGGAGAGAAAAGAGAGAAGTATCGAGAGAGAGATCGAGTGAAATGAGTTCCGGATCGCACAGGGAGCTTAAATAGTGCCAGCAGTAAATCTCGACAGATGCAGGTGTCGAGAGGTATCGAGACATCTGTCGAGGAAGGTGTTGAGAGAATGGTCGTCGACAGCTAAGGTATCGAGGAGGTGTCGAGGAACAACCCAACAAAATCAAGAACAAAAGCTCGATCGATCCACCAGGTGTCGAGAAGCTATCGAGGATGCAGACCCATTCTCGATCGATCCACCAGGTATCGAGAAGCTATCGGGATTGCGATAAGAAAAAGCTGAAGAAGCTCGACAGACAGCAAGGTATCGAGGAGGTGTCGAGCTAGTTTTTTTAAAAACAATTTTTCGAGATGTGAAAAACACATACATGAATGCAATCCAACATGCAACTCAACCAATGATCCAAACAACATATTAAGCTCTCAAAATCATCTCTCAATAAAAATTTTAAGCACATGGATCTTCAAAAACACACACACACGCTAAACAAGTCTAACCAATTTTATATTTCAAAACAAGTCAAGACAGTTTAGTGAGCATACATTAACACATGTAAAACCTTGTGATGGCCAAATCACATTGTACCTGCACATGTATCAAGAATAGCAAAGAATATTGCGTGTTGTGTGTGAAAAACATCGCAAAATTGCATAAGTGTATACATGTTATGACGATTTGAGATATAAGAAAATCACTTTAACTCACACACAATCATAACTGCTTGATGGGGACTATCACCTTCAAGGTACATCCTATAACTCCCACATCTCCTAGAATACACGCTTGCAATCATTTTTAAAGCATTTTTTATCTTTTTGCTTTTGATTTTTCTTTTAAGCATATCATGCATGGGCATATTAGAGAGAGAAAAGAAATACCCAATGATATTTGACATTCCAATTTTGCTATGCCTAAGCATACAAATGTCATTGACACTGCACTTTTACTATGCCGAAGCATACAAGTATCATATTATGATTGGCGAGCAACAGTGGTGAGATGGTTATTAATGCCTTTCTTTTAGGATTTTTTAGTCATTCCCATCAAAAAGAGTGATACGAGTGTTAAGTACAAGAGATAACTTAATCTTACTCATCACAAACAAGAGCCACAAAGCTCACTTGCTTAGTTGTGCATAGAGATGCTCATCTAAGCTATAAACGATACAAAGTTTAGAAAACTTTGTTTCAATGGCCATCGAAGGTACACAATTACCAATGTACATAAAACACACTGTTTTTGTATTTTTCTGATTTTTCAATTTTTTTTTTTATATCAAAAACAAAACTGAAAACAAACAGAAACATGTTAAACAAAGCAAAGCATAAAACTAGATGCAAATGCATGAAAGCATGATTCCAAAAAGAAATAAGAAATCAAGAAAGAAAGTCCAACTTTAGATAGAAAGAATCAAAGCAAAGGACAAACAAAAAGACAATTAAGTCTTAGGATCCTTTATCACCCATACAGCACGAGTCCTTGGCCGTGGAGATGAAAAGACACGTGTCCTAGTATGACTACTAAAGGACATAGAGGAATTAGAATTCCCCTGAAATTGAGTTAAAAAGCTCAAAGCATTTAATAACTCACCAAGAATAGATACAGAGCCTTTAGACAAAGGATGAGACCTATTTGACATTCGCTTATGAGGAAACAACTTGAAACAATTAGGACGAGTGTGACCAGAAGCACCACAATGGTGACAAACATGAGTAGTTTTAGAACTACTTGGTTTCCTAGAAGGAGGTCTAATCTTGGAGGTTGACAGAGACCTTAACTTAGGACAATTTGGCCTAATATGACCAACAATATTACAATGACGACAAGTGGGGACAAATTCAGAATTTTTATTCTTACTAGGAGGAGTTTTAGACATAAGTTTAGAAATTTCAGCGTTAACATCAGAATTTTTACCTTTGTCTATCCTAGCAATATTAGCCTTTAACTCTTCATTATTCCTTTTAAATGGGGGAATATAAAAATCTTTTTCTTTTGAGTTAGGCTCAACAACAAGTTTGGCACTAGTTAATTTTTCAACTTCAATTTTAAATTCAACTAGTTGCTCTTCCAAACTCTTAATTTTGTCCACCTAAGATGAAATTTGATTTTTAAAATTCTCATTCAAATTATTGGCTTTATCCAATTTTGCAACCAAATCATCTTTTTCAAGCTTGACCTTTTTAAATTTAGCTTTTAATTTTGTAGAATATTCAAGAGATTTCATACAAAAATTATAAAGCTTGCAATAGGCATCTTGAATATCATCATCATCATTCAACATAAGATCATGCAAATCAAAACAATCAAGAGTTTCCATGACAACAGGGGTCAATGGATCACACAGCAAAGATTAACCCTAATCAGAGTGTGCCTGCTCTGATACCACTTGATAGGCCACAAACTGAATGACCCCTTGTGATAGAGATTAATTAATTAATTAGCCAAGTTATTAATTAATCAAATTAACATGCAAAGCGTGGTAGCACAAACAAATCACCAATAAACTAATTATGTAGCAGAAAATAAATAACACGGTGATTTGTTTACGAATGGGGAAAACCTAACGGCAAAAATCCCATCGGGCGATTTTCAGGTCACCACTCCCGAAACTCCACTATTATCACAACAAGCGGTTACAAGTAAAGGAATCCCAAGTACCTTACCAATCTACAGTTGAACCCTTACCCCAATACCCAATTGGATTTGTTCTGTAGTGACAGTTCCCTTTTCTGATGCACGACTCCCAAGTACGTGACTAACCAATTGCGCGGATCCCAGTACGCGACTTTAATCACCAACTATGAAGGTTGTTGACTACAAAGTTCTTCAGTTCATCCACACGATGAAGATCAAGAAGATGCTTGGTCACAAAACCCTACGGTGCACATACACAGCAACTTCTTCAAGAGAAAGAGATGAACTAGGGCAAGAACTTCGTCTCCGTTCACAATTTGCTTGAACAGAGTTTGCTCAAAGTTTGTGCAACTTGTGAACTGTTTGACGGTCCTTAAAACAATCCTTTTAAATGATTAGGGTTAGGAGAAAAGAAAGCTCAAAGACATATTCACGGATCCCAAGAAAATCATATTTGAATTCTAAAATTCTTAAACCTCGATAGATAGGAGGTGTCGAGCAGGTGTCGAGCACACCGGACTTTGAACAACTTTCTTAAACTCGATAGATGCAGCTGTCGAGCCAGCTGTCGAGCTTTAATGGATTTGTACTCTCAGCTTGTTTTCTTGGACAAGCTTTGTAAGGTTGAATTTATTCAACCACCTAATTGGCTTTATTCCGTGCCAAATTTGCTTGTAATTCAACATTTAGTAACCCTGTATTTAGGTGGGTTTGATGTAAGGGTAGTGAGTGAGATAGAGTGAAGTTTGCTCAAGAGTGTGCAAGAAAACAGAGACTCGCGGCTGCAAGCCGCCAGACGCAGCATACGTGCCAAGCATGCTGGAAGGTGAACAGTCATGCCAGCTGGAGCACTACAGGACAAAACAGGACAACTGGCCATACGGTTATCTCGCGACTGGATCTCGCGACTTGGTCAAGCCGCGAGGTCAAGCCGCGAGCCACCCCTGTTTTGTAAAACCTGACGTTTCACATTCCTCTCCCACTCCAGTATAAATACCCCTTTTACCCACGATTGAAAGAGAGCTTCCAGAGAGAATTTTGAGAGAGAAACCCTAAAGAAAAACAAGATTGATTCACCCACAATCTATACCTTAGAGTCTCTCCAAATTCCCCAACTCTCTTCCTCTCCATTGTCAAATCCTTGAGAGGCATTATACCAGACCTGGTTCTCACCATCATCATCACTGTGAGACAGTTGTTTGGATTTCTGGGAAGCAGTTAGGAAGGAACCAATCTTCATTGGTTGATGCTATGGTCTAGTAGCGGAATCCGGGAAGCTAGAAAAGAAAAAGGTTCGGCGCAACCTCGTTGGAGCAAGAAGCTTGGAGGGCTTAGGTGCACTGGGTAGATTAGGCTTGGAGGGTCTATTACTGTCCTTGTATCCCAACTACATTTTCTAGTGGATTATTGACCGCTTGGAGGGCGGCGGAGAGGTTTTACGCCGAGGGCTTCGGTTTCCTCTTCGATAACACATCGCGTGTTGTCTTTGTGTTTGCATCTTCCTTCCTCTCTATCTTTGCCTTTTATTATCTGCTGTGGATTTTATTTTGTTATGGCTTAGATAGTTTTTAACCAATTTCATATTATAGCATATGTTAAGTTTCCGCACACTTGTTGTTTGACATATTGCTTGAATTGGTTAAGTTGTACGTTGGGGGTCTAAACGTTCAAAGGTGTTTTTACACGTTTTTGAACTTTCAATTGGTATCAGAGCACTTTGAGAGGATGAGAGCCATGCAGGACCAGATTGATGTTTTGTCTGCAAAACTTGACAGCTTCACCACTCAGCCTGCACAGTGACCCTTTGGCCATTCCTGTCAAAAAGGGGGAGATGTTTCTGGTGATGATGACATTGTTGATTGAGAAGCAGAAAAGCAGATCTTAAGGGGGAGTAATGTGTTGAGGGGGAGTTGTCAATTTCAAAGACTTTGTTTATATATGTTTATGGGTTTGATACACTGTGTTTTGGTGTATAGTTGTTTCTAACTCTTATCTATACTCTTGGTTTAAACTTTAACATATTTTGATGATGTTATTCAGGATGTTTTGTTATCTGTACCCATGTGCTTTTGTAAGCTTTTAGGGTTTATGTTTTATGCATAGTTTGTAGGCTTTATGGTTTGTACCTTGCTAATTGCAGCCTTTATGCTATGTTGAAATCAGTACTTTGATCTAAATGTTCTGCATTTTGATATTTGTACTGTCACTCTTGTGCCCTTGTAGGATTGTTCCTAGATGCATATACCTTGTGTGTTATGCATTGGTTGAGTGTTGAACATACAAGTGTCTTGCCTTGTGCTTGTTAACTTGTATGTCCTTGTGTTCATTCCAAGTGTGAATGAGCATTGTGATCACTACCTTGTGGTGTTCACTTGGTTGATCAAGCCATGGCTTGTTTCTTAACTCCATCTTTGCTTGATCACATATTGCCTGTTTCATATGCATTTTATAATTTTCTGCTTACAATGATCATGGTGTATTGTTGTGTTTCAGGAGTATTATGTTCATATGATTCAAGTGCTTCACAGTTTCTAGAGTTAGGTGTGAGTGAGTTTTTGTTCAACTGTTCCCAACTCACATGTTAAGTCTAGAGTCTGTTTTAGGGTTTTATCACGGAATAGCCAAAGGGGGAGATTGTAAGGTTGAATTTATTCAACCACCTAATTGGCTTTATTCCGTGCCAAATTTGCTTGTAATTCAGCATTTAGTAACCCTGTATTTAGGTGGGTTTGATGTAAGGGTAGTGAGTGAGATAGAGTGAAGTTTGCTCAAGAGTGTGCAAGAAAACAGAGACTCGCGGCTGGGACTCGCGGGTGACTCGCGGCTGCAAGCCGCCAGACGCAGCACACGTGCCAAGCATGCTGGAAGGTGAACAGTCATGCCAGCTGGAGCACTACAGGACAAAACAGGACAACTGGCCATACGGTTATCTCGCGACTGGATCTCGCGACTTGGTCAAGCCGCGAGCCACCCCTGTTTTGTAAAACCTGACGTTTCACATTCCTCTCCCACTCCAGTATAAATACCCCTTTTACCCACGATTGAAAGAGAGCTTCCAGAGAGAATTTTGAGAGAGAAACCCTAAAGAAAAACAAGATTGATTCACCCACAATCTATACCTTAGAGTCTCTCCAAATTCCCCAACTCTCTTCCTCTCCATTGTCAAATCCTTGAGAGGCATTATACCAGACCTGGTTCTCACCATCATCATCACTGTGAGACAGTTGTTTGGATTTCTGGGAAGCAGTTAGGAAGGAACCAATCTTCATTGGTTGATGCTATGGTCTAGTAGCGGAATCCGGGAAGCTAGAAAAGAAAAAGGTTCGGCGCAACCTCGTTGGAGCAAGAAGCTTGGAGGGCTTAGGTGCACTGGGTAGATTAGGCTTGGAGGGTCTATTGCTGTCCTTGTATCCCAACTACATTTTCTAGTGGATTATTGACCGCTTGGAGGGCGGCGGAGAGGTTTTACGCCGAGGGCTTCGGTTTCCTCTTCGATAACACATCGCGTGTTGTCTTTGTGTTTGCATCTTCCTTCCTCTCTATCTTTGCCTTTTATTATCTGCTGTGGATTTTATTTTGTTATGGCTTAGATAGTTTTTAACCAATTTCATATTATAGCATATGTTAAGTTTCCGCACACTTGTTGTTTGACATATTGCTTGAATTGGTTAAGTTGTACGTTGGGGGTCTAAACGTTCAAAGGTGTTTTTACACGTTTTTGAACTTTCAAGCTTGAAGGCTTCAACACTTGATCTTGAAACATGGTTTCTTGAAGTATTTAAACACATCCTAAATCTACCCAAATACAAGTAAAGTGCGTTTTGTCAAAGGATAAGCCAATTACATAAAATCATGACATATGTTCTTAACATGTGAAACACATATGTCCTAAGAATTACTACTAACTCCTTTTTAATACATCAAATCCGTGTAGGATGGAGGAAGTTGTGGCGGGTGTGCCTTGCTCCGTGACGGAGGAGATGAATGAAGTGCTTAATGGTGAGTACACCAAGGAAGAGGTGGTCACGGCCCTGAATTAAATGGACCCTTTGAAGGCCTTGGGTCCAGATGGACTCCCTCCCCTCTTCTTTCAGCATTATTGGTCGTCAGTGGGCACAAATGTGACTGAAGCGGTGTTAAATTGTCTCGCCTCGGGTGTCATCCCTTCATCCATAAACCAAACATTCATCACCCTTATCCCAAAGGTAAAAAGTCCCACAAAAGTCTCTGAATACTGCCCTATTTCTCTATGTAATATAATTTATAAGCTTGTATCAAAGGTGATCGCAAACAGGCTTAAAGGGGTGCTACCCTTGATTATCTTGGAATCTTAAAGTGCCTTTCAATCGAACAAAGCAATTTCTGATAACATTCTTGTAGCATTTGAGACCTTGCACCATATGAAGAACCAAAAATCAAAAAAAGGGGGTTTCATGGCCTTGAAGCTTGATATGAGCAAGGCTTACGATAGGGTGGAGTGGAGTTTCTTAGAGGTCACTATGTTGAAGATGGGTTTTGATGTGAGATGGGTGGCCTTGATAATGAGTTGTATAAATTCGGTTTCTTGTTCAATTCTAGTGAATGGAGTTCCAAAGGGTGATATCCGGCCATCGAGGGGTATTAGGCAAGGGGGCCCTCTCTCTCCATATCTATTTTTAATTTGTTCTGAAGCCCTAAATTGCCAGCTGCAACAGGCAGCCAGGTTTGAAGCTATTAGGGGTTTCTCTCTTTGCAAAAATGGCCCAAAATTTTCTCATTTGTTCTTTGCTGACGACACCCTCCTTTTTTGTCGAGCTACAAAGAGTGATTTGGATGTTATCCAAAGTATTTTGGGGTTGTATGAGCAAGCCTCCGGCCAAAAGTTAAATAGAGAAAAAACTACTGTGTTCTTTAGCAAAGCTACTCCGGACGCGAGGAAGTTTGAGATAATAAATGTTTTGGGGTAAGTGAAGTGCGGGAATATGAGAAGTACCTTGGTCTTCCGACGGTGGTGGGGAGAAATAAAAAGGCAAGTCTCAATTTCATCAAGGAGAGAGTTTGGAATAAGCTTCAAGGTTGGAAGGAAAAGCTCCTCTCACAAGCAGGTAGGGAGGTGCTCCTAAAGGCGGTAGTTCAAGCTATACCCACCTTTGCGATGGGTTGTTTCAAACTCCCATCCGGATTATTAAATGACATAGAGATAATGATAAGGAAATTTTGGTGGGGCCAACGAGGTGACCAACGCAAGATTCATTGGAAGAATTGGGAAACTATGTGCAAGCCTAAGGCGTTAGGGGGTATGGGCTTTAAAGATTTTGAAAAATTTAATAGGGCTATGCTTGCTAAGCAAGTGTAGAGATTATTAGTAGACCAATCATCCCTCTTTTACCGGGTCTTTAGTGTGAAGTATTTCCCAAGTGGGTCAGTTTTTGATGCAAAGGTAGCATCGGGGTCGTATGCGTGGCAAAGCATAGTAAAGGCTAGTAAACTGGTTCAATCCAGTTTACTATGGCGAGTAGGGAATGGCACAAAGATCAACATCTACAACGATAGGTGGCTGCCTGGGGGGGCCTCGGCTTGTGTAGTTTGTCCAAAAATTGGGGAGGTCTCAAATTGGGTAGTTGCGAATCTGTTGGAGCTAGGTGGAGGAGGCTGGGATGAGCAACTAGTGGATGGCATTTTCCTGCCTTTTAAAGCCCAAAGAATCAAGAGTATCCCTTTGTGTATCACAGATCAGGAAGACTGCATTTCTTGGCCGAGATGCAGGTCGGGTTCCTACTTCGTAAAAATCGACTATCAATTGTTGTGCGAGACTGAGAGGAATTCCTTGCCTTCTAGCTCAAATTTTGAGGTGATAAAAAGTTTCTGGAAGGATATTTGGCGGCTGAAAGTTCCAAATAAGGTGAGGGTGTTTCTATGGCGTGCTTGTTCAAGAGCTCTCCCAATGATGGTAAATCTCCAAAGAAGAAGGGTGGTAGACAACTCCGTGTGTGTCCAATGTGGGTGTTTGGCTGAAGATGAGGTTCATGCTTTATGGGATTGTGTGCAGGTTCATGAGGGGTGGGCGTCGGTTTTTGCAAAAGTGAGGAGAAAGAGATAGAATTTTCAATCCATGAGTGACCTTGTGAGCTTCATTAAGGTGGAAGGGAAGAGTCTGGAGTTGTTTGCGATGACGACGTGGCTGATTTGGATGCGGAGAAACAAGCTAAGATCAAATGATAATCCTCAGCCTTGCTCAAGAGTCGCCCACTCTACCTCGACTCTGTTGGCCGAGTTTCAGCAAGGAAAACAAGGGCTGGTAACGAGGATCCGACCCAGTCCGGTGCAGTGGCAGCCTCCTTCTGGAAATTCTGTTAAAGCTAACTTTGATGGAGCGGTGTTCGGGGAGGATCAGGAAGCTGGTATCAGAGTGGTTATTCGCAATGACGAAGGGCAGGTTTTGGCGGCTCTGTCGAAGAAGGTGAGGATGCCAGCAACAGTGGAAATCCTTGAGATGTTGGCGGCTAGGAAAGTTGCAATTTTTGCCAGGGAACTCGGTTTCAGTCAGGTGTGTTTTGAAGGCGACGCAGAGCTAGTGGTGAAGTGTTTGCGGTCGGGGTTGGTTTCAAATGTGTTTGCTGGCCATTTAGCAAAAGACTTTATGTCTATAAGGGGGTACTTTCAGTCCTCTTCTATCATCCATGTAAGGCGGCAAGGCAACAATGTTGCCCATGCTCTAGCTAGGGATGCTAGATTTTCTTTTCGTTTAAGAGTTTGGATGGAGGAAGTTCCTCCAAACATTTTCTGTTTTGTTGTTAGTGATTTGCCTTAGATATTGAAGTTTGCTCTCCCCGAGTTGGGGGATTTCTCAAAAAAAAAAACTGCAAAAGGGTATGGTTAAATTATGTTTGGTTGTTTCCAAATTTGATATTTTTTATGAAATGGAAGTAGAATTATAAAATTAAAAGTAATGAGAATGTGATAGAGATAGTGATATGACGATACCTCTGATGAATGTATGATGAAAAGTGGGAGAAGGAGGTGTTGTCGCTAATAATAATAATGTATGCTAATAATAATAATGTATGTGTTTTCTTGGGTTGCTCACGAGAAATCAGAAATGCCGTAAATGGTTAGTGGGCGAAATGAGTTGGGTGGGATCAGAAATTTAGAATGCCCCCTGCGCCCCCACTCTTCACTCGGAAGAAAGAAACTCGGGCGAGGCTGCCTCAAATTTTTATTTTTTTTAATCAAAAATTTCTTCAAAAAAAGCCCGAATATTGTTCAGATGTATTAACATTAGTTCGTGTATAATAAAAAAATTGTAAAATTTACACAATTTTGACTAAAAATGATCCACATCAATTCATGTATAATTGTGTAAATTTATAAGTTTACTATAATAACCGCATAAATTTATATGAACAAAGTTTAGCTACAAAATTAGTTGTAGCCTTAGGCTACAAACTTACTTAATATCTTTTTATTAGATGTGAATTTTGACAAATCTACCATTGGATTATATCTTCTTCTTATATCCTCCATGCTTGCAAAATTTCAAGAAAATTAAAGATCAATAACTATGTCATCAATAAATTTTTTAAATTGCAAGTTTTTGTAATTTAAAATTATGCACAAAATATAAGCTTATAGATCATATAGTAAATGATATCCGATTGACACAAAATTTAACATGTGTATTAAAGGCATAAAGAACATGCAATTCAACGGTTAGATTTTCAAAATATGCTGTAGTATTTATTTTATTGAGTGAGTTTGTAGCCTTAAGCTACAATCAATTTTGTAGCTAAACTTTGTCCAATTTATATTGACACTAGAGAAACAGTTTAAAAAAAAAAAATATTTTAATAAAATATAGTTGAAAATAAATAATCTGATATGGGATATTTTGAAAAATAGTATATAAAATAGAAAAAAATAAGTTCTTATGCTAAAATAAATATGAATTTTTGCATGAATTGATGTGAATGCTCTTAGCGAGTATTGAAAGTTCAAATTTGTTTTATAACCCCTAGATTTGATTTGAGTATTATTTAAAGTGTATGTTGTGTGGGTGGGTGACATCGGACATTTTACTAAGCATATTTGTGCTTTATTAATAACTATAAAGAGTTTTAGCTGTGATTAATCATTTTGAGGTATAAGGTAGATACGACTGGCACTTTTTCAAATGTTTTACAATATAATTATGTTGGGCAATACTTAAGTATAGTACTTGGGTATTGTTCCTTAGGTTCCCCTTTTAAGATTCTGTCATGTGAATTTTTTCTCATAAGATGGATTTGCACAAGTTTTACTATTTTAAATGGAAATCGTCTTTATATAAGACAAGTTTTAGTAGGTTCTAGTTCGCTCAACTAGTAAAGTTTCTAATGGTTGAATAAGAGATTTGGGGTTCAATCCCTGCCTACACAAAAAACTGATTGGTGTTAATTTTGGTGTTAAAGAACTATCATCATAAGCGAACGCCATAGGTTGAAACTCTCTAAAAAAATATTTAAAAAAAAGAAGAAAAAAAAAGAAAAAGAAGACAAGTTCCATGTCACATTAGCCATGTCAACATAATAGAGGTGGAAATCATCTCTCCGAAAGATAAGTTTAAAGAAAATGCTATTTTGCAAATTAAGTTTGAACAATATCCAAATAACATTTAAGATAGTATTATTTATAATAAATTATTGTACCATATAATTCATTAATTATTAAGATAGTATGTTCTAAGTGAAACTCTATTATAAAGTTTTAAAAGCTTAAAAATAATATTTCAATTAAAATTTTACTACCAAAATTCTTTAATAGATATTTTTCTCAAAACAAATTCTTTAATGGATATATATATAAAATTATTAATTATTTACTTTCATCTTACACGATATGTTTTTGTCACGTAATTTAAGATAATTTTTCTTTTATTTTATAACTATTTTATTATTCAATTTCAATAATATTTGTGAAAAAAAATTAATTGACATATGTTGTTTATTTAATCCATGGTTAGCAAAGTCATACTACTAGGGGGAAAAAAACTGCCCATCAGATTTGCTCTTTTGCCAAGGAAAATATATATATTTTTGATACCCAAGAAAGAAAAATAAAAGGGAAAGTCTGATTGTTGTTCTTGCTTGATGTAATGGGACCCTTGTCCTACCAACCTCCAATTAATGCAAAGATGATAGATCTGTGTGATAACTAAAAGGCAAAAACGCTAAATGGAATGGAAACTGCAAGTAAAAGAGAAGTTTAATTGATATTTTTTTTTTTTTTTTTTTTTTTTTGTGTTTCTAATGAAAATATTGAGAGTTCAAATATTTTCTTCCCTAATTATAAAAACAAATAAATAAATAAAAACCTATACATGTATAAAAGTACATAGCAGCTACCAATTGTAAATTTGGCATGGATAAATAAGGCTGTAAACGAACCAAGCTGTTCATGAACAACTTGGGCTCGGCTTGATAAAAAGCTCGTTTATGTTTATTTGTTTATAAATAAACCAAGCTTGAATCTTAGTTTTAAGCTTGTTTGATAAACAAGCCGAGCTTGGGCAAAAAAAAAAAAGTTCGTGAACAAGCTCATGAACAATAGGGCTCAATACAAAACATGCCAAGTTTAGGCTCGTTTATACCTTGATATATGTTTACTGAATAAACTCATTATTATGACATTGCACATATGTTTTGGAATGTTAATTTATAGCTTGTTTATTCATATATGTTTTGAAATTTTAATTTATTTAGATTTGTGAAGATTATAGTTGTACGGATGACAAATGTAGATGTGAAAATTGCATTTTGAACAATTACTCAAGCTATAGACAATGAATGGTGAATAGATGGATTTAATTAGGTATATTCTTATTATTATTATTTTGTTTACTTGATTAGAAGTATGATAAAATGAGTATATTGTTATTATTATTTTTGTTTACTTGACTTTTAGTGATATAAGCATTTGATGATGCAATTTTTTTGGATCCCAAGCTAAAAAGCTTGACTTGAGCTCGAGTTTGAAATTTAATTTAAGCTCGATCTTGGCTTGACTAATTAATCAAGCCAAGCCAAGCCAAGCTCAAGTTTTTTGGCATTCTCATGAGCTCAAATTCAAACATTGTTTTTAGGCTTGTTTCAAGCTTGTTTCAAGCTTGAGTCAAGCTTGAGCATTTGATTTTTATTTGATAGGCCAAAAACGGATTGACCCATTGTGATTGAAATTAATTAATTAATTAATCAAGTTATTAATTAATCAATTTATCATGCAAAGCGCGTGGTAGCACAAACAAATCATCAAACAACTAAATATGCAGCGGAAAATAAATGACACGGTGATTTGTTGACTAATGGGGAAAATCTACACAGCAAAAACCCCACCGGGTGATTTTCAGGTCACCACTCCCGAAACGCCACTATTATCACAACAAGCGGTTACAAGTAAAGGAATCCCAAGTACCTTACCAACCTACAGTTGAACCCTTACCCCAATACGCAATTAGACTTGTTCTGTAGTAACAGTTCCCCTTTCGATGCACGGCTCCCAAGTACGTGACTAACCAATTGCGCGGATTCCAGTACGCAACTTCAATAACCAACTAAGAAGGTTGTTGGCTGCAAAGTTCTTCAATTCATCCACACGATGAAGATCAAGAAGATGTCTGGTTACAAAACCCTACGGTGCGCATACACAGCAACTTCTTCAAGAGAAAGAGATGAACTAGGGCAAGAATTTCGTCTTCGGTCACAATTTGCTTGAACAGAGTTTGCTCAATGCTTGTGCAACTTGTGAACTGTTTGTCGACCCTTAAAACAATCCTTTTATATGTCTAGGGTTAGGAGAAAAGAGAGCCTAAAGACACATTCACAGATCCCAAGAAAATCATATCAGAATTCTGAAATTCTTAAACCTTGACAGATAGAAGGTGTCGAGCACACGGGTTGAAACAGCTTTCTTAAGCTCGATAGATGCAGCTGTCGAGCTTTAATGAATTTGCACTTCTCAGCTTGTTTCTTGGACAGACTTGATGACTTCAACACTTGATCTTGAAACCTTGTTTCTTGAAGTATTAAAAACATCCTAGATCTACCCAATTACAAGTAAAGTGCGTTTTGTCAAAGGATAAGCCAATTACATAAAATCATGACATATATTCTTAACATGTGAAACACATATGTCCTAACAATCTCCCCCTTTGGCAATCCGTGACAAAACCACAACAAACAAATGAACATATGAGAGAAGTCATAAATCACTCAACTCATACTCACTTGTTGAATACAATAAAATCTATCCTAACACAAACTCTTGAAAAACTTTACAAGAAGAGAGTTTATGGCAAGTAGACTTTGACGACCTGTATTTCTGAAACATTTTAAACAAAAACTCATCAAGGCATCTTTGTGTGAAACAGAAATAATAGATTGCATACAAGTATAAGAAACATGTGTATAAAGAGAGAAAAGAAACAACACATGTAAGGGTAGGTGAAAGAAACATACATCCATATATAAAGAGAATAAGTATAATGTATGTGTAAAAATGGTCACAAGACCTAATGTACAAGAACAATGTATCTGTAAAAGAAAGAAAAGAAAATATACATAAAGGCCTCACTACATCCCTCAAAACATATCAACACTCCCCCTAACAAAATGGTCATATACTAGATCTCCCCCTAAGATAGACTACTGTAAAATCCAAAACTACTCCCCCTTTTTGTCACGAGTGACAAAGGGTAAGAGTGTCAAGTAGACATCTCATCGGTAGAACTAGCATCTCCATCATCATCATCCTCAGAAGCATCATCGTCATCACCATCATCATCATCAGAAACAGAATCAAAAGAAGGTGGTAAAGGAGTAGCCTCGGGAGCAAATCCGCCCATGGTTGCCTAACTTCATGCAATACAGCCAACACAGACGTTCATCTGATACATCTCTGTGGAGAGTGTATCTAGACGAGCATCCATGCGCTGAAGCTACGCCATGATGTCTCCCAGTGACACATCGCTTGTAGAAGAGGAGGGAGCAGATGTGGATGGAGCAGAACGGGATGGAGCTGAACGGGAGGGAGGAGCTGCTGAATCCGACTGCCTCGATCGAAACTGTGCCTCACTACGTTTAACGATAGCGTTGTCTATGGCACACATGACAGAAAAGTGGTCAGAAGAGGGAAAAGGAACAGAAAAATGGCGTAAGATCCTCGTGATAGTGGAAGGAAAGATGAGCTTATCACGAGACGCCGAATCTAAATGAACATCTATAATAGAAAGAATGAAATGAGAAGGGAAATTTATAGTAAGATGCTCAAGAAGAGACAATAAAAACCGAGCACGAGGCTCTATGATGGAGTTGTAGTGAGAGAGTGGATGGAGTACAAAAGTTATCACCATGTTCATGAATCTAGTACCTTTAGCAAATGGCCTACATGGTGTAAACTAACGATCACTCCAATCAGAAGGGCGCTCGCAGAAAGCAGCCATGAGCTCATCCTTGGACACAGTCTGTAGACGCTCACAACTAGGATAGTCAGGAAACTCAATCTTAGGAACCCGAAGCACTTCTGCAACAAGCTGCAGTGTGACAGGAATGCGCGTACCTTGAACGCGAGTGAAGAAAAGAGGTACTAAACGATCAATCCTGTGCATGTTGGAGTAAAACTCCTAGATAAGCACGAGAGGACAAGTGACCGGGACGTCACACACTGACTCCCATTCCCGACTATGAATGACAGTGGGAAGGTCAGTATCGGCGAAGTCCGCTAGAATGACTTGGCGTTCTGAATGAACACCTCGTCTAGAAAAGTTCTCCGAGAATGCCTTGTGGGCATCATCATCATGGAACCGAAGAGAGAGAGGAGCAGAATTAGAAGATGAAGAAGCTCCGGAACGAAGAGGGTTCCGAGTCGGAGTAGATTTACACTTAGGTGCCATAGACACGACTAACGCAAACAGAAAGAGAGGGAGAGAAAGAAAGACAATCAGAAAAGTCCTAAGCAATTCAAATATATCAGGTATATTGAAAAGATAGTACGTATGTATAGGAAATGCATGAACATGTGACATGCAAAAGAAATTGTATCATGGGCTCAGCCCAATCCAAACCTATCAGCACACAAACAGTTTGCACGCATCTAAATGCATGACAATACTATTAAAATGCTAATGTGATGCAATATATGAGATTTTAAACTCATTTAAGTGAAAACCCATCCCAAAATTTCAACAATAACTCATCAATTTGAAAAAAACCCAAATTTTTTCAAAAACCCCAAAACCTAGGTTTCAAAGCATGAAATGCATGAATATGGAAGAGATTAGAAGCTTACCAAGTGAAGAAAATCTTGAAAAAGCTTGATAAAAACCTTGAGGATTAAGATTGGAGTGAGATGAGATTGTTTGGGAGAGAAAAGAGAGAGCTATCGAGAGAGAGATTGAACGAAATGAGGCTCGGATCGCACGAGGAAGAATAAATAGTGCCTCAGTAAATCTTGACAGATGAAGGTGTCGAGAGGTGTCGAGACATCTGTCGAGGAAGGTGTCGAGAAAATGGTCTTCGACAAATACAGGTATTGAGGAGGTGTCGAGGAACAAATCAACAGATACAAGAACAGAAGCTTGATCGATCCACCAGGTGTCGAGAAGCTATCGAGGAGGCAGGAACTTTCTCGATCGATCCACCAGGTGTCGAGAAGCTGTCGAGATTGCGATAAGAAAAAGTTGAAGAAGCTCGACAGACAGCAAGGTATCGAGGAGGTGTCGAGCTAGCTTTTAAAAGCAGTTTTTCGAGAAGTGAAAAACATAGACATGAATGCAATCCAACATGCAACTCAACCAATGATCCAATCAACATGTTAAGCTCTCAAAATCATCTCTCAAAAAGAATTTTAAGCACATGGATCCTCAAAAAACACACACACACACACACTAAACAAGTCTAACTGATTTTATTTTTCAAAAACAAGTCAAGACAGTTTAGTGAGCATACATTAACACATGTAAAACCTTGTGATGGCCAAATCACATTGTACCTGCACATGTATCAAGAGTAGCAAAGAATATTGCGTGTTGTGTGTGAAAAACATCGCAAGATTGCATAAGTGTATACATGTTATGACGATTTGAGATATGAGAAAATCACTTTAACTCACAGACAATCATAACTGCTTGATGGGGACTATCACTTTCGAGGTACATCCTATAACTCCTACATCTCCTAGAATACACGCTTGCAATCATATTTAAAGCATTTTTGATCTTTTTGCTTTTTATTTTTTTTCTTTGCATATTTTTCTTTTAAGCAAATCATGCATGGGCATATAAGAGATAGAAAAGAAATACCCAATGATGATAAGTATTTGACATTCCAATTTTGCTATGTTGAAGCACACAAATGTCATTGACACTGCACTTTTGCTATGCCGAAGCATACAGGTGTCATATTATGATTGGCGTACAACAGTGGTGAAATGGTTATTTATGCCTTTCTCTTAGGATTTTTTTAATCCTTCCCATCAAAAAGAGTGATATGAGTGTTAAGAACAAGAGATAACTTAATCTTACTCATCACAAACAAGAGCCACAAAGCTCACTTACTTAGTTGTGCATAGAGATGCTCATCTAAGCTACAAACGATACAAAGTTTAGAAAATTTTGTTTCAATGGCCATCCAAGGTACACAAGTACCAATGTACATAAAACACACACTGTTTTTGTATTTTTCTGATTTTTCAAATTTTTTTTTTATATGAAAAACAAAACAAAGCAAAACTGAAAAATAACCAAACAAAAACATGTTAAACAAAGTAAAGTATAAAAACTAGACTGACTCAAAACTAGAAAGCAAAACACACAAGTAATGCACACACAAAAACAAGAAGAGAGAAAAAGAAAAGTGATAGAATCACTTGGAGCCCTTTTCGTTCCACACCTTGGAAGAACCTTTCCGTCTAGCAAACCTTTAAACCGACGATGAGGGGGATGAATTAAAACCATTCAAGTTCGAAAGGAACATGAAGGCTTTGAGAAGATCTCCAAAGGGAGCAAGAGAGGATTGAAGCTGATTCTGGCTTCCAGATGCTGTCATACCATAACTCTGTTGAGTGGCTAGCCACTTATAGCAATTTGGTCGAGTATGACCGGCAGCTCCACAATGATGACAGAGATGCTGCTTCTTCTGTTTAGGCTTTTGAGAGTTAGCATTTTTAGTCCTAGAGTTTTTAACATCTTTCTTCTCAAGCTTGGGGAGTGCTCCTAAGATAAATTTACCCTTGTCTAAGTTCTCACTAGCTAATTCAGTTTTGATCTCATTGTTCTCAATTTTAACATTATTAGCAGGATGAACAAAAACAGTAATACTAGTAGAAGCAATATTAGAGAAAGAGAGACCATACCCTAAACCTGTTCGATTTGAAGCAGATTTCTGAATGCTGAGCATCTCGTCAAGCTTCGCACTTGAAGTCCTCTCCAATTGAGCTCTGACTTGAAACAGCTCCACTTCAAGCTTCTTGGTCTTCTCAACCAAGAAATTTTTCTTGAACCTCAACGCTCTAATAGTCTGATTAGCCTCATCAAACTTTATGGAAAGCTCCTCGCGGTCAAGTTCCACATCACTGAGCTTCTTGGTGGTTAGCCTATATAGTTTCTCATGCTTCTCAGAAAGCTTGTACAGTTTCTCATAGGCTGTATAGATATCATCTTGATCATCCATCTTTTCAAACTTGGATTCCACCAATTCCTCTTCTTCAACCACATCTTCAACAATCCCATCAGCAGGATTAACAGTGGTAGTGAAGGCATTCAAGATTCCATCATCCTCATTGTCGGAATCATCCTCAGGCTCGATGTCGCTCAAGGTAGCAGTAAGTGCCTTGCTCTTCCCAATACTCTTGAAATAAGTAGGACACTCATGTTTCGTGTGACCGAAGTCTTGACACCCAAAGCACTTAGGCCCTGCCAGAACAGTGTACTGACCGCCATCCCTTGCATCCTTCTTCTTTTTATCTTGGCTCTTGAATTGAGAAGAACTGGATTACCTACGGTCCTTGTCAAAGCCCTTCCCATTGGCATTCTTCATGAATTTTTTGAACTGACTGGTGATATAGGACTTCATCTTGGAATCTTCATCGTCGGAAGACTCATCTATGTTATTGCTCTGGGCCTTCAAAGCTATACTCTTGCCTTTACCCGACTTGCCTATTCTTGTTAACCCTAGCTCGTAGGTCTGCAAGTTTCCAACCAACTCAGCCAAAGGAATCTTGTCAATATCCTTTGATTCCTCTATCGCCGTGATCTTGGCATGAAATCTCTCGAGTAGAGATCTGAGCACCTTCCTTACAATCTTGGGTTAAGGAATGGTTTCCCCAAGATTGAATGCTGAGTTTACTATGTCCTTTAGCTTGGCATAGAACTCATCGAATGACTCATCCTCCTCCATCTTTATCTCTTCAAAGCTTGTAGTGAGCCTCTGAAGTTTTGAATCCTTGACAGCCTTTGTACCATCATAGGTTGTCTGGAGGATGGTCCATGCTTCCTTAGCAGTTTCAGAAGAGGATATCTTCTTGAACTCCTCATTGGTGACCGCATTGAATAAAACATTCAATGCCCTGCTGTTGAAGTTTGCCGCCTTGATCTTGGCTTCATCCCAATCGGCCGACGCTTCCTTTGGCTTAGTCCAGCCAATCTCGACAGCTTGCCACACATTTTCATCTAAAGACTACAAGAAAGCTCTCATGCGTACTTTCCAGTATACATAGTTAGTGCTATCAAATAAAGGAGGTATAATTAATGACTGTCCTCTATCCATGACAAACAGGGGTTAATGGATCAACACAGCAAAGATTAAAACCTAATCAGAGTGTGCCTGCTTTGATATCACTTGATAGGCCAAAAACGGATTAACCCCTTGTGATTGAAATTAATTAATTAATTAGTCAAGTTATTAATTAATCAATTTATCATGCAAAGCGCATTATAGCATAAACAAATCACCAAACAACTAAATATGCAGCGGAAAATAAATGACACGGTGATTTGTTGACTAATGGGGAAAACCTACACAGCAAAAACCCCACCGAGTAATTTTCAGGTCACCACTCCCGAAACTCTACTATTATCACAACAAGCGGTTACAAGTAAAGAAATCTCAAGTACCTTACCGACCTACAGTTAAACCCTTACCCCAATACCCAATTGGACTTATTCTGTAGTGACAGTTCCCCTTTCAATGCACGGCTCCCAAGTATGTGACTAACCAATACCCAATTGGACTTGTTCTGTACTGGGTTTTGATCCCAGTACGCAACTTCAATCACCAACTAAGAAGGTTGTTAGCTGCAAAGTTCTTCAGTTCATCCACACGATGAAGATCAAGAAAATGCTTGGTTACAAAACCCTACGGTGCACATACACAGCAACTTCTTCAAGAGAAAGAGATGAACTAGGGCAAGAACTTCATCTTTGGTCACAATTTGCTTGAACAGAGTTTGCTCAATGCTTGTGCAACTTGTGAACTGTTTGATGGCGGTTAAAACAATCCTTTTATATGTCTAGGGTTAGGAGAAAAGAGAGCCCAAAGACACATTCACGGATCCCAAGAAAATCATATCAGAATTCTGAAATTCTTAAACCTCGACAGATAGGAGGTGTCGAGCAGCTATCGAGCAGGTGTTGAGCACACGGGCTGAAACAGCTTTCTTAAGCTCGATAGATGCAGCTGTCGAGCCGGCTGTCGAGCTTTTAATGAATTTGCACTTCTCAACTTGTTTCTTGGACAAACTTGATGACTTCAACACTTGATCTTGAAACCTTGTTTCTTGAAGTATTAAAAACATCCTAGATCTACCCAATTACAAGTAAAGTGCGTTTTGTCAAAGGATAAGCCAATTACATAAAATTATGACATATGTTCTTAACATGTGAAACACATATGTCCTAACATTATTGACAAGCCAAGGTCAACACGCACTACTCGGCAAAGTTTGGCTTGTTTACAGCCCTAAGATAAATTTGAGAAAGGGATGGACCTCATGTTTAAATGGCACCCCTTCAATATATTAGGGGCACAAACGAGACTAAAGTCCTTAAAATAAAATAAAGTATAATAAGAAAACCCACCAAAGTCCAAAGAAGCTTACAAAAAAAAAAACATATATATTTTTAGAACAAAAAATATTATATTTGATGGAATGAATAGCCGTGGTGATAACAGAGTCTCCAACTCAGGGATAGCTAACCAAGAAAAGAAAAAATTTGTATGTAATTAATCTAGGAGCAAAAAATGTTGATGGGTTTGGCTTGATCTCAACTTGAGAAAATGATGTGGGTTCCAGCTAGCTCAACTGGTAAAGTCTTTGATGGTTGAATAAGAGATTTGAGGTTTAATCCCCGCCTACACCCAAAACTGATTGGTATCTTGGTCTGATGATAAAAAGCTATCATCAGGAGCGAACGCCATAGGTTGAAACTCTCTCTCAAAAAAACTTGAGAAAGCGATGGGCATCGAATATAAAAATTTCATCCCCTTGCCCTTGCCCCTTGGTGGTGTAAACCAAAATTCGGTGCTAACTAAACTCATATTTTCATTTGGGTAGATTAGGTCATTCCATGGAAAATATATAACTTCCGATGCTGAACCTAAAAATAAGGAGAAATTCTGGAGCCACACCCAAAACCACAACTTTGCCCACAACTCGCCCATGTGGCGAGTTGTGGTTGGTGGAGGGGTGTGGTGGGTCCATGTGGGGACCAAGGACGGAACTACCTTAGCATGAAAAATATATTTTTGGCTCTAAAATTAATATACTTGGCCCCCCTCTCCCAAACAATTTACAAGCTGACCCATGAAATAAAAATGAAAAAAATTATCAAATCATCTCTTGTCTAGTTGTCCCAAGAATATCAAGAAAAACATTTAACTAAACATTTGGACAATTTACAAATCCAAACAACAAGGAGAATCTACAAAAAAATTCACATATTTAGATAATAAAAAAAAAAATTCTTTGGACACAGTCTAAGTAAAAAAAAAAAAAATATATATATATATATATATATAACAAATCAATTATAAATCCTAGCAAAACAAATCACAAAAACCCAATAACCTTTACCCAATTTCTACCTCTTATTTGAGAGCTTTTTGTCCCTCTCAAGTAACTTCACCCCATAGTCACAGAGACAATTCCTATGCTACTAATCACTCTATCCACACACCAATTAGTGTCACCAGCAACTTGGATCAGTTGGTGTCTTTTAAAAATTTACTTTAACGATGCATTATTAACATTAATTTATTCTTGATTATAATATCTATTATTGATTTAAAAAAAGAAAAAAATACAAAAAAAAAAAAAAATTTAATACTAATAACACATTGTTGTCAACCTTTAGTATTAATATTCTAACTTTTTTAAAATTCTTGAACAAAGAACTTTAGCCCCCCTAAGTTTGAATCCTGGTTCTGTCCGGACATCCCTCCACCAACCACAACTCGCCACATGGACAAGTTGTGGGCAAAGTTGTATCTTTGGGTGTGACACTAGAATTTTTCAAAAATAAGACATAAACGAATGATGTGCCACAACCACAAGCTCAGAAGTTTAGTCTCACTGTCATCAAATTCTATGACAAAGACAAAGATTTTGAAAAAGCCAAGATGGTTGTGGTCCCATGACCCTTGGGCCTTGTCAATGCCATACATTAAATTTATGTTGAAAACAATTTTAGTACGTTGTTGGGTTGCTATGCCTTCCACAGCTGGTCCTCAAATTTGAAAGGGTCTCTAGTCTGTAGCTCATCTTTCAGATATGGCTCTTCTTCACCACTAGTACTATTTGATTGTGAAAGCTATGGCTTTTCTTTTGATAAGGTCAAGTGAAGGATATAACAATGACATGTATCAGCATGAGGAGATCAAAGGAAAATTGTGGAAGGAAAATAATGGGGATTAACAAGAAGAAAGAGTCGAGGATTTACGTAAAAAGCAAATGACCATTTGATGTATTTTCCAACTGATTATCAAAAAAAAAAAAAAAAAAAAGTATTTTCCAACTTTGAACGTAAGGTGAGAATGTGAAGGGTGGCCCCATGTCTGGCTAAAAAATATTGGTGGCCCAAAAAACCCACCACTAGTTCTCCCACTCTTCTTTAATTAAATAGCATCTTTACTTAAATTTGTTTAGCTGGGGTGAAAAAGAGAAAAGATGGAAAAAAAAGAAAGGAAAAAGGAAAAAGAGATTATAATTTTCTACCTGTTTGGTTGAAGATAAAATGAAAGAAGACAGAAAATAGGGTGACTGGAGATCTTCCACTTGGATCCACAAATAGTTTTTTCCAAATCTGGGAGAAAATGGAAGGGAAAATAATCCTCAGCATTAAAATTACAAATTTATCCCTTTATAAAGTGGAGAAGAGGGGGCAAAAAAGGTTATTCAAGAGAAATGTAAGGCTTATTATAAATTATATAATAAGTTGGGGACAAACGAGGAGAAATAAATATTTATAAACTTGATAATACATGAAATGAGAGCAAAAAACTTGAATAGTATCAAAAAAAAAAAAAAAAAAAACTCGAATGATATATGGTGCATTAAAGATTAAGATCAAAGAATATTAGTAAAAGAAGAGCATAACATCTGAAGCGTTAAGAAATACGTGGTGAGTGGAGGAGTACTTTAATATCTATCTACAAAAACAAATGGGATACTAAATACTGTACAGATTATCGTATAATTAAACTTATGAGCCATGTTATGAAACTTTAGGAGAGAGTGATTGAACATAGGTTAAGACATGAAATAACGATATTAGAGAATCAATTTGGTTTTATGCCAAGGCAATTTACCATGGAAGCTATTTTCTTACACAGACATCTAATGAAAAAATATAGAGAGACCTATAAAAATCTTTATATGGTTTTTATTGACCTATAGAAAGTATGATAGGATCCTTAAGGAGGTTATGTGGTGAGTTTTGGAAACTAAAGGAGTTTCTCAAAAGTATATTAAGTTGATCAAGGATATGTATGACAGAGCTATAACTAGTGTGAGAACGAGTGAAGGCATCACAAGTAAGTTTCCTATTACTATAGGTTTGTATATAGGATCAGCATTAAGTTCATATCTTTTCTCACTAGTGATGGATGAGCTTACTAAATTTATTCAGGAAAAAGTTCCTTAGTGTATGCTTTTTGCAGAGAGTATAGTTTTATTGGATAAAACTAATAGTGGAGTTAATGCCCAGCTAGAAGTTTGGTGAGGCATTTTAGAGTCTAAAGGCTTTTAATTAAGTAGGACTAAAACAAAGTACATGGAATGTAAGTTTAGCATGATTAAAACAGAGACAAAATGGAGGTAAGACTCAATGGTTAAGAGATACAAAATAGTAAGGGTTTTCGATATCTTGGATCAGTGATCCATTAAGATTGAGAGATCAAAGATGATGTGAATCATAAAATAAGAGTATGTGGATGAAGTTGGGAAGCATATCAAGAGTATTGTGTGATTGTATAAACCTATTAAGTTTAAGGGAAAATTTTATAAGAGTGCTATAAGACTAGTTATGCTCTATAATATTGAATGTTGGGCTGTTAAGATTTAAGAAGTAACATATTTACAAAATGACGGTAGCTGAAATAAAAAGTTTAAGATGAATAAGTGAAAATATACGAAAAAATATGATTCAAAATGAGAAAATCTGCTTAGATATAGGGGTAGCCCTTATTGATGAAAACATTGAAAAGGTGAGAGAAAGTTGCTTTAGATAATTTGGTCATGTGAAGAGGAAAGAATTCAATGCACTAGTAAGAAAGAGTAAGTTGATTCAACTTAAGGGAACATAAAAAAGTAAAGAAAGACCAAAAATAGTATTAGTAAAAAGTAGTTAAAAAGGACATAAATTAAAGAAGTAACAAATGTTATAACCTCAAATCCTCTATTTCAAGGAAAGTTTCTTCTTCCATGAACTCTAGTCCTCCTCTGGACTTAGCATTTTGTGGAAGTATGTGTTTTGTGCAATAAAATTTAAAATCAGAACTTTTTGTTGGGTAAAAAGAGGGGAATTACTTATTATAATCAAGTATTAATACATTAGTTTTGTCCATATACCACCCTAGATGGGTGTCTAGAACAAAAGGTTCCATAGGGCCCTCTCTAGAAGTACCAAGTTGCGAAAGGTCTCATAAATATCTACAGTATACAATAGGTGGACATTGGTTGTATTCTTCGAGTCTACTCTGTTGCTCCCTTTCCCTATCGGCAAGACTGTCCGCTATGCTATTAACTTTGCGGAAAATGTGACGTGAATGGACAATCCATTCTTAGTCTAGGAGGGTCCTGCAATCAAAAATTATATAGAAGCCAAATCCAGTGCCATAACATCATATGACATTTGCCAATTTATAACAAGAGCAGAGTTAATATCTAGATTTGTAAATTTGAATCCCAATTCCAATGCTAAATGAATTCCCACCCTAACAATCCATAATTCTGCAGAATAATTAGTTGAAAAACCAATGTGAAGAGAAATTCTTTTGATCCATCTACCCTGGTTACTTATCTCTAATAACACCCCCCACCCCAACACTTCTTAAATCAGACCCTTTTTGGTGATGTTTTTCTGAATATTCTTAAAATTTGGTTCCAAAGTGGAGGTGGGGCTTAAACACTGCACGATTATCTTGGGAACTATGGAATAATCTCTCTGTAAGTGAGGAGAGAGATGTCGTGGTCATAGAAGAAGTGTTGTTAGAGAAAACAAATAACATAGGACGACATTGTACATTGGCAAATTGATGACACGCAAGTCATTCAATTCATAGGCAATGAATGCCACGTAGAAGAATCTATGAAAACCCTCAAAAGGAATGCAAAAAAGAAATTTGGGCGACCATTTGTTCATATTTGAGTTTAATGATCTGGTCGACAGGGAGATCATTCTTTTAAACAGACCCCTAGTCTTTTGATCTGGGAGACAACCAATGGAGCTGTGCAGATCCTGTTTACAAAAGCATCTTTTGGATCCAAAGTCCATAATCTTCCACTGAAAGGTATGATGGTCAAAGTTGCTAAAGCGTATTGGCACTTCAACAGGGACATTGAGGGAGATAAACGTGCCAGAGGCAAAAATAGGGTGTTATCTCTATATTAGGGTGATAGTTGACGTTACAAAGCCTTTACACAGAGGAAAAATAGTGCTTCTTGGAAAGCCTCAGCTAGTTTAGGTTTTTTTCAAATTTGAAAAGCTTCCAATTTTAGTTGGAGCAGACAAGAATTTCCAAAGATCAACATAGGTGACACTGGAAAATTACACAACAAAAGCGTCCGAGTAGACCAACAAGGTAGTGACTCTGATGAATAATAATGAAAAGGTAGATTTGAGGTGAGGAACCGATCATATATATATATATATATATATATATATATATATATATATATATATTACGTATCAAGAAGTAAATATTACAATTATAATTTAGCTACAAGATTTGAGCAAGATAGATCACATACGAATTTCAAGGTAATTAACATGGCAAAAAGTCGATTTCCAAACAAAGTTGACTGTAAAAATGAAAAACAAAAAATCTAAAAACAAATATAAATATCAAGCTCAAAGAACATGTAGTAGTTCTTACTCTTCTTCTCCTACTACATTTTTTTTTTCTTTTTTCTTTTTGGGTTTTTTTTGCAAAAGTTTTCCCTATCATAATCAAATTGTCATGTCAAACTTTATTTTTCGTTGCACTTAACTTTAGTTTGATGATTTGCTTATGCCTTAATTGGTTTTACATGTAATTTGGACTAATTAATCAATTTTGGTAATTGGTTAATTAACTGGGGTCAATATCTGTAGCCCAACAAGTGCAATATAATAACACAAATTATGATCCACAAAGCACAGATTTTTTATCTGCAAACTAACAATAATAGAGTTTGTAAATCTATTACATAGTTAAAAGATTCACATCTACCCACCTCAATCTAAACTAAAAATCTCACAAATTTTTGAGTTTGTGAAGTAGGGTAGAATCTGCAATTTAATTTTTGATATTTATTGATTTTGGTATTTTTATTTAATTTTTAGAATTTTAGGTTTGAGGTTATTATTTTCTTAATTTTAGATGTTTTTAATGCTGTTTTAGTCAAATTGGAGTCAAATTATGGTAGGGTATCAAGAAGGATCTCTATTAAAATATTTTAACTTGCAAATCATTTTTTTTTTTTTATAGCTTTTAAAATGGCCCAAAGGCTATAAATGAAAATTGAAGTTCAATATTCAGTTTAATAAAATTTTAGAGTTTAGTGTCTCTATTTTTGGATTTCAGTAACTCTTCTTGTGGAAAAGGGTAACCCTTATGAATTCAAGGTTATTTTTCCTTAAGCAAATGTGATTTGCTTCTTGCGGCTTTTACCCGCATCAATTAGCACCAGAGCTTTGTTCTTATCCTGGTCTGATAAGTAATAAACTTGACGATAGCAAATGTGATGATGGAAAGATTATAGGACAAGTTCTCAAGAACGAATTCCATCAACTTCAACAAAAAAAAAAAAAACCTACAAGGATTACGTGAACTACAACAAGCTTTCGCAACCTTATTGTAACACCCCATAATTTTGATACCAATTAAATTATTATACATAAATTATAAAGGAGGCCTACAATTAAATGGATTAAATTGATTTGGGCCTAAGATATTAAAAATAAGATAAATACTATGGAATATGAAACCCAAGTGAGGTGGCATAAGTAAATATATGAGCCTTGATAACCCTAGCCTTTTTCCTCTTAAGTACACGTGTATTTACTAATGGGGCCTCCTTTTGCTTCAGCCGACTAGTGAACGTTGCTTTTCTTCACCGTGGCTGTGAGTTGGAGTCTACAGGTATGGTTTCCCACTCTTATAGGAGGCATCTCTTATTTGTGTACCTAATAGAATCACAGGTATGGCTATCTTTGATTTAATGGGAAAATGATGCTCTATGGTTATTATATAATTGTATATAGCCTTACTAATTTCTCCACCTATCTTTTTATTAAAGGGAAAAGGGTGCTTGTGGTTAATATGTATTCACATATAGCCTTACTTGTTTACCATCAAACCATCACACTTTTGTTATGGTCTAAGTACTAGTCCAGCAGCATCAAGGGAAAAATGTAGGCAACCGGATTGATAAATTAAGAATACTATACGTGGCTTCCAAGAATTGATTTGGATAGATTTAATGTTAGAGTGAATAGATAGGAATAAATCATATGGCTGTTACTTTCAAGTGGATAAGATATTCATTATTCACCCATATTGAAGTTTCAAGAATACCTATGATTATTATAATGGAAAAATCTGATTAGGCAGCAATATTTTTAAGTCCAAAAATCTGATCAGAGCTGAAAGTGAATTGGATAGTTAAGTGAATAAATGGAGAATTTTGGATATATCAATATTGTCTAGGATAAAACCGTTTAAGTGTGAAAATAAATTTTTAAGTGGGAAATTGTGTATTGATGAACCTATTTTTGGTATTGCTAGGTTCTAATTCTACTGAATTGTTGTGATTCAAGGGAGGTTGATTTCCTTTATTTTTTGCAACTAAGAGGTAAGTGGTATTTACTAATTTTGGGAGGTTTCCCAAAACAGTGTTGATTATTAAACTATTTTATATCAAAGAAATATATTGATATCCTATATATAAATGGATATTTTACAAATGTTTGATGTGCACATTTACTATTCATTTTATGAAAAATTTGTGGGACAATCTAAATTTAGTTAAACTTGTATTTGTGAATATATCTTTATATTTTTGAGAATTATGAATGGATTATTTTTGTGAGCATATTGAATATGTTTTGAAAACCTATGGCAAGTCGTGATTAAAAGCTCAGTATTGTATTTAGTTCTTAGCAAGGGACAATCATACTGCAGCTAGTCCTTAGCAAGGGACAGTCCTAGAAAAGGGGACAATGCACATTTGATAGCTCCTTAGCAAAGGAGTATACTATTGAGGATCCAAAAAGGAAGCTCCTTAGCAAGGGAGTGCACCTTTAGGTTCCAAAGGAGTCATCCTTAAGAAAATGGATGTAAAGGAGGTTCTAGTCCCAAAAAGGGGACAACACAACCCTGTCAACGAGGCGTAAACGTTGACCACGAGAAAAGCCTAGGAATTTGTTTATATGATGGTATTGATATATATATATATATATATATATATATATATATATATATATATATATATATATATATATATATATATATTATGATGGCTCACAATGTAAAGATATTTTTTTTATGTTAAATATTTGATGATAAAATATTGATGAGTTACAAGTGATGAATTTGTTGTAAGAATTATTTATTTGAAAGGTTTGTTCCCACACCCCAATGTTAGTGAATTCCACTTATTGAGTTATCTCCCTCCCCCCCCCCCCCTTTATTTCCCCTTACAAATACATTAGAGGAATTATTAAAGTAGAAACTCTTAGAAGACAATAGTTACGAATTATTTTGTGGAACTAAGGATTTTATTATGATTTTTATGGCATTAAACATTGTACTGGAGAATTATTTTGAGGATGCTCTGTATTTGGTGGATTAGAGTTCTGACATTTGTGAAGAGATTTTAGGTTGTTGGATTCTTTTATTTAATATTTTTTTTTTATGGATTATTCAGATTAAATAGACTTTTATTGCTTATGATTTTGGGGCGTTACACTTATTGCTAGGAAATTGCCCCACAACAATGCTAATCAATCTATTTTAGATGAATTCCAAAATACAACAAAAATCCATTCTTTGATGGAAAGATGTGTAAGTTGGATTTTATTGGTTGAATTCTTGATTTGGGGGAATAATTTAATTATTAGAAGATTTGCAAGGAAGAAAAAGTATGGCTTGTGTCTAATAAATTAGACAGTGATGCGGTCGAATGGTGGGATGACATACAAATTTATAGAAAGCTTCAAGGTAAGGATACAATTCATTGTTAGTATAGAATGAAAAAGGTGTTGATCGATTTATGGTTTCCTCGTGATTATTATGATATATTACATTATACATCTATTGATTATAAATCTGTAAATTCATATGAAGAGGAATATATTCAAAGTATTATAAGTCAACCACAAAATCAAGATTATCACTTCTAAGTTCATGTTTCAAGAGAAGATAAAGGTATGGGGGTCAACAATACAACGCCAATTCTAAAGAAAATAAAAAGGTTGGAAAAGATCAAGTTTTACCATAACAAGTTGAAAATTTTTATGAAGATAATTTGCATGAAAATTATTTTAAAGTCAAAGAGGAAATGAGGATTTTCTTGAGAATTTGATAAAGATTACAATGAAGCAAAAAAAAAAAATCATGAGGCAAAAATGGTAGAGAAAATTGTCAAAGATCTCAATGAAATCAAATCACATAATTGCAAAGCTTAAGATTATACTATTTTAGTGGAAGACAACACATCAAATTTTATAGATTTATTAGGGTTGAAAGATTTGGTTAGATGGTCAACTCTTATTTGGTAAATCTTGTTATTTTCATGAAGACCAAGGAAAGAGAAGTTCAAGTTGCTGAATTGATGAATTGCAAATTTGGAAAAAAGACAAAATGCTTGAAGTATTCATAATATTTTTTCATTGGGTATGAAAGGTTTCAAATCTCGAATATTAACTCAAGACAAGTTTTTTTCGAGTGGAGGAGTATGATGTAAAATAGAATCTGCAGTTTAATTTTTGTTATTTATTGATTTTGGCATTTTTATATAATTTTCGGAACTTTAGGTTTAGGGTTATTATTTCCTTGATTTTAGGTGCTTATAATGATTTTCTATTTAAATTAGAGTCCTATTATGGTAGGGTATCAAGTAGGATGTATTTTAGAATATTTTTACTTGCTAATCAAGTTTTATGGAGCCTTTAAATTGACTCTAAAGTATGTAAACAAAAATTGAAGTTCAATATTCGATTTAATAAAATTTTAGAGTTTTATCTTTTTATTTTATTCCTGTAACTCTCCTAGTGGATTTAAGGTTATTTTTCCTTGAAGCAAACGTGATTTGCTTCTTGTGACTCCCCATTTGCATCAATTTATAAATTCATTAGATCAAACTATCCACCTTTATCCAAACCAAATCAAACACCCAGATCTCTCATTAATCTTTAGATCAAACTAACCATTCTATCATAATCAAGCATCTAACCCGAATAAAGCTCTCAAAAGTTTGAAGCGTCGATGTAATTGGGTCAAAAGCTTCTTGTGGGTTTGGATATAGGAGAATGAGGATGAGGACATCGACAGCAGCGGTGACAATGAGTTTGGGGGGGGGGGGGGGGGGGGGGTTCTCATATATGGAAAAATAAGGGTTTTTTTTAACGTGATAAATTTTTTTATTAAGGGTAATACCATCGGGTTCTCATATATGGAAAAATAAGGGTTTTTTTTAACTTGATAAATTTTTTTATTAAGGGTATACATGGTATTACCCCCCCCCCCCCCCTCTCTTTAATAAGAGATAATGAGAGTGGGAGAAGTAGGGTTCAAACCACAGATATAGGAAACTACAAACAAGGTGGCTACTACTATTGAATTATCACTTGAACCCAAGATGAGACGAATGATTGATGATTCTAGAATTGGATTAAAATATTTTAGAAGCTAGAAAGTGCAACTTAAATGGAAAGCAAGATAAGAAAGCTGCCCACAGTCTAATAAGACATCCTGCATGTAGATGATGCGTAATTTTGGATCAAGGATGCACCAAACTTCTTGATTAGCATAGTTACAATCTAGTAGCAGTTGAATGAATAAAAATCTTCCAATCTTTTCATTTAAAAAAAAAAAAAAAAAATCTCTGATTATAAAGAAAAAGTGGTATTACATGGATTCACTTTAAGATTTCATCCCAAATGCCTGTGCATCTATAAGAAGGGCAACAAATTTTTTCTTGATCATTCTAAGCAGTGTCAAATAATTATCAACTGTAGCAATTAGCACTTGATAAAAATTGATCTTGGAATTTCATATTTTGTAAAGGTGATCAGTAAATTCATCACTTTTTTTCCCTGAACAACTCACAATCTGATGGATAAGTAAACAGTGATTACAAGTTTACATGAGTACTAAACAGAAGCCACATATCCGTATCCCATTGTAAGACGTTTACGCAAGAAGTCATTATTAAATCTTAGCTTAAAATTTACTTTTGCACTAGGACCAAACAAAAAAAAAATTTACTTTTGCACTGTGATTTCTCGCCATATTCATAAACCCATAATTGTTAAATCATAAAAACCCTACTTATAGACCCATTAGCAACGAAATGATGTACTTCTTACAAGTTCAATGTCGAGCGGAAAGACATATTCAGAAGATTGAAAACCTTCCAGTGGCAGTGCCAAAAAGAGCATGGTTACTATTCTTATTATTGTTAGATATATTATGGCGCAAGTGACTCATGGGCCCATATATTTGTAAAACAAGCAATTTAATATTGAATTAGTCTAAAGTTGGTCAATATTCTCTAGTATATAAATATTGGTAATTGTAAATTGAAAAGCTAGAATATGTAGTCATTAAGGACTTTACCATCGTAGACATAGGCCATCAGATCAAACCACATAAGCTTTTGTGTGTGCTATCTCTTTCATGTTTTTGCCTATCGTCCGATCATCACACACAATCATACAACAACTTTGATGAATATATTGCATGATCTTCAGTGTATTACAATGAGTACAAAAACGATGGTTGGTATATCCATCCAATTTATTATCACTAGTAGTTACTCAATGTTTGTTTATGAGTATTATTTCGACAACTTTAAAGTGTCAATTAAGAAAAGAGTAGCTGCTTTTTTTATCATGGTCTGCTACCCAAATATGGTTTGCCACTAACAGTGCAAGGGACAATCCCACCTTTTAGAAGTTTAGATTTAAAAAAAAAAATAAAAAATTATTCTGTCATTATTAATTTATTATGACAAAAGTGCCCCTTCCCCTTTTTTTTTTCTTTTTTTTTTTTTCCTTTGGTACACGAAGTGGCCCTTGCCTATAGTGCTATACGGCATGCCACCAAAGGTGACATTTCAAACCAAATAATGCAAACTTTAGATGATCTGGAATTTGTTTAAAAGTTCAAGGTAGATCCTCTTTTCCCATGCTCTCTCTAAATGCCCAAAATATATATTAGGTGCCAACCCTACAGTTCCCAACCAACTGCCCTCCAAGTTCATTGATGTATATAAAAAACATGGTTGTACTTTGGCACATGTAAGCACATGCAATAGCTTAAAGGCAGAAGGGAGCTAATATATATATGATCTATATTTCTCCATCAACTTTATGCTACAATGGCATAAAATCTATCGATAAAGGATGCAAGTAATTAAAGGGAAATTGACCCTCCTTAACATTCTTTCTTCTTCTTCTTCTTCTCCTCTCTCTCTCTCTCTCTCTCTCTCTCTCTCACAGATACATTATAATTTAAAATCTATGATGTCTTTTGATTTTATTCAATAATAATTGTTTTTTATCATTAGGTTAATACATTAATGGTTTCTTCTTTAAGTATGCAAGATTCAGGTCTAAATCATTTATTCCAAAATAGGATATTTTATCAGTTGAGATATATAACTGAAAGTTTGGAATCCACTCAATATCTTACATTTCCTTATGGTGAATATATTGACATAGATTATAAATTTAATGGTAAAAAGAAAATTGACTGCTGATAAGGATAAAATAAATGGACAAGGTGACGGGGCACGTTTTGCCGTCAGCATTTCTATAAGAGCTGACGGTGATATGGCGAAAAGGAATTCCACGTATAAAGTACCATAAAGCTGGACGTCCTGAAGCTGACGGTGCTTAATCTGACGGAACAACGTAGACTGACGGCGTCAGTCATTAAATACTTGATCACCACGTTTGCATGTATAAGTAAATAACTTGCTCCCCACGCTTCATGAAACCTAAGAACTCCTATATGGAAAGAATCCCGCAAAATACGCCCAAGGAGACTCCTATAAGGAAAAGACTTCTACACCAAGGAAGAGATGTCAACCTTTCTACTACTATAAAAACCCCAATACCCTCACAAACCAAGGTATGCATAATTTACCCTCTCTAGCACTCTAGAGCAGTGAGAACGTTTCTGATTTAACCTTCGGAGGGTATTTGGCCGGTACCACACCGGTACTCTCTGCTAGGTTCTTTCTTGTTGTTGTGCAGGTGCCGTTTGTAGCACGCGAGAACCGTGTGACTTACTGGTGGTATTTTCGGCATCATCAACTGCAAAATATGAGGTTTTTTATTATTAAAAAAAAAAAAAAAAAAACTCTTCTAGGCACCAATTTGATGGCTAATTTGGGTTTAAATTTGGTTTCCTAATACCACAACTAACACTGATAAAATTTAGGGTAAAAAATTTTGATAAATGAATTCCTAAAATGTTTGGATCAATTTCAAACCCCTTGCACCATCGAGTTAGTGTTATTGACCATGAGGTTTTAGTATTTAAAATGGCAAAATTGACACATCCGTCTCACTTTTGTCAATAATAATATAATCAATAAAAATTATTTAATAATATGATCAATAAAATTAAAATTTTGAATTAAAAACCTACTTCTGTTTTTTTTTTTTTTTAATTTATTTTATTTATAGAAACATAACACTTTTTACTAACCAAGAAGAGAAACAGATCAAGAACCAGTTGAGAAAAAAAAATTTTAAAAAAAAAAAAAGAAGAAAAAAAAACTATAAAATGTCATGACCAACGGTCTCAAAAATAAAAGGAGGAGTTTTTTCTAACCATATCATTTCGGATTTAATAAATTGGGCAGGATGTGGTAGTTTATGGGTGTGGGTGCAAGCGCCTGCAACTGTCCCTTTTGGAGAGTACGCC
Organism: Quercus tomentella; assembly: GCA_028535165.1. NCBI lineage: Eukaryota > Viridiplantae > Streptophyta > Magnoliopsida > Fagales > Fagaceae > Quercus > Quercus tomentella. Next base: position 23,056,635 of record JAPQVY010000001.1, on the reverse strand, counting down.
TTGGCTTAGGGTGGACCATGATGGAGAGTGTAAATGGAGTCACCACTTAGTTTAGGTTAAAGGCGGTTTGATGCATTTGGGGGCCTAAAGCGAAACTAACATTGAGGCCTTCTATATATATATATATATATATATATATATGACTTTAAAAAATTAAATATTACTTAAACTCTACTATCTTGTTTTATATGCAAAATTATTACTAATTAACATGAACCACGTAAAGTCTATAGACACAAAAAATTTGACAAAACTTTTCATACTTATTGATGTGGTAGATTAATAATGGTAAGTAAAAGAATGATGTTAGTGGTGGACTTAAGTGAGAACTAGTAAAAGTTTTCCAACTCAACTATTATGAAAAATGTTGTGAACTTTTTTTTTATTGTGTATTTGCCCTCTTTTTCATTTTTTGAGAAGTGCTACATTCACAATATTTTTCACAACAAATTCTAGGGGTTAAATTGTTACTGATTCTAATATGAACCTACTACTAGAATTATTTTTTTCCATCAATAACGGCCTGTAACAATTTGTTACTTAGAATTTTTTGTAAAAATGTTGTGGACGTAGCATTTTTCTCTTTTTTTTTTTTTTTCTTGTCTTTCATTTGTTTAAAAAAAAATTATTTTATTTGTTAGCTAATATTTGGGCTTAATTAATTAAAAAATAACCCTATTGGTTAAAATTTGGGGGTCTTTTTTCTATTTAGGACCTTAAGCAACCACATCAACTGCATCTACTGTAGGGCCAACACTGGTTTAGGTCCTCAGAACCATAAATATAACACCCTTGTGGAAGGATTGATCTTTACTAAAGTATGTATCTGGAGTTTAGGTATGGGAATGGGAAGGTGTTAAGCACCCAACCCCACCTAACCCATGAGTTAGCCTCCACTTGTTGTGTTCTAAGTCTTAATCTCATTAAAGGCAAATTTAACACGTTATTCTAACTCATACACACACTAACAAGCATCTAAAAGAAAACAATACGACATAATCATCCCCAAGCCTAACATTTATCTATCATGGCATTTAAACATACATCACCAAAGGCAGAAAAATTTCAAGGTATATCTGAACAAAAAGATCTAAACATACAAACATCAAAACTCATGGTATTCAACCAAGCATTTTAGGTAACTTATATTCAAACACTCGAATGCATGTTCATACGTTCTATGCATGACTTACATCGCTTACCTCACTGTAACACAGCACCTATGCATCAATGTATGTTCAGATTCATATGCATGTCCATGGTATTCAAACAGTCTAAAACCCTAATAAGCATTAAAAGGATAAAACAAAATAAAACAAAACAGAAAGACAAATACTTAAAGATATGAAAACTAGGTTAAATAGAGGCTAAACATATAGAAGAAAACAAAGAAAAACCAAATAGAAGTGAATCAAGGTTTTTGGGCATGAGTATGTGTACACATACATAGGGTATGCGTGCGCATCCCAACTGCATGCATATGCATGCATAGAGCATGCGCACGCATACACGCCCAAAACCCTAACCCAGAAAACAAACAAACAACGAAGAAAGCAGGGAAATCTAACAACCTAGTATGCTTCTAACATAAACACGAAGTAAACCTATACTAAACAAGCATGTTATAAACACATAAACATATATACAAACAACAAAAGCAAAGAAAAAAGTGAAAAGCCAAAGTTAGAACCTTTACCTCAACACTAGAACTCTTTAAAGCTTGATTTTGACCATTTCCCTTAGTCAATCTATTCACAACCAAATCAAAATAAGTTAGAAAACTTTAGAACTAAAAGACCAAGACCAGAGAATGTCTCAATTAAATAAAACTTGACTTCAGAATGTTTTGTGAAAAACTCCCTCTTTGATTCAGTATTTTCTAGTGAATCTTGGCCTTTTTTTGTCTATTTTCTACTTGTTTGAAAAAGTATCTTTTATGGCTTTTTATAGTGGTAAAATAGGGGTGTGGGGTGGCTTTCAGACGATGTGGGATTCGTTCCAAACCAGAATTAAGTGCAAAAAACTTTCCTTACATAGTTTCTGGAACCCTAGCTACGTACGCATGCTCATGCATGCGTGCGCATGCCATAATCTTTCCAGACAATGTATGATTCATTCCAAACCAGAATTAAGTGCAAAAAGCTTTCTTTACATAATTTCTGAAACCCTAGTTGAGTACACATGCCCATGCATGCATGCCCATGCATGCATGCCCATGCATGCATGCCCATGCATGCATGCGCATGCAATAAGCATGCGTATGCATGGCTTAAGTGTACATATACATACACGTGTATGTGTGCGCACAGGTAGGGTTTTCTGTAGTCTTTTTTTTTTTTTTTTTTTTCCAAAAAATAGTATATTTCTTCCAAAAATAAGTTTATATTTTCCATAAATATTTCCTCAAGTTCATTTTCATCAGATAAGGCCTTAAAACCCTCGATCTTAGAGTACTTCCATCATTGGGGAACGGGGGTCCGAGTCATAAGGGATATAAAATAAGGTGTCTACAATAGGCAGCATGGTTTGCTTCTCGCCCTATGTGCGTAAAAGACTATGGCCCTAAGGAAAGTTGCTTCTACTTTTGTATCTTCAATCACTAAATCACTTTCCACTATCACATTGTGAAAACAAGTTTCTGCTGCAAAGCACACTCCTTTTCTCACTACCAAAGCTTCAATGGTGTCCACATCACAGACTTTGGAAGGTATTTCTAAGAGAGCAGCCATTACATCCCCATTCCAATCTCTAATTACTGATCCAATGCCACCTCGTTGAGGCTCTTTAAAGAGAGTGTCATCCACATTGAGCTTGTACTAGCCTTGGGGAGGAGCCTTCCATTTCCATTCTTTTTTTTTTTTTTTTGATATCCTTTTGGGGATTTGTTTTTAACCAATTGGAAATCTACCGATTGGTCAAAAAAAAATTTATTTCTTTGTTATCTTCATAGCATTTTATTTCTCTCTTACTGTAATACTATTGACCACAATCAGCCTTCACCAAAGACCCATAAACCAACCTACACAATCCATCAAATTCCAAACAATGTTAATACTGAACTGGCCATATCAAAGGCAACATAGCAATCACATCAACCTATACAACTCATTAGTGCTTCAATTAGGCAAACCATAAAACTCGACCCCATTTTGGTTACTTCTATACAATTCCAGGTCTTGTTCAACAACTTTGTGATGTTCGTACCATGAAGATTCATTGATGGAGATCGATCATCGTCCTTGGAAATTTTTGCTCAATCTTTTCTCATACAATTGTGATGCTTAACTCTCTCTCTCTCTCTCTCATACACACACACACACACATAACAATAGCTCACTATCTTGATAAAATTGTATATTTATCAAAACCTAGATCAATGAGAGAGAGAAGTTCTCTATTTGGTTGGTGTTTGGTGCTTATTGATGGTCATTTTCACAAAAGAATTCTACATGTCCAGTGCAAGATAAACCCACCTATTTTTTGTCCGATTTAATGTATTTTGTAACATTTTAGCTTCCAATTAACATTAATTACATCAATTACTCGTTGAATAATTAATGTTTGAAAATCTAATTAATCAGGTGTGTGCAACCTTACCATAGGTTGTAGTCCTAGCCAATTAAATTATGACGCGTCATTAATTTCAAATTGATTATAATTATATCCAATCGGAATTAATTTTTCATAATCACATATAGTCATAGTTAATTTATGAGAGAGCATTTTGGCCATTAAAAACTTGATTTGGTGATAACTTTCAATCGGATGGTCTGTTAAGGCTTGTGACTAGTCGTTTCAATTATTACAACATTAAGATCACTTTGATGATATGACATTAACGATCTAAGTCATCTAATGGCCCGAATTAAGATTCTATCTCCGAGTGTGAAATTACTCTTTTTCATAATCACATATAGTCGGGCTTAATTTGTGAGAGAGCATCTTGGCCATTAAAACTTGATTTGACAATAACTTTCAATTGGATAGTCTGATCAAGGCTCGTGATCAGTCGTTTTGATTGTTGCGACATCAAGATCACTTTAATGATATGACATTAACGATCCAATAGCCCGAATTAAGATGTTATCTCTGAGTGTGAAATTACTCTTTTACCCTCTATGTGAGGTTAAATATGACTTGCAAAATGGGGTGTCAATACTCAAGTCTCTTTCACTTTTATTTCTCTCCTCTTAGTCCTCAGGATTCTCTCATCTTAATAGTCTCTCCTCTTAACCCTCAGCTCCCTCTCTCCTCTCAGATCTCTCTCATCTTAACTCTCTCAAAGACCTATATATATATATAAAGGCTTGTATTTGTTAGATCTCTTTCATCCGGTTTCAGACCTTCTGCCACCATTAGGTTTGGGTCTTGAAAACTAATGGGTTGTTTGTGCTGTTGACTCAAGGTTTAGGTTATGGGTTGATTTTTTGTTGATGGTTTGGCTTATGGGTTGATTTTCTGTTCATGGTTTGCTTTTGGGATGGGTTTTCCGATGAGTTTGGGTTTATTTTGAATTAGGTTTGTGATGAATTTTTTTTATGGGTTTAGCCCATTTAGGTTAATTTTAAGTTGATTTTTCATTGATTTTGAATCAGTTTTGTGTTTAGATTATCAATTGTTATTATGGGTTGTGGACTTGTGGTGGTGGTGGTTGGGTGGTGCTAGGTTGTGGTGGTAGATAGACGTTTATTTTGGCTTCTTCTACTTCTGGATGTTGAAGAGAGAGAGAGAGAGAGAGAGAGAGAGAGAGAGTTTGATAAGAATGAGAGGTGAGAGAAAAAAATATTTTTTTAAAAATAAAATACAAAATTATAGTAATTGTGTATATTTAAATGGTTATTGTAACAAAAATCTAAATATACAATGTTAAAGCATTTGCAATGGTAGAGGCAAAATGCTAAAATGTTATTTTTAGCACCATAATATACAAAAAATGTGCTACATTGGTGGTGGTATAGGCAAAAATTTTAACTACTCAACTATAGTGCACATCCATCTAAAGTTATGCACTGTAGCTCAAATGTTAAAACCAAATAATATACTTTATTCTCCCTCCCATTAAAATAATATTTATTTCTTTTCTTTTCTCTTTCTTCTTTTTCCTATTCCCGATTCACTCATTCTCTTCATATTCTCACCCAAGCTCTCTCTTTGATTAGCCATATTCGTTCCTTCTTGCCGACCCAAGCCCCATTGCCACTGTCTTCGATCAGCCATCTTCGTTCCTTCTTACCGACCTAAGCCATCTTCGTTCCTTCTCACCGACACAAGTACAGGGCACTGCTAGATGCACCACGAGACCAATCAAAGAAGGAGCGAGGTAGAGGTGTGTGCACTGTGTAGTGTAGTTTGGTTGGGCGTGGGTTTGTGTGGTGGTGTGGGTTTGTGTGGTTAGGTTGTATTGATTGTGTGGTATGGGTTTTGGCGATGGTTTCCATGGCTATGGTGGTGGTTGTGGTTGTTGTTTATTGTAGTGGATATATTATTTTATTATGTTGTTTATATTATTTTTATGTATTGAATGCTAAAATAAAACTATTGATATTGGGTGTTTTGTAAAGTGAAGTGGTAAAATAGATAAAGTAGTTTTTTATGGTGCCAAAAGCTAAAATTTTTGGCCCCACCAATGCTGATGCTCTTATAGATGGATTGATATGGGTAGTTTTTGAGAAAAAAAATGTGTAAATTTGACACTTTTATATTATACACTTACTGATGTGAGTGCTCTTATACTCCTGTGACTAAACTAATTTCCTGAAAATGTACTATTGTGACTTGGTTGGGCATTATCGTAAACACCTACTGTGTTAACTATAAACTAGCTGTGAAAAATCTAGATTCGAAACCCCAAGGGCTTGTTGGTAAGAACATTTTTGTTTTTGTTTTCAAAACAATGTGAAAACAATTTTTAAAAAATTGGATTGGAAAACTGGTTTTAGGGAACTCATAATGCAAAAATGTATATTTGGCACCATTTTTCTAAAACAGTTTTTTAAGAATAGAAAACAAAAAATTTGGTGTTTGGTAAGAGGATGAGTTTTTAAGAAAAAATTTAAAACTTTCAAAATATTTACCAAGGGGTTTTTCAAAATAAATGTTTATAAAAACTATACTTTGGAAAATTTATTGTAAAAATTGTATTCTAGAAACACATATTAAACACAAGATTTAAAAGTGAGGCCCACCATTTTCACGTTTTAAAAACAAAAATCAAGAGGTTTAGGGCCTGTTCGATTTGTGTTGAGATTGTATTCATTTTCTATTTTCATTTTCACAAGTCATTTTATATATTCAAATCTTGTACTCATTTTTTGTTTCTATCTATTTTTTTGTTTGGTATCATTTTCTGCTTTGTCTTTCCCTTCACTTTTTTTTTATGACAACCACCAACAAATGAGTACAAGTCAATGATAATGGTATCCATAGATTTGATTTTTTTTTTTTTATATGAAAATGTCATTGTAAAACACTAAAAAGTTGTATTCAGTTTTTGTATTCAAATCTTTTTTCTTTTTTTTTTTTATACTAAAAATGAAAATTGAATACAAATACAAAGTCAAACAAGATTTTTAGTGGTGAGTCCTACAAAAAACTGAAAATGAATACAAAATACACCCCTTTTTTGCTCAAACCAAACAGGCCCTTAAAATTCCAATACCCAAATCGCCCAACCAACAAGAAAACCTACAAGTCCAATACCCAAATTGCCATGAACCACCAATTTCTACCCAAGCCATGTATAATCGCAAGCTTATAACTCTAAGAAAACCACTATATCATACCCAAAACTCACCATAGCCATAGACCATGTCAGTTGCCTCGATGTTGTGATAAAATTTGTGAGATCTTCCCTAAGCAACGTTGTGATCATTGTTGTCAAGTCCAGAACATATCATTGTTCCCAACCATGTCTCCTCATTCCCTTTGTTAATGTGTGTCTGTGACTCAATCTTAGCATGAACCTTGAAAGGAGAAAAGGAGGGATTTTTTTATTCTCATACATATGGTGAGTGTGTGTGTTTTTTTTGTTTAATTATGGATAGAGGTAAGTAAAGAGATCATTTTTAAACTATGGTTAGATAAAGTGCAACGAACCACAAAAGAATAATGTGTAATTATCCCAAATTTTAAAAAAAGAATTTAATTATGACTAAAAAACGAAGAAGTTGTTTGTTTGCCTTCACTTTAAAAATTCTATCCTCACACCATGTTGAACTCTGATCAAATAAAAAAAAAAAATTTCTATCCTCACACCATTTAAAAAGTATTGGTGCACGAACTCCTATTAAATTATATACTTAAAAAAAAAAAAAAAAAGTGTTCTTGATGGTCCCTTTAACATACGACTGTGAAGCAATACGGCAATCATTTTTATTTCTTTTTCCTCTCTAATGTCATAAGAATTCTAATGCTTAAGACTCCAGACCCCATCTTTTTTTTCTTTATGGGAATCCAGACCCCATCTTTGTTGGGCAAAGAAGCGTTCCGTTACATACTATAAAGCTTCTTTTGTCTTTAAAGTTTTTCTTTAATGTCGTACATTAGTTTAGTCATGATAATTCACAAATTTTAGTTTACTCATTATAATTAACACTCTGTTTGTTTCAATGTAAAATACTTTAAGGAAAATATTTTCCAATTTTATAGTGTTTGTTTTGCAGTAAAATATTTGGTCAAAAGTAAAATATTTTTAGTCAACTAAATCAACCTAAGCAAATTTATGTAAAATATTTTACACTTAAAATTTTGGGAAAACATTTTACATTTACTCAATCCTTCACACCCCGATACTTATCACTCCTACACTTTCGCGCTAAGAAATATTGCTCCAAAAAAAAAGAGATAGTGTTAATTAAAATTACAGTAGTAGTTATTTAAATTATTTTTCGTATATATTTCATTTATGCTTTCATTTTATTTTAGGGCAAATTACAACTTACCCACCTATGGTTTGGCTAAAATTTAAGTTGCCTATCTGCGGTTTAAAATTTGATACTTTACCCACCTGAGATTTGACTAAAATTTAAGTTGCCTACCCGTGGTTTGAAATCTCACGATGCAAATATTCTGTTGGATTCTTTTTGATCTTATTTGATCTTGTATGTTTATGTTTTTTGTGTTTTGGAGGAAAGAAATATAAAAGTAAAGCAAAATCACATATTTAGCCATGTTTTTAACAGATGTGGGTTAAAGAAATCTAACCGAACTAATCTCAAGAAGTTAAAGTGTAAAATTTCAAACCACAGGTAGAGAATTTAAATTTTGGCCAAACCACGGGTGGGTAAATTGTAATTTGCTCTTCATTTTATCATTTAATTTTAATCGATACATCACACAACACATCATTGAGCTTAAGCCCATGACTTTACTGTCTTATTGAGGGAAAGTAAAGTGTCATTTCCTTCATGTAATAACGGATATTATTCGGGTCATTTTGGGTTAAACGGGTGGATTAAATTAAATGGGTTATTTTATTTTTATTTTTAAATAAGAAATTAAATGGGTTAGATGGGTAATGAGTATTTAATTTATATATTAGCCTCATCATACGTGCTCTGCATGTGCGATGAGGCTTTTTTTTTTTTTTTTTTTTTTTTTTTTTTTTTTTTAAGTTTAGTGTAATTTTTCAATTTGAATTTATCTACTGTTAGTGAGATTACAGGGGAAGAGATTTTTAAAAAACTAAAATTTAGGATTTGAAATTGAGTAAATTGCTGGGTTTAGTGTGTGCTAGTTTTTAGGAAAAAAAAATGTATTAAACGTGCATGAGATATATTTAAATAGAAAGTGTGTGAATTTTTAGGAAAAAAGTTTCTTTGGTAGTTTTTGTTTTTTGAATTTTGTTGAATTACAATTTTAACCATATTTTTTATTTTTAAGAATAAAGATTATCTAATTAAATTAGGGGTATTTTTGACATTTTTTGAAATCATAACTAACTCTCTGAATCCTCTTAATATATAGACATAAATGGGTCATAAATGAATAACTGTGTAATTATGTACAACTCACCTATTTGCCACCCCTACATTAGGAGAAATTATAAGGTCCTTATGGTGGACAAGTGATGTGGTCCACAACTCCACTAAAAGACTCCCACTTGTTTAAAATTGCCGAGTTAGAAATTTTTTTAAAACAAAAACTAATTACTGACTCAGCAATTTTAAATAAGTGAGAATCTTTTAGTGGAATGGTGGACAAGTAACATGGTCCACCAGAGGATTGTATAATTTCTCCTACATTAGAGCTTATTAATAAAAAATTTATTTATTTTTAGTATGATGGGATAGTTGTCTCAAAAATTATAGTTGGTTAAGTTAAATATGATTTTTTTTCTTTAAAAAAATCAAATATGATTTTGATTTATAGTTAATTATATGATATATTTTGATTTGTCATTTTTTTGGGAGAAATATAATAATTTGTCCTTAAACTATGAATTTAAAATTATACCCTTTTTTGGGATATAAAGGCTGGAAGTTTTGAAAATATCTTAATCTTAACCTATTATTCGAATGACAATAGTTAATGTAACAAATATTTGTGTACGAATGTTCTAATAAATAAATAAAAACAGAAGATTTTTTTTTTTTTTGAGAGAGAATTTCCACCTATGATGTCCGCCCTTAATTATAACTCTTTTTCATCAGACCAAAGCACCAATCGATTTTTGTTGTAAGTGGAGACTGAATCGTAGATCTTTTATTCAACCATAAAAAATTTTACCAGTTAAGCTAACTTATATTACTTTCACAATCACAACAAACAAAAAAGAGATAAATTTTATATTATATAAAATAATAAAATAAAATGAATCATTATAGTTCTTGGCGTATATTCAACATGTTTCCCATTAAAAAAAAAAAAATTGTTGCATAATATTTCATTTATTTTAATTTTTAATTTGTTACAATAGTGGGAAACTTTTTTTTTTAATAACTAGTGGGGGAGAGTTGAACATTAAGATGTCATTTGGTATGGGGTAATATTTTAAGATTCTTGAGAATGTTTAGTTGCAAATTGTACAGGAGAATTAGATGTTTGAAATGAAGTGTTTCTAAATTCCCACTCAATCCAATTTTGTAGGGATGTGGATTTCCTTCAAAACAGGTGGGTACCCACATTTCCCGGCCTATAGAAAGTTTATATATATATATATATATATATATATATATATATATATATATATATATTGATAATTTTACCTATTCCTTCATACCCTTAACTAATAGGGAAAAACATATTTATCTATTTTTTAAAATAATGATTAAGAATTAAAAAGAAAATTTTTTTTTTTATTAACAAAGCATGATGTTGTGATTGCCATGAAAACAATAATTTAAAAAATCATTTTTGTATTATTTGTGTCATTGAAGAATGTTTGAATTCAATTTTAGTGAATTTGTCATGATTTATTGTTTATATTTATATTTTATTTTATTTAGTTGGAAGATGATTAAAAAAGAAATGACTTGATATTGTGTTAATAAATATAAAATATGTTAGGAAAAATAAATAATTCTTATAAAATTTTTAGGAATAAACCTAACATAAGAATGTCATATTCTTGGAAATCTTAGTAGATTCCTAATCAAACCAAACATAAAATTATTTACATTTCCCGGCATCACATTCTTACAAATCTGAATGCCAAGAGTAATGCAAATTCCTTCAAACCAAGCAATGCTACTAAATTACAAGACTCTTAGGAACATAATATGTCATATTGACATTATAAAAATGTGTATGAAAAATGTTTCTGTAATGAGAGCATTCTCATCAAGTTGATTAAATTTGGGTAAAAATAAAAATAAACTCCAACAAAAACATCATGCATTATCCTCAATACTTTAGCATAACAAACAACAAATTAACAATAACTCAATACCTTTATTGGGTTACTATTCATCAACAGGCTAAATAATTTTTAATTTTATCTCTCTCTCTAAAACCATGGTTGTGGACCTTGTGGTGGAGGATTAGTGATTGAAGTCCATAAAGCTTGTAGATTGAGGATTAGTGATTGAAGTCCATAAAGCTTGTAGATCGGAGTAATGCCACCATCACCATGCTTTTCTTCCTATGTCAAAGTCCACAAAGCTTCCACAAAGCTCTCTCTCTCTCTCTCTCTCTCTCTCTCTCTCTCTCTCTCTCTCTCTCTCTCTCTCTCTCTCTCTCTCTCTCTCTCTCTCTCTCTCTCAGAGATTGCAATCCATAAAGCTCAAGAAATCATGTAGGTTGCCACAACAAAATTATCATTGCTACCCTTTTCTTCCTTCAAAATATCAATGACACCGTGATTTGATGGTTGACTTTAATGTTTGATGTTAGATTTAATTGGGTTAATTTGGATTTGTGTTTGGGTGTTTTTAGTGTGGTTTTGTTTAGTTGTTTCTAATGGTGGTGATTTTAGCCTTCATCTGGGAAGAGGGAATGAAATGGAATGGAAATGAATGAAAAGAATAATTTTAGAATATTATTCACTTCTTTTATTTAAGAGTTTTAGGCCTCGTTTGGGAGGAGAGAATGGAAAGGAATGAAAAAAATAATTTTAGAATATTCTTCCCTTATCTTGTATGGGAGTTTATTGAAGGGAATGAAAAGCTCATTTCCTTGTTTGGGAGTTTAAGTGGGAGGGAATGAAATGGGTAGGAGGGAACACTCATTCCTCTCTATTCCCTTAAAATCTCAAATTTTCATTCCCCCCGAAATTGGGAGGAATGAGAGGGAATAAAATTAAATTTAATGATTTTTTTAATTAAAACTCCCAAAATACCCCTATATATTCAACTCTTTATTTTAAAATAGGGGTCTAATAGTAATATTGTCATAAAATGATTCCATTCCATTCCTTCCATGTTGCTCCCAAATAAGATTACTTACATTCTATTCATTTTTATTCATTTCCATTCCTTTATTTTAAAACATCCAATGAAGGTTACTTAATTCCATCTCATTTCATTCTTTTCCATTCATTTCCCTTACTTAAATACATTCAATTCCATTCCATTCCCTTATGATCATTCCATTCCACTTCCTTATGAACTCCCAAATGGAGCCTTAACGGAGGAAAAGTTTAAGTGAGAGGGAATGGAATGGGTAAGGGGGAATACTTATTCCTCTTTATTCCCTTAAAACTTCAAATTTTCATTCTTCTGAAATTGGGAGGAATGGGAGGAAATAGAATTAGATTTAATGATTTTTTTACTAAAACTCCCAAAAACTCCCTATATATTCAATCATTTATTTTAAATTAAGGGTCTAATAGTAATATTGTTATAAAATGATTCCATTTTATTCCCTCTATATTACTTCCAAATAAGATTACTAAGATTCCATTCATTTTAAAACACCCAATCAAAGTTACTTAATTCTATTCAATTATAGATAATTAAAGAGAAAGAAAATAATATTTAAATAGAAATAATTAAGTATTGAGTTAATGTAGTTGTCGGTGAATAATAAATGGGTTAAACTATCAAAAGTGACTAAATTTGGTTAAATATGCATTGAGTCTTAGGTAAATACTCTAAATAATGGTAGATGGTTTGTTTGTTTGTTTGTTTGTTTTTTTTTTTTTTTTGAAAAACTAGGGCCTGTCTAGTAGCAATGTTTAAGTATTGTTGTTCAGTTTTTAATGCTGTAAAAATACTTGTTTGAGTGTTATAAAAATACGTGTCAGAAGTGTTATTGTTGTTTAAATACTGAAAACTGTTGTTTAAAAGAAAATACCAAATAGTCCCTAAATAATGGTAGATGGTAGTTTGTATAATCATCACAAAAAATGAAGGATAAGGCCAATATCAAAACATTTTTAAATATTGAGGAATTAAATTAAATTATTATAGTTTAGAATTTTCCCTCAAAAGAAAAAAAAAGTTTAAAATTGAACTGAAAATCGAACATTGTAGGAGGTGTTTGGTTTGTGTTTTCAAACAATAATTTTCAGTTTTTAAATAACATTATTCATATTTTTACACATTTTTTCATCCACACATATTTTTATAAATATTTTTAAATAATAATTTTCAGTTTTTACCCACATACTAAATGAGCTGTAATAACCAGTAACTCAAAACGCAAAATGCAATTTTGAATTTGAAAAAGTTTGATAGTTTTAGCGGAAAACTCATGGGGTCCACCAAGCCAAGCCGATCAAGCTGCACCTCTCAAAGCTCGGCGCCTGATGTGATAACTATTTTTTTTACTGTATCTCCTAGCCAAGGACAAGGTGAGTGAGGGAGTGAGTAGTGACTGAGAGAGTGAAAGTGAGAGAGATTAAAGAGGAACAAAAATGCTGAACACGACCCGACCCGACCCGAGCGGGCCGCACGTAGTCCCCACTTACACGCCGAAGCTGACGTGGAAAAGATCCTGGGATACAAATCCAACGGCGTAAAATAAAATGAAAAACGTGAAGCCAAAACAAAAACGAAAAAACAATCGAAATGGGATGGGGGGTGAAAACTTTGAAAGCAAAAGGCTGTCAGCCAGGTCACCCTATCTTTTCTCGTGGTGCAAATGATTCCTCTTTCCTCTTCACTCCTCTCCCTCATTTAAAAAAAATTAAATATTTGGTCCAAAATATTTCATTTCCATTTCAAATTCATCCCTCTCTTACCTATATATATACACTCATTTTCTAGATCAATCCTCCTATTATTTTCATTCTCCAACCATTTTTACATCTCACCCTCTCTCTCTCTCTCTCTGCTTTCAACTCTCACACTCTCTCACACACAGAGAAAGCCTAGCCTTCGACTTCGGAGGTTGGCTTGCTCTTCTTCGATCTTCGATTTCCTCTCTCTCCGTCGTCGTTTTTGGTTATCTAAGGTGAGTTTGCTCCGATCCGAAGTGTTATTTTTGTTTTCACTCTTGTTATCTTGTTAGATTTAGTTTTGTTTATGGATTACGACCGTTCGATCTGATTTTGACCTCGATCGGTTTATGTACGATTTGATTTTTGTGTGTTGAAGTTTGGTGTTTCTTAGATTGTGTGAATAGATCGGTTTGTTTGCTGAAATTGAGTTAGATTGCTGTGGATTTGTTACTGATCTAGGGTTTTAGTGTAGTTTCTTGAAGTTTTTTGTGCTTGTTGACTTGAGATCTAAGAGTATGGAAAGCTTGCGATTCCATTTTTGGTTGAAATTGAAATATAGCCTCTTGTATGGATCGACTATTTCTCCGATCGATGCATTTTGGTAGTGTTGCTTTGTTTGACTGTCTGATCTGGTTTTTACCGGTCTAGATCTCTCTACGTTTTGATCATCAAGATTGACTTTAATCTGACTCTTCATTCAATAGTTAAGTTTTATTTTGTTTCAACTGCAATTTCGCATAGTGATGGAAAAACAAACAATAATTTTGATGATTTTTGAAACAAGGAAGCAACATATGAGCATCGTTTTCACCGTTTTTGCCAATATTTTTCAACTAAGAGGTTTAGATCTATTGGATTTTAGTTGTGTATATATTCAACTAGAAGTCTAGGAAGTTTCTAGTAAGAAAGATAAGTAAGAATGCTAAGTAAGTGGCTTCCTTTTGTTTTTCACTGAGTGATTTGTAATCTCTTGTTTGCTTAAAATGTATAGCACTGTAGATGTTATTTCTGATATTGTATAAGATGTTTTGTATCTGAATGGAAATGAATATTTTTGGATGCAATGGCAGATATTTTTGTGTGTGGCTATGTTTAGTGTGCTGGTAGTTTGAGTATCTATGGATTGTCATTATTATGTTGTACTTTATGATAATTGTAACTGTGTACATTACATGTAGGTTTGTAAAAAATGGCCGATGCTGAGGATATCCAGCCCCTCGTTTGCGACAATGGAACTGGAATGGTGAAGGTTAGTCAATCCATTTCGTACTTCTTGCATGGGCCAAGATTTGTAATTATTTTTTTAAGTATTTGGGAAATCTTCTAATGCATGCTTGGTTTACAGGCTGGATTTGCTGGTGATGATGCTCCCAGGGCAGTGTTCCCCAGTATTGTGGGCCGACCCCGACACACTGGTGTCATGGTTGGTATGGGGCAGAAGGATGCCTATGTGGGTGATGAAGCCCAATCCAAGAGGGGTATTCTTACTTTGAAATATCCTATTGAGCACGGTATTGTCAGTAATTGGGATGATATGGAAAAGATCTGGCATCACACATTCTACAATGAGCTTCGTGTTGCTCCTGAAGAGCACCCAGTGCTTCTCACTGAGGCTCCTCTTAACCCCAAGGCCAACAGGGAAAAGATGACTCAAATCATGTTTGAGACCTTCAATGTGCCTGCAATGTATGTTGCTATCCAGGCCGTTCTCTCTCTGTATGCCAGTGGTCGTACAACTGGTTAGTATCAATCACTATTTCAACCTGAATTTCATACACTTTTCATCATATTAGACCAGCCCTAAATTGGCTTCTCATTGTAACAGGTATTGTGCTGGACTCTGGTGATGGTGTGAGTCACACTGTGCCTATCTACGAAGGGTATGCCCTCCCACATGCCATCCTCCGTCTGGACCTTGCTGGTCGTGATCTCACTGATGCTTTGATGAAGATTCTCACCGAGAGAGGGTACATGTTCACCACCACTGCTGAGCGGGAAATTGTCCGTGACATGAAGGAGAAGCTTGCATATGTTGCCCTTGACTATGAGCAGGAACTTGAGACTGCCAAGAGCAGCTCCTCCGTAGAGAAGAACTACGAGCTGCCTGATGGGCAAGTCATCACAATTGGAGCTGAGAGATTCCGTTGCCCAGAAGTCCTCTTCCAGCCATCTCTCATTGGAATGGAAGCTGCCGGAATTCACGAGACCACCTACAACTCTATCATGAAGTGTGATGTGGATATCAGAAAGGATCTTTATGGAAACATTGTTCTTAGTGGTGGTTCAACCATGTTCCCTGGTATTGCTGACCGGATGAGCAAGGAGATCACTGCACTTGCCCCAAGCAGCATGAAGATTAAGGTTGTGGCACCACCAGAAAGGAAGTACAGTGTCTGGATCGGAGGATCAATCCTTGCATCCCTCAGCACCTTCCAGCAGGTGAATTGCCTTTCACCATTGTTAGTTTCATTTTTGCATATTGTTTTGTTCAAGACTGACATGCCTTGTTCTGTGTTGAATTAGATGTGGATTTCCAAGGGTGAGTACGACGAGAGTGGTCCATCCATTGTTCACAGGAAGTGCTTCTAAATTCTACAGCAGTGCTTTGATGGTGAGTTTTATTTCCATTTAGTTGGCTTTTCGTGTCATGTGTCATGTGAACTCGATTTGGTTGACGTGGAGAAGTGTTGGGGTAGTATCACTGAAGGAGGGTACGATATTTTGATCTTGATGTATCGAATCAAAGCTTTTCATCTGCGCGTGAGAGGCTTTTAATTGTCCTCTGGATGTGGTTCGCACAAAATTGGTCCTCAAAGTCCTTGCTCACCTTGCATTATCTGTGGTTCAACCATGTCCTTTAGTAGGATGTTTGTAGCAGGAGAGTGATTGTGCTGCTTTTTTCCCTTTTAATTTTTTTTTTCCTCTTTCCATATTTGACGGTTTTTTTTCCCTGGGAACATTAATGTTAATAGCTATTGTATGAGAAAATTTTTATGCTAGTGTCAGTTTGCGGTCATAAACTTTCTATGAAAATTATATTTAATTACTGGCTTGAAAGCTTGTGAAGTATCTTTCGCACTCTGCGCATTTGGCATGTTTGTTGTATTTTTGTTCTCGGTAAGTGTAATTTCTATCTTGGCATGCTTGTCCGCTTCAAAATAGTTGGCAATCTAACCTTATGCCGTTTTAAAATTGCCCCTCATTTAATTTGCTAATAAGTAGTATATATGTATATATATATATAAAGAATATCAATAGTTAAAAAGAATCTAAACTTTGAAATTCGCATATATATATATATATATATATATACTGGTATCTACTGTCTTGTTGGTTTTATTATTTCTGAACGGGTGCTTTAATGAAGGTTGCATTTTAAATTGCTTCCGTCGTGGTTGTTGGTACTTTTCAGTGGCAAGTCTGATAGGAAATTTTATGGCCCTGGTGGCTGGTCCTGTTCGACAAAGTCCTTCTAAATTCCGTAAATGTTGGTAGTTTCCGAAGAGATTTTAAATTCAGTTAGTAGTTGATAACATCGCAAGGGGCTGGTAAAAATGATATTTTGTTGAACAACGAATTTTACATCTGTTGAGTTAGTAGGTTTATATGAATATGAGAAATTATTGACTCTCAAATGAGCCAATCACTGACACTAATTATTCATCATTAATAACTTACAAATCAGATATGTGAAATTTATTGCCAATTTAGGTGTATTTGATATATTGGTAAAAATGCATTTTTCATTATATATTATAATGTAACAACTGAAAAAAGAGGGGGTGTGAGAGACGGTTTTATGTATTCTCTCTTTGTGGGCTGGCATCGTGCGGTGGTTTAAAGCTTTGAAATAAGCCACCTACCGCTCAGGTAAAAGGGGGATGAAAATTTGAATCATGCGACATGTTTGCCAACTGTGGCTTTTGAATGAAAGTGCTAATAATTAATATATCAGGGAAGCAAAAAAATAGGCATCAATAAAAAGATGAGTAGGTGTTGATTAAAGTTAATACAGCCTCAAGCCAAATGGCTTGAGCATGTCCAGTGAATTGGTCAAAATTGGCAGAATCCTAAGGTGATAAGAATTAAGAAAACTTTGTATTATAAATTAAACACTGACATGACCCTTAAATTCACAATAATTTGAGCTACTTAGGTCACTGGTAAAGCGAAAGGGGAGGAAAGCTAAAAAGAAGAATAAAAAAAGAAAAGGAAAAGTCAAGTGTTGCAAGTTGCGTAACTTTAAATGTATATTCTTAGGATCGAAGTAAAGAGATGGGGTCATATGTCATAACTGCCGGCTGCTGCAGTTTTACGATTGGAGGTGTCTCCTCAGTGACTTTTGGATGATCATTCATTCAAGCAACTTAATGTATTCGCAACTATCATTGTCCAATTGAAAAAATGAGCAATATGCAAATTTATACTGTCCACGATCCCGGGTAAGAAATACACTAGGGAGTAAAAGTAATTCTTTAGTGGAAAGACCCCATAGATCTGGAGATTATGTCTTGCACAAGGTTGTGACTTATAACTCTATATAAATGAAATAAGTTGGCGAGGTCTTATTAATCACCGGTTCTTCAGATTTAGATGTTCCATAAAAAATTGAATAGAAAATTTTCTAATGCATTTTCAAGGGGAAAAACAAGCCAACATGAGATATTCTTTGAGTTTTATCAAATTTCAATTATTTCGGCCGTGCGCATTACATAGGAATTAATGTATAACTCCGTGAGTATGTACTGGTATAATTAAAAATAATCAAAATTATACTGTTCAAATTATTTATATATATAAATATATATATGATTTAGAATTTAATTGGTTTTAGACTTTTCGGTTTTTTGCATCCAATATTTCATTTGCCACAAAAATTAAAAACTTATATGGACACATGGCAGAAAATTAAACTCCAATTGAAATCAAATTTATAATCTAATTGGATTTGAATTCTTCGATTTTTACATTCAATAATTCACTTGGCACAAAATTAAAAATTAAATGGGACAGGTGGGACAAAATTGAGAATTTAATTAAAATCTAATTGGATTTTCTTTAAGATTTGGTTATTAATCTATATATAGATTTGGGATAGGAGTTGCTAGCTTATTAGAATTAAAAAAAATTGGTTGTTTGGTTGTTCATATCAAAAAAAAAAAAAAAAAATTGGTTGTTTGTTTTACAAAATTATCAAGAATTACAATTCAAATGAGAATCTCAATTCCCATTAAACGGTATAATTCTAACTCCTTCCTTTTAGGTCAGAAATATCACATCTCGTTTATATATATATATATATATATATATATATATATTACTTATACATTTTTTTTTAACAGAATCAAGACCGTGAGGGCGTATTATTAACTAGGAAAATCATCAAGAACACAATGTAAAATGTTTGGTGGGACATCCTCCATCCAAACTAGTAAAGGAAAAGAAAAACGAGCTCTCTGCACTAAGGCATGAGCAACTTATCACATTTTCTTTGTTAAAACTAAGTACATAGAGTTAATATTACTATATTAAAAAATATTCATCACACAAATAAATTTTTTATTAAAGTCCAAGAGGATTTTGTTACTGGGGTTTAAGTGATAACATAGTGGTAATTGTATCATTTGTGAGGTCTTCCATGTTTTTGGTTTAAACCCTACAATTCCCCATCTCCCTATATTCATATTTTTGGTTTGAATCCTAAAATTCAACTTCTAAGTATACCAAACAACATTAATGTCAACTTTCAAGAATTTATCATTTTCGAAATTTGAAATTCCTAACATGAAATTCACCGAAATGTCAACACTCAAGAATTTACAATTATTTTTGATATATATAATAGCTTTGAATTTATGTCATCTGTTTTGGTGATAATTGTTTTTTCATTCATCAGGTTAAGACACCAAATAGTTTTGATTTAGACATGATTCAAACCCAAGTCCCTTATTTGGTAAGAAAGGACTTTGCAAGTTGAGCTAATTGGAACATATAATTAAGGGTGTCTACGGATTGGTTTAGGTCGGGTTTGTGCCCTACTCACAACTGAACTGATTAGATCAGGTGGAGAAGAACTAGATTTGCCGTTGACTGGTAAAGAGATTGGATTAGATGGATTAGATAATCATTAGGTATTAGTTGAATTTGGGTGAAACTGGAGATTCCAAAAATATTGAAAATCCGTGAGATAAGGGTGGAAAATAGTGAAAATCTAGTGAGATCACGTTGAGAAGAGGCAGAAAATGGCGAAGATTCGATAAGATCTCACTGGATTTGGTGGAAATATCACCAGATTAGATGAGATCTCTTTTTGGGTCATTGGTTGGATTGAGTTGCTCGAGTTTTGGAGGAGAGAACCCAAGACTCAACATACTGAAGTCGGATTTTGAAGGCAGAGACCCGTGCTAACAGCCCCTGGAACAAATGAGTTCGGTTTGGGTCCAATTAGATCCCTCAGGTGGGTCAGGTTAGCGGGTCTCTTGGACACCCATACGTATAACAATTAATACTTGAAATCTTCAGGAACTAAATATTACTAAAATAATACGTACTCCTATAAGATTATTTTAAACCATTAAAATTTTTATAATATATGATTTCAAATTTTAAGTATATCAACAACAATAATATCAATTTTCAATAATTTATAATTATGGAGAGTCGAAGTTCTCAACAATGGAACTTGCACTGGAGGTTAAATTGCATGAAATTCCGAAGTATGTATCTACCCTTGGGGAAAGGACTTCCGAAAATGATTTAGGTATGCAAACTCGTGGCAAAATAACACATTTATGGAGTTTGTAACGCTGGGATCTAGCCTTTGGCATTTACTTCTTCAACAGTATTTTTCCAGAATGCTTACTGACATCAATGAATGAATCCATGTTGCATTGATTTCTTATATAAACATGGGGTGTGCATCTTTCAACGTGTCCAAACTATACGCTTGAAGCTTTGAAGGGTGGGTTCGCGGCAGGGGTTGCACTTGCACACTTGCACCAGGCCAGAGATATACCAATTTTGTCTGTAGCGCTCGAATTAGTAGAACTGATATAGTGAAGTTTTGACTAGGCCAAGACTCCTTGAAATTATCCGCCCAAAAATAAAGCCTTGAAATTAAGATGTCATTTTTGGTCTTATAATTACGTGGTTTTGTTTGGTGTTTATAAAGAGAATCAAGTTCCAGTTATAACTTTCTCGAAGAAAAAAAAAGTTCAAATTATAAGATCAGGATCAATATAATTTGGGGTCTTAGAGAATAGGGACAACCTTAGAATTTCAAGTTAGGGGATTGGAGTATAAGAAAAAAAATAAAATAAAAAACTCAAAATAAGCATTTACATAGTGTTAAAAAAACTAAGTTATCTCACTCGTACATCCATGTAGGTGGCAAATGAGTTGATTGACGGACGAGTAGCTCTTAGGTGCTTCAGTTGTTCACTTGATGTACATTTCGGATGAGTAGGCCATGTTGGATGAGTGGTAGGTGTCGGACGAGTGGATGTCTGATGAGTGCTGTTGAAATATTCCCCATCAATATTAATATAGGTGGGTCGTGTTAAATTACCGCTTGTTTCAGAAGTTTAAACTAATGGAAAATAGTAAATTTAATTATTTAATCACATATTTCTAATACTCCCCCTCACATGTGGGCCGAAACTACCTTTAATAGATGAGGTCCAACACGTGAGAATTTAAATGAGAGGTAGAGTGGAGGAGATAAGGATTAAACTTAAGATTTCTTGCTTTGATACTGTGTTAAATTACTGATTGTCTCCAAAAGCTTAAACTAATGAGATATGATAAATTTAATCATTTAACTATATTCTTCAAACAAGTCGGGTTGAGTTAGATGAATTTGTGAATTTCTTAACTTGACTTGAACTTGACCAACCTGTGGCCAAAAAAAACAAAAGGCAACCCACCCCAACCTGCCGGGTTGGGGTGGTTTTGGCTGGTCAGTGGTTGGCTGCACAACCCAAGTACCCAACTAGTGCTTTTGAATTGCTATAATTTAAAAGTTAAGCTCCACCAATAAATCGTCTTACATAACCTCAAATTTCATCAATTTCTACAAAATTTCCCTCTTTTGTGATTCATTCATATAATCATCATCATTAGTTTGATACTGTGTTAAATTACTGATTGTCTCCAAAAGTTTAAACTAATGAGATATGATAAATTTAATCATTTAACTATATAGTTCAAACAAGTCGGGTTGAGTTAGATGAATTTGTGAATTTCTTAACTTGACCAACCTGTGGCCAAAAAAAACAAAAGGCAACCCACCCCAACCTGTTGAGTTGGGGTGGTTTTGGTTGGTCAGTGGTTGGCTGCACAACCCAAGTACCCAACCGGTGCTTTTGAATTGCTATAATTTAAAAGCTAAGCTCCACCAATAAATCGTCTTACATAACCTCAAATTTCATCAATTTCTACAAAATTTCCCTCTTTTGTGATTCATTCATATAATCATCATCATTAGTTAGAATTTTGCTCCTCCGTCACCCCCCAACTTTAGCTGAATTGTTATTTGAGTGCAAATTTGTGACGCACTAGTAGCCTTCGTTACCTCATTTGCTGATGTTTGTTGGCTCGACTTCCCTAAAACAAATTCGATCAGGTAAAAAAAAACGAGTCACTCAAAGTTTGACACATGGCAATTGCAAAAAGAACCTCAACTAGTTGCTTTATGGTTTATATGGTTTAAAATTTAGTAAACCAAGTGAAAATTAAGATTAGAGTGAAGTTAGGTTACCATGTAAAAGTTACTTCAAAACTTTAGAGAGGTGTTATGTTTATAATATTTTCACAACAAATCATAAATGGTAAGTTGTTATTAGTTTTAATTTGAACCCATCACTGAAATTACTTTTTTTCCCGCCAATAATAGCTAGTAACAACCTGCCATTTAAAATTTATAATGAAAGTATTGTAAAAATGTTGTGAACATAGCATTTTTTTTAAATTTAAAGTGGATTATGCAAAAAAAAAAAAAAAATCCCTTGATAAAGTTTCTTTATATGGCTTAAAAATTTGGTAAACTCAGTAACAATTTTGAAAGATTTATTTATTTATTTTTGATAATCTATATATATATTGATAGGAAAAACTGAGAAAAAATCTAATTAGATTACAAATTAGAATTCAATTAGAGCCTAATTTTGCCTCATGTATCTCATCTAATCTAAAATTTAAAATTTTTGTGCCAAGTGAATTAATATATATATAATAATAGGTGAAATTGAGAGAAACTCAAATTAAAATTCCAAATTATAGTTCCAATTTTGCACCATGTGTCTTAAATTATTTATTCTTAAAGAGTTTTATTTCTTAATTTTAGAATCAAATGTGGGACCATATCATAAATATTCATTCAAGTGAGTTATTAATTACAAAAACCAAAGAGTCTAGAATAAATGAATCATAAAAAAAAAAAAAGAAGTGCTTCACAATAATAAAAAAAATGGACAATTTACATTTTATACCTAATAATATCTTTACATTTTTTTAAATTGTTAATTAAATATAAAAATGACTATCAATAGTATTTAAATTATATATAAGAATTATATTATACATCTTATTGTATATCTTTAAATGTATCCAAGCATATGCATGGGGTTACAAGCTAGTTTAGTGTAAAAATTAGATTTCAATTAGAATTTAATTTTGTGTCATGTGTCTCATCTAATCTAATTTTTTTTTTTTTTTAAATTTTTGTGCCAAGTGAATTAATTTAGTATAGAAAACGAGAAGTCCAATATAAATAAACCTAGGTAATATATATATATATATATATATATATATATTTATATTAATAGCCAAAGTTCAGAGAAAATTTAATGAGATTTTAATTGGATTTTCAATTTTGCACCACGTGACCTATTTAATTTTTAATTTTGTGCCAAGTGAATTATCTATATATCTATATAATAGGTGAAGCTAAGAGAAACTTAAATTACAATTCGAAATTAGAGTTTCAATTTTGCACCATGTGTCCTAAATTATTGATTCTTATGGAGTTTTATTTCTTAATTCTAGAATCAAATGTGGGATCACATCATAAATATTCATCCAAGTGAGTTATTAAGTACAAAAACCAAAGAGTCTAGAATAAATGAGTCGTAAAAAAAAAAAGTGCTTCACAATAATTTTTTTATAAAAAAACATGGACAATTTTATACCTAATAATATCCTTACAAATTTTTTTAAAAAAGTTAACAAAATATAAAAATGACTATCAATAGTATTTAAATTATATATATAAGAATTATATTATACATCTTATTATATATCTTTAAGTGTATCCATACATATGCATTGGGTTACAAGCTAGTTGAGTGTAAAAATCAAAGAGTCCAAATTCAATTATATTCTAAATTGGATTTCAATTAGAGTCCAATTTTTTGCCACATGTCTATCTAAGTCTTTAATTTTTATAGCAAGTGAATTATTGGGTGTAAAAACCAAAGAATTTAAAACCAATTAAATTCTAAATTATATATATTAATAAATAAAGTTTAAAGAAAATCCAATTAGATTTTAATTGAATTCTCAATTTTGCGCCATGTATCTCATTTAATTTTTAATTTTTTGCCAAGTGAATTATTGAGTGTAAAAATCAAAGAGTCCAAATCTAATTAAATTCTAAATTGGATTTCAATTGGAGTCTAATTTTTGGCCATGTGTCTATCTAAGTTTTTCATTTTTGTGGCAAGTAAATTATAATTGGTTGCAAAAACCGAAGAGTTTAAAACTAATTAAATTCTCAATCTTATATATATATATATATATATATATATATATATATATATAATGAGAAACCATTACATATTTTAAAAATGTATGGTTTAAAAAAAGTGTAAGTTAATACCATGTATAATTTGAACATTTTCTAAAAAAAAAGTATAATTTGAAGCATATAATTGTAAATTTTTTTAATTATACCCATGCATATGCATGGGGCTACACACTATTATATATTAATAGGCAAAGTTGAGAATCTAATTAGATTTCAAATTGGAATTCAATTAGAGTATAATTTTGCGCTATCTGTGTCATCTAATCTAAGCTTTTAAATTTTTGTGTCAAGTGAGTTAATTTAGTCTAAAAGTTGGATTTCAGTTAGAGTTTAATTTTGCATCACATGTCTCATCTAATCTAATTTTTTAAAATTTTTGTACCAAGTGAGTTAGTTTAGTGTAGAAAATGAGGAGTACATTATAATAAACCTAGGTAATATATATATATAATCAAAGATTAAAGAAAATTTGATTAGAATCAAAATTAGATTTTGTTAGCTTTTCATACAGATTAAATTGTTTAGATTTTTGCTGTTATTTTTTTTTCTTGAACTAATGAGTATATTTTTTTATACTATTTCTATCTAGATATTTTGTATGTGAAGATTTTGAACATAACAAACTGTAATTGAGCTAAACGATCCCATGCACCTATCCCCATTCAATTTAGGAGATATTATTGAACCAATTTATTCTTTTATTTTGTATTTTATTTAGTAGAATTTCACGAACAGTGATAGTGAATTGATATTATATATGTAGGGTCCAATAGTGATTTTCAAAATTATATATATAATAGCAGTGTAATGAGAAACTTAACTTGTGTAACTAATATCATTAAAATTGTAAGGAAAAATCATTTATTACCTCCAAATGTCCTAGTCAAACTAATGTCCTATATATTTAATAACCCAAACTAACATCAATAATACTACTACAATTCATCATTCTTGTGTGCAAGCACG
Source organism: Quercus tomentella (assembly GCA_028535165.1). Classification (NCBI taxonomy): domain Eukaryota; kingdom Viridiplantae; phylum Streptophyta; class Magnoliopsida; order Fagales; family Fagaceae; genus Quercus; species Quercus tomentella. Next base: position 23,031,265 of record JAPQVY010000001.1, on the reverse strand, counting down.
AGTTACATACTATGTTGGGTTAAGATAGCTTGACCCCGGTTAATTAATTTAATTACTTAAGTTGATTAATTATGTCAAGTTACTTGCAAATCGTGGAGGCACCAACAAATTACCAAAATATACTAATATGCAATGGAAAATAAATTAACATGGTGATTTGTTGACAAATAGAGAAAATCTTTTGCAAGGCAAAAACTCCATAGGGTGAATTTAATGTCACCACTCCCAAGAATCCACTAATCAATAATCAAGTGGTTACAAGTATGAGGGATCTTATCATTATTGTAGCCTATCTCAAAATACCAACCTACAGTTGAACCTTCACTCCAATGCTTAATTGGACTTGATCTTGTAGTAGCTTTCTTTCCTTTGATGCACAACTCTCCAATATGTGATTAACTCTTTGCACGGATCCCAGTACGTGACTAACTCCAGCAACTTGAATGATTGTTGTTGGCTGCAAAGTTCTTCACTTCATAGATGATGAAGATCAAGAAGCACTTGGTTACAAAACTCTGGCATACAAACATAGTAGCTTCTCACAGAGAAAAATAAACTCTTGGTCTCTGTATCCGTGTGTGACAGCTCTTAAAATAAGCCATATATATATGTTTAGGATTGTGAGAAAAAAAACCCCTAAACAAATACATCAACATGGGCCGAAATTTAGATATGGAAATTCCGAATTCGTAAAGCTTGATAGATCAAGCTTGTGTCGAGTTGCCCAGTAAATCTTGATAGCAGCTTTCTGTCGAACCATCTGTCGAGTTTCAGTAAAATAACTTTTCTTTATTTGTTTCTTGGATCAATCTTCATGTCTTTAATACAATTACTTGATATGTATCAAACCCAACTTAGATCTATCAAATTTACAAGTACAATGCGTTTTGTCAAAGGATTAGTCAATTACATAGAAAATATGACCCTAACATACTAGTTACTATAATAAATGATGAGATTTAAATATTGAATACATCCATTGAAAATATTAAGAAGTGTTAATTAACTTGAGCCATAACGTTATTGGGAAAAGTAGATATTTTTTGTTACAAGAAAATTATGAAAGATTCTGGCCTGATGCCGACTAACTGGAACACTCACCAAATGATCTTCTTCAGTTGTATACTGTATAGCCGCTGTTGGTAAACATCACCAAACGATAACTTCTACCTACTTCTTTACAATGTGTTAGTTGAATCTAGCTAACTACATTTACGCTCGATTACTTGTCAGTCATGGCATATTCTCTTATGCATTGTAAAAAGAGTTTAAAATTTTGACTTAAAAAGATAAAAATAAAAATACTAATAGAAAAATTCTGGATGAGTTGTGAACAAAGTTCTGGTTTTGAGTATGGCACCAAAATTACTCATAATATTAGCATGTGAGGGAGAGTATCACTTAATGATGGAGTTCAGACAGTGAGACAATTATCCCGTATCAGGAAATTAATTAATATTAAAGTAATCAGGGTTTTCATGATATGCACATGCGGAATGGCCCAACTTGCTTATCTATGGTTTAATTTTAACATAGTTTAGATTTAAAATATGTTATTTAGACTTTATTTTTTATTTTTTATATAGGTACGATGTTATGCAGACTTTATTTTTTATTTTTTATATAGGTATGAGTATGATAGAATTTTTACCTATTATGTCGGATCCATGATTATTTGTCTTTATCATCATGCCAAAATATCAATTAATTTTTTGTACAAGTTGAGATTAAAGTCCAAATCATTTTTTTGATAACAAGAGACTTTACCGGTTAAACTATCTAGAACTCTCAATAAGACAATTATACAAATATTAGGACAAATCAACCAATCGTTTGATGATGAGTTAATTATTTTCTAAAACCCTATCAGGTTCACAACCCAATATAGATTTTCATTATAAACCTCATAAAATATTTTAAACAGATTTTTATTATGAGAAATAAAAAATAGTAATCTAAACTTATATATTTTAACTAATTTATTTTTCACAATGCATTTACCAAGCAGAACACTTTTTTTTTTTTTTTTTTTTGGTTTAAGGGGAGAATTAAAGGTTCCATGTTCCATAAACAATCATGATATTCCAAGGAATGGAAGGAGAGGAGATTCTAGAAGCAAATTAATTCACGCTAAGATTTGTTCTCAGCCATATATCATCTAGACTCTAGAGGCCTGAGTTGGAAAAAGGATCGGATGTTGTTCTTTGTCCAGGTCAGGAAATCCAAAATCTCTGAGGTCGTGAAGAGTTGTTTCAACGTGGACAAAAAGATTCGAACCCATTTTGGTTGTGAGCTGGTAGGTAGTTTTTTTAAGGATAAGAGCAAATTCTCCTCTCATTCACCTACATTACAAAATTCAACTAATTGTGATAATGTGACAACTGCACAACACGGTTTAGCAGTTGCTGATAAGTAATAAGGATAAAGCTGTTAGGATAGATTTATTTTTTTATTTATTTATTTTTTTTGTATTCAAACTCTTTTGTAATTTGCATATTCATCATAAATAGTAAATACAGAGCCTTCTACCGCGCGTGTTATGTTTAGGCTGAAAATAAAAATCAATTTACATTTGTAGTTTTACAGTAGTCGATCTTGGTAGCATTTCCGTATGAAAATTTGGATTTTATGTCCACATGGAATCTTCATATCCAGTTCCAAGAGCTAGGAGCCTAGGATTTACAACAATGTCTTTTATTCATATATATATATATATAATAGCCATGGAGAAAATCCAATTAGATTTTAATTGGAATCTCGTTTTTCCGCCACGTATTCTATTTAATTTTTAATTTTGTGTCAAGTAAATTATTGAGTGTAAAAATCGAAGAGTCCAAATCCAAATCCAATTAGATTCTAAATTGAATTTCAATTAGAGTCCGATTTTTCACTATGTGTCTATCTAAGTTCAAAAATACCTTCATTAATAAATGATAACTTCTTTTAGAATGACAAATGATATGTTCACAACATTTTTACAACAAATCCTAAGTGGCAGGTTGTTACTGGTTATTATTGTTGGGACAAAAAAGTAATCTTAGTATTAGGTTCAAATTTGAACCAATAACAGCTAACCACTCTTGATTTGTGGTGAAAATATTGTAAAAATGTTGTTGAAAGCTCAAAAACGTGTATAAACACCTTTGAACGTTTAGACCCCCAAATTACAACTTATTCAATTCAAGCAATATGTCAAACAACTAGTGTGCGGAAACTTAACATATGCTATAATATGGAATAGGTAAAAACTATCTAAGCCAAAACAAAATATAATCCACAGCAGATAATAAAAGGCAAAGATAGAGAGGAAGGAAGATGCAAACACAAGGACAACACGCGATGTGTTATCGAAGAGAAAACCGAAGCCCTCGGCGTAAAACCTCTCCGCCGCCCTCCAAGCGGTAAACAATCCACTAGAAAATACAGTTGGGATACATGGACAGCAATAGACCCTCCAAGCCTAATCTACCCAGTGCACCTAAGCCCTCCAAGCTTCTTGCTCCAACGAGGTTGCGCCGAACCTATTTCTTTTCTAGCTTCCCGGATTCCGCTACTAGACCGTAGCATCAACCAATAAAGATTGGTTCCTTCCTAACTGCTTCCCAGAAATCCAAACAGCTGTCTCACAGTGATGATGATGGTGAGAACCAGGTTTGGTATAATGGCCTCTCAAGGATTTGGCTATGGAGAGGAAGAAAGATGAGGAATTTGAAGAGACTCTAATGTATAGATTGTGGGTGAATCAATCTTGTTTTTCTTTAGGGTTTCTCTCTCAAAATTCTCTCTGGAAGCTCTCACACAATTGTGGGTAAAAGGGGTATTTATACTGGAGTGGGAGAGGAATGTGAAATGTCAGGTTTTACAAAACAGGGGTGGCTCGCGGCTTGACCTCGCGGCTTGACTAAGTCGTGAGATCCAGTCGCGAGATAACCGTATGGCCAGTTGTCCTGTTTTGTCCTGTAGTGCTCCAGCTTGCATGACTGTTCACCTTCCAGCATGCTTGGCACGTGTGCTGCGTCTGGCGGCTTGCAGCCGCGAGTAACCCGCGAGTCCCAGCCGCGAGTCTCTGTTTTCTTGCACATTCTTGAGCAATCTTCACTCTATCTCACTCATTACCCTTACATCAAATCCACCTAAATACAGGGTTACTAAATGCTAAATTACAAGCAAATTTGGCACGGAATAAAGCCAATTAGATGGTTGAATAAATTCAACCTTACAATCTCCCCCTTTGGCTATTCCGTGACAAAACTCTAAAACAGACTCTAGACTTAACATGTGAGTTGGGAACAATTGAACAAAACTCACTCACACCTAACTCTAGAAGCTGTGAAGCACTTGAATCATATGAACATAATACTCCTGAAACACAACAATACACCATGATCATTGTAGGCAGAAAATCATAACATGCATATGAAACAGGCAATATGTGATCAAGCAAAGATGGAGTTAAGAAACAAACCATGGCTTGATCAACCAAGTGAACACCACAAGGTAGTGAACACAGTGCTCATTCACACTTGGAATGAACACAAGGACATACAAGTTAACAAGCACAAGGCAAGACACTTGTATGTTCAACACTCAACCAATGCATAGTACACAAGGTATATGCATCTAGGAACAATCCTACAAGGGCACAAGAGTGACAGTACATAGATCAAAATGCAAGACATTTAGATTAAAGTACTGATTTCAACATAGCATAAAGGCTGCAATTAAGCAAGCTACATACCATAAAGCCTACAAACTATGCATAAAACAAAAACCCTAAAAGCTTACAAAAGCACATGGGTACAGCCAAAAAGAATCCTAAATACTCAAAACATAAGCATATATAAACAAAGTCTCTGATTTTGACAACTTTGACAACTCCCCCTCAACACATTACTCCCCCTTAAGAGCTGCTTTACTGCTTCTCATCATCAATGTCATTAACAACAGAAAGAAACATAACATTCTCCCCCTTTTTGACCGGAATGGCCAAAGGGTCACTGTTCATGCTGGGCGGTGAAGCTGTCAAGTTTTGCAGACAATACATCAATCTGGTCCTGCATGGCTCTCATTCTCTCAGAGTGCTCAGTCTGGACTACTCTGATCCCATCAAGTCGTTCCAGAATGATTTGGAAAGCATCTGGAGGTGTATCTGAAGAAGTTGATGCTCTAGACCTTTTGCCACTCCTCCTGGGTGTTGAGGTTGATGCATGCCCTGCTACCTCTGCTTCAGTCTCCATTGGGACACCCTGTCCTTCATCACCTTCATCTTCTTCTCCTGGAAGTCTAACACTTATCCTTTTGCAGGTAAGCTTGTTAATTGCAGAGGGTGTGGACATGGGACTGATGTCTTGAGGGATTGGAACACCCTTTCTTCTAAAAATCCTCATTAGCAAACTGGGAAAGATCAATTTTGGCCTAGAGGTTGTTCTTGTCTCATCCACAATGGTGTCATATATGTGGGAACTTATGTCAATGAAATTCTTTTCTTTGAGATCCATCAGAAAGATTGCTCTAGCACAGTTGATTGTAGTCAACTTCTTTATGGGATAGAGGTTAAACATCATGATTATTGTTAGGCACCTCATGTCCACTGGAAAGGCAGTGGTATTCAAACATTTCCCTTCTCTTTGCCCACCTAACCTTTGTTGAACTGTTTCAATAGAAACACTTTTATCCTTGTAATTGATAAATTCCTGATCTTCTAAATCTTCAAGCCCTAGCACATCATCTATGACATGTGCATCCAAAATGAATTCTTTACCTCTAACCCAGCAGTTTAACTCATTCTCCTTTATCACAGCATTTGAATAAAATTCCCTAATCAGGGGTTCACATACTACAGGGAAATCACTCAGAAGCTTTTCCCATCCTCTTCCTTCAAAACAGCTGGGGATAAAGGATTGTCTTAAGTCTTCCAAATCTACAAATCTTTCTTGAATAATTCCTGCTTTCAAGAAGATATCCTTGTATCTCTCAAAGTGATGAACTGACCTAAACAGTTTAGAATCCATTTTCAATCTTTTGTCAGCCTTCTTTGCAGGAGTTTTCCTTTTCGGAGGTGAGGGAGCCATCTGTGAACAATCAGAAGAGGCCACAACAGCATAGAACAATATGTGTGTAAACTGAGTCAGTACCATGTAATTAACAAAGAGATTACAGCCACACAGATGAACTTGCACACTTAAACAATAAGCTACTTAGAGCAACCACATGGATAAACAAGCCAAAAAAAAACACAAGAACAACATGGAGAAACTATCCTAAAGGCAGATATATGTCAATGAGACATATAATGGAAAAATGATATGACACACAATCAGCATTTTGAAACTAGCAGATGTTCCCAACAGATTAACACAATAGAACATGCACATCATCAAACGGAACATTTTGAGAACAACTCAACAGCTCAATATCAGATAAAATAAACGACACACTTAGCTAAGCACAGGATGAAGACAACTAAGAACAAAACAAACTTTAGCAACATCATCAGCAAGCTAAGCATGAACAAAGAGCAATAGCCGAAACACAAACCCATTTCTAAATCATAAACATATGCAAAAAAAAATCAAGGGGAAAAGCACAAAATCAAGTAGAAATGAGTTCGAAACTGAAAACCCATACCTGTGACATGAAGAATTTGAGCAGAAAATATGCAACAATGTAGATTGGAAATGGGAGCACGGAGTGTTTGGGAAGGAGATATTTTAGAGAGAAGACGAGCAGTTCACAAATGTTCGAGGGAAAACTGAAAAACGCTTTTAAAAACTGTCCCTATTTTTGCCAAACACGCGTTTTTCGCGACTGAGGTGAGTCGCCAGCAAGTCGCTAGGTTGAGCCGCCAAGACCCTTAAAGGAAAAATTTTGAAAAAATTTTTCTAAGTGTTTTTTGCGACTGGAAGGTCTACCCGCGAGGGAGTCGCGAGATGAGCCGCGAAAATCTCTGAATAACCTCGCGACTGGACCTTTCACTCGTGAACAAGTCGCCAAAATGGACCCGCGAACATGCGACTGAGGCTCGCGACTTGACATACCCGCGACTAAGCCGCCAAAACAGGGCAAAACTGGATTTTTGAAAATTTCAGATTTTTCAACAAAATACTTTCCAAAAACACCTAAAACACTCAAAAATCTTTTTGTGCTTGAAACAACAAAGATTGAGCATGTGAAAAACATATTTCATCAAGTACAATTACACAAATGATTATGGCATTCTTTGAACATAAACTTGTGTGTTGTGTGTGGATATCAACAATGAGATAGTCCTTAGTCTAATGTGAAGCTTCAATGATCAATTCAACCAAGGCATACACAATTAGCACTAGATCATGTGATCTATCTCACTTATAGAAATATGTATATATGACCTCCCACAAAACTTGATAACATGACTTGGAGCTTTACATTTGACTCCACTTTCAATCATAGCATTTGATCTTTTTGATCCTTTTGAGACAACACCTCTCATTGAGAGAGTGATATTTGATAAATCTCTTTAATGAACAAGCCTTTGGCCTTTTGAATAAACATTTTTCTTTAATTTTTGGTCGCTTTCCCTTTTTCCTAGTCGAATACTAGTATGTGCGACAGGCTTTTGCAGCTCAATATCTCTTTTCATTTGGAGATTTACATTTGGTGAGCTCTTTTTAGCAAAACAAAAATAAAGAGTGGGAAGATATATAGACACAAGTCTATGCATGTCTCAAGATCAACAAAACCATTCACTAATCATTCATGACAAGTTTGAAGATTTATTTACAACAATCACAAAGATTTCAAGATTTCTCCCACAGAGATATGAGTGCAAAGAAACAAGCAATGCTCGAAAATGCACAAAGCCATTTGCACAAAGGTACAAGGCAAAACATGTTTTGAGACAAAAACTCAACAAAGTCAATCAAACTTTTGATTTTCTAATTTTTTTATGTGAATTTTGGATTTTTGACACATAAGAAGAAAAAGATTGATCAAAAAAATATGCACAAGTAGACAAGCAAACAACCAGCAGCAAAAACAATAAGCAAGCAAACAAACAAACATCGTCGCAAAGCATAGGAAGTATTAATGCATGGACATGTTGTAATGCTTATGCATGAGTACCCTTCTTCACTCACACGTCACTTGCGTTTGAGGTGATTTCCTTATAGGAATGGGTACGGGAGTTAGGGCTTTCAAACCTTCGTGAGAAGCTTTCCAAGCAGTTGGTGAATGCACCAATCATCTTCATCACATTCATCATTCCGAGATCACCATTTTGATCTCTAGATTGTTCATCTGCCCAATTTCTTCTATCAATTCTAGGTCCTCGTGACCTTTGAGGTGTTGCACTATTCTTTGCTCTCAGCTTTTGGCAATTTGGTCGAGTATGCCCTTGAAGTCCACAATGATGACACACATAAGTTGATCTAGGACCTCTTTGTGGTCGTGGACGTGACTTGGCACGAGATTCAGACTTGCCCACAGATTGACTACGGGGATTCAGCATCCGTTGGTTCACCACATTCTTCTTCTCCTCCATCTTGAGCTTCTCATCAGTAAGGTCAGCTACAACTGGATCTTTGGCCTTTACAAACTTCACTTCTTTAGTGACATTTTCAGATGAACCACTTCCTTCGGTATATCCCAATCCGGATTTGTCTGAAAAGCTCTTTTGAGATGAAATAACATCATCTAGCTTCTTGGTGGTGACCCTGTCTATTTTAGCATTTGCTTGCACAACCTCTTGCTCAAGAAATCTCACTTTTGTGTAAGCTTCTGACAGCTCACCATTCAAAGTTTCTATCTCGCATTTGGCCTCCCTATATCGGATTAGGAGACTTTTGTAGTCCTCCTCTGCCTTCTTCATTTTTCTCACAGCAGCCTTGGCCACCCTTGTGTACTCACCCGACTTCTCCAAGAGTGAGTTATAATTCTCTTGAAGATTTGCTGTGCTTTCATCTTGTTCAGCATCTGATTCTTCAACAATTCCTAGTGATTCATCATCACTATGTTCTCCAAGGTCTTGTACAAGCCGGTTCAAATCATCTGAAGACTCAACATGAGCAATAGTCATAAAAGCTGAATAGTTCCCCTCTCCATCACAGCTCTCTTCAGATTCAGAGTTAGACGAATCCGAGTCACTCAATGTCGTGGCATACACTTTACCTTTCGATTTCAAATAATTCGGACATTCCTTCTTAAAGTGTCCATGCCTGTTACATTCGAAGCAAGTGACACCTTGTGTAGGTTGGGATTCTTTTCCATCTTTCTTTTTGAATTCCCTTTTCTCCCTTCCAGAACTTTGGAATTTTCTTTTATCATCAAATTTGCCATTATTTTTGAATTTCAAGAACTTTCTGAAATTTTTGACAAGGTATGCAACATCTTTGTCAACCACATCGTCTTCCGATGAGTCATGGACTTCTACCTTCTCATTAATGGTCTTAAGAGCAAAAGATTTACTCTTCCGTTGATTGGGCAGCGACATCTCATAAGTCTGAAGAGAACCAACCAGCTCTTGGACTTTGATGTCATCTAGGTCCTTGCTCTCTTCAATCGCTGTCACTTTAGCACGAAAACTTTCCGACAATGATCGAAGGATCTTCCTTACGATTTTAGAATCCTCCGTTTTCTCCCCCAAGTTGAACTTGCTGACAACCACCTCATTTAGCTTCCCATAGAAAGAGTCAAAAGACTCATCCTCACTCATTTTAAGCTCCTCAAACCAAGTGGTCAGCATTTGCAACTTGGTGTCTTTCACTTTCTTCGTGCCTTCATAGGTGGTTTCCAAAATCTCCCATGCTTCTTTGGCAATGGTGATATGAGAAATCCTGTGAAATTTATCTGGAGACACACCACAGAAAATAGCATTTAAAGCTTTACTGTTAGCATTAGATGCAGCGAGTGCTGCCTTATCCCATGTGGATTTGGCTGCCTCAGGTCTAGTCCAACCACTCTCAACTGCATCCCAAACAGATTCATCAATGGAGCACAGAAATGCTCTTATGCGAACCTTCCAAAAAGCATAATTACTACCATCAAAATATGGAGGTGCATTTAGGGATTTAGACCTATCCATCTCAAAAGGGAGTCAAGGATCACACAATGGTATTGAAACCAATAAAAGTGTACCCGCTCTGATACCAATTGAAAGTTCAAAAACGTGTATAAACACCTTTGAACGTTTAGACCCCCAAATTACAACTTATTCAATTCAAGCAATATGTCAAACAACTAGTGTGCGGAAACTTAACATATGCTATAATATGGAATAGGTAAAAACTATCTAAGCCAAAACAAAATATAATCCACAGCAGATAATAAAAGGCAAAGATAGAGAGGAAGGAAGATGCAAACACAAGGACAACATGCGATGTGTTATCGAAGAGGAAACCGAAGCCCTCGGCGTAAAACCTCTCCGCCGCCCTCCAAGCGGTAAACAATCCACCAGAAAATACAGTTGGGATACATGGACAGCAATAGACCCTCCAAGCCTAATCTACCCAGTGCACCTAAGCCCTCCAAGCTTCTTGCTCCAACGAGGTTGCGCCGAACTTATTTCTTTTCTAGCTTCCCGGATTCTGCTACTAGACCGTAGCATCAACCAATAAAGATTGGTTCCTTCCTAACTGCTTCCCAGAAATCCAAACAGCTGTCTCACAGTGATGATGATGGTGAGAACCAGGTTTGGTATAATGGCCTCTCAAGGATTTGGCTATGGAGAGGAAGAGAGATGAGGAATTTGAAGAGACTCTAATGTATAGATTGTGGGTGAATCAATCTTGTTTTTCTTTAGGGTTTCTCTCTCAAAATTCTCTCTGGAAGCTCTCACACAATTGTGGGTAAAAGGGGTATTTATACTGGAGTGGGAGAGGAATGTGAAACGTCAGGTTTTACAAAACAGGGGTGGCTCGCGGCTTGACCTCCCGGCTTGACTAAGTCGCGAGATCCAGTCGCGAGATAACCGTATGGCCAGTTGTCCTGTTTTGTCCTGTAGTGCTCCAACTTGCATGACTGTTCACCTTCCAGCATGCTTGGCACGTGTGCTGCGTCTGGCGGCTTGTAGCCGCGAGTAACCCGCGAGTCCCAGCCGCGAGTCTCTGTTTTCTTGCACACTCTTGAGCAATCTTCACTCTATCTCACTCACTACCCTTACATCAAACCCACCTAAATACAGGGTTACTAAATGCTGAATTACAAGCAAATTTGGCACGGAATAAAGCCAATTAGATGGTTGAATAAATTCAACCTTACAGTTGTGGACGTAGCACCTCTCTTTTTTTCCTTCACGTTTAAAAAAGAAATTATAATTACGGCTTATCTCTAAAGTTTATCATTTTTAATGTAAGCTGATACCATATATAATTTGAACTTCTTCTATAAAAATATTTACTCTTATAATATAAACTGAATAATTGTGATTATTTTTAATTGTACCCGTGTATATGCATGGAGTCACACAGTAGTATAAAAAAGGAATGACTTTCAAATTCACAGTAACGGTGAACCCATGTTGGAAGGCCAAATTAATTAAATGATCTTGTTGAGAAGAAATTAAGGCAATAGGAAGGCCTAAAATAGTTTCCTTAATATCACATGCACGGGATTGTCATAGGAAGTTCTTCTAAGTTTCACCTATACCCTCCTGAAAAATAGAAGAGTCTATGGTTCGAGAAAATTAAGTCTCTGGTAGTGGTCCGAAGAGGTCCGGTAGGTAACCATCATTCCATAAATCTGACTACCATTTCCTACAATCCACTGCAAACCATTAAGCACAGAATAGCTTTCCAAGTGAGTGATGTGTTTCTAGAAGATTCACAGTTAAGGAAGCTTGAGAGGTGAAAATATTTAGCTTGAAGAAGTACTTTAGCCCATACTCACCACGCTTGATTTTCCCATAGTAGAGTGGAGACAATTCCTAAGCCTCCAGCCGGTTTTGGGCGAGAGATATGCGTTCCCAAGATATGGTAAGGCATGACCGATGTTGACTAGTATCTGAGGATGGTTGTCCTTGCTTAGTTGATTTGCATTTTTATTTTTTGAGTTTCAACGGTCACATTGACATGGAGTGTGGTGCCCCGCACCAATTAAGATCTTTTAAATTAAACTAGGAGGCCCTAAGGTTCGTAATGGAGGGTTAAAATTGTAATTATCATGAACCATTAAACTAAGATTGTTTCTTATTTATATAAGCAAAGTAACTGTGATCATAGATTAAATTAAACCAAATGCTAAGTTTTGTAGATGTGCACGATATTTATATATACTTTTTTTTGATGAGAAGACTAAAACTTTATTAATTAGCAATAAAAGAAAGTACATTATGGAGTAGAGATTGTTCTAAGAAACAAGGGTTCTCTTTCATCCAAGTAGAATAATCAACAATGCCCTTGGCATGTTTAGCTGAAAGGTGTGCCGGCCTATTTTCTTGACGCCATACATTTGAGAAAGAAATCTAATGAAATTCTCCACAAAAGGACTGCAAGCCTTTCACCACAGAATCCACTGAAGTTGGAGGTAGTGACAAACCCACCAGTGCACGATAAATGGTAAGCGAGTCCTTCCAAAATGAGATCTTGAATGCCTATGTCCTTTGCGAACTGCAGCCCAGCTTCAAATTCCTTCGCTTCAATCTCAACCGCCCCTAAAGGTGCTTGAATCTTCTTGCTTAACGCCGCTATGACCCGTCCTTGATCATCCCGAATTATTACCCCGACCCCAACAGCCTTTTGCTTCCCAAAAGTTGCATCATCCACATTGACCTTGAAATAATGTGTTGTTGGAGGGACCCAAGCTAGGAATTGTGCCTTTAGAACTGGTGTACTCATAAGTAATTCTATTGTTGCAATAAATTCCTCCATATACTACACTGCCCTCTTTATCAGGCCAGCCTCTATTTTCCTTGCACCACCAACCCGAACCTCATTCCGGTTGTTCCAAAGACTCCATGCTCCGGTGATCACCTTTGCTGCAACTTCTATCTGAGATGCATCCCCCATAAGCAATCTCCATATTAGATCTTTGAATGACAGGCATTCGTCCCTTTCGAAAGGGATGACCAGCTTTGAGCACGCCTACATTTCCTGAGCCCTCAGACAGGACCAAAACAAGTGACTCGTAGTTTTTTCCGTTAACCCACATTCCTCGCACGTATTGTCCTGTAAGATCTTCCGGAGCATTAGATTAGACTTTGTGGGCAGAACATCCCGACACGCTTTCCATGCAAAGTGTCTAAGTTTATGGGGCATTGGGGGGCTCCACAGAAGCTTTCAAAACCTTCTTTCATGGCTGACATCTGAGCAACTACCATTGCATTCAGACCGAGACAACTCTACTGCCCCCCAATATGCACTCTTCACGCTGAATAAGCCTTTTGGATCAAAAGCCCAAACCTGCTTATCTTTAGGTAGACGTGAACTGATTAGTATTCCTTTAACTATCATGGCTTCATGGGGCTTAAGCAGACTATCAACTACCTCAGACTTCCAGCAAGCCTCCTCTTTGTTGATCAGCTCACCTACCCGAGTATCAGGACTCAAGAATATCACTACAAAAAGCGGGGGCCTTGGGCCGCGTTTTTTAGCCGCAGCCATAAAAAACGCGGCCCAAGGTTGAGCCTAAAGCCCCGTTTCAAGAAACGCGGCTTCAAAGAACCTTAAAGCCCCGTTTTGAACACGGGGCCATAGACAGGTTCTGAGGCCGCGTTTTTATCTCAAAAAACGCGGCCTAAGGTTTGGCCTAAAGGCCCGTTTCAAAAAACGCGGCTTCAGACAACCTTAAAGCCCCGTTTTGAACACGGGGCCATAGACTGGTTCTGAGGCCGCGTTTTTATCTCAAAAAACGCGGCCTCAGGTTTGGCCTAAAGCCCCATTTTAAAAATGCGGCTTTAGTTTGGGATGGGGCCGCATTTTTCAAACGCAGCTCCAGGTTTTGCCTAAAGCCGCGGGTTAAAACTGTGGCTTTAGGATTGGTATAAATACTAAACTAAAAATAATTTTCCACCCATCTGATATCTTCCTCCATCTCTGAAGCCCGATCTCAACCCTCTCCCTTCATCGCCAATCGATCTCAACCCTCACCCTCCTCCATCGCCAATCGATCTCAACCCTCCGTCTCTCTGATCTCAAGCTATCCCTCACCCTCCACTTCGAAACCTTTCATGTCGGACCTCTAAACCGTTCAAATCTTCGGCTGATTCGCAGAGAAGGAGCGACAGAGCGAAACCGAAAGAGTCGAAGAGAAAGAGAGGGAAGCTAAGAGAGGTAATTATGTTTTTATTTTTTGTTTTCAATTTTTGAATTTAGGGTTTTAAGTTCTGTGTTTGATTTGAATAGAAATTTAGGGTTATTATAATAGAAATTTTTGAATTTAGGGTTTTAAGTTCCGTTTCTTATTTGTTTCGATGTTATTATATTTGAATTTCTAGGGTTTTGAAATTGTTTGATTTTGAAATTGTTTCCGTTTCTTTTCAGAAATTAACAGATGCCCTTTTTGAAGACAATGGCTAGAAAGTTTCTAGTTTATAAACTAGAAAGTTTGTAATTTAATTTATAAACTAAATAATCATTAAATTCCTAAATAAGCTGTCTGCATGCTAATGATTTTTTTTTTTTTTGGTGGCTGGGGGTGGGGGGGGCGGGGTTGGGGGTGGGGGGGGAGGGCTTTTTTCTTCTTCTTCTTCTTCTTTCATTTTTTTTCTTTTCCCTTCCAAAGATGATCTAAGATAAAACTTGTTACAGGTGTGGTACATATTTATTGGGGTTAGAAAAAGAAGATTTTGCTTGCATTGTTCATATTCGTTTCTTTATCTTTTAATCAATTATTTTTAATATTTTTCTTTCTTTTTGGACTGAAGCAATTTTATAATTTTATATTTGGTATGAACCTGCATTGTGTTGATATACAACCCTTTCTGATCGATGTTCTATTGCAAGTCATATATCATATTATAGTATTGAATTAAGTAAGCCAAAAAAAATAATTTGGACTGACAACTGTATGTGATGAAATTAATATAAAACTCTTAATAGGGAACAGTTTCAACAATCTCATAATAATTGTTGGAAATGGATTAAGACAGACTGTAGCCAGAAATTTGATTCCATAAAGCTGAAAATAAAATAACTACGGTAGAAGCGATCTGTTTCACGCATCTAACGAGGGAAGGCATCAGAAATGAAAATTTTGACTCTGTACATTCAAACTTCGCTAATAAATTATACTTTCCCAAAATGTGTGAAAGCCACAGTAAGCATGATTTTGGACTGACTAAGCTGTCTGTGGGCAAACTTTGTATGATATTGAATTTTCATTGAGGTACATAATTATTGGTATATCACTCTGTAAAGCAGATTAATATGTTCTGAATTTGCACAGTTCTTAGTTTAATTATGTTAATGGAGTTTAATTATCTTAGTTTGTTTGGGAACAAGCAGCTAAACTATAAAACTAGATTTGATCTGATGTGGATTCAAGATTTCTTTTCCTTTTTTATTCTTTTTTGATCTTTTGGTCATAAAATCTTTTAAGCAGAGTTGCAGGTTTTTTAGCTCAGTAGACTTCATTAGGGTGAGCCACGTGGTAGCAAATGTTAGTTTTGGGTTAGTTATAGACTTATAGTTAGATGGTTAGTTAGATGGTCGCATTTTAAAATGAATGAACAAATTGTTAATTTTGGGTTAGGAATTCTCTCACCCTAACAGCAAATAGGAGGATTAGAAAATACAAATTAAATCTGTTGTTCCATTCTTAATGATAGGCTCTCAGGGTTTTCTAAGCTTTCCATCCAATAGCCCAAAACATGGTCCCAATAAGGCCCATACAAACTCACTCCCCTACAAAACTTATCAAAAGCCTTTTGAAGTGAATTGGGGCCTTTACTGGCTGGTGATCTCAAGCCGTTTGTGAAGTGCCAAAGTGACACAAAAGTGTCCTTAGGGTTCCTACTCAAATACACAATCTTGCAAGCCGAGTCCTTTGTTGACATAGGTAATGACACATAAGGTAAATGAGTTGAAAAGAGCCTTGGAGAGGCAAAGGAAGTGAGGTCTGGGACTTGGTTTTCGGTGTACAGATTGATATCCAAGAAGGGTACAAGAACATGAGGATTATTCGTGAAGAGAGGGTGGTGTTTTTGAGGGTTGGGATAGTGCACACGGCTTACCATCGTGTTTCATGACTATCAGACCTTTGATTATTTTATATCATGCGTATAGACTAAAAGCTATCTAGTATACAAGTATAACTATAATATTGTGCATGTTTGAAAGGTTAAATTTTGCCTTTTCCTATTATAATTTATTAATAAAGGATTTGTACTATTAGTACAACAAAGGTAAACAGTTTGTGGGGGTTGGGTTTGAATTTCAATTTCCTTAGTTTTTTCTAGATCACTGCAACCTTTGCTCTCTCTCTAGGGTTTGAGTTGAAAAGATAGGTTGAAGAAGGAAGTTTGGTGGGTAAAAAAAAAAATTTGGAGAGTTTGGGTTTGCACTTCTTTTATAGATAATCTCGTTTTTTCTTCTTCAGGCAGTAGGGGCAAGTGAATGTCTCATTTGAGTTTTTGACATTGTGATTCCCATTCTTCAATTTTTCATAAGTTTTATCTTCATACTCATCCATTTCAGATTCACTAATATCTGAATCCTCTCCTGATCTGAAATCCATCACGATTCCCCTTAAAGATAAATAGTACCAGTGAGGAAATTAGTTGACTTGGAACTCTTGGGGGTCACTATAAAAAATCAGTTACTGAAAATTTTGACACTGTCAGTTGCTATTATAGAAGAATTGGGAATCTGGGTCTTGATCAGAAATGGAATTAGGAATCTGGGTCTTGATCAAAATTGGGAATTTGGAGAAATTGGAGATGGTAGTGACTGGTTAGTGACTAGGGTTAGGTGCTGTGTGGCTGTGGCTGTGCATGTGAAATGTGAATGTGAGTGCGAGTGTGCGTGGGACACTGTGAGAAATGAGAGATAAAGTAGCTACACGCGCCATTGGAGCACGTCCGGTCATATAAAGTGATGGAATCCAAGCTCTATACTGTAGCAGATTCGCTATATAGCCATTTTCTGAGCATCTCAAACAGTATTTTTCGTATTTCTGTTTCACAGAAAAGTTTGGAGGCCCCCCCTACCCAAAACCCAAAAAAAAAAAAAAAAATGAGAAGAAAAAGAAAAGAAGAAGAAGAAGAAGAAGAAGGGTTTGGAAAGTTAAATTTGAATTTAATTAATTTTTTATTTTATGTTTAAATCTTGATACATAGGTTTATAAAATTTATATGATAAAATTTATAGTACTCCTAATATTATTGTATTAACAATAAAAATTGACTAACTTATGGTGGTTGTATAAACTATAGTACTAAAGTTTGGGAAGAAGGGGTTAGGTCTCTATTTGCAGTATATGTTGATGCTTAATAAGGTTATGATTTATGAGTCCTATTCAATCTGGGGCATTGAATTGTGTAGTGAAAGTTTTGCTCTACAATTCATAAAAGTGATGGAACCTAAAGTGAAACTAGAAAACTATTTCGGCATAGTATTTAACATGTATAGTTAAAATTGGATTTAATTTGCAATTTATGAAACTATAGAATTTAATTTAAAACACCCCCATAAATTATACGGTTTAAAGTCCAATTTTCCTAGTTTTTGTTACCTACTTCCTTCTTTAAAGAAAAGGTTTAAACTGTTATTCATTAGGTCTTTTTTTTTCTTTTCTTTTTTTTTCATTTATAACCAAACAATGAAGAATAATAAATAGTTAAAAATGTTTTATTATTTTCTCTTCTCTAATAATAAATCAAACACAATGTAAGGAAATGGGACCTTTAACCTCAGTATATTCTTACTCAAAAAATACCACCATGATCTTCTCAAAGCACATCAGTCTCACCATGATTTTCACTGACTTTCCATTTCTCATGAGTGGGTGTATGCTGGCCTTTTCTAATCTCTATAATGCACCTCAAAAAAATGATAAAGAAGATATATATGACACATTTTTTGTCATAATCTCTCTCTCTCTCTCTCTCTCTCTCTCTCTCTCTCTCTCTCTCTCTGTACTATGATTCAATTATGGAGTTTTATTCAATACGTTTGGTTTTTTGTCATCTCTAATCAATCAGTCTGTGTTTGCATGCATAGCATAGCCACAACCTTTCAACTAAAACCAAAATTAAGTTAAAAGCGTTGGTGGGCATGACATCCACTTGTTTCTTAATGCCACATGAAAAACCACAGTAGATAGGGCCCTATAATAATAAGAAGGGGGACCTCTTCAGATGTCCCTTCTCTCATAGGTTTAAGTGCTGATGGACCCACTGGCTTTAGTGGGCTTTTAGTTGGGTTCCCCCACCACCCTAGTCCCTCACTTGTAGGGCTTAGCCTTTCAGTTGTACGTTTTAACAATTTTAAATGAGTTGAAAAATAATTTTTTAATTTCCTTTATTTAACTTGAATTGAGATTAAATTATTTTCCTAAAAATTCTATTAGAAACCAACCACTAAAAAATAAGTTATACTTTTTTTGTTGGCTATAACTAATTTTTCTTTGACCAATTATTTATATACTATTAATTAATATTAAAAAATACAGAAAACTATCTTTAAGTAATATTTTTCAACTAAACAAATAGAAAATGTTAAATTATTTTCAATTCCATAATAGGTTATTGTAGGTGCTCAAGAATTTTTGCCTTTGGCTTTGGCTTTTTTGGCTTTGGCTTGATTGCCTTGCCTTGCCTTGCCTTGCCTTTGGCATGAATTCTTGTTGTCCCACATTGGAAAGATACCTTTCCTCATTCTTGGTACTCTTTCTAATTGGCTCATCCCTTATAAGCTAGAATGAGGAAAGGTATCTTTCCAATGTGGGACAACAAGAATTCATGCCAAAGGCAAGGCAAGGCAAGGCAATCAAGCCAAAGCCAAAAAAGCCAAAGCCAAAGGCAAAAATTCTTGAGCACCTACAGTTATTTTTTGAAGTTTTGAAGATATTAAAGAACTATATTCCCCTATATATATATATATATATATATATAATATTTTATTTACATATATTATATATTATATTCTTTTTAATATATATTCTATTATCATCTCTCATCACACTCACTTCTTGTACTTTCTCAACATTATCATTGCCAGCACTCCTTTTTTTTTTTCCCCCTCCGACCCATCTCTCTATCATCAATGTTAGAGTCACCTTATTGAGAATGACAATTTGTCTCCACCCAATCCTATTCCTCCCATCTCATACATGTTTTTCCCATCTTATTAGCTTTAATGAGGGACGGGACACCTTGATCTGCTAGCCTCACCTTTTCTTATTGTCATATATATCCTTAATTATTTGTAAGAAGGTTATAAGTAGATACAAACGATATGTTTTTATGGTTTATCTTTGAATATATTAATTAAGTTTTGTTTGGACGAATGGAGCGGTCATTTTTCTGCCAAATTAAGGGAGAAAAATGAAACAACAGCTGACTAAACTCTGAGGGAGGTTCATGAACTAAAAGTGGCAAACTCAATTCTTATCACATCTGTGTCAGGATTAATCTTTTTACTAAAAATTTATTTGTTGAAGATTGATAAAAGTATAGTTGTGTATAAAAAATTATTTTAAAAACTGTATAACAAAAAAAAAAAAAAAAAAACTAATCCAAACTCATTAGAGCCATGAGTACTGTTTTGGGAATAGCTGCTTCCTTGATTTGAGCCATTCCAAGAAGTACCATCACCATCATGGCCAAATCATCACACTCTCTTTAAAGTGAGATATGTCATGCTTATAGTCTTCACCTTGATCACTATTTCTAGATTCAATAGTGAGGGTTCGGCAATGAGATATACATATAACAAATCAATGAACACAGAAAGAGATGAAGCTTCAATTTTACAAATTCAAGATCCTAGGGTAGTAGAAAATAGACAATGATTTGGATCCACCATATGTATGAGTATGAACCCAATATTTTGACTTGGAAAATTGAATTACTTTATAAACTTTTTTTTTATATAGATATAATATGGTCTAAATGTGTGACGTCGGCTCTATAATTATTATTTTTTACCCCATCAAGTCAGGATATAGTAATTGATTTTAGGTGTAGCTAGGATTCAAACCTAGTCCCTTATTCAAAGACACCAAATTTTATTAACGGGCCCCAACTCACTAATTTAAAAACTTTTGACGACTCAAATTAATCTTTTCTTTCTACACTTTTTAGAGAATGGAAGACACATGAGCATATATAAGATGAATAGAAAGCTTGTGTAAAGAAAAGATATTAATAGTTGAGGCCATGTTAATTTTAAGCACTTTAATGTTAAGTAATGCCAAAATGACTATTTTTTTTCCCGATAAAAGTCTTGTAACACAATTTGTTAGCGGACCATGCTCATAATGTTTTTAAGAGATATCTGAGTTTAAATCCTTCCCTTAAGATTGCATAGTAATGAATAAGTTGTAAGATTTTGTTGTGTATAAGTAGACTTCATTTTGCCAACTAACTTATAACTTCCTACTTTTGAGGGATTTTGTGATTTCGAAAAGAGATGTGCCACACATCCACAACATTTTTTTAACAAATCATAAGTGATTAGTAATTGTTGGTTCAAATTTGAACCTAACACTAAAATTACTTTTTTGCTCAATAATAACAACCAATAACAACCTGCCATTTAGGATTTGTTGTGAAAATATTGTGAACATATCATTTCTCTTTTATAAATTAGACTCCGTCCACTGGTTAATAAGAAGACGGTATGTGATCTTTACTTCTTTTCCCTTTCTTTTATTTCATGGAATACAGTATATAGAATATAATCATATATAATACTGTAGTATATATCCGAAACTATTACTAAAGCCCATTAAATTTATTATTATTATTATTATTATTATTAGGTTAGATTAAAACAATTTGGCATTATCTTAAACACGCCTAGTTGCCCACGCATCTGTGGCAAGGTCCATCCTTTAAGATGTGGGGGCATGCCATGTCATTTTCTTCTGAAATGATCTTAACCCCCCCCCCCCCCCCCCCCCAACACACACATATATATATATATATATATATATATATATATATATATCACTTTTAAATTTGTTAATTTTCTCCAAAAAAAAAAAAAAACTGTTACATAAGTCGTAACCAAAGTTTCATAACAACAAAAAAAATACTTCATTTAAATTATATGGTGGTTTGGTCAAAAGCTTTATATATCATTGGCGTTATATGTTCTCTTTTATTAGGAGAACTAAAGTTCAAACCTCCCTCTTTAGTTGTTGTGAGTAAATTTGACTAGTTGTCTTGAAAGTAAAAGGTTGGAAGCTAAGATTGAAACAAATTTCTCTCATGAATAAAGATGAACAATGATAAAGATAGTGGCCCAAACCCTCCCCACCTATGTACACCTACACCATATCACCTTTGGAGTTCTTTGCTAGAAAGGAATTTAAGGACCCCTAAATAGTGTTAACTGTAAGGCTATACTACCTTATCTTTGTTTTAGAATTTGAGAAGCACACGGCCACTCTAAAACTTTTGCCATGTTTGTGTAGGATATAGGCATGTCCGAATACTATGAATTTGTATTCTCAACAAATCTACGAACAGTTGACCCCCTTTATTTGGATTTTGGAACAAGAAGTGGTTTCTAAGTTCCAAGCCCAATCATAATATGTAATCCTTGAAATTCCATAGCAATCCTTCTAAGTCTAAACGTTACTTTACGGCTTTAATATTAAAATGAAGAGGACAATCGTAACGGTTTAGGGGTCATTATAGCTATCATTAGTCATTACTTCTTGAAGTTGCTTTAGAAAACACAGTTTTAAAGGAGTACTCAGGTTAATGTTTACTCTGCCTGAGATTC
This sequence comes from Quercus tomentella, assembly GCA_028535165.1. Classification (NCBI taxonomy): domain Eukaryota; kingdom Viridiplantae; phylum Streptophyta; class Magnoliopsida; order Fagales; family Fagaceae; genus Quercus; species Quercus tomentella. The sequence continues at coordinate 23,009,399 of JAPQVY010000001.1, read as the reverse complement.
ACTGGTTCAGTGATAAGTTGATATCATACCCTCAATTCTCAAGTGTGAGAAAGGAAATAATTGGTGGTTTCAAGTTTAAACTCACAGTATTAAGAAATTATTATGTTGTTTCAAATACGATATGCATGTGAAATATTCATATATATGTCTAAGTCAATAAAAGCATCCCGCACCCATATACGATATTAATTATGGGTTTGAAAAGTCCCATATGTCTTTCTCATTGGGCAGTTTGGTTTTGCCAACAGAATAAAGTGCAAATTCCATATAACATATCTTCATTTCATTTCTGTTGCCGGCATTTTCATGTTAGAGATATCATCATCTCATCTTGGCCACTTCCTCAAATAGTTTATTTTAACAAGTAATCCTCTCCTTATATATATTAGTTTCGATAGGTGATCTTAATTTGATTGAAGTGGGATATTAGTCAATTTGCTAACCTTCGTAGCTAGCTAAATTTGTTGTATTTCTCTTATTTCTTTTTTCTTTTTCTTACCAATCTGAAATTGGCCAAAAAAAAAAAAGAAAAGAAAAAAATTCAAAAACAGTCTTGAAATAGATCGTGATAATATGTATAAGGGAAAACACCAACTTATTTTACATATTTCTATATAAGTTCTTTTGGCATAAGAGCATTCCCAGTAGGCTCAATAAACCCCGCTTTTACTAAATATAGCTAAACTTACTCAAAGACAGAAATACTTTATACTGAACAAACTATGGAGCAAAATAATTTATGAATAACACCTCAATACACTTCTGGAGATACTGTTCATCAACAGACTTTGTTTGATTTGAGAAGGTCATGTCATTTTTATGCATAATTGACTTCATAGACATATTAATCTTCTTTTCTTTTTAATTAACATATATATATATATATATATATGAGTGAGTTCAAGTTATATCTGGTGTAACTTTGAAAGAGTTACAACTTCTATAAGTCATTGAGTTGTAATAAATCTAATGGTAGAAATACTGTAATGGCCATGTCATCAACCTTCTACAAATAAGTGATCTACTAGCTTTAGTTATCTCCAACCTGCCCCCCCACGGGCGGAATACGCTTCCACGTGCTTGATGTAATGATGAGTTTGGAGTTTTTCTTTTTAGATTTTAAAAGCTTTTCGCTGTCAACTCCTTCAGCACTTGTTTAGGTGCTGATATATGGGTGACTCTATTGATTGGTTCTGGGTGACATTTAATAAATGGATTAGATTTAATAAATGGATTAGGAACAATTATAAACATTTATGAAGAAATGAATTATTACCAGGAATATGCTATCAATTATCAAAGAATGAAATGGGTAAAATGATTAGCATATCCTTTAGGTTGCATTTGGAGTTTGGATATCTGGATTTAAAATAAAGGAATTTCAATAATAATTACTAGTATAAATTGCTTGATATTAATTTAACAACACATGATGATGCTTATTTGAATAGAATTTACATAACTACACATGATGAAATGGCAATTAATGGAATGCATTTTCTTTCTTCATTTAAAAATTTTTGGATACATGTGTCGTTGGATTATGATATCATTGTTCATGTCCATGGACAGGAAATTGTCTTCGTATATACTCTAAAGGATTCTTTGATTCTATCTCAGGTACTTGGATCACAACCCGATTACAGGGAGAATTGACTTAGACTTCTATAAACACCCTTTTTTGAAAGAATTGTGAGTATTCTTTAAAACTCAGATCTACGAAAGTTGTCAATTCCTGAGCTTGAGCATTGAATTGGGTATTCTATTGTTAATTAATTGTTTTTAACAGCTATATTGAGGGTAGAATTTTTGTGTTCTGTTTGATAGAATTTTAGTGATGGACTTCGTAGAATATTTGATTTTTTTTCCCTTTGGCTACTCATAATTTGTGTCATGCTCACAGTGATAAAATTAATATGATCTTCATTCACACAGCTTGAAGTTTTGTAGAAATAACATTAATTACATAAGAATTGAAGAAAAAGGAATGCCAGAGTTGGAGGCTATTATGTACATTTTGTTTTTTGGCCTCCCTTTTACAATTACATTATGTTTTAACCACAATAGGTGTGACTGCTTCTGTCAGAGTGATTTAGTGAACTCTCTATTTACATATTCAATGCATGTTCTTCACAAGAGTTTGTAAGTTTTTCACTCTGTGAGTCCTGTAAATGTCTCAAATATACTAGAATTGTATATAGATAGGCCATGTCATTAGTTATAGGCTCTGCATGTTACCCTCTTGTTATGTCAAATTTGGAGAATCAGTGAGTACAAATATGGAGTTTGAGCACTTGCTAATTTGATACTACTGTCCTCAGATTCAGTTGTGGTGAATGAAACTTCTCTAGGCATATGTGGTGTTTCACTTGATCACAAATTTTGTTAACGTTCATATTTGAATGGTATCTTGCATAAATGCTATATATACTCATATTTGAATGGTATCATTAATGTTTTCTCTTATTTATAAACAGTTCATGCATTTATGAAAATATCCCAACCTAACTATAATGAAATGAATATTTGAAATAAATTTCCTAACTACCACAATTGGGAAGAAAAAAATTTGTGTATGACAAAAACAAAAAGATATTCACAAGTAAGTTCTGATTTATCCGTTTTTATCAACATAAATTAATTTGATTTGGATATATTTTTCCAATAATTTTATATCCACCTAGTTTTTAACAAATTTGTTTACTTTTCTTTTCAAAAGCTGCCAACTTGTTGTCATTTATTGGGTGTCATTGCATTATTTACTTCTGCAATGACACCCACTAAAACAGAAAGCAAACAAAATGAGTCTTTTATTTATACATTGTTGATGTATTAGGTTCATATAGGTCATTTCAAAGCACATGATTGGTATGAAACCAACATCACACTCTTGCATCCACTCTGGTTAATCGGCACATTTTCAAACACCTTCATTACGAATGAAAGTGTGAACCAAAATGTTTTGAACTCACTTTTGACCAATGACCCAAGTAATTGAGCATCATGGTATTATAGACCCAAAATGTTTTGAACTCACTCTTGGTATTTGTTTCCTAAGTTTGTAAACACTTATGCTTAACTACTTTTCCAACTTCTCACATTGAGTTAGTCTAGGACAAGTGTTATATGTTCTAAGAAAATAGCCGCATACTTGGGTATGTTTGTTCTTAACAAATGACAAATGAATGTAATTATAATAATTAGTATCTTTGTAGTAACAAATCTTGGTGTAGGTAAAATTCCGTCAATATTGTATCGTAATGGACAAAAGTTGGATGGAGAAGCGGAGGGGTACAAGGGAATATTTTGAAGGTGTAAACCAATTCGTGGAATTTGCTGCTCCATCCGCACGCAATGGGAAGATCTTATGTCCTTGTGTGAAATGTGTGAATTTGCTTATACAACCGCTAAATGTGGTACGTGAGCACTGTTGGGCTTCCGGGATGCTTAAAAATTACAAAGTTTGGAAATTTCATGGTGAATCGGTGGCTGCTACGCCGGCTACTGAATGTGGGAGCTCTCATGTGCAAGAAACCCAAAATCCATATGGTGATTTCCATGGGATGTTGCACGATTTGTGCCCCCCGCATGAAATCCCACCCGAACCAATGGAAGAAGGTCCAACTGCGCAAGATCCGGGTGAAGGTCCGAATGATGACGCCAAGAAGTTTTACAAGATGGTAGATGATGTAGAGAAACCTTTATATGAAGGTTGTACAAAATTTAGCATTTTCTCAGCCATTGTCGTGTTGTTCCAGTTGAAGACTCTGTGTGGTTGGACAAATAAGTCATTTACTCTGTTGCTTCAAGTCCTGATGGATATGCTTCCTTCAGACGCTAAGTTGCCAAAGGACCATTATGAGGCTAAGAAGATAGTTCGAGATTTGGGTTTGGGTTATGAGAAGATCCATGCTTGTCCCAATGATTGTATGCTGTTTTGGAAGCAAAATGTTAACCTCGAGGCGTGTCCTTGTTGTAAAGCTTCAAGGTGGAAAACAAATGAGGCATCTGTTGCTAGTAAGCATGCTTCATCCAGTAAGGGGAAGAAGAAAGCTGCGAAGATCCTACGGTGGTTCCCCTTAAAGCCAAGATTGCAGCGACTATTTCTTTCACCCGATCTGGCTAGTTCTTTGAAATGGCATGTTAATGGTCGTACTGATGATGGGGTAATGCGGCATCCTGCTGACTCAGATGCATGGAAAATGTTTGACAGTAAGCATTTACACTTCTCATCTGACCCTCGTAATATCAGACTTGGATTAGCTGCGGATGGGTTCAACCCCTTCGGAATTATGAGTACTAGTCACAGTACGTGGCCTGTCATGTTGGTCCCGTACAATCTCCCACCTTGGCTGTGCATGAAACGGTCATCTTTGATTCTATCATTAGTTATTCCTGGTCCTACCTCGCCAGGGATTGCTATAGATGTGTACTTGGAACCGTTAGTAGAAGAACTAAGGGAGTTATGGGATGTTGGAGTACAAGCATACGATGCATCTTCAAAAGAAGTATTCCAATTGCATGCAGCATTGATGTGGACCATAAATGATTTTCCTGCATATGCAGATTTGTCGGGTTGGAGTACCAAAGGGGAGTTAGCGTGTCCTTCTTGTGCCGTGAAGACCGAGTCTCGATATTTGAGAAATGGTCGCAAATTCTGTTACATGGGACATCGGCGATGGTTGGATGTTGACCACGATTTCCGCAAAGATGGTATGCCATTTGATGGATCTATTGATACTCGATTGGCTCCTGAACCACCAGTCACATCTGACATTATTGTGGAAACTGAACATTTACTTGGACGTTGTCTAGGTAGGAAATGTCAACTTGCTTACAAAAAAAGGAAGAGAAGGGAGGCAGACCAGAGTGGTTGGAAGAAAAGGAGTATTTTTTTAACCTTGCCTTATTGGGAGGATCACAAGTTGCGACACAATCTTGATGTGATGCATATAGAGAAGAATGTGATGGACAATATACTAAGCACGCTGTTGAACTTGAAGGATAAAACGAAGGATAATTACAAGGCACGCCTTGACTTGGCGGACATGGGGATAAGAAGTGAACTCCACCTACAACGAAAAAGTGATGATCAGTATACCATACCGGCTGCATGTTTTCATATGACTTCATTGGAGATGGATGGTTTCTTGCAAGTTTTGAAGGACGTAACAGTGCCCGATGGGTACGCTTCCAATATCTCACGCCGTGTGAATATGAAAGAACGCAAGATTTCTGGTTTGAAGAGTCATGATAATCACATATTGATGCAGCAACTTTTTCCCATAGCATTACGTGGTTGTTTGCCATCTCATGTTATTAGGCCGTTGATAAAGTTAGCTTGCTTCTTTAGAGAAATTTGTTCCAAAACCCTTACGGTTTCAGATATTGTGACTAGTGAGGCAGAGATTGCAGTGACATTGTGTGAATTGGAAAAGATATTTCCTCCATCCTTCTTTACAGTGATGGTACATTTGGTCATGCACTTAGCTGCTGAAGCTAAGATTGGTGGTCCAGTGCACTACCGTTGGATGTATCCCATTGAGAGGTAAGATGTGTGTAATATTATTGATCAACTTCCACTTTCATGTGCGTGTTCGAATTACCATTGCCAGTCATTAATCTTATCATTCCTTTATAGGTATCTCTCACGTCTTAAGTCTTACGTACGAAATAGAGCTGCTCCGGAAGGGTCTATTGCTGAAGGATACATAGTAGAGGAGTGCTTAACATTTTGTTCACGATATATGCAAGGAGTGGAAACTATATTCAATCGACCCACCCGGATGATTGAGGAGTCAACGGGGGTGGTTTCGATCATGACACTAAACAATAAAGAGTGGACCCAAGCCCATCGCTACGTTCTATTCAATTCCGAAAACATCAACCGCTTTCGTGAGTAAGTATTACATATACAGATATAATTGCACGTCAATCGAATGTACGTAAGGTCTATTAACCCTAATACAATTGCCTGCACAGGATGCACAAAAGATTGATAGAGGATGAACTTCGAAAAGGCCACAATCGTAATGTTTCCGATGCGATTATATATAAGCACCACATGGAGAAGTTTTGTACTTGGTTTAGGGGTCACGTACGTATGACATTTTCAACTTATTAAACTTGTAACACTGTCTCAACTATGATTAATTGTACTGATATGAATTATTTTATTTTGGCCAACTGATGTTAGGTGATGTCCCTCACTGGTGCTGATAAGGAAAGGGAGGGAGTTAGTGATACCCTTGTTGCATTGTCCAAATGGCCGTATATTCATGTAAAGCGGTTCAAGCATTATGTAATAAATGGCTTAAAATTTAGGAGTGTAAATGATGAGGGAAACAGGAAAACGCAGAATAGTGGAGTTAGTGTCGCTACTGATGGGGGCAATACTTACTATGGTATTTTAAGTGATATAATCGAGTTGAATTATTCTGACAATATGAAACATGTGTTATTCAAGTGTAAATGGGTTCATGACCAACATAGGAGAGGATATAAGACTGATGAATTTGGGTTTCCTATGGTAAACTTTACACACTTCATACATGGTGGGGATAAAATGATGGATGAACCATATGTCTTGGCATCTCAAGCTACACAAGTTTTTTATGTGGAAGATAAAAGGCACAAGGATTGGTATGCTGTTGTCAAAACTAAAGCTAGGGACGTGTTTGATGCTGGTGTTGGTCCCCAACGTGAGGAGGATGACACATATAGTTTTTCTGAAAATGTTCCCTACAATATAAGTACTAATGAGGTTGTGAGTGACAACCTTCGTTGGGCTCGGGATGATCTAGAGGGAATGACAATTGATGCCTCCATCATTGCTGAAAGAGATCTTCATGGAGTAAACAATGAAGATGAGTTTATTGACGATGAGTCCGACAATGAAGATGAGAACAACGATGAGTACACCGAGGATGAGTAGTGTAATAGTTTAGTGGTGTATTATGTGTTTGGATGTTACAGTTGTTAATGAAAACGTATTCATTAATTAATTAGTTGGAATGCCTCTGTGTAGTATTTGTTGAATTTGTTAATTCCTCTTAATATTGTTAATTCCTTTTATTTTTACTTATTATGTATCCAATTCCTTCCCCTCTTTGCTATTGGATTTGAAATTCATTTCTTATGAACTTGGATATATGATCGTGTGGTGTTAGGGTTTCATTTCGTTGTGGTTGTAGTGTTTGGCAAAGAGAAGCTCTTAAACTTGGATATATGTTTGTATATATTGTTAGATATTAAAATAAGTTATTTTACGCAGTCTGTTTCACTTACATTTTATGCAATTGATTGTTGTCTATAATTAACAGTTTTTTTTGTTTTTTAAAGTTGTTGGACGCAGGAATGGGTAAGAAACGCCGATTGCCACTTGTAGAAGTCGGCGAAGGACCCTCAAGTTCACGACAGAGAGGGGAGGAGCTGCAAGCCGCCCATACTAGTGATGCTAGGTCACAACCCCCAGGTAGTTTACATATCTTGAAATGTAACGTTTGATATTTATTACTGTTGTAACTAATGTTTCGATTGTTTGCTACAGGAATGGAAAGGGACCATCCATTGACAGTTGTGCAAGTTGGCCAAGGTTCATCACGCTCACGAGACATCATGCAAGAGGAGTTAAGGGCTGCCTATGATGCTGAGCACGCAAGATGGGAGGAAGGAGATGATGATGATGATGAGACACAGCCGCCTTCTGCAGGTAGTTATTCGTACAGTGTAGATTATTCTTAGGGTAACACTTTTCTGTTTGCTGTTAATGACTAAACAGCAAACACTTTTATATTTTCTCTTTGAAGCTAGCTAGTTGACAAAGATGAGGACCACCCACCTCCAGCCTTTCCTCACTCACTCTCCATTTTTTTCCTGGTATATTTGCTAGTATAGTATTGTGCTTAAGGTACAATTACAGCCTAGGACTACCTCAATGAAGTTGCATCATAGCTGCCATGAATACTACAAAGAGAAATGCATGTGACTAAGATAACTGCATTAAAAGCTTTTTATACCTTTCAGCCTCATTTCCCTCGTAAACAAAATTAGACTAAGACAATTGCATTTCCTTATTGGCTGCTTGAAGCTCATATCTGGCATTTCTTGTGAAACTTAATTAAAGAGAAAGAGAGCACATGAATTCAACAATGCCCTAGGGGGTCTTAGGATTACATGATTTAATCTTTATAATAACTTCTATTTATCAAAATAAATTGTAATTGGAAAAACCTTGGAAGTTAAAATTTAAATGTGGGAGCTAGTGCAAGTGTTCTTTCTCAATTGAGGATACTAATTTAAGTTGCTCTGTACAACTTGGCTTTTACCAGGATTGGTATGACGATATTCAACAGTGTTATTTATAAGTCTGCAACCCTAGTTTTAGGTTCTACTGTTCCTTTAAGCAATTGAATGTTCTTAACCAAAGATTGATACTTTAGCCTGGCTAGCATGGATCCATTTTGGTTATAGGATGCATCTATAAGAAATAATAATTCACAAACAAGCATAATCACATCTAATAAATGGACAAATCCTAGTGTTGGCCCAAGCTAGATAGTGCTTCTCTATTCTTGTTAATTACTATATGAATTAAGTTTTATCTTATAATCTACAAATTTATTATGCCCTAAGGAGTACATTTATGTAAGAAAACCATCTTTCAAACATCAAGGATTATATATACGCAATGCTCACTTGTCAACCTACAAAGACATAGTAACTTGATTAAAAAAAAAAATGCAATATTAGGCTTAATTAGGAGAATCATTGCATAGCTAAAACTTTCCTAACACGTTGCATGAATTGAGTGTAATCGTGTTGCGTAATCAGAAGTTTATAATCAAGGGCCTTAGACTTTCGATACACGTCTAACCCTTCGAACTTAAACTTCACATCATTGAACCTTCTCAATATAAATGCATATGAACTTGCTTCGTCAACTGGCATTATATTTCAGTCATAGAAATATATTATGGCATTTTCATGCATCATAATTTGATTGAAGGAAATCATTTATCTAGTTTGCTTTGACAAGCAGTAATTTCAAGTACAACTTAAAGATTTATGTCTGTTGGGACAGTTTTACAGCTGAATTATTTGGTCCAATTCAATTCACCTTCTACGACTATAGTACATGATCAAGTCAAATTGCTCAGATACATTTTGTAATTGTAACAATTTCAAGTGTGCACATCATGTATGAATATGGCATTAGAAAATGATAAGAGGCATACTAATAATGTACCTAGTAAATAAATAGAGAAGATTAACTGTTAGATTATGTGCTCTGCCAACATATATATTATTCTGCTTTGTTGTTTGAAGTTTATATAAGGATAAGAAGTCGTAAGACACGGGACAATAGGGTGAACCCACTAATAACCCTGTTTGTCAAGATTTTGTTACTTTCTAACTGGAATCAAATAAAATAGTGTGTGCTAAGCAAGCTTAGAATTTTATAAAATATAGTTCAGATTGCCTGCGGATGAGTAATAAGCAAGCTGTTCTAATGTAGTTGCAAGCACAACTTGAGTGAGTTTTCATATATCATGTTAGACAATGGTTATTACCCTGACCATATTTGCCTTGTCATTTCTGTCAAAAAGTCGTTATATACGAGCCATATATGTAATTGACATGTACATTAATATCATCCTTACACTAGGCATGTTTTGATCAAAAGAACAACCTGGAATCCAACGAAATTTTAGCTTTTATACAGTCAAAATGATATTGCCTAGCACTAAATTCTGTATCCCAATGCTGCTAAGGAAGAGCACTGATTACACATTAAGATGGTGACTCTTAGGCTCCCTAATGCTGCTAAACATTTCTCACTGATTGCAAAGGTTGCTAATATAAAGTTTTTAAAAGTTCAGAAAAACATCACATCCTTTCCGTCAAATCAAATTCATATAAAATATGTACATCTTGACTTTTTACATTTAAGCACTATCTTATAAAAATGAGCTGAATGTGTTTGTGTTTGCATTTCTTTGTCCTTCATTATTTATCTTCCCAAATTTATTTGGTGAAGAGGGATGTCAAATATGGATAAAAACCGACATTAAGGTGATGAACACTTTGAGCTCTTTAGCTTCATTAATTTTCTTTTGCTTTAGCTAACAACTGTGCAGGACCAAATGTCAAAAGTTGCAAGCTTAACTTCTGCTTTAGAATAGGTTTAGATGAGGATCAATAAAATGATAGCATGATTGTTTAGCACATAATCATCATACACAGGACTGCACTGCACTGACAAGTTCCTCCCCATTATAGTTTGTAGGCCATTTTAACTTTTTCGACAAACTTTATGTTCAACTGATTTTCGTTCTTCAGAGCATATAATTACTTCCCAAATGAAATGACTTTTGGAAAATTTAAAATAAGTACAACTCATTAAGGCTATTTGAATAGTGGGTGAATCGATTCAGTGAATTATTTCATGCTTATCTTCTTCCTAGTTCCTTCCTAGTTCATTAATGTCCATCAGTACTAATAGGCCACAATTTGCGTCTCATATTGGCTAAAGACTAAAGAGCAAAGTATGATAAAATAATCACACGCTACAACATGCTATGCATGTGTGTCACTCACATTAGTAATTCAAAATTTCGTATAGCAGTGGCAATGTGATCCTACTAGAATGAATTTTCTGCAATAGTAAGCGAATTCTCAGCTATTTTATGCACCCGTAATCAATCGTATAAACATTTACAGATTAAAGGCCATTATGGCAAGATCACGATGTGTATGTGTGTTTGTGTGTGCATGTTTCTTTTGCTAAGTAGATTCACAACATACAGTTATATAACATATTGATTGTGGGAGAATTAAATTATTCACCCACTATATTATTCCAAATGGGTAATTTGCACACACAAATATCTAATAAGGTAGTACTATACATAGTATAAAATAATAAATTGTTAGGTAAGGTAGTTGGAAGTTTCCCTCAATTTTTATTTTTAATGGTAAAAGATAAAAACAAGTTTCCCTCAATTGGGGGAACTACACACCGTGGTGTGAATGCATGAGGCAAAACAAAAAGAGATGGGCACAGAAGGAAAAGAATGAGATCATGTTGGAGAGTGATGAAAAAAGATTGGTGGGGATTAGAATGCATTTACACTTCATACGCACTAAGAAGAAAGCACACAAAGGCACAATTTGAATCAAAACAAAATCCCTTGACTCTGTGGGCCCATTTCCACCATAGCCAAGAACCAGCACCCACCTCAACACTCACCACATCATTGCCATCAAGAATTTTCTTGCACTGTTTCTTGCTTTCATCAACAATTGCACCCACAACACTATTCTTACCAACAACATTTCCTCTCTTAATTTGGGCCTAAATCTTCTTTCTAAAAGAGTAATATAACTTTTCTTTGGTAATGGGAGGTTGGTGAGTAAGTGGGTCTTGTTCTGTTTCTGGATTTAGTGTGATGGGGAATTGCTGGTTTACAGTGTCTCATCCAATGCAAAGCCAGGTTGGTTTCTCAATAAAGTTTTTTTTTTTTTTTTTTTTTTTTTTTTTTTTTTTAACTGTTTGGGTTGATTTTATGTAATATTTTTTTAATTCTACATGATTTCACAGATGGGTATCTGTTTTCTCTCTTTATGTCAATGAAATTAGTAATGTTAGAGTTCAACTTGGATTTGGTATTCATACTTTGTTTTTCCTCTGTATGCTACACTTCTTTGTGTTTGATTTTTTTTGTATGATTGATAAATTCATGCAACTTTTCTTCCTTGGATAAAAACAGTTTTTTATTTTTGTAAGGGATAAAAACAGCTTTTAGATAGAGACATCGACTTATTTGTTATTATCAGTTTCTTTAAGTATCAAAATGTCCACATTTACAAAGATCACATATATCATGTTAGTTGAGCACTTGAGCTATATATAGTGACTTCTCTCTAATTGTGAACTTTGAAATTTCATTCCTAATAATGGTATACTATATGCAGAAGATTTGGTCCAAGAAACCGCACCATCCACTGATGGCCGTGCAGAAGATTCAGTTCGGGAAACCCCAATATCCAATAATTTAAATAAAAAACGTGGAATAACGCTAATGCAGCGAATATGGGCTCTTCCAGCGAACAAGAAACTTGTATGTGGGTTAAATGGGAGCAAGCAACCGGTTGGAGAAAGCGGGCAAACATTCAAAAGGTGGTTGGGCACCTTATGCATCTGCCATAACTATTGCCCACTTATGCCAAGTACGTGGACGCATGTCGACCGTAAATACAAAGAAGAAGCCTGGACAGAGATAGAGGTTGTATCAAATTAAGCTACTTTTAATTGTTATGTATAACCGTGTATGTGCTAAATGGCATTTTTAGTAGGGTGAATTATTGCACTATGCTAACTCAATTTTTGTATTTCAGAAAAAGTGGATCATTGACCCAGAAATTATCAGACCAGCTAATCAAATGAACTGGGCAATGCACTTACTAGGGGAGTTGAGAAGGAACCGAAGGAGTAAGTTAAAAAAGAAATGCTACCCAAAAGATGCGTTGAAAGAAGATGTCATTAAAAGGCAACCATCTTGGGCTGACGAGCAGGACTACTGCGCACTAGTTGACTATTGGTTTGATTCTAAAACGAAGGTTGCACTATTTTCTTGCTCTATTATTTTTTAGTGGTAATATATGTGATGGGGTATTTGGATATACCGAGTACAGTGTTTTAATTGATTTGTTTGTTTTAATTTGTTGGCGGGAATGTGTTCGTAGATATTAAGTGATACGAACAAGAAAAGTCGTGCGTTTCAGAAGGATATAGCGAGGACAGGGCCTATAAGTTTTGCCCAAACTGCTGACAATATGGTAAGAAATGCATTATACAACAACTAGCCAAGTTTTAATGCTCTACTATTTTAATTGAACTTCTGACATATTTTAATTGAACTTCTGACATAATGCTCTACTATTTATTTATTTTGTTGTTGAACGAACATGGTCGATTCGAATTCATGGAAATTAAAATAGATTTTGTCGGCATGAGTTTAGCATTGAGGAAGGGCTTGCATGGAGATGACAGTAATGGTGGCAATGCCCAACGTTGTTGTGGGGTCCAAACTAAGCAATCCACAGCTTCTTGGTTTAGAAATAATCAATATTAAAAATTCACAACAAAATTTTTGTACATGTTGTTTGGTTGAATTAAAATTAGTATGTGTGATGAATCTGAAGAGCACAGTGTTGGGGTAAGGAAGACTTGGCTTTTTTGCATGTTTACGACTGTTAATAGACATTTTTTGTGATGTTTCCAGTTGGAAATGGATTAGTGATTTCATTAATATTTATGTTTGCCACTTTGTTAGCAAGAGTTTGGTTTGGTATATAGCAATTGGTTGTTCTTGAAATTTGCTTTCCTTTGTGACCTTGTTTGTGGAAAACTAAATAGGTTGAAACTGGACATCTCCAATACAATTGGGATGCATATATGCAGGGGGTTGTAGCCGCGTTTGAAACGTGGCTATAGACAAATTCTAAAAATAGTTAGGGGGTTATAGCCGCGTTTTAAACGTGGCTATAGGTAACAGATATAACCACATTTAAGAAACGTGGCTATAGTTGTGGCCTATAGCCGCGTTTTAAATGCGGCGAAAATGTCTTCAAAGCTGTCAACAAGGGTGCTATGGCCGCACTTTTTCAAACGTTACCTCTTATGAAATGGCTATTTTATTAAATCAAAGGGCAAGAGTGTTGGTACCAAAAACCGCTTGATACAAAGCATTCACATGAAGAAAACAACTCGTCTTTTTGAACGTAATAAACTACATGTTTACGGAATTTGTTTACATTTAGATTGCATGTTATGTTCCAAATTTCATATCACCAACATAAATTGTCACTATTGTAATGAGACTGTTGAATATGATGTAGGCAAAAGAAAGCGGCCAAGCAGTGGAGCGTGCAGATGTTTTCATAAAAGCATACTGCACGAAAGATGGGACTCCTATTAGTGATGTAGTGCTACATAAGATTGTAAGTCCTATATCATAACCTATTTATTTTCTAATTTGCGTGAAATGTTTATAGTAAATAATATGTTATTTGGTTCTTGTATGAAAACAGGATAAAATGAAACAAATTTTATACAACGGGGGCAAACTAAAAGGAGACCGTCGCGATGGAATTCTCTGGGCACATGATGATGCGTTCGCTCAAGTGATGGGCAAAGAACGTTCTGGACGTGTCCGTGGGGTCGGTTTTGGACCAACCCCAACAGGAAGAAGTGGGTCCAACCTTCCATGTTTGCCTGGGCCGTCGTCCCCTGAAACGGCCCAACGGATGACTGCATTGGAAAATTCGATGAGGGACCAACTTGCTTACGCAGAGCAGAGGCATTAGGATCAGATGGCCTCATTGCATGCACAACATAAGGAGGAAATTGCCGAAGCACTGGCCGAAGCAAAGCGGGAGTCAGATGCACGGCATGAGCAGCAATTGGCCGAAGCAATGCGCGAATCAGAAACACGGCATCAGCAGCAGCTGGCCGAAACAAAGCAGGAAATGGCCGAAGCAAAGAGGAAAATGGATGAAATAATGGCCTTCTTACAAAAGACGCCAAGCAGTTTAGGTTTAAGCAATTTGTCAGGTAATACAAACTTTGCCTTTAATTTAATGAAACTTGTGTGTATATAATATATGCTGCTAATTTGTAATGCTAATAGAATGTATATAATATATTCAGGATAGCGCTACATCATAGGGAGGACTCTTCGTGGACATTCGGAATATTGTAATATTGTAACTTCATGTATTGGAGGACTCTTAGTTGCTGCATGTATTGGACGATATATTCCATAAAGATTGATCAATTTCCTGTATTCTTTAGAGATATTGATTGTTGACAGGTTTGAGAAAATTCATGGTTGATATTTTGTTGAAAACTCTTGCTTGAGAAAATTTTTGTTGCATGCAGCAAGCTGTAAAGAATACAGGAAAACTAATCTGCCCAGAAAAAGGGAAAAAAAAAAAAAAAAAAACTATAGCCACGTTTTAAAAACGCGGCTATAGACAAATTCTTAATAGGAAACCGTGGGTCTTAGGCCGCACTTAAAACGCGGCCTAAGGACAGAACATTAGGCCACGCTTTAAACGCGGCCTAAGGGTCCAGTCTTGGGCCACGTTTTAAACGCGGCCTAAGGACAGAACCTTAGGCCACGCTTTAAACGCGGCCTAAGGGTCCAGTCTTGGGCCACGTTTTAAACGTGGCCTAAGGACAGAACCTTAGGCCACGCTTTAAACGCGGCCTAAAGGAGTATCAGAGGCCCTCACCATGGAGGGTATGGCCACACTTCTTAAACGCGGCCTAATGTTTCGGCCTTAGGCCGCGTTTTAAACGTGGCCTAAGGTCTAACCTTGGGCTGCGTTTTAAACGCTGCCCAAAACTGCACCCTTCGGCCACGTTTAAAACGCGGCCAAAGACTGGACCCTTAGGCCGCGTTTAAAGCGTGGCTATAGGACATGAGCTGGAGCCGCGGTCAGAAAGTGCGGCCATAGGACCAGTAGACCTATAGTCACAGGTTTTAGGCCGCATTCTTAACCGCGGCCTAAAAAAACGCGGCTATAAGCTATAGCCACGTTTTTTGGCTTATAGCCGCGTTTTTAAAACGCGGCCAGAAGACCTTTTTTTTGTAGTGTATCCTTGGCGACGACACTTTATACGTTAATGGTGTTGGCAACCACTTGTCACCCCAAACCCGTACACTATCACCATTACCAGTCCTCCACTTCAACCTGAATTTCACTAACTTTTGTGCTGCCCATATACTAAGCCAGGTGAATGATGGACTGTTTCCCAAAGGTGCTTGTATATATTCACACCTTGGGAAATACTTTGCTTTTAGAACTCTGTATGCTAGTGAATCTTGCTGCATTTGGAGTCGCCACCCTTGCTTTGCCAATAAGGCCAAATTGAATTGTTTCAGCTATTGAAATCCCATGCCACCCTTTGCCTTTGGTTCATAAAGTTAGTCCCAGCTAAGCCATGCCATTTTCTTCTCCTCTTTTCTTTGGCCCCACCAAAAATTCCTAATCATCCCAGTCAATTCCTCACATAGGGAGTCAGGAATTTTAAAGCAGCTCATAGTGTAGGTCGGGATCGCTTGTGCCATTACCTTAATTAAGATCTCCTTGCTAGCTTTAGATAATAGTTTCTTTTTCCATCCAGATAATTTCTTGCCCAACTTCTCTTTAATATCATTGAAGGTATTCCATTTCCTCCGCCCTACCAATGAAGGTAACCCCAAAATATTTTTCATACTGTTTAATCACCTGAGCACCAAATCTGGTTTTAATCTACTTTTTGATCTCTATTGAGGTACTGCTACTAAAGAATAGAGAAGTTTTTGTCCGGTTTAGCTACTGCCCCAAAGCCTTTTCATAAACAAGCAAAACTCGCTGCAAGGCATTGCACAATAGTAGCTTTGTAGAAAATTATACTATCATCCGCAAAGAAAAGATGAGATAATTTGGGGCCACTACGGCGCACCCTTACTCCACCCATCAGTCCCTTGGCTACAGCAGAGAGGCCTTTAGCACATATCAGGAAGAGATAGGGAGACAAGGGGTCTCCTTGGCGTAATCCTCTGCTTGGCACAATATGTCCCTTTGGCTTCCCATTCATTCTCACAGAATAGGTAACGGAATTGACACATTTCATCTTAACTCCCTCCATTTGGCCTCAAAACCCAATTTCTCCATAATCTTCTCTAGGCAAGCCCACTCAACCTTGTCATATGCCTTGTTCATATCCAGTTTCAGAGCCATCTCACCTGTTCTCCCCACTTTTTTCTGACTAATATGATGCATAACTTCAAAAGCTACAAGACAATATCAGTAATCAACCTGCTGTGCACAAAGGCACTTTAGGTATCACTAATAATAGAGGGTAAGAACTTTTTAACCTATTAGCAATTGACTTAGAAGCAATCTTATAGACTACATTGCATAAACTAATAGGCCTATAATCCGTAATTCTTTTTGGCTCTTTACATTTTGGAATAAGCACAATATGGGTGTCGTGAAAATTTGGAGGGGATATAATTGAATTTAGAAAGTCAAGGACTGTTTTGGTTACCACATCTCCCATCATTAACCAAAATTGCTGGAAGAATAAGGGGGGCATGCCATCTGGACCTGGTGCCTTCAACGGGTACATCTACTTCAGGGCCATTCTAACTTCACCGGCTGTGAAATCCTTGGTCAATGCCAAGTTCATTTCTAGAATGACTTTTGGTTGGACCACTTGAATGATCTCATCAAAATCCACCGGGTTACTAGAGGTAAAGAGATTCTGATAGTAATCCACCACAATTTCTTCAACTTTACTATCCTCTTCCTGCCATACATCATTAGAGTCAAGCAAGCCTTCAATAAGATTTTTATTGTGCAGAGCTAATGCCTTAGCATGGAAAAATTTAGTGTTCCTATCCTCGGATTAAAACCAATCAACACGAGACCTTTGCAACCACATAGCATCCTCTTTCTCTAGCCACTCATTTAATTCAAGCCTTGTATTCTTCATATCCCTGATCATTGTTGGGGATGCAAGTGGAAGCTCCAACCACTCCAAGCGCTTCTGTAACTCAGCTATCTTTCTTCCTACATGGCCAAACTCAGTCTTATTCCAAGCCTCTAAATGTGAACGACAAACCTTTAAACAGTTGTTGAATACATCTTCTTGACTTGTTGCTACACCAACTTGCCACGCATTCCGCACCACATCCTCATATCTTGAGTCTTTCAACCACATAGATTCAAAGCGAAATACCTTGCCTGTATTCCTTCTATTTTTTGGTATTAACCGGAGAGAGATTGGGGAATCATCAAATGCCACTGATGTTAGATGAACCAGTTTTGCCCCTGAAAATTTCGAGCTCCAATCCTGTAAGGCTAGGGCTCTATCTAGCCTCTCCTGTATCTGAAACCCATTTGCCCTCTAATATATCCAGGTAAATTTTGGCCCCACGAATCCGATGTCTTTAAGTCCACACCAATTTACACACTCTACAAACCTCACCATTTGTGGTCTAGGCCAAAAGCTGCCTCCTTCCTTTTCAAATAACCCCATGATCTCATTGAAGTCGCCAATTACTAGCCAAGGGAGAGTAGATGTACCACGTAAGTGTTTAAGCTTTGCCCATGATTCTGGTCTATTTGCTGTATCCGGATCACCGTAGAAACCAGTCAAATGCCACTAGCCAATCTCAGGCCCCCATCCACCAGGGCATCAATGTGAGTTTGAGAATAAGTCTGCACGTCCACTTTAGTTCCTTCCTTCCAATACAATGCTAAGCCCCCACTTTTACCTCTACTTGGAACCATTAAGCCATTCTTGAAGTTACATTTATCACGAACCTTCACCATCCTTTTCCGATCTGATTTTGTCTCCATGAGGAAGACAATTATGGGCTCTTTTTGTTTTATCACCTTTTCCAAGGTTTTAACTGTCTGGAGGTTCCTAAGCCCCTGGTAGTTCTAACTTAATAAACTCATTGCTCCCGGTGGGGTTGCACAGCAACCTCCACCGCTCCCAGGTGTGTAGCCAACAGATGACTAAGTTTCTTTGTTTCCTCCTCAAGCTTGAACCTTTTAGATTGTTCCTCATTGTTCCCCTTCGCATTCTGTAAGACTTCGCACTTTCTCTTTGGCCCACAATCCGCATTAGATTGTTCTATGATCATCGGACTCATTGACCCATCTGTTAATCTAGTCCACGTTCCACTCCATTGGTTTTTTTTTTTTTTTTCATACTAGCTTTTACCTTCCCCTTATTTCTACTCCTACTTTTATTGCCCTTTTTCCTTGTGGCAACTCCCATAGTAAAACTACCCTCCGAACCAGGCGTACTAAACTTATCTGGATTCATGTTATTTAATCCCATTATCCTTCCATTTTTATCCTTCTCTTTCGAAACAACCTTCTTCTACGGGATCACCTTATCAACTACATCTCCCTCCAGATTTTCCATCGGGTTAGGGAACTCCTCATTTAAATTTAAAACACCAAGATTTTTCGTGATTGCCTTATCAACCCCCTAGATAATCTCCTCAAATTATGGCATGGATTGATTTTGAAAAATATTCTTTGCAGTCACTGGCGTTGGTAACAGCTCCTTTACTGAGTCAGTTCCTCCCTTTGATCTGTATCCTTCCTATGTAACTAGTTGTCGTTGATAAGCCATAGCCCCCTCCTCTGTTGAGTCCGCCACCACCGTCACTAGACCTGACACACCAGCTCTTATGTTGACGCAACTACCTGAGCATGACCCTTCGAAACCAAGCATTGTGATCGTTACCTTTTTCGATGGATAATGCTGGTTTGCCCTTATCCAAGCTCCATACTGTTGATCCTCCATAGCTAGCAAACCTCTACTTTGAAGCCACACCATGCAATCCTTGTCATCACGAGCTAAATGACCACACCAGTAACAAATATTTGGTAGGTGCTCATACTTGAATGAAATCCAGCCCTTCGATGATTGGTCCCACGTGACACGCCTCCCTTTACTTAGTGGTCTCATAACATCCACGACCACACCCACTCGCATGAATTTATGACCTCTCATCTCGTTTTTATCTTTAGGTTTTGAAACAACACCTAGAGATTTACCAAGACTAAGGGCAGTTTCTACATTCAAGTAAGAGAATGGTAGGTCATGGATTTGAACCAAGAATGAAGTCGTATCAAACCTCAACTCACCGACTGGGATAGAGCCATCATAGCTCTCCAACACAACCAAATGTCTGTCAAATGACCATGGTTCTCCCATTAAGACTTTCTCCACATCTACTTCAAGCATAAAATCAAACAAAACTACGTTGTTTTTGGCATCACTCACTTCGAACTCTCTTCTTGTTCTCCACAATGGATGAAACGTCCGAGCCACGGCTTCGATGTTCACTATTTTTCCAGTAAGAAACTTCGCTGCCAAAACCCATTTACCCACCTTCTTGTTACTCGTTAAGTCCACATTCCTATCTTTCTCCTCAGACAATGACAGTGTTTTCCAACTTTGTGCGAGATCATCTATCTTGCAAATTACCAGTACCTCAAACCCAAGCCCTACTAGTAACCGAGTTACTATAGGGGACGTGCCTTCCTTCTCAATGGGAGGAGGGAAACCTTATACTACAGCAAAGAGAGAGAGGAGGGCCACTCGCTTTGCTGAGAACAATAGATAGAAGATATTTATTTATATATACTAAGTACGCATAAAACAATATATGCTACTATATTAAGTGGTTAAGTTACTATATATATATATATATATATATGTTTTGTAATTAGGTACTTAAGAGAAGGACAATTTAGTAACTTCCTACACATATGGACCAATAAGCATAAGACTTGGCCCAATCCTTGAGAGGAAACTTGTTCTCCTTTCCATACAACCCACCCAGCCCCCCTACCCCTACTAGCCAGCCATGCATTTCTTCTTATTTTCTCTCAGAAAAGCCTAGAACACTCTTGAGCTCTCTCCCTCCTCAACTTACGGTTCCAGCAGCTCTAAAGGGGGGAAATTGTCTATTTCTTCTCAAAGTTCTCCTCAAAGACTTAAGCTAAAGTGATTCTAGCTCCATTCCTCCAAGAAACTGGCCTAGAACATGTGAAGTTTGAGTAAATGCTAGTTTTGGCTTAAGGGTATGAGAAATCACATGTACGAGCCAGTAATGTAATGAATTTTGCTATGGATTGAAGTATGTATGTGAAATTGCATATGGATAAAAAGGGTTTCCAAAGGACATGGCTTTGTGTGTAAGATTTGAGTGGACACCTTGTTTGGATGTGTATTAGATTGAAGATGAGCGTTATTAAACAAGTTTGTTATTTCAAGGTCATATGTTGTTTCCAAAAAGGTTTTGAAACTGATGTATAACATGTATAGTATATGTATAAATATCCCAACATGAAAATAAGACCATTTGCAATTATTTTATGATTTTATGTGAAAATTTGCTAAAACTACCACTATAACAGATTATGTGTTCGCACATGAAAAATTATGTAATAAATTATATACAGTGAATTAGGATGCCTAGGATAATTCCTATGAAAGCTAAGACACATAAGGTTGTAATGTAATTAGTCTTATAACAATTAGATGAATATAAAAATGACGGTGTTAAGTTGTTATTGGTTCTAATATATATGGTTGTCAAAATCGCGATTCGGATCGTAAAATTGCATGATTTTACGATCCCACCTCACCAAAAAGTTTAAAATTGTAGCAGGATCGCAAAAATGGTAGGATCGTATATAAGATCGTGTAGGATCGCATAGGATCGTAAGATCGTATGGGATCCTACCGATCCTACCATTTGGCTTGAATTTTTTTTTTTAAGTGGGATTCATTTGGAATCCACCTAAACCCACAAACCCAACGGGTTATCAGAAGCCCAATAATGAATTGAAGTCCCAAATTTACCCCCATGTCAACATAAAATCTCAAAAAAAACCTATAGTACTTAAGTTTAACGTTTTCAAAAACAAAACCTAAAATATTTAGATGATGAAATGGGATATGACAATGACAGTGATTAGATTAGAAGAACCTTAGAATGAGAATTCTCTTTTGGATTTCATATTTGTAATTAGCTAGTTTACCTTAGATTTAGAATTCTCTTTTGGATTACATATTGTAAATTTGTAGTTAGCTAGTTTTTATATGCTAACTAGCCTAACTTATTTTGGATTTGGAACTTAGAATTTGGAAAACATTTTCATATGTGTAGATAATATTTTAGTACTTAGTTGCTAATTAAACAAGTACCAACTTTTTAGATACATTATGTCAAAAGTTAAATATATTTCGTTTCGTTAGAATAACATAAGAACGATATAGTGCGTGCAAATTACATTTTATGATGCAATTTTTTTTTAATGGATGGATTCATATTTTAAGTGATTATATAACATACAAAGTCACTATTAATAGGTTTTTTGCTTAAAATCTGAAAATAGATAGGATCTTACGATCTACGATCCGATCCTACGATCCACAATCCTACCTACCTCCCACGATTTTACGTAGGATCCCGATTTTGACAACCTTGCTAATATAGATCCAGTATTGAAGTTGAGCAAGGCTTAGGTACAGTATTTATGTGTTGTTCCTTAGGTTCCTCTTTTAAAATTTTGCCATGTGAGTTTTTTTTCATGAAATGGAAGTGTATTTTTTAGTTAAGTAACCATATGACTGAATTTTAAGACGAGAACCTAAGGAACAGCACCTAAGGTACTGTACCTAAGTTTTGTCCATTGAAGTTACTCTTTTACTCACTAGTCACAACGTACTACTTAGGATTTGTTATAAATTTTTGTGTATGTAACATTTCTCTTAATTTATTTGATAGTATTTAGGGGATTACAATTGCAATTACAATTTCGATGAACCAACAGACAAGATGCAAATGGAATACTTACGTATTTTTGTCAATAGTTGCTGAAACTCAAGATTTACAGCCTAGCCGAGTCTTCCCACTCTTGGCCACACCATTGCACTTACGTGGCTAGACCATCACCAACAAAAGATCTACCATTGCTACTGCCACCCTCCACCTAGCTAGGTCCTCTTCCTCTACCCCCTTACAGAATTGGCATTCAATAACTCAACCTCCAATGCCATGAATTCATCTACCTCATTGCTCATTCGGTGTTTTTCTTTTGAGTAGTGTTTATTACATAGTTCACAATTTCAGTTTATTTATTTAATTTTAAATTTTAAATTTATTTTAAATTTTAAATTTATTTTATTTTATTTTAAATAAATTTTTTAAATTTTTTTATAAAAATTCCAATTCTTTATGTGCGTAAAGGTGTGTGCATTAATGCGCGTGCAACAAGTTTTTATCTTTTATTTTTTCCTCATTAAACCGATCGACCTTAGTTTAGGTGATTGCTCTGTTAACTCCCATTATTGTTAAGTTAATATCTTTTAAATGATGTGGCACATTCTCAGTCATTGGCTTATTTTAAATGAATTCTAGTTATGAGATGGCTCCTCTCCATTTTTCAGTAAATCCAAAAATTAGGGTCTAAATTTGTTACTCTAATTGATCCTTGCTAATTGCTAGTGTGTTTTAACGCTCCGTTTATTTTGAAGTAAAAAATAATTTTTGCAAAATGTTTTCCTATTTTAAGGTGTTTGTTTGCATGTAAAAATGTAGTTAAACCTGTAAAATATTTTATGTTAATCATAAAATCCTTTATAAAAAGTTGTAAAATATTTTACCTTTAAAATTTTGGTAACTTTTTTTACAAAAACACATAGTAGCTCCCTCTCCTCTTATCTAGTGGCTAGGTTGCCGGTATTAGTGGTCCGGTCAACAGAAACGTCGTTTTGGCAGCAACCAAGTGGCTAGAGTTGTAGTTTTGGTTGTATTTGCTGGTAGTCTGATCTTCAGAAACATTGTTCCGACGATCCGATCATTGATCCTCTAGCACCGGTTTTAGTAGTTTGCTTGAAAAATTTTACATGTCACACCAAACACTTGAAAATATTTTACTTTTAAAACAAATAGAGCTAAGTATGATCAAAATCACTAAATTAAATTAGAATACTTGCAATTTTTTTATTGGATGCAACCGGTGATATTTCTTTAAAAATAGAGTCCTTTCTGTGGACAGTTGACCAAAGAAGGGAGTCCCCCCACCCAAAAATGCCTTGAAATGGATCCTTTATATCTGTGAATCCTAAAACCAGGGTTTAAATTTGTTATACTCTCATTGATCTTTGCTAATTGCTTGTGTATTTAAGTACAATCCAAATTGTTAAATTAAATTAAAATATATGGCATTTTTTTTTATTGATACCTCAGATAATATTTATCTGAGCAATGTTAGTACCACAATATTTTACGCAATTTTTGCTAAAACTTGTCACGTAGTAAATTGTGAGTAGTGAAAATTTAGACCCATCATTTTTTCTTCACTATTCACAACTCGCCATGTGGCGAGTTGTTGCAACAGTTGTGTAAAATGTTATGTTATGACTTTATTTATCTAGAATATAGTGACCTTCCTGTCAACGTTGGCTAAAGAAAATTGTGCCCCCAAATGGGACGGGCAACCACCAAAACCAACCTGAACTTTCTCTTACATACTACTGTTATCCATCTCTTTTTTGACTCCTAAGAAAGCAAGAGCCTATTTTTTCTACGTGAAAATGATATACATGATAAAAGTAGAAGCAACATTGTGTAGTAACACGCTATTTTTTTTTTTTCCTTTTTCCCCAAAGGTGTTCGTAGGCGGCTTGGCCATAAGAGGAGGTGGCTTTGGCTGCGGCATTGGAGACTAAAGCAGTTTGAAGAAATGGCAGAAATGCAGCGACCATATAACGAAACAAACAGCACAATAGTATGCTATGCGCCGAGCATGATAACAACAAATGGTATATGGCAAGGCGATAACCCTTTAGATTATTCTCTCCCTCTCTTCATTTTGCAATTGACAATGGTCGTTGTTACTACTCGTGTTCTGGTTTTCCTCCTCAAACCCCTTCGCCAACCTCGTGTTATCTCTGAAGTTTTGGTACGTCTATCTCTTAATTATTACCTGTCCTACTCAATTTCCCTACATTGATTGTCATGTATATAGTTTCAAGTTTCAGCATGCAGTTGGAAGTAATATTACCGCCACAAAATATGTTACAACTTTTTTACAAATTGTTGTTGTAGTCAACTTCTTATTGGTTTTTATCTGGGTTTACTAATAACATCATTTTTATTTACCAATAATTACTCATCACATTAACAGTTTTTAAAAAAGTTTGTATTTCTTGCATTTTCCTGCAATTTTTCTTTTTCCATTTAATAACATACTTATGATCTTTTTAATAAGCACAATTTCACTTTAATGATTAGCACCTTGGTCCACGATCCCAGTAGATAGTTACAATATTTCATCTGCATGATCATAATTGTTGAAAAGTTGGCGGTGAAAGAGGCATTCCAAGCAACTTTTTAGCCTTGGCTTCTAGCTCCTTTCTTCTCTGATTTCAAAGAGGCATTACATTCCCTCTCTTGTTGGGACTTCATTTTTATTACTAGAAATGTAAATTTTTTGTGACACAATGTAGCTCGTTGGACAGCCATTTGTAATTGGTATGACCCATCTTTATCTCCTTTATTCCTTTGTTGGGTTCTTTCTCCAAAATTATTAAATTAGATATGTGCCGAGGCTTTCTCTTGTTTCTTCTTAGTATATTATTATTATTTATAAAAATATGGCTATATATGTGTGTGTATATATATATATATATATATGTATATAATATTGGTCATTGTGCAATAGGGCATTGTTGTTGCACACATTGTTGTCCAAAATAATTGAAGTCATGATTTCAGACTTAAAAACATGACTTAAAGAGTTCTCCCATGTGTATGGTATATTTTCAAGTTGTAGTTCAACGACTTATGGCAAAGGATATGTACAACATATATCACATAGTAATTTTGTGATGATATTTCTTTGAAGCTCGTAGTATTATTCTTGTAACATTGATTCGATGTGTACAACAACATATACAGGGTGGAGTGATATTGGGTCCATCAGTGCTTGGAAGGAGCGCAAACTTTGCCAAAACAATGTTTCCTCTAAGAAGTGTGATGGTGGTTGAGACATTGGCAAATATGGGTCTCCTTTACTTCCTCTTCCTGGTTGGAGTGGAGATGGACATTACAGTAATCAGGCGAACTGGAAAAAAGTCGTTGGCTATTGCATTTTCTGGAATGGTCTTACCCTTCGTGGTTGGTACCGTCTTCTCCTTCTTTCTTTACAAATCAGAGGGTAGCATGACACTAGGGACTAACATCGTATTCTTCAGTCTTGCCGTCTCTGTCACTGCATTCCCAGTGCTTGCTCGAATCCTTGCAGAGCTTAAACTCATAAATTCGGAGATTGGCAAGATTGCTTTATCATCAGCTCTTGTCAATGACATGTGTGCTTGGATTCTATTAGCTTTTGCTATTGCCCTGTCTGAGAATGACAGTTCTTCTTTAGCTTCCCTCTGGGTGATACTGTCTAGCATATTATTTGTTGTCTTTTGCATTTTTGTTGTCCGTCCAGCAATCTCATGGATGATCCAGAGAACCCCAGACGGAGAGACCATCAGTGAGTTCTATATATGTCTCATTCTCACTGGGGTTATGATCTCGGGCTTTATTACCGATGCCATTGGAACACATTCTGTGTTTGGAGCTTTTGTGTTTGGTCTTGTAATTCCAAATGGACCAGTTGGAGTTACTCTCATAGAAAAGCTTGAGGACTTTGTTTCGGGGCTTCTGCTCCCTCTCTTCTTTGCCATTAGCGGGCTGAAGACTGATATACGCACTATCAGGCATCCCAGCACCTGGGGATATCTATTCCTAGTCATTTTTCTTTCTTGTGCTGGCAAAGTTATAGGAACTCTCCTTATGTCACTCTTTTACCGGATGACTGTACGTGAAGGCGTTACTCTTGGTTTCCTTATGAACACAAAGGGCCTTGTTGAATTGATTGTGCTGAATGTTGGAAGGGACCAAGAGGTACTCCTCTATATATTGCTTGTTACCACTACTGGTACTAGTCTTTTTGAATAACTGTCTTTTATTTCATTCTTGGTGTTTCATTTTGTACTTCACCAACCAAAAAAAAAAAAAAAAAAAGGCATGGAAAAAAACCACACATGACATGATATACTACAGTTAGTGAAGTACAAAGTGGAATAGTAGGAGGGAATAGAAGATTTTTATTCAATTTTTTTCTCTCTAGCTATTTCAAGCACAAATTTGATGACAACAAAATTAAATTACTTGCAGGTGTTAGATGTTCAATCATTTTCACTCATGGTAGTTGCAGCTATAATTATGACTGGAATAGTCATGCCCGTTGTAACAACAATTTACACACCGGCAAGGAGATTTTTACCATACAAAAGGCGAACAATCCAAAGTTCAAAACCAGATGCAGAATTTCGAGTACTTGTGTGCATTCACAACCCTCGAAATGTCCCAACAATCATCAACCTCCTTGAAGCCTCTCACCCCACCAAAAGATCTCCAATATGCATCTATGCGCTCCACTTGGTTGAACTCACGGGCCGTGCATCTGCCATGCTTATAGTCCATAATACCCGGAAATCAGGTCGACAAGCCCTTAACCGGACTCAAGCTCAGTCCGACCATATCATCAATGCATTCGAGAACTATGAGCAGCGTTCTGGTTGCGTGTCTGTCAACCCCCTCACTGCGATTTCCCCTTACTCTAGCATGCATGAAGACATCTGCAATTTAGCTGAAGACAAACGAGTCGGCCTAATAATCATCCCTTTCCACAAACAACAAACCGTTGATGGGGGCATGGAAGCTAAAAATCCGGCCCATCAAATGGTGAACAAGAAAGTACTTGCAAATGCACCTTGCTCAGTTGGAATTCTTGTTGACAGAGGCCTAAATGGATCCACACGCTTGGCTGCAAACTCAGTATCTCACCGGATGGCTGTGCTATTCTTTGGTGGACCAGATGATAGAGAAGCATTATTCTATGGATGGAGGATGTCCGAACATCCTGGAGTAAGAGTTACAGTATTGAGGCTCATTATTGGTGAGGATGCAATTGATCCTGCAGAACTGAACTCTGGAACTAGGATTAGGAAGTCCGAACATACTGGAATAAGCTATAAATTATTGCGGTTCTTTCATGGTGGGGATGCAGCATCTGAACCTGCAGTAATGCACGCTAGCAGGAGCACTAACCTGAACCATTACGAGACGTTAGCAATTAAAGCAAACAAAGAAAGAGAGAAGAAACTGGACGAAGATCTTCTAAAGAAGTTCCAAATCCGTACCTCCAACAATGAATCAATCATGTATATAGAGAAAGTGGTGAATAACGGGGAGGATACCGTGGCGGCCATAAGGTCAATAGAAAGCAGTCATGACCTGTTTATTGTTGGGAGAGGACAAGGAATGACTTCACCACTCACAGCAGGACTAACTGATTGGAGTGAGTGCCCTGAGCTGGGTGCTATAGGTGATTTGTTAGCTTCATCAGATTTTGCATCCACTGTTTCGGTTTTGGTGGTGCAACAGTTTGTTGGGACGGAGCCACAAGAGGATGACCTTGAGGTTGAGCTTGGCAGTATGCGTGATAACACGCTTGATGGCGAGGGACCTTCCGATGAGCAATATCAGCCAATGAACCGGCGTCAAACACCGCCGCCAAGGGGACAAAATGCATTTAGCCCATATACTACTGATACTAGCTAGCTAATTGCCTTGGTCACTAGCGTGGTGCAATTCACTGGCTTGTATGTAGAAAGAAATCCAGTGAAAACTAGGAACAAGATAAGACAATGTGCAAAGTTATCTTTTCTTTGTTTTGTCCAGTGCACAAGACAGGGCTTTTTGTCTACATCAGCAACTAATTGGAGTTTGGATTTTCAGTTTTCTTTCTGTTATTTCCTTTCTTTTAATCAACACATTTTGTTTTCTCTTTTTTACTTTTTAGATCCATCTAATTACTTAGTTTGTAGTTTTAAAGTTTTCTAGCCCTGCACTATGATTTGGTATCCAAGTTAACTAATTACATCATATCAATTAATTGCCTACATATTTGAAATGTCAAACTCATACATGCTGCATAGCTATTAAGAATTCCGATGAAACTTTCATTCATATTAGTCGCAAATTCACATGATGCATGGAAATATATAATTATTTTGTAATGTCATATAATTCATAATTTTTTTTTTTTTTTGCAATTTATTAAAGATAATATATTATGATTATTTTTTTTAAAGAAATATTCTCACTTAGCATTAGATATTTTAACAATTAATAATTTTTACTTACCCAAAGCTATAATAGAGAGAGAGGGGATCTGTGATAGAGTATTAAGACACAATATAAAAGAACTAAAACACATCAACCTAGCCAAAAGCCTAATAGCTCAATTTGCACATCCTGAAATTTTCAATGAAGATATACAAGGTTCAAATTCCCCCTCTCAACTATCAGATTATAGAACCAAAAAAAAAAAAAAAAAAAAAAAAGCAATCTAAACTATATTTGTCAAAAATAGAAAAACCCATCAATCCAAAGTAAAGCGGCAACAAAGAAAAAAAATCTAGAGAGAGAGAGAGAGAGAAATCACATTTTTTATGGGCTACTTATATGGATAAATATGCAAAAAAAAGTAATAGGAAATTTATAGAAAAGAAGATGAGGAGAAGAAAATTCAAAAAAGGGGAAAAGAGGGGTTAAAGGAAACTAATGGTAAGATGGTGGATTAATAATGGAAATAGGAAGAGCAAAAAATGGAGAAGAATAGTTGGGGGAAGAGTAATATGGGAGAAGAAGAGTAAAAAATAGGAAGGAGACTGGTTAAGTATACTAAATTAATGGAACGTAAAGTTGTTTATCGTTGGATTTGTAAAATTAGTAAATGACTAGTTTCTAAAATTAATTAATTGGATTTGTAAAGTTAATATTTTACTATTTCTTTATATTTAATATTGTTTTAAAAATTAAAAAAATTGATAAAAAAATGATTATGATTTTACTATTTATTTATATTTAATATTGTTTTAAAAATTAAAAAAAAAAATTGATAAAAAAATGATGATGATGTGACTAATGATTAGGTGACACAACAAGAGTTCCGCAAAATTAGATACAATGCTTCCATTATTATATTTAGCATAGAGTGGAAAAAAATATCATGTTACTTTTATCTCCTCAACAATTAATTAGTGAAAATATGGATTATCAATTGAATATAAAAAAGTCATCACAATAAATATATACCATAGGCATAGGATGCAACCAAATGTGCTGTTTTACTATGATGTCCAAATTGGAACTTTTGCCTCAGCATTATTTGAAAACAAATTCTTTGTCCTACCTTTTGTGTTCAACTTTCTACTTTATTTATTACAGAAATTTATCACTTTTTAAAATAGAAGGTAAATAAATATAAAATAGAATAAAAAATATAAAACATAAAGTTTGTATTTGCATCCTTCTTCCATGTATTAATATCATTAACTATGGCTATATGAGAGTGTAGCGACTAGCGCGTAACTACTTAATTTGTTCCATTAACATCATCAACTACTCCAAGTCTCATCAACATTTGTTTTTGCTTTACCATGTTCAGGGGATTGCAACTTTAGGATATTCCTCCTTTGCTAATCGACCCATTTCAAATTATGTACCAAGCTAACTTGTGAACAGACTTGACAGTGCATTGTAAATGGCTCATGTGATGCCAGATTAGACGATCAACTATATATATGAATGATAAAAAAGTGTATTGGACCATTATTTATATTTTAGCTATTTTAGCTATTGATAATACTAATAGATGTCTCGCGCAATGTATGGTACACTAGTTTTATATGCTGACATAACTCGTACAGATTTTATATATGGTTAATATGTAATACTCATTTTGTCATATATAAAATATGATATCATTAACATTGGGAGAATCATTATCATATTAGTAATAGTAACAGGAAAAAAAAAAATCTGGGAAAGTATATGGTTAAAAGTTATATAACTATTTGATTGATATACTGAAATGTGAACATAAACATATCGTTTGACTGAATTTGCAATTATTTAATATTTAATATTCTTATTGCATATAAAATTTACTTTTGTTTGATCCTCGTGAATAATTTCCTTCTTCTAATCAATGTAAATTACCAAATAGCTATTGGGCCACATTAGCATTTCCACTATAATTTGATTGGTAGCATATATTATTAAGGGAAAATTATTCAATATTTAAAGAGTAATGTTTATCTCATCTCATATTCATATAAATAGTAGATTGTGTAAGGTTCATATTTTATTGTAATTAATAAATCCTATGAGAAAATACACTTGTATTTGGGTCTTAGTTCTAGTGTGTACAATAACATCATAAAGTACTTTTACAAGTGGTATTATTGAAGACACAAGACTATTCAAGAAACTATTTAAGAAAAGCTAAATTTGCAGGTCCCAATACTCTCTTGATATCTGTTGATTTATTGAGGCTTAATGAAGCTCGATACCAGACTTAATACTTCTTGATCTATCAAGATGACGAAATTTTTGATATAGCTTACAACATTTTATTCTAAGTGGCTATTGTTTATGGGTTTGTGCAACCTAATAGGAGATTTTGTTTAAAGGCCCATTAAGCTCCTCTTAAAATAAGGTTGTAGAGATAGAAAACTAGAGGGGGCTTTCTAATGCTTCATAAGGTTTTCATATTGAAACTTTAGCCTCCACCTTTCAAATTTGTGAGTTTAGAAAATAGATTAAAGAGATCTTGCTGCGACTCTTGTGTACCTTTGGGTTCTGTACCAAATAGCTTATTTAAAGACCCATTATGCTCCTATTTAAATAAGGTGATGAAGACATAACCAAATAGCTTCTCAATGCTTCATAAGGTTTTCATATTGAAACTCTGGCCTCCATATTTTGAACCTATGAGTTTAGAAAACACAATAAAGAGATCTTACTACGACTCTTGTGTGCCTTTCGATTCTATACCAAGCAAAGTTTTTGGTACCAACAATTGAAGATTTTATTGGTGTTTTTGAGTGAAACTGTTGCAAATCAACTACAACAATCAAAATGGTTGTTGTGGAGTTAGTCATGTTGTGAGATTTGTGTAAAGAAGTTAACCACATACTAGAATCCGTGAAAAGGAGCAGTATCTACAAGAACAAGTTTAATTGGGTATTAGAGTAAATGTTCAATTGTTGGTTGGTATTTTGGGACAGACCAGTGGGCTAAGATTTCTTATAGTTTTAACTGCTTCTTTTTTTATTAGTGGATTCTTTGGGAGCGGCGACCTAAAATTTACCTGGTAAGGTTTTTGTCTGCGAAAACTTTCCCCATCGTGATTAAATCTCCGCGTCAAATTTAATTTTAGATGCACTTAATTTAGTTTGGTGATTTGATTATGCCTTCACGAAATTTGCATGTAATTTGAATAATTAATCAACTTGAGTAATTTTTTTTTTTGAGAAAATAGTAATACTTATTAGAACACACAAATACGAAAGTAGTATATAGAGTTTTTTAAACAAGCTTATAATATATTACATAATTAGAGTATCACTACAAAAAGACCTAACCTTTGTAGTAGTAGCCGGGGGTAATATATTATAAGCCTGTTTAAAAAACTCTATATACTACTTTCGTGTTTGTGTGTTCTAATAAGTATTACTGTTTCCTCAAAAAAGAAAAAGAAAAAAAGAAGAAGATGTTTATCTCACATTGGTTGTGTATGTTAGAGTTTCAGTTCTTAATCAACTTGAGTAATTGAATTAATTAACCGGGGTTAATTTATAACCCAACATATTGTACCATGAATTTAATTAATGGGAGTCAATATTATGTGAAAGAAAGAAATATTATTCTCTGAATGTTAAATAATAATTACTCGTTATAAAGTGACCTAATTTTAGAAGAAAAAAAACGTTGTAGGATTGAAAAAGGTTAACTGTATTACTTTGATTAAATCAAATTAAATGAAAAATTGACTGATAAATACTTTAAATGTAATTAATGTCTTTAAAACCAATGTGTTGAAAATTGAAGGAGAGTTTTTGTTAACGTTTCACCACTCAATAACTTTTACTAATTTGGCACGTTCAAAATCTTGCTATTGGATTATACATTTTTTTTTTTTTTTTTTTTAACAAACAAAGGTATTCAAACCTCATTCTCAAAAAAAAAAAAAAAAGGTATTCAAACCTCTTGCCAGTATCTTAGGACTACCCCTAAGCAATTTCTCCCTGTAATAACTCGGTGTTTATGGGACGAAGGGATTTCACATGCCTAAGGCCTCATTGTCCTTAACTTGTGTTGAGGGCCATTCGTGAGAGCCCAGGCAGACAGAAAGAAAGCCCAATAATAAGGGCAATAGGGAATTGACAAAATAGATAGCAAAAAACCATTAGGCCCAAGCGGCAGGAATAATGGATCACAGGCCCAACAAATAAACAAGTGAGTCTTGAAGAGGCAAGTGGGCTCAAAGAAGCCCGGAAAGAAAGAAATAGCATCCCATGGGCAGTGTATGAGGTAGAAAAGCAAGAAAGGGCCGCCGCAGGCCCAAGACAATGCAAACTAAGAGAGTAAGGGATTTATGGCAGGCCCATGAACCCCAAGGATGAGAATAAGGTTATTGGGCCAGGGAAGCCGAATGAAGTTAGTAAAAAGTCCATGGGAGTGTGGAATTAGCAAACGGGCCGGGGAAGCCCAAAGAAAAGCAAACGGGCCGAGGATGCCCAAAGGAAAACCCAAAGGGACATAGGAGCCCATAAGCAAAAGCAAAACAGTGGCCATGATAAGTCACTGAGAGAAGGAATAAACGGTTGGCCCAAAAGAGGCCCAGCAGGCCTAAGTTATTACGGCAGGAATAACAGTACAACGTTGCAAGAAATAAAGAAAATCGAGAGTGGGCCAAAGAAATGTAAGGCCCATCATCAGACAAAGTCCAACCCTTGAATGGAGCGAGAAACCAAAGAAAAGCCCATATAAGAGGTCAGAAAACACGGACGGAGAGTCTCCAGATCACGGCAAACACATGAGCAGCAGGCAGACTTTTGGACATATCTGAAAGGAAAGCACGCACAAGGCCCAGGCACCACCAGCCTGTACCCAGCCAATATGGGACGTGGTAGGGCCATGGGCCAGAGGTAAGAGGTAAAGGGGATATGGTTTGGTGGTGGGGAGAGGGGAAAAGACCTATTTTGCGGCTCCTGCCCAAGCCCTTTTGGGAGGTACGTCCTGCTGGGATGACAGACCACCCAAAAGAGGCAAGGTTGAGGGGGGAACCGATTAGGTGCATGCCTTGAGGGAAAGAGAGAGAAAGCATTTATACCGTGGCAGGAAAGAGTGCTACGGTGGACTGAGGAATGAAACAAACCTGCTTTTGTCTGGCAAGGGTAAGTGTCACACACCTTTGGTGGTCGGCAAGTACGCCTAGACCAGACAAAGGCGGTTAAGGGGCAAAGTGGTAAAACATTGGCCACGACAGGCACTATAAAAGGGCCCTTGCCATGCCCTGAAAAAGAGATCGAAAAACAGAGTATTCAAGGAGTAAAAAGAAAACAGAGTAAAAGAGAAGAGAAAAAGATAAGAGAGAAAACAGAGGAAAAAAGAGAGATAATACAATGGGCATGCACCAGTAGGTCGATTTCCCTCTCTCCCCCTTTAAATCCTGCTCTCTTCCAAAAACGTAACAAGGATTCCTTTAGGGCAATAACCATTCAGGTCCGACTCCCTCAAAGCCATTAATCCCCACGGCAGGATCTTTTCCTGGGAGATTATTTGCATTGAGAGGAGGCGTTCTCCCTTCTTTGGCTTTGCTTCGGCGGACCAAACTTAAAACTTGATTTATGCCCATTCTTGATTAGTTCATATTATTTTCTTTCTCCTTTACTTTCTCTGTGAGTGACATTATCATGACTATAATCATGTTTCATAAGTAGGAATTACTTGGCCATTTTTATTAAATAGTCATAGTACTCTGTTTTGCTATTATTACTATATCTGCCTGCCGTAACTCATCTGAAACAGTTCTGCTTGCCGTAAGCCTACTCCTGGCAGACAAGGCACAGTTTGTGCACAAACCGGCCTAAGTTGAGTTACAATTGGACCGGCCCTAACTCCCTTACTCAAAAACATTCGGGCCCATTACCGCAGGAGGCAGCCCAGCCCAACGCACAATACGCAAAAAAGGCCTCTACATTACATTGGCGACTCCACTGGGGAGTTGGGAAGCAGATAGGGGCAAAGGAAAAGAAAAGAAAACAGAGCCCCTCGCAAACAATGCCACCAAAGTCCAAGACGACACGGAATATGAGTGCCATACCCTCACAAGCAGAATCCAGGCCAACAATGCCTCACCAACATCAACTTAACCAAACAGAAGGTGCCAACAGAACGGGGGCTGATCCTCAGCCTCAGACAAGAGTCCCCGCGGACAATGTCAACACCTTCATCGAAGTATTGCAATCATTACAGCACTTGCAGCAACAAATGATGGAAGAGATCCGTCAACTAAAAGCAGACAAAACGAAAGAGAAAGGCAGCCAGCATGACCCGGATCATACGGCAGACAGAGAAGAGACACTGGCAGGAGGTGTCCCATGGAACGCAGAACAGCGTTTCATTACCATGGCTGAAGTAGCGGCTCTCTTGGAGCAAGAGAGAGCCAGAACACCAAAGGAGAGGTTTTATGCATGAAGACCTCCTTATCCTCTAAAAGTACTTAGCAAACCATACCTCGAGAGGTATAAACCAAGGGCCTTTGCACAGTATGATGGCAGGAGGGGAAGTGCAGTAGAGCACGTGAGCAAATTTATTGATACCCTTGGCCCTTACGCAGCAGACGAGGACTTATGTCTGCGGGAGTTTTCAAAGTCACTGTGCGACCGGACATACACCTGGTACATTGGCTTAAAACCAGGATCGATCCCAACTTGGGATGACATGGTGAATGTATTTTGCACTAAGTACTTCCACAGAGAAGAAACGGTAACACTCGTAACTCTACAAGCAACCAAGCAAAGGAATGGTGAGGATTTGATGGAATACATCAAACGGTTTAGGGACATAGCACTTGATTACTACGTCCACTGTGAAGAAAGGACGTTAGTGGAAATGTGCACGATCAATATGATTAGGGAATTCAGAGCTGTCCTGGAAAATCTAGAAATTTCCCAATTCGCACAGCTATTGCAGAAAGCTAGAAAGACGGCTCAGTCTGTAAAACCCAGTTCAGACAAAAGAAACGTCCCGCAGGCTATGGCGGTGTCCACTGGAGATCGGAAAAGGAAAACAGAGGGGAGGGAGTATGATACGCCCCCACCCTTACCATGTACTCCAAAGGAGCTGGATGTGTTACTTGACAAATGGATAGCGGATGGGATCTTTAAACCCAACCAGGTGTCTAGAGAGCCCACGGAGGAAGAAAGGAGGGATCCTTATTTCTGCCGCTTGCACAACTATGTACAACATCCCACCGCAGAATGCTAGGCGCTTCGCAGGTTGGTGCACCGCAGGATTAAAGAAGGCACATTGGAGCTAACCCAGCAAGAAGTCCAAAGAAACCCATTCCCAAACCACAAGGGAAAGGGTGTAGCAGCAGTGGTAATATGTGTAGACCCGGGAGAAGACGAGGAAGAAAACTTGGCCCTGCCTGCCACGGTGATTACCACTCTTCAGCAGAGTGCCAAGTTCAAAAATCTATTTGACCAATTGGGACTTACAACAAAAGAAAGAAAAATAGCCACAGAGGCTTTGGTAAGCATCGCCTCCGGGGCAGGGGTGGAGTGCCTGTTAACAGAAATGCCAGAAGACAGGGCCCTTCTGCAGGAATCAACAGAAATCACGTTCAGCCGTGAGGATATGGAGGTGGGACACCCAGATCATAGGAGGCCTCTCTATTTAGCAGCATCTATAAATCAAATCCCCATCAAGAGGGCCCTGGTGGATACAGGTGCTTTCGTAAATCTCATTCTGTTGAGCACCTTGCAAGCCGCAGGAATTTCAGAAAGAAAGATCCAAGGATGCCCAATGGAAGTAACGGGGTTTGGTGGAAGAGGTGAGTACACCGCAAGACACATTCAGCTATGGTTAAAAGTAGGCCCTATAGCCTCTTTAGCTCGTTTCCATGTGGTCAGAATAGAAGTATCTTACCATGTGCTTTTGGGAAGGCCCTGGTTACACAAACACCGACTAGTCCCATCCACCTACCACCAATGTGTGAAAGGAAGATTGAGTGGCAGGATGATACGCATAGCTGTAAACCCCTCGCCATTCGAGTAGGCAGAAGCCCACTTGGTGGAAACCATGTTTTATGATCAATGGGCTCCATCTGGGGAAAACTTGGTTTCAAAGCCACGAGGCACCTTCGTGCCTAGGTGGGAAGATGTTCAAGATGACTCGGAACCCGATTTAAGGGAACTACTGGTGCGAAAGAAGAAAAGAAAAGAAGCGCCTGCCGCAGAGCCGGACGAAACACCTTAGTGCATCAAGGGCCTGCCGCAGAGCCGGACGAAACACCTTAGTGCATCAAGGTCCGAGGCATTGATGGCAGGATTGTGTATAAATTATGAAGGTGTGTGGGGCCCACGGGTGAGATGCAAGTGGGTCCCACCCAAAAAGAGCAACACAAGAGTTTGGCGTGTTGTGTTGCTGAAGGAAGTTTGGGAAAAGAAGAAGAGAAGGATGAGGCGGTTGCGGCAGAAAAGGACATCCAGGTTATGGCAGAGGAAGAATTGGAAGAAGTTGATTTAGGGTTTGATTCACGAGAACCAAGGCCTATTTCAATTAGTGCAAGCCTGACAGAAAAGGAGAAGTCAGAGCTCATACTGTTGTTGAAAGAATTCAAAGACGTTTTTGCTTGGGATTACAGTGAAATGCCAGGGCTGGATCCCGGGCTAGTTGCGCATACATTAAATGTAGACCCAGAGGTCAAGCCAGTAGCACAGCCTGCCAGGATATTCCACACAGAAATAGAAGGACAGATAGTCAAAGAAGTGCAGAAGTTGCTGGCCGCAAGATTTATCAAGCCTATTCAGCATCCTCGCTAGCTATCCAACATAGTACCAGTGAAGAAGAAGAACGGCCAGATAAGATGCTGTGTAGATTTCAGAAATCTCAACAAAGCTTGTCCAAAGGACGAATTCCTATTGCCGAACATGGATT
Organism: Quercus tomentella; assembly: GCA_028535165.1. Taxonomy (NCBI): domain Eukaryota; kingdom Viridiplantae; phylum Streptophyta; class Magnoliopsida; order Fagales; family Fagaceae; genus Quercus; species Quercus tomentella. The sequence continues at coordinate 22,971,666 of JAPQVY010000001.1, read as the reverse complement.
TACTAATAGATTCCGCAGTAGGAAGCACCATGTTCTCATTCATGGACGGTTTCAGCGGGTACAATCAGATCAAGATGGCGCCAAAAGATGCAGAGAAAACTGCTTTCAGAACACCCATGGGCAATTTCTACTATACTGTGATGCCCTTCGGGTTAAAAAATGCAGGTGCAACTTATCAACGAGCAATGACGGCCATATTTCAAGACATAATGCACCAGGAGCTAGAAGACTATGTGAATGACATAGTGGTTAAGTCAAGGAGGAGAGAAGAACACTTTTGTGTGTTAAAAAGAGTATTTGAAAGATGCAGAGCTTTTAAGTTAAGAATGAATCCCCTCAAGTGCGCATTCGGAGTGTCTTTGGGGAAATTTTTGGGTTTCCTGGTTCACAGCAGAGGCATAGACGTGGATCCGGCCAAAGCCACGACCATAGCAACTATGAGACCTCTAGCCACAGTAAAAGAATTGAAGAGCTTCTTAGGAAAAGTCTCATATATCCGGAGATTCATCCTTGGGTTGGCATCAATCACCTTTGCCTTCACGAAGTTGCTTAAGAAGGGGCGAAGTTTTGAGTGGGAGGAAGCGCAGCAGACGGCCTTCAAAAAGCTATAGCAGATAATGATGAACCTCCCCACGGTGCAGGCCCCTATTCATAAAAGACCACTGCTACTCTATTTGGCCACCAACTCGTACGCCATCGGCGCACTAATCGCTCAGGAAGATGGAAGTGGTGTCGAGCAGCCGATATACTACATCAACCGCACCTTAAAAGATGCAGAAACTCATTACCCAAGAGCAGAGAGAGCATGCCTGGCCATCGTATACGTTTTGCAGAGGTTGCGTCACTATTTCCTAGCCTACGAAGTATGGCTGATGACTAAGTCCCATGCCATTAAAGCTCTGTTACAACAGCCGATCCTCTCTGGCAGGATATCCTAGTGGTTGCTACAGTTATCGCAATACGATTTAAAAATGGGGACTCCTAGGGCAGTGAAAAGTCAGGCTATAGCAGATTTATTGGTACAGTTCCCAAGAGAGGAAGAATTCCCACTGGATGACGAAGTTCCAGGGGAAGTAGCCATGGCAGAAGAAGTCAAAGAACAGTGGGTAATGAAATTCGATGGGTTTTCTACTACCCATTCCGGAGGGGTGGGAGTAGTTCTGTATCATGAAGAAGACAAGGCAGTGGCGCTGTCATTTAAGTTGGAATTCCCCTGTTCAAACAACATGGCAGAATACGAGGCCTATTTAACCGGGCTTGCCACGGCGCTCGAAATGGGAGTCAAACATTTGAGAGTACTGGGAGATTCGAACTTGGTTGTCTGCCAGGCCAAGGGAAGTTTTTCCTTAAAGGAGCCTAGCCTAGCCCCGTACAGAGCAATGGCCCAGAGAATGGAAGAAAAATTCTCAACCTTTGAAATAGAGCATGCTCCCAGAAACGAAAATCGGTTTGTGGACGCATTAGCTGCACTAGGTTCGCAAATAATCTTCGAGAGGAGTAGCACCAGGATAGAAGTCAGCAAGAGGGAAGAATCCATCATCGATGTGTTGAAGGAAAAGTTCCGAGAGGAACAGAGCGAAGGGGATTGGCGGATCCCCATAAAGGAAATCTTGGTGAAGGGAGACGATGCAGCAGAATTAAAGATGTTTAAAGACTATGCCTTGGTAAAAGAAGAGTTGTACCGCAGGATGCCGGGTGAGGTCTTATCTAGATGTGTGGGGCAGGAAGAAGCCCAGAGAAAGTTGAAAGAAATACATGACAAGACTTGTGGGTCTTGCGGAGAAGTCAGTCTTTACCGCAGACTTCAAAGAGTAGGCTTCTATTGGCCAAGTATGGGTAAAGATGCGGATCAAGTCCAAACCCATTGTGGGACCTACCAGCTTGCGGTAGATAGGGAGGAAAGTTACGCTGTATTCGTCAGCAAGGATTGGAGAAGCCTTTTCATACAGTACCTAACAAAAGGCGTTCTGCCACAAAAGCACAGTGAAAGATATAAGCTTAAGAGGTTAGCAACACGTTACTTCTTGCATAACATGGTCCTTTTCAAAAAGGGATATGATGGGGACCCTTTGAGGTGTTTGGGCCCTGAAGAAGCAAAAGAAATGGTGAAAGAAGTGCATTCAGGAGAATGCGGTGAGCACCAGGGGAAGAAAAAACTTTACAGGTGCCTGCTGCAGATGGGCTACTACTGGCCAGCCATGAAAAAAGATGCGGCAGAATTTGTGAAAAAGTGTCACAGTTGTCAAGTACAAGCCAACTTGATTCATACCCATCCATAGGGCTTGCACAGCATGGTCACCCCATGACCCTTTCACACTTGGAGGCTGGATTTGGTAGGGCCAGTCAACCCACCATCACGTGGATACATATGGATATTAGTGGCTACAGAATATTTTACTAAGTGGGCAGAAGCAGTGCCACTTCGTAAGGCCACAGGGGGAGTCGTGGCAAACTTCATCAAAGAAAATATAATTGTGAGGTTTGGGGTGCCCCACAGGATCATTAGTGACAATGGCACGCCATTTGTCAACAGTGATGTAAGGAGGATGCTAGAGTTCTACCAAGTCAAGCACCACAAGTCATCATCTTATTACCCTCAAGGAAATGGGCAGGCAGAGGCAACAAACAAAACACTCATAAAGATCATCAGTAAAATGAGCCAAGAATATACGGGAGGATGGGCGATACACCTACCAGATGCTTTCTGGGCTTACAGAAAATCACCAAAGTCAGCCACAGGTTTTTCACCTTTCTCCTTAGTTTATGGAACTGAGGTAATGAGTCCGGCAGAAATAATGACACCGTCCTTGAGGGTCATGCAGATGCGAGAAAAGGAAAATGAGGGAGAAGTCTTCGCGGCAGAAAGGTTCGAGGACCTAGAAGGACTGGATGAAAAGAGAGAAGAAGCCCAGGAACGCAGCTGAAGATATAGGCAAAAGATGACTGAATCCTACGGCAGGATGACCAAGGAAAGAGTGTTTGTGGAAGGACAACTAGTGTTAAAAGTGGCAAACTATGTCAGGCGAGGCCTGGCAGGACCATCCAAGTTTGCACCAAAGTGGGAGGGACCCCTTGTGATAAGGGAAGCGCATCAAAGTGGGTATTATCGCCTAACTCAAATGGATGGCAGGGACTTGATGGATCCCATCAATGGAAAATGGCTGAAACGCTATTTTGCTTAGAGAAAAAAGTTATGTGGTTGTCCCTTTCTTTTGTTTTTTTGTTTCCTTCACCTTTTCTTTTTATTCCTCCAAGTAACTATGTCACAGAAGAAAAAGAAGTAACGTGCTTTCATGAGTATGCAATGAAAAAGTACGAAGTATTAGCATCATGCCATAGCAATAGAAAAAAAAAGGGGTAGCAAAGTGTAGCATCATTACAAACCCAAACTGTGGCAAACACACGCCAAATAACTACTATAGGAAACATATAAGTGTTCTATGTGACATAACACAAACATAAAAGCAGAGAAAAGGAAAGGGAACCGTGCCATCATCAATGGAGTCCGGAAATGAGGCTCTGATCTCCAAAACGACTAGGCCCACTAACGCCGGAAAGAAGGTGCTCACGAAGACCCTCCAAATTTGCCACTTCTTTCTTCAAAAGCTTGATACGGGCATCTATGGCATCAACGGCTGGCTGAACTCTCTTCATAAAAAGGGCTTGGGCAACCTCACGAAGATGATCAAGAACAAACTCCACGGCAAAACCCACACTGATAAGTTCTTGAATCACAGCCCTCCACTACAAGATTCTCTCGGCAGAAACAGAGTCGATGAAGTTATGCTCAATATCGTTCAGCATGCACCCTAACATCTTCAAGAAATGCTCCTTAGCTGAACGGCCAAGACGAAACTCCTGCATAAAGTTGCCACGACTGCTGTAGATCATCACCAAGTGAGAAACGCAATCCTCAAGGACTCGAAAGCCATAAAAGTCTACGTAAGGAGGATCGGAAGCCCAGAAGTCTGCCGGACCAAGGTCGTTAACGTCCGGCTGGTCAAAGCGGGCAAGGAAGGTCACAGCATCATCCGGGGCGGCAACAGAACTACTACCCGCCTCAAATTGAGGAGGGATAGTAGGAAGTGGACCTATAAAAAAGGAAACGCAAAGCAAAATGAGAAGCCATGACACGGGAAGAGAAGACTTACAGAAAAAGAGGATGAAATAAAAGGAAAAGGAAATTTGTCAAAGCTACCAGGAATGGGGGCTGCGGGTGTAGCAGAAACAAGTACTGTAGGCACAGCAGAAGCAGGAGTAGTAGGTACGGCTGAAACGGGTGCTGAAGGTGCAGCAGGAATAGGCGCTATGGGTGTGGCAGGAGCAGTCATTCCCACGCCTGCTGCAATTTCTGGCCCCTCAGAAGTCTCTACAAGCGGGGAGATAGGTGTGCAAATGAAACGCGAGTACAACAAAAAAAAAGAAAAAAAAGAAGGGGAGGAAAGATACATACCCATGAAGTCAGGCTCGGGCGAAGCACTCTACTCTTCATCGGAATCAGAAATCTTTTTCTTCAAGACGGGCGCATCATTGGGATCCTTGAGAATGTCATCGGATCCCTCTGAGGATAAGTCCGTATCAGGACCACGGGTAGCGGAGCCGGGAATGGAGGAAGGAGTAACAACAAGGGAGGCACCGCCCTTTGCAGCCTGGGAGATAGCTGCAAAAGGGTCACTAGTCGAAATAACAAGCGGCAGAACGGAAGGAGCGATCTTGGTTTGAACGGCGATAGGAGGAATGGCCTCCTCTGGAGAAGTGGGTCTCTCGGCAGGTAAAGGTGTAGTCTCACCAACCCTTTCAACATGAGTACCCTCTCTAGGTACCGGCTTGGCAGAAGGGGTGGGAGTTTTGGCAGAAGACTTATCTGCAGCAGTAGAAGGGGTGGGCGTTGCGAATACTGCATCGGCCCCATCAAAAAAGCCTTCCATGGGTACACCCATGGAAGCGAAAATCTCCTCGGCAGTGGGGCGATATATGGATAGAGGTTCAGGCTCCTCCTAAAAAAAAAAAAAAAAAAAAAACAAAAAGACACGTGGCAGAGGGAGCGCGTACAAAAAAGAAAAAAAAAAAAAGACAACTTACCCTCCGTTCAGCGGCAGATACGGGGTGAGGAGTAGTCTTCCTTTTGCTACCACGAGTTCTGCTAGCCAAAGGAGCACTTGTAGGAGGTAGTGGGGTGGCAGGCTTGGTTTTGCTGGCAGACTTAAGTTTGGCAGGAGCTTTCTTGCTTGGTACAGAGATGTTTGTTACTTTAACTTTTTTCTCCCAACCGGGAGGATAATCACTAGCGTGCCAATACCATCCTTTCTTCTCTGCGTCCCACTCAAAGATGGCTGACCGGCTTTGTTTTCTAGCATACGCCAAAACCGACTTAGAAGGAAGAAGCAAGCGAGGGTTAACTGAGACAACCATACCTAGCCTATCAGGAGGAATAAAGGAGAAGCCACGGCTACCCGCTAGCTCATCCACAAATGTAGTCATCACTGTGTGCCAATAACCGTGCATGGGAGGAGTACAGAGACCCTCCCTTAATGTACCGGGAACTGTAATGGCGCTGAAGCGCTGCCTCCAAAACTCAAAGGCAGTGTGCCACAGTAAAGGACGGACTAAAGTAGGAGATTCCATAAGGAAAGAAATGTCATCGGGGATATCTTGATCCAACCCAAACTGCCTTCTCACCCGGTTGGCAGGATAGTGAACAAACCTAATGCCTTCATCGGCTAGGTAAGGCAGCCATTTGGCTTTAGTAGCAGCAAGATAGGTGATCCTTGTTTCATCAAAACTAACCAACGGGGTAGTGGTCCCAATGGTGTCAACAAACGAACCCATGGCAGAATCCATACAAGTGTAATCTGCACCCAAGTTTCTATAGGCTCTCCAAGAAAAAACGATGCCCTCATCAAAAGATTCAACCACAGAATAGCCAATCGGCTTCAAACCAGACCAACGAAAAGCAAGCGGAAAATCGGACTCAAACCTACCACAAAAGTCAGTAATCACTCTCGGACATGTCTGGTACTTCTCTCTGGTAAACCGAGCAGATTTACAGTTTGTCAAGTACTGAGCACAACGCTCAAACAACAACTGCTGAAGTATGGTACAATGAATGGAAGAGGTAACAATGTGGCAGGACCCAGCCTGACTCTCATCACTACGAAGAATGTCTAATTGAACATACAAATGTCCCAGGAACATGGGGGCCAGAGGCAGGCTCACCCCAGCAGATATTTTAATAGCCAAACGAAAGTACAAAGGCTTTATGGAGTAGTGGGGGTGGGACCTAAAAACAAATTTGCAAAGCCAAAATGCAATAAAAGCCGCACGGCGAGCAGCAACAGAAAACTTAAAGGAAGACCTCACCCAGTATGACAACTTGACGTTTCCGGCCATCCTTTTCCTCAATTCAGCCTCAATGGCCTCTTCTGCTGGAGAAAACTCTAGGGCGGCAAGATCGACATTGCCAAGAATGGGCAGGAGCAACTGATTCGCCACATCTTCAAGGGTCACAGTGAGTTCGCCGCATGAGAAAAAGAAGGTGTGGGTGGTGGTACACCACCGTCGGACCAAATGACGGAGGTTATAGAGGTCCCGGAAGTTCGACAGGTAGCGAGATGAGACTATAGCCTTCAAGACGCCGGCTCGTTGCAACAAACCCATAAAGCCCGCATCGGAAAGCTCACTGTCAACCCATTCCCTCCAACCCGAGGCTATGCCAGACCCAAATTCGAAATGAAGGGGTATGGGAAGCGAGGTACCTTGGTGAATGGCCAGATCAGGGATCGAAGATGCTAACGAAGCCTAAGAGACGTCAGGGTTTCACCGGACAAAGGCAAGCCATACACGACCTGGCAGCGGCGGCGCGTAGTCACTGGGAACTTTTGGAAAGTAAGGATGGACTTCATACCACGGGTCGATCAAGGGAGCACATTCACTGTTAGGGTCGCGCTGCGTCTCTTCCACAATGAACTGCTCCGACTCGGAACGTTCCATCTCCTCACCTATATCAGGAATGGAGGGAGAGTCGGAAGCGATTGCCTTCCCTTTGCAGCGGGAAGAGCCTTGGCTTTTCACCGGCGAGATGGTGAGAAGTTTTAGTTGGAGAAGATGGGTACGGATGTTTGAAGGGGAAAAGACGGTGAAGAGTAAGAGACGGAGAGTATATGTTCTTGGAAAAGAAGGAGTTTTTGTTTAAAGTGCAGAAGGATTCTTCCTTAAATACCCAAGTCATTAATAACGGCATGAAGGAAGGTGACGGGTCAGCCATCAGAATGGGATGAAATTAATGAAGTGGTGGCTCTGTTTAGAAAATAACTGTCAAACTAGGAAATTCGAAGAGACAACCCTTTTCGCGGTAGGAAGAAAAATATATATAATATGTGTATATATAAGAAGGGGTCCACAACTTAAAAAGACCCGCGAAAAAGAGAAGAAGAAAAGGGGCAGAAACGCCTTTTCATTCACATATGAATCGCAGGAACATTTCATATGTTCAGGGGGCTAAATGTTGAGGGCCATTTGTGAGAGCCCAGGCAGACAGAAAGAAAGCCCAATAATAAGCGCAATAGGGAATTGACAAAATAGATAGCAAAAAACCATTAGGCCCAAGCGGCAGGAATAATGGATCACAGGCCCAACAAATAAACAAGTGGGTCTTGAAGAGGCAAGTGGGCTCAAAGAAGTCCGGAAAGAAAGAAATAGCATCCTATGGGCAGTGTATGAGGTAGAAAAGCGAGAAAGGGCCGCCGTAGGCCCAAGGCAATGCAAACTAAGAGAGTAAGGGATTTATGGCAGGCCCATGAACCCCAAGGATGAGAATAAGGTTATTGGGCCAGGGAAGCCCAATGAAGTTAGAAAAAACCCATGGGAGTGTGGAATTAGCAAACGGGCAGGGGAAGCCCAAAGAAAAGCAAACGGGCCATGGATGCCCAAAGGAAAACCCAAAGGGACATAGGAGCCCATAAGCAAAAGCAAAAGCAAAAGCAAAACAGTGGTCATGATAAGCCACTGAGAGAAGGAATAAACGGCTGGCTCAAAAGAGGCCCAGCAGGCCTAAGTTATTATGGCAGGAATAACAGTACAACGTTGCAAGAAATAAAGAAAACCGAGAGTGGGCCAAAGAAATGTAACTCCCATCATCAGACAAAGTCCAGCCCTTGAATGGAGTGGGAAACCAAAGAAAAGCCCACATAAGAGGTCAGAAAACATGGACGGAGAGTCTCTAGATCACAGCAAACGCATGAGCAGCAGGCAAACTTTTGGACATATTTGAAAGGAAAGCACGCGCAAGGCCCAGGCACCACCAGCCTGTACCCAGCCAATATGGGACGTGGTGGGGCCATGGGCTAGAGGTAAGAGGTAAAGGGGGTATGGTTTGGTGGTGGGGAATGGGGAAAAGACCTATTTTGCGGCTCCTGCCCAAGCCCTTTTGGGAGGTACGTCCTGTTGGGATGACAGACCACCCAAAAGAGGCAAGGTTGAGGGGGGAACCGATTAGGTGCATGCCTTGAGGGAAAGAGAGAGAAAGCATTTATACCGTGGCAGGAAAGAGTGTTACGGTGGACTGAGGAATGAAACAAACCTGCCTTTATTTAGCAAGGGTAAGTGTCACATACCTTTGGTGATCGGCAAGTATGCCCAGACCAGACAAAGGCGGTTAAGGGGTAAAGTGGTAAAACATTGGCCACGGCAGGCACTATAAAAAGGCCCTTGCCATGCCCTAAAAAAGAGATTGAAAAACAGAGTATTCACGGAGTAAAAAGAAAACAGAGTAAAAGAGAAGAGAAAAAGATAAGAGAGAAAACAGAGGAAAAAAGAGAGATAATACAATGGGCATGCACCAGTAGGTCGATTTCCCTCTCTCCCCCTTTAAATCCTGCTCTCTTCCAAAAACGTAACAAGGATTCCTTTTGGGCAATAACCATTCAGGTCTGACTCCCTCAAAACCATTAATCCCCACGGCAGGATCTTTTCCTGGGAGATTATTTGCATTGAGAGGAGGCGTTCTCCCCTCTTTGGTTTTGCTTCGGCGGACCAAACTTAAAACTTGATTTATGCCCATTCTTGATTAGTTCATATTGTTTTGTTTCTCCTTTACTTTCTCTGTGAGTGACATTATCATGACTGTAATCATGTTTCATAAGTAGGAATTACTTGGCCATTTTTATTAAATAGTCATAGTACTCTGTTTTGCTATTATTACTATATCTGCCTGCCGTAACTCATTTGAAATAGTTCTGCTTGCCATAAGCCTACTCTTGGCAGACAAGGCACAGTTTGTGCACAAACCGGCCCAAGTTAAGTTACAATTGGACCGGCCTCAACTCCCTTACTTAGAAACATTCGAGCCCATTACCGTAGGAGGCAGCCCAGCCTAACGCACAATACGCAAAAAAAGGCCCCTACAACTTGCAACTCAAATTTTTTGTTAATTGGATATTATTTACTATTTAATTATTAACTTATGTTTTGTGTTTAAAAGTTAAAAAAAAAATAATAATAATAATTTAAACATTTTATAGATAAAATAGTTATTGGTGTCTAATTATCTTGAAATTTTACACCTATGGTGACAATAAAAGTTAATGTAATCCAAAAAATGACCATCTAATATAAAATTATTGAGTGATGTAACACTAACAAAAATTACACTGGATATAGCTTGAATCCAATAAAAGTGACAGGAAATGTTTATTCATTTACCATTTTATTAAAAAAATGTACTCCTTTACTAGCAGTTGAGTATTAAATTAATACCACCAAAATTTAATTCAAGTGGTACCTCCCCAAATCATTAGTGCATGGGGGTTGAAGTGGGGGAGGAGGGGGTTAGCTGTTATTTCTAAACAATATCGAAAAAGAAAAAGAAAAAATAGCCTAGTATTATTAATAATAATAATATCTAATTCAAAGAGGAATGATCAATTTAATATAAGGAAAAGTTAACAAATGCCTTAAAGGTATTGATTTAGGAAATAATTTTTTTTAAAAAAATTATGAACGAAGAAAAAAAGAAATTAATTCTTTTTATAACTTTTTATATTTCCAATAAAAGTGAAATTAAAAACTTTTCTAAAATGATTTATTAACAAAAGCGCTATGAGTACTTGTTAACCCAACCCATTAATAAATTATGCACTTCTCCCCCGTTGTTCTTCTTGCAAAGGGAGTGTGAAACTGTGAATGGGTGATTCTTTGGCTATGTAAAATATTTCTTTGTTTATTACTATGAATTAAAAAAAAAAAAAAAAAAAAAAAAAAAAAAAAAAAAAACTTTGTCTGTTTTGATGGGCTTTGCTCTAGTTAAGTACTTTCCAAAACAACCCTTGATAGTTTTCCTTGTTAACTGACAAATTTAACAAAACGGAAACACATACACGCTCTCTCTCCATCTTCACTCAAGTTCCTACTGGCTTTCTGTCTGCGAACATCAAGAAGTATTTTCCTTTATCTTATAAGAGACCTTTTCTTTTATTACAATCTAACGAGTACATGTTACACCTATACGAAAGTTTGTTCCTCACCTATATTCATGTTTAAGGCCTTTTGTACTTTTTATAATTTTCTTTATGGAAAAAAAATGTATAGCTTGTCCTCTGCATAAAATTAAAAAGTTGTTAGACCCAGAATATTAATCAGATAGGTATGATATTTTGTGTCATTCCTCTGTGCAAACTTACTTTTGTTTGTATAGAATACCTGTGATAAACCAAATATTGCAACAGTACCATCCTATAAGGCACAACTTCATCTTACAGGTCATTGAGACTTCCTTTAAGTTTTAAAATTACTTATGTGTTTTTAAAAGTTATATTAAGCTATATTTTGTTACTAATACATGCAAGGCAAACTGTCTGAATTCTACAGATGAAAAAAATTGTGCATGTCACCCAGTATTAATAGCCAATGGAGACAATAAAGAAATATTCCAAGTGCCTACCCTTTGGATGCTTCCTCTATCATATACAGCAGTCTTAAGGCATCCCCATAACGCAATTCTCCAGTAACAGTTGAAATTTGAAAAAGAAATATTTTACAATCCAATTGCAAAATTTATCAGTTTCAAAAGACACAAAATAACTATCTTGAGTTAAAGCCATGTTCAAGAAAATGTTAACGTCTATTAGAAATACTAAATGAATAGTATTGTATTTCACAAGTTATAAAGTATACATAAGTGCTTTATATAGGAGGTAGAGTATGTAGTACAAGTATGTGTGTAGTACAAGTATGTGTGCTATACAAGTAAACAAGGTGGGCCTAAAGCCCACAACCTATTACATGCTAATAGCCCCCCTCAAACTCAAGGTGGGTGTGAGACCAACTTGAGGTTGTCAACCAAAGCATGAAGGCATCCCTTAGGATGTGACTTGGTGAAGATATTTGCAAGTTGATCTTTAGAGGAGACCGAGAACAACTTGAGAGCACCATGGACAAGATGATAACGAATAAAATGACAATCGATTTCGATGTGTTTAGTCCGTTCATGGAAGAGATCATTGTGAGCAATATGAATGACACTCTAGTTGTCACAATAAAGAGGAGTAGCAGAGGATGTGGACACACCTAAGTCCTTAAGAAGCCATCGTAGCGAAAGGAGCTCAGATGTGGTATCAGCAAGGGCACAATATTCTGCTCCAGTATTGGAGCGGGTCACAAGGGTTTGTATCTTTTTTCACCAAGAAATTAGAGAAGAACCAAGAAGAAAGCAATAACTAGTGGTGGACCTGTGAACAGTAGGATCTCCTACCCAATCAGCATCAGAGAATGCACAGAGAACAAGAGGAGACTGAGCAGAGTAGAAAAGGCCATGGAAGAGAGTGTCCTTCAGGTATCGAAGAATGCGCAGAATAGCAGCATAGTGAGTCGATCGTGGAGTAGACAGATACTAGCTCACCTGGTGAACAGCATAGGAAATGTCTGGACAAGTGACAGTGAGATTAACTAGGCTGCCAACCAATCGTCTGTAAAGAGAGGGATTAGACAATGGTTCCCCCCTCCCCCCCGAGGGAGTCAGATGCGCATTTAAGTTCAACTGGAGTGTTAACAATATTGCTATCAGTAAGTCCAGCTTGAGACAAAAGTTCAGAAGCATACTTGGCTTGAGTAATATAAAGACTATATGTGGAATGAGTGATTTCAAGACTCAAGAAGTAGCTGAGATGTCCAAGATCTTTCATCTCAAATTCCTGACTGAGAAAATCTTTGAGTTCTTGAACGCCATTGAGGTCATCACCAGTTATGATCATATCATCCATATATAGGAGAAGCAAAATGGTGCCTTTGTTAGTGTGACGAAGAAATAAGGCAAAATTATAAGGACTGGTAGTGTAACCCAAACGAAAGATGGTGGAGTTGAACTTGGCAAACCAAGCTCTTGGAGCTTATTTAAGGCCATAAAGTGCACGTCGAAGGTAAAAAACCTTGTTTGATTCAATAGAGAGAACAGGAGGAGATTGCATATAAACTTCTTTACTTAAATCCGCATTAAGGAAGGCTATCTGAAAAAGATCCTATTTACTGGCAGCAGCAACAGCTAAGAAGGCACGAACATATGAGATACGAGCAACCGGAGCAAAGGTCTCTTCATAATCAATCCCATACTCTTATGTAAAACCTTTTGCAACAAGACAAGCCTTATAGCGCTCAATGGACCCATCAAAGCAAGTCTCAATCTTGTAGATCCACTTACAACCAACCATAGACTATCTAGGAGGGAGAGTAACCAAATCCCAAGTATGGTTTTTGGATAATGCATCAAGTTTCTCTTTCATTGCAATCTGCCATAAAGAGTCAGTGGAAGCCTTACGATAGGCGTGAGACTTGTGTAGTGTAGCAAGGGCAGTGTAACAATGATAGTCAAATAAATGTGCAAGAATGGATCTTACCCGAATTGAGTGACGAGGTGGAATGTCTTGTAGAAGATTTTTGGGGGGAGCAGGAGTAGGGGACCTAGGCTCAAAGTGGGGTAGCTCGTCATCGACCTGTTCATCTTCCACCTGTTCATTTGAGGGTGATCCAGGAAAAGTATCAAAAATATCTGGTGGTCGGATAGAGAAGTCCAAAAGAGGATCGAGAGTATTTATATAAGGAAGATGTGACTCATTTGGAAAGATTTCTAAAACAGATGAGGTAGTCAGGGAAGAACGAAAGTGAGAGAGTTCAACAAAGGAGCGATGTTTCCAAAAAACAACATTACGGGAAACATGAAGACAACGAGAGATAGGATCATAACACCGATACCCCTTTTGAGTTTCGCCATAGCAAAGGAAACAACAAAGTCTGGATCAAGGCTTAAGTTTGTTGTGCTCATGAGGCTGAAGAAGAACGAAACAGGCAGAATCAAAGGAGTGTTGGTGATGATAGTTAGGGGGAGACCCAAAAAGGTGCTCATATGGAGTTTGATTATGGATGACAGTGCTTGGAATGCGATTAATAGCATGAATAGCATGAAGAGCAGCTTCCCCACAAAATGGGGCAGGAACTTTAGCAAAGAAAAGAAGAGCACAAACAATGTCAAGAATATGACAAAATTTTCATTCGACTTGACCATTTTGCTGAGAGGTACCTAGACAAGTTAGGTGATGTATAGTGCAATAGGAATGCAACAGAGCTTAAATATCATATTGAGTATATTTAAGAGCATTATTAAATCGAAAAATTTTGATACGCATGGAAAATTGTGTTTCAACCATTTTTGCAAAGTTACTGTAGATTGGTAATAATTCAAAACGAGATTTCATAGGAAAAATCCAACTATAACAAAAATAATCATTAAAGACAACAAATATTGAGATCCACCAATACTAGTAATAGGAGAAGGTCCCCAAACATTAGAATGAATTAACTCAAAAATACTATTAGAGATAGATTCACTATTATTGAATGGCAAAGCTAACTGTTTTCCTAATTGACATGAAATACAATCAAAATTGTCTTTGGACACAGAACCTAACAGACCCCTAGAAGCTAACTGTTATACCCGAGAAGAGAGTGCATTACCAAGACGAGAATGCCAAAGTGCGAGAGAAGGTAAGGAAGAAACTGTAGTGGCTGTAGCAACAACAGAAACAGGAGCAACTGGTGAAAAATGAAGGTTGTCCATGGGAAACATATGCCCAACTCTAGGACTAGTTCCAAGCTCCTGCCTCGTACTTGGATCCTGCACAGTACACCCAGAATAGTAAAAAATAAGACGATATCCTAGTTTAGCTAATTGTCCCATAGAGCATAAATAATAGGATAGGTCAGGTACATGGAAGACCCCAAGAACTGAGAGGTTAGAGGTCGAAACAAAACCTAGACTATTGCCATGCATGGTAGAACCGTCAGCTATATGAATATTAAGAGGATGTGGTGCAGGATCAAGTTTGGAAAATAATGACGAGTGAGATGTCATGTGATTGCAACAACCAGAATCAAAAAGCCAAGAGTGAGACTTACTAGGTAAAACTAAGAGAGCAGTGGAAGAGATGCATTACTAGCCATACGAATAGCTTGAGCTATGATGCCCTGTAGTTCAGTGAAGGAGAGGTTGATAGTTAAGGCTCATCAAATAGCCCATGACCCATGGGCTGGCCGAGTAGCCCGCTAGCCCGCTAGCCCGCCAGGCTAATAGGCAGCCCAACCCGGTAATATTGAAGCCCGTGGTAGCCCAATAGCCCAATGGGACAGGCTATAGGTTGGTTTCTTTACCCATGGGCACCTGGTGGGCCGGTCCGTTAGCCCAGCCCATTAGCTTGACCCGTTAGCCTGACTCATTGCCCAAAATTCATAACAAAATAATTTGGGGGTTGGGGGGGAGGGGGGGTGAGGGATTGAACTTTAGACATTATAAAAACTTTATGACAACACACCTAACCACGAAATACTTGGAGTGATTGTGATACAATATACTTAATAAATATATATATTTTGGTATTAGTCTAGTAGCTTTGATTTTTAAAACTAAGTTACTAAGATGACCGTTGCCCTCTGACCTCTGTGCCTTTGGAAACAAAGTCATTCTTTCCTTTGATAAATTCCAATTCTTTTTTTACAAGTTACAATTATAGAAGAAATTCCTTTTTAAAAAAAAAAAAAAACTTACCGTTGGAAGAAATTCTTTCCTTTTAGAATTGATATTTGATTCTTCAAATATTTCCTTTAAGAATGCTTATCGTTTAAACAAAAGTCAGTTGTTTTTTTTTTTTTTTTTTTTTTTTTTTTAAGTATCCAACCTATAAATACCTATCACATTTCTCTCATTTTACTCACAAAAAATCTCTCAAAGTCAAACTCTCCCTAGACTATTCTCAAATTTTCATCTCCTATTATTTTTGCCCTCTTATAGTTATATACTCTATAGAATAATAGTATTATATTTTTAATAGTTATATTTATACAATTACAAGTATCAAATAATCAAATTCTTCAAGTTGGAGGCTTGGAACTTGGAGGCTTGAGCATCCAATTGCATTTGAAAATCAACTTCTTCAAATTGGAGTGGAACTGTGGAAGCAATTTGTCTCAAAATTCGATTGATTAGGTAACATCTTTTCATAACTTTTATTATATACTTGCTGTCTCATTATGGTATACATTATTTTTGTTAGTTTTCAAAATTTTAAAATGACTCATAGAAATTATCACATTATACTAGATGATCTAGATGAGCAAGGGCAACATTTTGAGTCAATTGGTTCCCCTACATCCCTAGTTTCCCCTATATCTAATGTACCAACTAATAATAATACTACACTCGGCTCAAAACCAAGTTTTACTAATAAAAAATTAAAAAGTGAAGTTTGGAAAATTTTTGATAGGGTAGAGAGGATAAAACAAGAGGGAACAAAAGAAATTAAAGCTATATGTAGCAAATGTGGTGACGAGCTGGCTGGTGGCCTAAGTGCAGGGACTAATCATTTAAAACGTCATATGTTAAATAGTTGTAAGCGAAAAAAGCAAATGGATATTAGAGATTTTTAACAATTAGGAAAAGATAAGGAGGGAAATTTAACTACATTTATTTACACTAATGCAAATGCACGTAATGAAGTAGTAGAATATCTTGTTAGAGCTGAACACCCATTTACATTTGTTGAAAAACATGATTTTACAGGAATGGTGCAATGTGGTTTTACTCCACAATATAAAGGATTTTCTGCATCCACAAACGTCATATGTTAAATAGTTGTAAGCGAAAAAATCAAATGGATATTAGAGATTTTTAACAATTAGGAAAAGATAAGGAGGGAAATTTAACTACATTTATTTACACTGATGCAAATGCACGTAATGAAGTAGTAGAATATCTTGTTAGAGCTGAACACCGATTTACATTTGTTGAAAAACATGATTTTACAGGAATGGTGCAATGTGGTTTTACTCCACAATATAAAGGATTTTCTGCATCCACCGCAAAAGGAGATATTATGAAGAGTTTTAAATTTTATAAAGAAAAATTAAAAAGTATTTTGCATGCACATAGTGGTAGATTTTGTTTAACTTCTGACCTGTGGACATCAAGAAATAAATTAGGTTTTCTCTCTTTAACTATTTATTATATTGATTCTAATTGGAATTTAAATAAAAGAATAATATCATTTAAAATGTTGGAATCTCCACACACAGGATATAACATTGCAAATCCTATTAGTGAGGAACTTCAATATTAGGGGATTACTGATAAAATATTTTCAATAACACTTGATAATGCAACAAATAATGATATGGCAGAGATGTTTTTAAAAGAAAAATTAAGCTTACCTTTATATGGTACATTATTTCGAATACGTTGTTGTGCACATATTTTAAATATAATTGTTCAAGATGGTTTATCAAATTTATCCTCATTTGTTGAAAAAATAAAAGATATTGTTTGTAATATTAATAGTTCTCAAGCAAGATATGAATTGTATATAAAATGTTGTATGGAATTGAAAAGAAACAAAAAAATAAAAATAAAAAATAAATATTGATGTGCCTCATTTGTGGAATGCTACTTATCTTCTTTTAGATTCAGCAATAAAATATAAAAATGTTTTAAATTTATATTATTCTCATCTTTCTCAAAATTCACATTGTCCTCTAGAAAAAATTGAAGAACATGATTGGATGTTAGCAGAACTTGTAAGAGATTTTTTAAAGGTTTTTGATGAATTAACAAAAAAATTTTGTGGTGTATATTATCCAACATCTTGTAGAGTTATAATTCAATTGACTAACATTTGTGCAAAATTTTCAAAATTTTATGGGCAAAATTTTGGAATATTTGATGAAACATTAGATTTAATGAGACAAAAATTTGACAAATATTGGGGAGATATTCCTTTGATTTTTGGAATGGCTATTATTCTTGATCCTAGATTTGAGATTGAAGAGTTGATTTTTTTTTAGAAATAATTTATAATGATGAAGTTGAAAAAATTCAAAAGACCATACAATCACTTCAAAATTCAATGACAGAATTATTTGATTATTATGGAAATGCTTATAAGAATTCTGAAATTGGTGCCCAAACACAAAACACAAGAAGCTCTTTGTCCTCTACTAGTTTTCTAGGTGACCAAGAAGAACAAAATGCTTATCACATGGTTAAAAGAAGAAGAGAACAAGCATCTTCAGTAACATCAGGTGGGTTATCGGAATTTCAACGTTATTTAAATCAACCTTTACTTGAAATTGATGAAGAAGGATCATTTGATTTATTGGACTAGTGGAAAACAAATCAAAGTATCCCATACTTTCCATTATGGCTCATGAAATATTATCAGTTCCTGTTTCCACGGTAGCATTGGAAGCTTCTTTTTCTGCAGGTGGTAGAGTTGTATTTGACAAGAGATGTGGTCTTAGTCCCGAGACTGTTGAGGGGCTTGTGCGCTTAAAGGATTGGAACTTAGCAGACACAAGACGACAAGAAGCAGAAAAAGAAGCAGAATTAGCAAAGGCATTTGAGCAATTGAAGTTAGAAAGGCTCGAGTAGATGCCGAGAAGTCCACCACATGACCAACAGTCCATCACTTGAAGATAATGCTTGGCAAATAGTTATAAAATTTATGTAACAAGTTTTTCAATTTTTTCTTAGATAAAATTATTTGATGTTTCAACACAAATAGATTGGGAATTGCAAATGATAGACAAGTGTGTGGGTGCCAACCTAGTTGGGATGTACACATTTTGTAGTGATGCAACTATTTTCACTCTAATATATTCATGAAAATTTCAATGTACTTATTTATTCTTATCAATACAAGTTAATTAATCTTATTTTAGTACCTTTTTAAGAGGTATTTCTTAGTACTTTTTTTAATAGAATTTTTTTAGTATATTTAGTTGTTCAATTTGATAATTTGTAATAATATATAATTATAATTTTTTTGGTTAAATTTTTATAAGCCCATTGAATACCCATTAAAAATGCCCATGGTAGCCCATTAAACCCACCTCACTTGCCTAGCCCGCTAAAGCCCAAATGGGCATTGCCCATGGGTAGGGCCATGGGCTAGGGTTTTTCCATCCAACCCGGCCCGACCCAGCCCATTGACTAGTCAACAACCTATTAAGCCTAGCCCATTAGACCCATGGGCCAAGTTAAAATAGGTCGGGTCAGCCCGGCCCATTGACGAGGCCTATTGATAGTGGATCCAGAAGACAAGGACTCAGTTGAGATGGAAGACATTGGCGGAGTAGACTCAATATTAGCAACAACAGCAGTAGATTTGTTACGATGGTAACAAGTCTCAATAGTGTGGTCAGGACGCTTGCAATAGTTGCAGAACTTTTTGTTGGACTACTTGCGACGATTGCCAGAGCTAGAGGCCTCAAACCCTAATTGCGGAGGTTGCTTTGTGGGGGGAGCAAAAGGAACAATAGCCAGAATATTAAGCTTATTTTGGGCTTAAAGGGTTGCAAGACGAGCTTCTTCTCCAACCAATTCATTTACAGCAATATCAAGAGAGGGAGGAGGAATGCGATTAAAAAGCTGACCTCGGATGGGCTCATAGTCAATGTTAAGTGACATCAGGAATTCATAGAAACGAAATTCATCTCGAACAGTAGCATATTGTTGAGCATCCTTCGAGCATGCCCAACTTGGATCAAAAAGGTCAATTTGGTCTAAAATGAAGCGAAGCTGATCATAGTAGTCATTGATAGATTTCCTTAGTTCTTGCTTGAGTTGATGCAACTCAACCACTAACTAATATTTTATGGATCCGTGAGAAGTGGAGTATCTTTTGGCCAACATATCCCATGCAGATTTTGCATCATTAAAGCTGCCTAACAGATTGGAGATGGAGGAAATGAAGGTATTCCGGATCCAAGTGAGGATCATGTGGTTATGACTATCCTATTCAACCATGCGACTGATGAATGCAGTATCTTCTTCAGCTACCCCCTTGACAGGAATAGTGACTGTACCAGCACAATATTGCTAGAGCATGCGACCCTTAAGAAAACTGCGTAAAGCTTGAGACTAAGATAAGTAATTCTTATTCCCCTACAATATAGCATTGATGGGGCGAGGAAGAAAAATATCATTTTTATCCATTTAGAGGAAAAATATGCAAAAATAGACTGCAAAAATAAAATCTATGCAAAAAACTAGGTAGGAAGCACCTAAACAGGAAAAAGGTCAATGGTCAAACTCACGGTCAAAGTCAATGTCTGAGTCAAGTCAATGGTCAAGGTCAGCGGTCAACGGTGATGACGTTAGCAGGATGACGTAAGTGCTGACTAATGCTGGCATGGTAGATAACGTAATCCGAAGACGTCAGCTAGGGTTGACGTGGCAATGATGACGTCACGAGTGACGTCAGCTTGGGTGGCACGTGAGGGCGCGTGAGGGCTCCAATGGTTATGAGAGTTCCACGATTGAGTAGATTAGGGCAAGACAATCACAGTGGTACCTGCAAAAAATTATCGAAGCAAGATTCACAGTGGAGACGACAACGACAATGGTCTTTGTGGTGTAGGGCTCCTTAACGACAGCAGTTGCAGGTCCGGAACCCAAGGACGACGGCTAAGAGATGTCAGAGGTTCAACGGTGAGTGGCTGCAGTGGCTGCTATGACGGCGGAAGCGATGAGAGTGGAGTAACATCAAGAGAGACAAGATTGCTAAGAGAAAGGTTAGAGTAGTGGCTTTGATATCATGTTAAAAATACTGAATGAATAGTATTGTATTTCACAAATCATAAAGTATACATGAGTGCCTTTATATAGAAAGCAGAGTATGTGGTACAAGTATGTGTGCTATACAAGTAAAAAAGGTGGGCCTAAAGCCCAAACCTATTACATGTTAACAACGTCTACCTCTAACAGTATAATATTCGACCATTTAACTAATACCCATTCCTCATATTACAAAATACCCCTTCCTCATATTACCCATTCCTAATACCCATCCTCTAATAGCATATATATATATATATATATATATATATATATATTAGGATAACTTAATCAACTACCCATTCCTCAGATTACATAAAACACCCACCATAAATTACTTCAAAAATTTTACTAACTAAAAAAAACTAAAACCACAGTAAATTACTTCAAAATTTTATAAGTTAAATATCTTGTGCCCATGGCTTCAAACCCAAAAATCCACAATAAGTAAAATCAAAACTAAGAACCAGTAGAAGATATACCAATAAGAATTAAAAACAAAAAAAGAAGAAGAAAAAGCATGATACCCATGTGAAATTTACAAATCTATCAACTCTATTAAACCTAAAGCCACCACCAATGACAAAATTTGACATGCACCCACAATCAGGCATCATACCCATCCTCAACAGACAAAATTTCACATGGGTTTCGATTGGGATGAATAAATTTTTGGGGGAAAATTGAAGCGTACCTGAAATGGGTTTCGATTGGTGTTGTTGGAAAGGCCTTTTTCCTTGCGTCGGTGAAGTCGACGAACAAACTCTCCTCTTTACTGAAAATGGCGCAATGAGAGACAAACGATTCCTACAAATATAGAGAGGATTGATGAGAGAGAAAGAGAGAGAGGATCGATGAGAGAGAGAGAGAGAGAGCCTACTAATCGATGAGGGAGGCCGAGAGGCGTGAGGTCTGTGGGAGGCTCAGAGCTTTTTTTTTTTTTTTTTTTTGAGAAGGTGGGAAGCTGAAAGGCTGAAAGGTCTGTGTGTATTGGGTTTTGTTTAGACTAAGTTTTAAAAATATTGAAAAAAAAAAAATTTGAACGCACTGAAAATTGGGCATGGGCACCGCGCAAAAAAATTGAGAATGCGCTATTATTTTTAACAAGAGCAAGACTTAGGTACAGTACTTAGGTGCCGTTCCTTAGGTTCTCCTTTTAAGATTTTGCCATGTGGATTTTTTTTTAATGGGATGGAAGTGTGTTTTTTAGTTAAGTAGCCACATGACTGAATCTTAAGAGGAGAACCTAAGGAACAGAGCTTAAGGTATTATATTTAAGTTTTGTCCTTTTAACAATAGGTGATGAAAAATTATTTCATTACCAAAAACACCTAAATCTTTATATTGGGTGACGAATTTAGAATTTCTTCACCCAAGGTAGGTCTTTGGTGATGCAAATATTTCGTCTCCCTAGGTTTGCGTTTTTTTTTCATGATCTTTATTTCGTCACTAATTTGAACATCTTCAGTGACGAAATATTGATTTCGTCACCTATTTAAACTATTTGGTGACGAAATCTTCTTTTCCTCATCGAATGCTAACATTCGGTGACAAAATTGTTTATCCTCACTAGATTTCGTCACCATAGCCCACTTTTGTTGTAGTGCTTCTTTGTGTACTTTAACCCATCAGCATCATTAAAAACCTCTATTTACAGCTCCCGCTACTCAAAATCTAAGGGACCCCTTTGTAAAGTTCTGTAATACGGCAAACCTTCTCTCCACTCGTCGTTTTCAATCTGCCAAAGTCGAAAAACAATGGGATTCTCTCAATCATGCAAATCATAATCAGCTCAGCTGCAATGCACTTTATTTAAAATGAAGAAATACACATGTCAATAAATCACTGGTTGCAGAACTTTTGAGTTTCCTTGGAAAGTTAAAAAAAATAATAATAGTAAATAAATAAATTTGTGCAACAGATTGTGAAGCTTTCTACATCTTCCTAGAACTGAAACTTTTTGTTGACCTTTGGTGTTATGTTGTATCATGCATGAATGGCCAAGATGCAGTTTGGTTGCCCCATGTATGGTCAAGTATGTAGGAATTTTCAAGGCTAATGCAGATATACATGATACACTAATTTCATTATCAAGTAATTCAGTAAATTACGAATGTGTTATGAAATGAAAATTTTCATGTTTACTCAACATAATTGTGCCATATGGCATGAATTTAAAAAAAAAAAACGAAAAAAAGAAAAAGGAAAAAATCGTTTTATGATTTCATGTGCATATATATATTTGAGTATTTCTCAAAGCAAGATGGAGAACGAATGACTTCTTATGATGATGCTTATTTGAGTATAGATAAGAGGCACAAGCATCATCAGAGACTTAACAAGACACTCTACAGGCCAGTAAAAAATTTATTCTTAAACTGCTACAAAAGTACCCTTGAATGTCTAGACAAAGCGTCATGCATTTTTTTCATTTATTTTTATTTATTTTAAACTTCAATCTTTACCTTATTTTATCAACTATTTTATAAAATTGTGTGTGCGTGTGTTTCATACTCATTCAGGTCCCTTTTGTTGCAGGTCTTAGATTTCCCAAGAGGAAAGGTTGCATTTACCCCTGAGATGAGGTCCACACATCTGAATCACCTGCGGAGCGGGCACACTACTACTGTGTCCTTAATGACAATGGGCAGCTGATTATGACCGGCAAATTTAAAAAGTACACATTTACAAGTAATTTTTTAAAATTTATTTATGGGTAATATTAATGGGTGTCTTTAAAGTAATGGTTAATAATCTATTTTAGTAAAGTTTTGATACTACTTTTATGATAAATGAAAAAAATTGTCAAAATATTAATTGTTTTTTATTCTTTTCTTATAAAAACTTTATTTAAATGGATTATTAACTATTGTCCTAAAAGCATCTGTTAGCATTTCTCTTTATTTATTTATTTAACATATCCAACAAAACAGTGACATGGTCACGTTGCAAACCATGGATTCTGTTTTCTATGAAGCACAGAGGCAAGGAAGAATTTCCTTTTATGCAACTACAATTGGAGAAGAGGCCATTAACATTGCATCAGCAGCAGCACTCACCATCGATGACCTTGTCTTCCCACAGGTTACAAGTATATGCATGAAATACGTACTTGTGTTACTATTCTTCAAAGCAGTATATAATCACCAAAATTTCAATCCCTTGGCCACGAGTGAGATTGAGAATAATGCAAGAAGAAAATTTTTATGCTGTGCAGTATTACAGGGAACTAGGGGTTCTATTATGGCGTGGTTTCTCCCTCCAAGAATTTGCAAACAAATGTTTTGGAAACAAAGATGATTAATGGAAAAGGGAGGCAGATGCCTATCCATTCTGGGTATAACAAGCACAATTTCTTCACTGTAGCAGTAACAATTGCGTAAGTTATATACTGTTTATATCGTGGTGTTTTCATGTACAAGGACACAGCCAGAATTACAAGATTGGAGGGGCCAAAGTAATGGTCATAGGCTCATTATGAAGTGTGACCATAGGGGAGGCATATAAATTCCAACCCCCTCCCCGCGTGCGCCTCCCTTTAAAAACACACACAATGTGAGCGGGTAGGAGGGTAAAACTACAACTTCGACAAAGTTTGGGGGCCGTGGCCAAAGTTGCCAAACTAGGCCTGTTCGGCCACCGACCGCCACCGACATTACCGCACCTCACCATACCTCACCGCTTGACTCAAAGCTTCACCGCAGGTGTCCGACGCGGTGGACAATAGTGTTTTCCAAGAACCGAGGCTAACAAGTGCAGTGAGTGGTGGTGAGTTTTGCCTACCGATGAGAACCGCACCGCACCGCCTATATATATATATATATATATATTTATGTTTCAGTGGGATAGAGAGAGCCTTAGAGAAGAAGATGATGAGAGGAGACTGAGAGAGATAGAGAGGCGCTGTTGAATCTGAAGGAGGAAGAAGAACATGTTAAATAGGGTTAGGTGATGTGATATAAAATGATGTAGTTTTTGTATTTCATTTTTAAAAATTTATGATTCTAAAACGATGTCGTTTTGGACTTAAAAAAAAAAATCAAAATTATGGAACGACGTTGTTTTATCCTAGGTTAAATTTCTAATTTCTCATTTATATCACTCTCCCTCTCTCTCACCATAGCCCACAACCCCTCGCTTTCCCTCTCTCTCTCTCTCCCCAGCCTTCGCCACTCGCTGCCATCATCTTCTGCTGCTCAATGCCACCATTCTCCAAGTGTCTTCCTCTCCTCTTTCTTCTTTGTCCTAGCTATTCTTTAGAAGTTCGTAGAGAATGTTTTGATGGTCAATGCTTAGGACTACTATGCTTCTCCTTCTTTCTACTAAGTATGTGAATTCATTTGATGCTTAGGGGCTATTTGGTTTTCCAAAAACTATCACTCTTCACTCCTCACTCAATTTTCGTCACTCTTCACTCCTCACTCAATTTTCGTCACTCCTCACTCCTCACTCATCACTTAAAATACCCTAATTTTCTAAACCCCACACGTTTGGCACATATTTTCAGCTTCTCATCATTCAAAATTTTCTACTTTTTGTGGGACCCATGCCTGACTCCTCACTCAGAGCCTTCTGTTAGCCCACTCGCGAAACCTTTAGAACCCCACCATTTTTCTTCACTTCTCATTTCCCCTTCCCCCTTCAGCTTTGTCACTCTCCCAAAACACAAACCCAAACCCATAAAAATAGAAGAAGCTCCCTCGCCGATCTCCACCGTCCGTCACCAGGGCCGCTTCACCCATCTCTCCGACGTGTACCGGCAGTGCGATCTCCTTTGTTGTGACTTAGCGGCGCTGACGAGCATAAAGAAACGCGACCCATTTCCCCATTTTGTCACAGACTAGCTCCTTCAACCCAAGATGGTGCTACCTCATCCCTTTTTGTACTCTCTCAGCTTGCTTCTTTATCTGATTTGTGTGTTTGGCATTTGGGTTTTGAGAAAATTGTTAGATTTTAGCTTGAACTCTGCTTTGCCTTTGTTTTTCCCTGTTGTTTGGTTGGTGAGAAAATAATAAAGGAGAAGTTTTGTTTAAGTTTTTTTTTTTCTTTACTCAAAAACCCCACGGCTTGATTTTTCATAGATCCCTTAACTGCCTAGTAAAATTTGTGAAGAGGATTTTGTGGGTATTATTCTGTTTGAGAAAGTTGGTTGCTTGATTTTGGAGATTAATATGGGTCTGAAAACCCAGATGTAAAAGATGTGAACTTCATCACCACGGGTTGAAATAGAACAAATCAGATGTGAAAACCTAAACATCAAACAAAGGAAAAAAAGAAAAACAGAGAAGCAAACTTCATCACCAATCCTTGATTTGATGTAAAAGATGCGAAATACCACCATATTACCAACAAATCAGATGTATAAACAGCTCAAATGTAAATGATACCCTCGGATTTCTGTGAAAAAGG
The DNA here is from genome assembly GCA_028535165.1 of Quercus tomentella. NCBI lineage: Eukaryota > Viridiplantae > Streptophyta > Magnoliopsida > Fagales > Fagaceae > Quercus > Quercus tomentella. The sequence continues at coordinate 22,946,111 of JAPQVY010000001.1, read as the reverse complement.
CTAAGAAAGAGGTCGGGGAGATTGGTGAGGGCAAGCAGTAAAGGCTTCAGTTCATGTGGTGGTACATGGGTAGAAGATGGAGTATAGTGATATTGGATTAGAGAGTTGTTGGATTTGTTGTCAAAAGCAGTGTCTGGTGTGACTTTGCACTGACAATGGGTCCCATGCATGTGGGTTTAATTACGAAAATGCCATGGAAACTGAGTTTTGATAACTTGAAAACACCTAAAATGTGTTTTCAGTTTCCATAACTCATCACTCAAAAATCAGAGAATTGAGTGATGGAAACAAAACTGGAAACACATCCAAACACACTACTCAGCTGTAGGACCCACCAAATTTGAGTTATGGGTGATGGAAACTAAAAATCCAAACAGCCCCTTAGTGTCTAGGTTACTAACTATGCTTTGTCTCGCTATACTTTTTAGAATGATTGTGAATTTCTTTGAGATATCTTTTTGTGGGTATTAGAGAAATATTTTGAATATGTTTGTTTGTTTCTTTTTAAAAGAATTTTTGGGTTGTTTGATGATTTTGTATGGGTTGTTTGCTGTGGTTTGATTTTTTATTTTATTATTATTTATATTTGGGCTTTTTTAAAACCAAATGCATTGCACGGAATCGGCATGGTGCATCGTACCCTATGTAGACCGGTTTTCACTCCTCCATATGTAAGGCACAATCAGGGATAAAGGCAAACCGCCCCTGTAGGGTGCGATGCAAAAAAGCCCCCCAAAACCGGCCGCATCACACTTTGTATAGCCCTAGGCTAAACTATCAATGTAACTTCACTCCTATTCATGTAGAACCTTTTGCACTCTTCGTGAAAAAAAAAAAATAAAAATAAAAAAAATGACAACAATGAATATACTATTAGTCTATAATTTGTTTTTTTTATTTATATAAAATACTAAAACTACTACAAATTTTACTACAAAAAAACTAATAAGCCAAAGTGGAAAAGAATATGATTGGTGGCATTTCAACAACTACAAGATAATAAATAAGTATTTAAATTAATTACTTATTGTGATTGGTGACACAATAATTTGTAAGACCTATATATGTAATAAAATTTGTAATATTTCTATGATTACTTGATTTTGTTCAGACTTCTTAAAAGTTGAGGATAAAGTTCAAGAATATATATATATATATATAATATTCACTTGTTTTTAGGAAAAGTTAACGGAAGTCCTAAGGGGTGTTGGTCTAGGAAATATTTTTAAAAACTTGTTTTGGAAAAAGAAAAAAGTAATTGAATTAATTATATATTTTTATATTTATCATAAAGATAATATCAAAATTTTCCTCAAATGATCAATTAACAAATGCTCTAAGGGCATCTGTTAATATGTAAAAAATCACTATTCCCCAAATGGGTCTTTCTCTATTGAGAGGGGGGGGGGGGGGGGGGTAAGCCTAGGCTAGGGTCGACTCGGGAAATTATAGATTACTGTGTACTCCTACTTCTCATATAAAATATGTTGGAGGAAGCAACCATAATCCAAAATGAAAAGCCTATTGTGGTAATCTTGAAAAATCAGTGTTTAAACAGTTGCTTTTTAAGAACAAAATAAGTTTTTTAATGCGTGGACCGTAAGCCCCTACTCCTAATAAGTTGCGGAGTTCAGTCCCTTCCAATATGAGTGTAAGACTTGCATTACATTACCTTCTGTGCTTAAAAATAAATAAAAAAACAATGTTTCTCTCCAAACTAGTTTGGAGAGAAACTTTTCAAACTTGTTATATATATTTCGTTTTTGGGTGTGAATATTTAAAATTTAACTGATAAATCTCATGTTCCTTAAGTTCTTAACATGCATATCAAATTTCATTCAAATCAGATGTTATTTATTATTTGATCAATAAACTTATTTTTCATACACAATTTTAGATCACAAAAACATATGAAATTTTAATATTTGGTTGATGACATAACAATTGATCTTTGATCTTCTTGAAATTTTGCAAGCATGCATGAAGAATATAATAAGAACATGGAATCTAATGACTAGATTTTCAAAATTCACACTCAATATAAAGATATATGAGGAGTTTGTAAAGTTTTTGTTAAAAAAAAAAAAAAAAAAAATCAATTTGCTCAAAGTTCACTTAATGACTAATGACGACAAGACACTTACTTTGGGTTTCAACCTTCAAGATGGATCCAAGCTTAGAGTTTGTTTCTCTAGGCGGTATGAAACGAGCTCAGGGAATATGTGTGGATGATGAAGCTTTTGCTGAAGCTTGGTAATGCTCGAGTCCTATGCAAGAAAAGCACAAGTCGCATTGGGCAGCAATAAGCATGCTGAAGCTTAAGTTAGTAAAGAAGCCTAAAGTGTTTTGCCACTAGGTTATGAGAAAAACTGCATAACTTTGTCAGAGGTGGGAAGGGGTATTTATACCCTCACAGGCACGTGTTAAATTGAAAGTCATGATGCTCCTTCCTCCTTGCTTAATTTCAGCTGGAACTGATAAGTCCATAGTTGTTTTGCTAGACTGGGCACCCCTCCTAAGAGCATTAGTATCTGGAGTTGGAAAACTCCGGATATGCTAAAATTTAGCATCAAACTACTAAAAAGATGCATTATCCAAACTTCTAATTGTAAAAAAATTTACAACTTAGCTACAGTACCATCCTAAATTTATGATGGTACTATAGCAAGATTGTAAACATATTATATTGGTTTTTACTCTCTTTTTGTCTCTCTTCCTGTCACTTTTCTATTTTTTTTTTTCAATTTCTGATTCTCTCTCCCATTCAACCCCTCTCTCTCATTCAACCCCCCTCTCTCTCTCTCTCTCTTGTCCATCTATGTGTGGATCGGTGCCTATGTGTTGCCCCTCTTCAATCATACGACATGGGTTAGGTGGTGCGGCGATGTGGGTCAGTCATACCCTGATCTGCCACATCTTCCCTTTCTGTCTGTCTGTCTGTCTGTCTGTCTCTCTCTCTCTCTCTCTCTCTCTCTCTCTCTCTCTCTCTCTCTCTCTCTCTCTCTCTCTCTCTCTCCTTGAATCAAGCCTTCGTGGGTCTCAAGGATTGGTGGAGCTCATGGGTCTGATGTGGTAGATGTGGCAGATCGAGGTGGTACCATGGTGGTGGATCAATGGGTGGTGGTTGTGTTGTTGATGGTTGGGTTGATTTGGGTTTGGGAGGTGGTTGTGTTGTTGATGGTTGGGTTGAGTTTCTGTGCTGGGGGTTTTGGGTCTTCACGGTGGTGATGGAGGTGATGAGTGGTTGAGAGAGAGAGAGAGAGAGAGACAAAATATATTTTATTGAGTAGATATATTATTTTAATGTGTTAGATAGGAAAATAAAAGTTGGGATGTTAGGTGTGTTGTAATATGGTATGGTATAATAGATAAAGTAGCTTTTGAGATAGTAAAATGACATATTTTTTAGAAATCGGATACTAATGCTCTAAGTAATTGGGAAACCCTCTAGGGAACATAGCACATCACATTAATGCTAGGGGAAAGGCCTGTGAAGGTGTAGGTGGAGCAATTAATGCGATATTGATTGATGCAACCATTGGAGCAACTTCTATGCTTCTAGGCTTGACATATCCTTAGTCAGGTAACTTGCTTACCCAACATGCTGTTGTGTCCAGCACCCAATAAGTGTAATACTACTAGAATGCCCTCTTGTTATGCATTGATTGCCCACAGTTTTACCATCGTAATTTTGAAAAGGGTTTTACTAACGTATGCTCTTAGGGCATATGTTAGTAAAACATTTTAGGAAAATTTTTATCAGGAATTGAAAAAGCTATCAAACTTTTTAACAACTTTTTCAATTCCCAAATTTTTTTTTCCTAAAATGGATTGTTAATTAGCTAGTAAATTTTTTTACTCAAATGTATCTAGGCGTGACAGTAAGAATAATTCTCATGGGAAAAAAAAATTATTTTGACTTTATTAGATTGGTTGGCCAAAATTAAATTCACAAAATCTCTACAAGGAATTTAATTTTCAAATTTCTCCTTTTCTTCAATTCATAGGTAAAATACTAAAAGATAATTTTATCACACTTGTTTTACCCCAATTATGAGGTTGCCGACAAACCTACAAAAAAAGTTATGAAAATAGACTCATCGTTATACATATTTCATATAAGATACCCTTTTATAATTCAACTACATATAAATTAATCTGTTCCAGGCAGAAAAAGTAAAGGATATGATATGAAAAATATACAAGAAAATTAAAATGTGCCCCACCTCATGACCTCAAGCATTGAGGGGGAAGAAAGAGGTATATATTTGCAATAAAACAAACTAAAAAATAACTTAATGATTAGTGCAAAGAAAAGCCATTGAATGTGGAAGCATGAATGTAAGTGATGGAGATAAGAAATAGTATAAAATTAGCAAGACATAGATAAGTTTAGTGTGATGGCCAACACGATGTAATTATAAGGACACCACGACTTATCGACCTCCTTTATGTATCTCTAAAGCAAAATTAGTTCTATAAAAGATATCACTATCGGCATGTTCCGCCGGCCACAAAATCAGATAGCTCTACTTTCTTGCTTTTTTTGCTTTCTCGATTGTCCAATTTTGGTAATGAAAATCTATAACAATTAGCCATAACGACGTGGCTTCCTCTTATTACAAAAAATGAGAATGTATTGACCCCTTGTGATGAATTAACCAATTAATTAGTCAAGTTAATTAATTAATTCAATTAGCATGCAATAAGCGTGGTAGCACAAATAAATCACCAACTAAGTTAAAATGCAATGAAAAATAAATTGACACGGTGATTTGTTTACGAATAGGGAAAACCTACATGGCAAAAACCCACCGAGTGATTTTAAGATCACCACTCCCGAGAATTTACTATTATCACAACAAGCGGTTACAAGTAAAGGAATCCTAGTACCTTATACCAACCTACAGTTGAACCCTTATCCCAATACCCAATTGGACTTGTTCTGTAGTGACAATCTCTCCTTTCAATGCACGGCTCCCAGTATGCGACTAATCAATTCGATGCGCGGATCCTAGTACGCGGCTAACCAATTCGATGCATAGATTCTAGTACGCGGCTTACACACCAACTTGAGAAGGATGTTGGCTGCAAATTTCTTCAGTTCATCACATGATGAAGATCACGAAACTCCTTGGTTACAAAACCCTACAGTGTACAAACACAGCAGCTTCTTAAATAGAAAGATGAACTAGGGTATATGTCTCTGGTTCACAATATGTTTGTGAAAAACTTTTGCATTGAGGTGTATCAGCTGTGATGGCTCTTAAAACAATCCTTATATATATGTTTAGGGTTGTGAGAAAAGAAAGCTCAAACATCTATACACGGATTGGATGAAAATTAGAACTGAAAATATGATTTTCTTAAATCTCCATAGATACCCTATCTATCGAGCAACTGTTGAGCATTGGACTTAAGTAGCCTTATAAACCTCGATAGATACTAGCTGTCGAGCTTTAAAATCTAGCAGAGCTTTAAAATCTAGCACTTCTTTACTTGATTCTTGGATAGACTTGCATGGCTTTAACACTTGAACTTGAAACCTTGTTCCTTGAAGTATTAAACACATCCTAGATCTACCCAATTACAAGTAAAGTGCATTTTGTCAAAGGATTAGCCAATTCTATATTGACATATGTTCATAACATGATTCACATATATCCTAACAATCTCCCCCTTTGGCAATCTGTGACAAAACAACAACAAACAAATAAACATATGAAAGAAGTCATAAATCACTCAACTCATACTCACTTGTTGAATACAATAAAATTTATTCTAACACAAATTCTTGAAAAACTTTGTAAGAAGAGAGTTCATGGCAAGAAGACTTTGACAACCTGTATTTTTGAAACACTTTAAACAAAACTCATCATGAAATCTTAGTGTGAAATAGAAATAAAAGATTGCATACAATATATAAGAAACATGTGCATAAAGAGAGAAAAGAAACAACACATGTAAAGATAGGTGAAAGAACTGTAATAACAACCTTATCATATACATATATAACATCAAAAGTACAAGGTTTGCTATCACAAAGTAAGAACAATGTATCTAAAACATAAGAAAAGAAAGAATACATAAGTCCTCACTACATCCCTCAAAAAGAAAACACTCCCCCTAACAAAAATCTCCTATGCTAACTCTCCCCTTATATACATGACTACTCTTATATCCAAAACTACTCCCCCTTTTTGTCACGAATGACAAAGGGTAAGTAAATCAAGCAGTCATCGTGTCGTCACTGGAAGAGCTAGCATCCTCATCCTCATCATAATCATCGTTGGAGTCACCATCGTCGTCATCGTCCTCATATGCCTCTAGAGAAGGAGAGGGAGACTCTACGCAGCCACCAAGGCGAGCCTGCCGTCAAGTAATATAGCCGACACGGGTGTACACCTGACACAACTCATCACTAAGTGTGTCAAGGCGAGCATCCATGACCGCCTCGAGAGTCACACCACCCACAAATGAAGAAGGCGCAGATGTGGAAAGAGTAAAAGGAGCTGGAGGAGTCGCTGTCTCTGTCCATGTCCACTTTAGTCGATACTGGGCCTCGCTTTATCTGATAGTAGCAGCATCTATGGCACACATAATTGAAAAATGAGGAGACTAGGGATAGGAGATAGAAAAATGGCAAAGAATCCGCGTGATAGTCGAAGGAAAAATAAGTTTATCATAGGTCGCCGTATCCTTATAGACATCTATAAAAGATAGAATGAAGTGAGAGAGAAAATCAACGGTAAGCCTCTCAAGGAGGGATAACAAAAATCGAGCGTGAGGCTCTGTGATAGAGTTATAGTGAGACAATGGATGGAGAACAAATGTCATCACTATGTTAAGGAACCTCGAATCTTTTGCAAAGCCCAAGCAAGGGGTGTTTTGATGGTCACCCCAAGAAGAAGGTGTCTCACAAAAAAGAGACAAGAGTTCGTCTTTAAACACAATCCTCAAACGATTGCAGCTAGGGTAGTCAGGATGCACTACCTTAGGAACATGTAGTACCTCGGATACAATATCCGAAGTGACTATGATGCGCATACCTCGAACGCAAGTGGCAAAATGAGGTACTGAATAATCGAATCCATGCATATTGGAGTAAAACTCTTGTATGATCATGGAGGGACAAGTGACCGAGATGCCACACAGTGATTCCCAACCCCTACTGTAGATGACAGTAGGAAGGTCAGTATCAGAAAAGTCTGATAGAACGACTTAGCGTTCCGAATGAATGCCTCGTCGTGAGAAGTTCTCCGAAAAGTCCTTACGGGCTTTATCATCACGAAACCAGACGTGAGATGCAGTAGAATCAGAGGAGGAAGAAGAAGAAGATGCCCCAGAACGAAGAGGGTTCTGGGACGGAGTAGATTTTCGTTTAAATGCCATAGAGCAACCAACGAGAGAGAGAGAGAGAGAGAGAGAGAGAGAGAGAGAGAGAGAGATAGGGACAAACAGAAAAGCACCAAATAGTTCAGTATAAGAATATAAAGAAATGAAGGTACGTATGCATGAAAATGCATAAGCATGTGATATGCAACATTAAAAGCATCATGACCTCATCCCAATCCAAACCTACTAGCACACAACATTTCAACATAATAATCACATATCTAAAATGCATGAATCATATTTAAAATGCACATGTGATGCAATGCATGATGCGTTAACATTATTTAAACAAAAATCCATCCCAAAATTTCACACAAACCTCCATAATTTTGAAAAACGCCAAAGTTTATCAAAAAAACCCAAAAGTTAGGTCAAAAGGATGAAATACGTGAAAAAGTGTAAGAAAAGAGATCATACTAGAAGAAGAAATCACCCTTGAGGCCTTGAGTGAAGAAGAGGTTCTGAGTGAGAAAAGAGAGTTTGGGAGAGAGAGGAGAGAGTTTCTATCAAGAGAAATCAGAGAAAATGAGAAAACAATCGCGCTGACCCTTTTTATAGAAATCTCAGTTTCTCAATGGATTGAGATGTGTCGAGTATTAAAATTTTCAGAATTAGCTATCGAGGAGCAATTGAGGAGCTAATGAGAGGTGTCCACAGCAAGGTTTCCTCGATGGATTAAGAAGCTTTCGAGCATCTATCGAACATATAGAAACTTCCCCGATGGATTGAGTAGCTGTCGAGCAGCTATTGAGATTGAATCTTAAGAATCTCGATGAATCGAGATTGCGATAACAGTTATTGAGAAAGGATGCTGAAGAGCTCGATAGATAGTCTAGCTGTCGAGAGGTGTCTAGCAGCTGTCGAGATTGCTTAAAATAGTCTTTCAAGGAAGAGAAAAACATAGACATGAATACAATCAAACATGCTACACAACCAAAGATCCAAACAACATTTTAAGCTCTCAAAAACATCTCTCATTAAGAAAAATGTCAAGCATTTGAATCTAAAACACATATACACACACTAAACAAGTCTAACCAAATTTTTATTTCAAAAACAAGTCTAGACAGTTCAGTGAGTATACATTAACATATATATATATATATATTCCTTGTGATGGCCAAATCACATTGTACCTGCACATGTATCAAGAGTAGTAAAGAATGTTGCGTGTTGTGTGTAAAAAACATCACAAGATTGCATAAGTGTCTACATGTTATGATAATTTCAGATATGAGAAAATCACTTTAACTCACACACAATCATAACTACTTGATGGGGGCTATCACCTTCGAGGTACATCATATAACTCCCACATCTCTTAGAAGATACGCTTGCAATCATATATAAAGCATTTTGATTCTTTTTGCTTTTATTTTTCTTTGCATATTTTTCTTTTAAGCAAACCATGCATAGGTATATAAGAGAGAGAATTTCATGATTGGCGGGCAACAGTGGTGAGATGGTTATTTATGCCTTTCTCTTAGGGTTTTCTAGTAATTTTTGTCAAAAAGAGTGATACGAGTGTTAAGTATAAGAGATTACTTAATCTTACTCATAAAAAACATGAGCCACAAAGCTCACTTGCTTAGTTGTGCATAGAGATGCTCATTTAAGCTACAAAAGATACAAAGTTTAGAGAACTTTGTTTCAATGGCCATCCAAGGTACACAAGTACCAACATACACAAAAAAACACACTATTTTTGTATTTTTCTAATTTTTCAATTATTTATTATTTTTTTTTTTTTATGAAAAGAAAAACAAAACAAAACTGAAAATAGACAAACAAAAACATGTTAAACAAAGCAAAGCATAAACTAGATGCAAATGCATGAGGAAGGAGGAGGAGAAGAAGAGATCAATCCATAGAGATAACACTAATGTTTTGGCGAAGGAATTCAAACCGTTTGCTATCAAAAGGTTTGTTGAACAAATCAGCCTTCTGATCATCAGTGTGAATGAACTCAAGAGTGAGAGTACCATCTTCGACAAGCTCCCAAATGAAGTGATGTAGAATCTCTATGTGTTTAGTTCGAGAATGTTGAACCGGATTCTTAGAGATGTTGATGGCATTGGTATTGTCATAGTAGATGGTAAGATGCTTTTGACGAATACTGTAATCAAGGAGGAGTTTTGCATCCATAACAGTTGGGTGCAACAGCTACTGGCAGCGATGTACTTAACCTCTGCAGTGGATAATGAGATGGAATTCTACTTTTTGCTCATCTAGGAGACAAGATTATTACTCACATAAAAACAACCTCCCGATGTACTCTTTCTATCATTAGCATTCCCAACCCAGTCTGCGTCAGAATACCCAGCTAAGACATCATTTGTGTCCTTGCTGTACCACACACCGAAGTCGGCAGTGGTTTTGACATACTTTATGATTCTTTTCAAAGAAATCATATGAGACTCTTTGGGATTAGCTTGATATCTAGCACACACTCCCACACTGTAACTAATGTCAGCTCTACTGGCAGTAAGGTAAAGAAAACTACCTATCATACTTCTATAAAGGGATGAATCAATACATTTACCCTAAAAATCAACAGTGAGTTTAACATTTGGGCTCATAAGGATTCTAACAAAACTAGCAGATTCCAAACCAAACTTTTTCACAAGATTTTTAGCATATTTAGATTGAGATAGAAATATACCTGACTCTTGTTGACGGATCTGCAAACCAAGGAAGTGAGTCAACTCTCCAATTATGCTTATCTTGAACTCGACTTACATGAGTTTTGAGAAACTATGAGCAAGTTCATCCTTAGTCGAGCCAAAGATGATATCATCAACATAGACTTGAGCAATGATTAACTCGTTGTCTTCCCTTATGATGGAGAGAGTTTGATCAGTTTTTCCTCTTATGAATCCATGTGACACCAAGTATTGTGTGAGCCGATCATACCAAGCCCTGAGGGCTTGCTTTAAACCATAAAGTGCCTTCTTGAGGTACAACACATGATTCGGAAAGTGTGGATCAATGAATCCTTTTGGTTGAGTCACATAAACATCTTTCTTAAGGAACCCATTCAAGAAAGCTGTCTTTACGTCCATTTGGTAAAGCTTGAACTTCAAGTGACATGCCAGGGCTAGGAGAATTATGATGGACTCTGTACGGGCTACTGGAGCAAATGTCTCATCATAGTCTACTCCTTCCATTTGAGGGTATCCTTGAGCCATAAGATGAGTCTTGTTGCAGATCACATTACCCTCATCATCAGTCTTATTACGGAATATCCATTTTGTGCCAATGATGTGCTCACCTTCCGGTCTAAATACTAGAGTCCAGACATCATTCCTTTGAAATTGAAGCAATTCATCATGCATAGCCTCAACCCAGCTTTTGTCTTGAAGAGCTTCTTCAACCTTGGTGGGTTCAACCTACGACAAATAACAAGAATATGACATAAAGTTAGCAACACATTTATCAACTGTACGCTTCCTTTGTGTAAGTTTATTCATGTTTTCCATAATAACTTCAGGAGGATGATTCAATTTAATCCAGGAGAAAGGTCTTTTCTCTTCATGGGTCTTTTCTCTTCATGGGATTCAGAATCTGGTGAAGTAGGTATGTTTGCTGAACCTTCTTCAACACTTGGAGTGTCGGGAGTACTTGGGCTCGGGAGGAAGAATTTCTTTGGTGATTTTCTCACTAAGTTTCTCAGAACCGAACTCTGAAGATTCATCGATAACAACATTCACAATTTCCATTACCTTCTTGGTTTTTTTGTTGTATACCTGATAAGCCTTGCTTGTAAAGGAGTATCCAAGAAATATTCCTTCAACGCTTCGGGAGTCCAACTTTCCCACATTCTCTCTATCCTTGAGAATGAAGCAAGTACTTCCAAAGATTCTGAAATACTTAACATTTGGTTTTCTTCCCTTCCACAACTCATAGGGAGTCTTTTTGGTATCGGGTCTGAAATACACCCTGTTAACCATATGATATGCAGTGTTGATAGCTTCTCCCCACAAGTTTCTAGCCACATCCTTGTTGTGCAGCATGACTTTAGCCATCTCCTGAATAACCCTGTTCTTTCTTTCTACTATACCATTCTACTGAGGAGTAATAGGAGCAGATAATTCCTAAGATATACTTGATTTGGTGCAGAAAGACTTCATGTAAGAGTTCTCGAATTCTTTACCGTGATCACTTTGAATTCGACAATCTTTAAGCTCTTCTCATTCTGTAATCTTGTGCACAAGGCTTTAATGTGCTCAGGAGCATTAGACTTGGATCGTAAAAGGATGACCCAAGTGTACCTAATGAAGTCATCTACCACAACCATGATGTATCTCTTCCCACCAAGAGACTCAATTTTGGTTGGACCCATGAGATCCAGATGTAGTAACTCTAATAGTCTAGATGTAACGGATGTCTGAGTGCTCGGATGTTTAGCTTTCGTCTGTTTCCCAAGCTGACATGGTCCACACACCACATTGTTTACTCTACTGAGCTTGGGCATCCCTAAAACTAATTCATGCTTAGATTTGTAACTAGCATGTCCCATCCTTTGATACCATAAATCTTCATTTGGCAACCAAATACTATTGCACACAATATCAGCATCAGGGACTAAACCACAACAATTGTCTAGAGTGCGAACACCACTTATGAGTTTATTTCCAGACTCATCCAACACAAGGCATTTTCCTTTTGAGAATTACACCATAAAGTCTTGAACACATATCTGACCTATGCTCAACAAGTTCACTCTCTAACCTTCTACATATAGCACATTTGCAATGTCTGGTAGTCCAGGTAGAGAGATGGTTCCCTTCCCTTTAATCTGTGATTTGCTCCCATCACCAAAAGTGACATTAACACCTTTTTTAGACTCGAAAACCTTAAAGAGGGATCAGTCTCTAGTCATGTGTCTTGAGTAGCCACTGTCAAGGTACCACAAACACGTGTCCATAACCTTAAATGCGGACTTCATCATGAAGCACACTTTGTGCTTAGATGACAGATCAGTAGTAATGGTGTTTTCTCTCATCTGCCATTTATGAACAAAGTTTTTAACTTTCACTCTTCTCAGACGAACTCCTCTGCACAATTTCATTCTGAGACAATCTAGTTTCTTCTTTGTCAAGCTATGATCTTTTCCAATGATCATTATTATATAATTCAAATAACTTTTAGACTTGCATTTTTCTGATACACTCAAACAAATAGAGATTAGAAAAACAAGATGTATTTGAAAACAAAGATCTTTTCATGCCAGTTGCAGCCATGACAATAGGGGTCAATGGATCACACAGTAAAGATTAAAACCTAATCAGAGTGTGCCTGCTCTGATACCACTTGAAAGGCCAATAATGTAATGACCCCTTGTGATGAATTAACCAATTAATTAGCCAGGTTAATTAATTAATTCAATTAGCATGCAATAAGAGTGGTAGCACAAACAAATCACCAACTAAGTTAAAATGTAGCGGAAAAAAAGTTGACACAGTGATTTGTTTACGAATGGGGAAAATCTACATGGCAAAAACCCTACCTGGTGATTTTAAGGTTACCACTCCTGAAAATTCACTATTATCACAACAAGCAGTTACAAGTAAAGGAATCCCAGTATCTTATACTAACCTATAGTTGAACCCTTACCCCAATACCCAATCAGACTTATTCTGTAATGACAATCTTTCATTTTAATGCATGGCTCCCAGTACGTGACTAACCAATTCGATGGATCCCAGTACACAGCTTACACACCAACTTGAGAAGGATGTTGGCTGCAAAGTTCTTTAGCTCATCACATGATGAAAATCACGAAGTTCCTTGATTACAAAACCCTACGGTGTATAAACATAGCAGCTTCTTCAATAGAAAGATGAATTAGGGCATATGTCTCCGGTTCACAATATGCTTGTGAAAAACTTTTGCATTGAGGTGCATCAGCTGTGACAGCCCTTAAAACAATCCTTATATATGTTTATGGTTGTGAGAAAAGAAGCCCAAATATCTATACACGGATTGGATGAAAATCAAAACTGAAAATATGATTTTCTTAAATCTCGATAGATGCCCTATCTATTAAGCAGCTGTTAAGCTTCGGGCTTAAACAGCCTTTTAAACCTCGATAAATACTAGCTGTCGAGTTTTAAAATCCAGCACTTCTTCACTTGATTCTTGGACAGACTTGCATGGCTTTAACACTTGAACTTGAAACCTTGTTCCTTGAAGTATTAAACACATCCTAGATCTACCCAATTACAAGTAAAATGCGTTTTGTCAAAGGATTAGCCAATTCTATATTAACATATGTTCCTAACATGATTCACATATGTCCTAACAAAAATAAATAACTTGTGTAATGAATTTAAAATAACAATTTACACTTAATTATTTTAAATTCACGTGTTAGTAAAACTTAAATCTACTTATGATTTTTATTAATATAAAAATTTGTATTTAAAGTGTGTAACTAAAGAATTATTTGTGTAAGGTTGAATTTAATCAACCATGTGTTGGCTTTATTTCATGACAAATTTGCTTGTAATATAGCACTTAGAAACCTTGTATTTAGGTGGGAATCATGTAAGGGTAGTGTGTGAGAGAGTGTGAAGAAATGCTCAAGACTGTGCAGTGAAGCAGGGACTCGCGGCTGGATCTCGCGGGAGGCTCGCGGCTTGCAAGCCGCCAAAAGTTGCACACGCGCAGAGCATGCAGGGGAGCTGAACAGTCGTGCCAGCTGGAGCACTACAGGACAAAAATCCAGACTGGCCATTCAGTTAGCTCGCAGCTTGAACTCGCGACTCAGTTAAGTCGCGAGGTCAAGTCGCCAGCCAGCCCTGTTTTTGGAAAATCTGACTTTTCGCATTCCATTCTCACACCAGTATAAATACCCCTCATGCCCACAAAATATGTGTGGCTATTCAGAAAGAAAAACCCTAAGAGAGGTTTCTTCAAAACACCCACCCAATTAGAAAGAGCTACTCATTCTTAGAGAGAAATCTTTGTAGTCTCTTCTCACTCCCTCTCTCATTGTCATACCTATTGAGAGGAGATTTCTATCCAAACACTACCCACACCCATTTAGAGTGTTGAGTGTTTTTGGAGCTTTGGGAAGCATTGGAAGATGCCAAAGATGGCGGATGCTATGGTCAAGTAGCGGAATCCGGGAAGCTAGAAAAGAAATAGGTTCGCCGCAACCTCGTTGGAGCAAGAAGCTTGGAGGGCTTAGGTACATCGGGTAGATTAGGCTTGGAGGGTCTATTGCTGTTCATGTATCCCAACTACATTTTCTAGTGGATTATTGACCGCTTGGAGGGCGGCAGAGAGGTTTTACGCCGAGGGCTTCGGTTTCCTCTTTGATAACACATCGTGTGTTGTCCTTGTGTTTACATCTCTCTTCCCTTAATCTTTGCCTTTTATTTTCTGCTGTGGATGTGATTTTAATTGGCTTAGATTGTTTACCAATTCTGTTTATAACTTGTGTTCATTTTTCGCACACTTGTTGTTTGTCATAAAGCTTGAATTGGTTAAGTTGTATTTGGGGGTCTAAACGTTCAAAGGTGTTTTTTACACATATTTGAACTTTCAATTTGCAACATTATCTTGTAAGGTAAGTTTTAATTCCTCAATTCTTTGGTGCATTGGAGGCGGCATGGGTGCATCATATGTAGGGATGGAGCCAGGACTTGGAATTAGGGGGGCGGCTTTGTTGTTGGTTGTGTGTGCGGCTTCGGCCTCCGGCTTTGCTATTTAGCTACTTCGGTTTTTCTTTTTCTTTTTTAGTTTTTTTTTTAAGTGTCTTTGATGCGTATTGTTGGGTAAGAAAAAATTATTTTGTTAAAATTTTTTAAAAGGCCAAGTTGTTTATTTTGAGTAAAATTGGTTGGTTGGGCTTAAGTTTTTTAAAATTATTTTTTATTTTGGTAATTTTTGTTGATGGGCTAATTTTGTTGAGCTATTTTTTACTTATTTTTTTTATTTTAGCTATATACATTTTTTATAACCTTTCAAAGGAGGAAAATGCTAGAATTACAAACATTTTTATAAATTGCTGATGTGGTTAGTGGTTATTGTTATGTAAAAAAGTGATGTATGTAAGTGGTGGGCTCAGATGCAAACCAATAAGAATTTACTACCTCAACAGATTATAAAAAAGTTGTAAAAAAGTTTTGTGATTCTAGCATTACTCTCAAAAGAATTAAAGGTATTGTTAAGGGGCAAAAAATGTAATTTATAGAAAAAAATTGCTAAAATTAATACCTATATATATACTAATAGTTTTTTAAAACATTTTTTTGGGGGGGGGGGGGGGGGAGGGGGGATTCCTCCCATTGTCCAATTGTCCAAGGGTGGCTCCGTCCCTGATCATGTGTTAATCTTGTGTCCTTTTAGTGCCAATTCTACATTAAAAGCAATTGATGTGGTCGCCCAAGGCCCCAAGTAGAAAAAACGCCACAAATTTTAATTTAATTAAGCCTAAATATTATTCAATAAATAAAATAATTTTTTTTATCAAAAGAAAAACAAGAGAGAGAAATGCTACGTTCACAACACTTTTACAACAAATCTTATGTAGCAGGTTGTTACAAGCTATTATTGGTGGCAAAAAAATAATTTTAGTAGTGGGTTCAAATTAGAACCAATAAAAACTTAACACTTAAGATTTGTTGTGAAAAATGTTGTCATTGTAGCACTTCTTTAAAAAAAAAAGAAAAAAGAAAAAAGAAAAAAAGAAGAAGCTATATACAGAAAAATTCACAACATTTTTTACAATAGCTGAGTTGGCAAATTTTTACTAGTTGTCACCTAGGTCCACTACTAACATTTCTCTTTTACTTGCCACTATCAATCTATCACATCAACCGGTGTAAAAAGTTTTGTCAAATTTTTTTGTGTCTATAGATTTTCTATAAAAAAAAAATTCTATGTGATTCATGTTAATTAGTAATAATTTTGCATCTAAAACAAGATAATAGAGTTTAAGTAATATTTAATTTTTTAAAAAGTCATATTTAAATACATAAAATGCCTCAATTTCAGTTTTCACCTTAGAACTTAGGCCCCCAAATGCATCAAGCCGCCCCTGTGTCCTATTCAATACTTTTGTACACTAAGATAGGAGCCTCACAGCTCATGTATAGTCTCTAATCACTAAGACTTTAAAGCTAATTAAGAAAGGATGAGTGTCCTGTTTTGAACCCCAGTTCTTCTAGCTAATTAATAAAACTAGACTATGCTATTGAGATACCAGAGTCTTGATATATATAGTCATTTTATTATTATTATTATTCTTCTTCTAGCTAATTAATAAAACTAGATTATGCTATTGAGATACTAGAGTCTTGATATATATAGTCATTTTATTATTATTATTATTATTATTATTATTATTATTATATACAAGATAGGAATTCCATTATATCATAATCTAATTGTATATATGTGTAAAGCTCTCTTCTGGAAACCTGAACCTTAACCCTTGCCTCCCACATCCTACAAGCATTTATACTTGTGGAGTGATCATTGCGCCAAGAGTGCGCGGTGGTGATATATATAATCATTGGTTCTATATGTTTTGTAAAATACAACTTCAACTAGAATGCTTGTTTTCATATTTATTTTTACATGTAATATGACTCATTATGACACAATTGAAAAGTGGCAAGAATGCTTTGAAGCATGATGGTCTACTGTTTTTAACTTCTATGCCATTATTCTTTCCAACTACTAAGTTGCCCCGTTGTCATTGCTAATAGTTGATTTTAAGTGGTATTTTGTTATTGATTCTAATTTAAGCTTACTATTGATATCAATTTTTTATTTATCAATAACAACTTTATACTTAGAATTTATTGTAAAAATATTGTGAATGTGATATTACCCGTGATTAATAGATAATTATTAGAAAAAAAAGTCCAACCACAGGCATAGTAGAGTTTGTACCTGGACCAGTACACTGTACATCCATAGGTGTCTTTTTTATTATTATTATTATTATTTTTTTTTATGAATCATCCACAGGCGTCTTGAACCTATGTAGACGTGGCAAAACGGGCGGGTCGAGTCAATCGTGTTTGCGGGTCAAACGAGTCGTGGGTCAATCGGGTTGCGGGTCGGGTTTACCCGTATTTTTCAAACAAGTATTTTTTTGTTTTCAATTACAAAAACAAATCAATGACAACCTGTTTAGAGAGAATGAATACAATCAATTAAGCAAATGAATTGCACTTAATGCCACTTGTTAATATCCTTCCAATTCTGATAGTTTTGAGCATTACAAAAATTATTTATAGTCATAAATTCGGATGGAAAAAGTCTTCAATGTTAATAGTTCACTGTCAAAATGCATATAATTACAAGTTTACATCTTCAAAAAGAGATAGATTTTAAAACAAACAAAACAAGTAAGCCAGCAAAGTAGTAAGTTATCGGACTTCTTAAATGCACATGTTCTTGTTGCCTTTAAAATAATAGTAAAGTTAGATTACTTAAAAAGATAAACTAAACAAAAAAAGATTTAAAAATAAACATAACATATTAAGTAAAGAAGAATAAGTAAATATTTTATAAGAATTACACCTCAATCTCAATCTACTCAACGTTGGTAGCAGATTTAGCACTACAAATATTCATACTTGCAAATTGTAGCTCAGCTGAATGAGTTTTTTTTTTTTTTTTTTAATGGTTGTCTGACTCTTGACAGCCTTGGCCCTTGCCTTGTGTAACATGTGTGGTCTAATGGTCTTGTCTCATGGCAATTGGCAATCACTGAAGGGCCCTTGCCTTGTGTAACGTGTGTGGTCAAATGGTGTAACGTGTGAAGGCTGAAACTAGGCTTTTTTTTTTTTTTTTTTTATGGAAAGCAGTGCACTGAAGCTAGGCTAACTAGTTTTTGACTTTTGATTAATCAAACCGTCATTTTTTATAATATATAATATATTGATTATAAGTTTTGGTACTAAGTAATTTAAATTTTTTTTAGCGAATTTTTTTTTATCGGGTCGGGTTGGATTGACCCGTAAAAAAATCGGGTCGAGTCACGGGTCAACCCGTTTTTGCTTCAGGTCAAAAAAATCGAGTTCGGGTCAAGTATTTTTCGGGTCGGGTCGGGTCAGAATTTTCTGACCTGTATTGCCATGTCTAAACCTATGTCGAATAGTCACTCAAAATTAATTCTGACCCATATTGCCATGTCTAAACCTATGTCAAATAATCACTCAAAATTAACTTCCTAGAGTTCATCAACGTCAGTGTTGGTAATATTTATGTATTATTTTTAGAATATAAAGAAATATATGTGTGCTTTGAATTGATCATCTTAATTAACTTACGTATAACCACTGCACTGGACGGAAACTCGGTCAAGAATTGTGTTAATGGTGTTACCAATCAAAAGAAAAGCCACTTTTACACAAATTGGGGATTTTTTTTTTGAGAAAGACACAAGACAACAAACACACACACACTGGGGAGTGGGAAGACGGAGTTTAATATCACATAACTCACAACATACAAAAGTCGGTAACTCTTGAATGTTGTGTGAAGGTTTTAAACTCAAATGTAGACATACACTTAGGCGATATGGGACAAGCCCACTTATGCAAACGGCAACTGTGGGTGGATTGGATCCATCTGTTTCTAAATTCTATAATAATAATAATGTCTGGAACTTGAAAGGACCGCTACATAATAATATTTCCTTTTCCTCAAAAAAAGAAAAATAATAATAATAATAATAAAATTTCCTCACTTTCACATAGATAGTCCCGTAATAATGACTCCAGTCAACAATGAAACGGGCCCCACTGATGTCCCTAGGCCAAGCTGGAGAGGACGGCCGGGACCCACTTATAAAAACATCCAACTCACACTTCACAAGGCTCACAACCCCATCCCCCACTGCCTTGCTGTAAATAAAAGTTATAAAACCATACTCAACACAACCCATCAAATTTTCTTGCTTAAACCGTCGCAAACACAATTCCAACACCACCCCCACAAAAACCAAAAAAAGAAAAAAAAACCAATAACCGAAAGACAGTTTAAACATGTCTAATTTCACACCTAATTTTACAATAATAACTTATTTTTTGTGTACATGTTTACACCAACTAGTTACGATAAATTCATATATAGCTGATGAATCTAATTATTACAAGTTAAGATTTAAATACGTTCTGAAATTAAGTATGAATTTAGTAGTTTCCGTTGAACTTTTCAAAAAAATAAGAATAAAAAACCAAAAACCAAAAACAAACCTCTTCAAATATCCTTATTTAAGATCACAAACTCAAAACAAATTGCCCATTATTTTATGTAATAAATAATAACAAATCCCAACAGTTACCCCTAACGTGAACTTAACAGCCTGGCTGAGTGACCCTCTATATTTTCTATATATTTTTAGTTTTAAAAAAAGAAGATATATTCCTATATCTTTTAGTATATATCCAAACTACTTATCTATTGATATTAAAAATATCAAAAACTAGTTTCAACAAATGTCGGAACTAGAACCAGAACACAACCGCCATATTCTCTCTTTATAAAAGCACTCTTTCTTATATCAAAAAAAGAAAAAAGAAAAAAAAGAAGCACTCTTTCTTTCACTTCAAAAACTTCTAGAGAGAGAAAACTGAGAAACTAAACCTTCAAAAAGGAAAAATAAAAAAAAAGTTTTAGAGAGAGAGATGGGAGGGTGTGCAACGAAGCCGAAGGTGTTGAAGGAGGCTTCGACTCCCGAGGCGGCTAAGGAGGAAAAACTCGGCGATGCCGTAGAGCCGTTAAAGCCGCAAGAGGATTTGACTGTTAAGGCCACGGAGAAAATTGATATTGCCAAGGAAGTGGAAGATCAGGGAGGAGAAGGAGAAGGAGAAGGTGATAAGTCTAAGGAGATTGTTGATGATGACAAGGTTGATGAACAAGGAAACAGGCGCCGCTCTCTTAGCCTCTTATTTAAACAGGTTTTTCTTTTGTTCTGTTAAGTTCTGCAACAGTTTGTTTTTCTTTTAGAACTTATTGCCGTTTTTAGAAGTGTTTTTCTTGCTTCTCGTAGCAAAAATAAGTAAACCAAAACTACAGTTTCCTTTTTGGGTCTAAAAATTTGCGAACAAAAACTCTTTTCCTTAGAATTTTTTACTACAACCACACCATCAAACTGTTTCTCTAATCTCTGTTTATTTAATTGTTTTTGTTTCCATAGATTCGAACTTATTAGTTTACTTTTCATTTTAAGTTTTATCTGGTTCAGTTTGGTTGCTAAGACAGTGAAAGAAATCAAGAGAAACTGTAATTATTGCCCTTTTTTTTGGGGGGGGGGGGGGGGGGGTCGCTTTGTTTTCCTCAGTCCTAAACGGAGTATTGAGAATTTAATTAATTAATTATATATATATTTTTTAAAAGCTTAATTAAGTGTGTGGTAGTTGATTAATCATAAATTATATTTATAAGTTAAAAAAAAAAAGAAGTCTGAGATTCTCTGCAAATTTTAGATTTTTAAACGACCCATTTATTTATTATGTTTTGTCCAGTGCAGTGTCGGTATCCGAAGTTTTGGTATAGGATTTCTCAAAGAACTGTTACGTATAGGTTGGTGTCTGTCTGATTGTCTGAAACGTTTTTTTTTTTTTTTTTTTGTTTTGTTTGTTTGTTAATGCCTTGTTTGGATGTGATAAGCGCGATGAATCTGAATGGAATGGATTGGTTACTTTGGTTAGAATCTTTTTGGCGCTAGAGAATCGGTATAAGGTATCTTAAACATTCAGTCACATCTTTCATTGCACGACAAACAAACTTGTCCTAGTGTTGTGTTGTGCCCCACCAGCTGTTTGGATTAACTTTTGTTTTTAGGGTCGGGTGCATTTCATAGAGTTTTAATTTGTGCGGTCGAACCACCTTTTACCGGAAGGGTTTATTTTTTTTTTAGTCTAAAATGTCTATATATTTATTTTAAAATCATCTAACGGCTGCACAAGGACATCCGTTATCAAAAATCTTGATTTTCAGTAAGTCTGGTGTTTCAATAAGCCTAACACAGCACAAAATTTTTCATAATTATTATCCTGATCTGTTTTGATTGATGCATAAATGACATTAGTCTAATCCCAACTTATAACAATAATAAACTGTGAAAATGGATGTGAAAATTTATTTCACTTGCACATTGCTATTATTTTTAGGGTAAAATACATTTTATTCATTTAACTTTACTTCTGTTGAATTGAGTTCTTTAAATTTCAAATTTATTCAATTCAAATTTTTTGTTTAATTTCATTTTTTTTTTAAAAAAAAAAATCCATTAAGTATGTAATTAACTAATGAAAAAAGATTTTTTGAAAAAAATTCTATATAAAAAGTCTATTCCTTGTTATTTATAGATTTTTTTTCATGTGAAAATAATATTTTTTTTAAGGGTAATTTTTTAACAAAATTGGACAGAAGGCTTGATTGAATAAATTTGAAATTTAGAAGACTCAATGAAAGTAAAGTTTAGAGGACTAAAATGTGTTTCAGCCAACTTAGAGGGAGCAATTTGTATTTTAGCCTATTTTTTTCAATAAGTATAGGGGCATGTTTTCTCCCCTCTTTATACTTAGTTTAATACCCTTGTGTTTTTGAATCTATTATATTTCCTCGTGTTCCCTTAAATGAAAGAGAGGGATTTTTGCTTCATTTTTTCTAGGAAAGTTTTAATGTTAGACCATGTCTACAGAATTTTTATGTGAATTGTACATGCAACACAATCTTTTTCACAGTTGTTGGTATGATTTAATGTGATTAAAGCAACACTACTTTTACTTTTTTTTTTTTTGGTTGAATCAGCATCAGTGTTACTTTCACCTGGGTGTATTGTTTATACTACTTTTATTATGCACTAATCACAATAAATTATATTAGCAGTTTTGAAAAACTTTATATCCTTAGAATAAATTTTATTTTTTTTATCTGGGTCTGTTTGGTCACAGCCATATAGCCAATTTTTGAGTAATAAATTCTTAGATATCCCAGTTTAACTTTGGTAATATTTAGATGAACATAATTGATACTAAAAGAGGTTTGGCAGAAAATAACTAGAGCAAAGGATAATGAGAGAGAATGTATAAGCAAGGCAGTAAATAAATAGAGCAGAATAGTAATGATAGAGATTGTATTCTTGGATGGTATAATTTAGTATTTCTTACTGTGTCGCAGTTGTGTCTGTAACAAATCAGTCCAGAAGGTTAAATCTAGCTTTTTGAGTGCATTGAAAATGACAATTTATAAGCATATTAGAGGACTTGCCCGGTTGGTGTGCACATATATTAAGGCCTGAACTGATGGTTAAGGTGTATGTATCTTAAAAAGTATAAAGCCTAATTGGTTGCATGATTTAATTGATTTGATAAATGGGACCGCAGTGCACGAGATTTTTCAAGTGGTTGATGATGACCATTGACCAGTCAACTTTAGATTTTCATCCTCAGTTTTTCTTCTTTCTAATTTCTTTCTTCTGTTTCATAATCATGTAATTTTATATTTATGCCCACCATTAATGTGAGCATTGTAAAATCTAAGGTTGAACTATAGTATGATAGGATATGTGACCTGCAAAACTTGTGGTTGATTAATATCTAAGAAGCAAGGACACTAAAAAATCTTTAGTTGATATATATATATATATATATATATATATATATAAAACTTTAGTTGGACACTGCATGCGTGTTCTAATTCTGTTGGGAGGAAAAAAAGTGTTTTTTTATTATATAATTTAAAATAAGTTCCTTTGATTTTAGATATATTTTTTTAAAATATTTTAATTGTCCTTATTTATTTTGAACTTAAATAAACATAAGAAATGTCTATAGATAAATAAAATATACCTAAAGAGGTGCATTAAATTAGTTAATTAATTTTCACATCCCCACCCACGGTGTCATATCCCAAATTTTAAAATAATTGTATGTCTGTGTTCGAAGATAGGCGAATGAATAACCGGTCGTATGATTTAGATTTTGCTTGTTTGACTGTTCATTCATGCACTTGAAGCATTATCAATACATATTTCACATCATATTATTGATGATTTTCTCTTTCATGACCTTTTGGACAATTCATAGTTTTTTTTTAATTACCTTTTTTGTAGAATGAGGAAGGGAAGGACTCAACAGGAGATGGTAATCCAGCAGCGGAGCCACTAAAACAAGAAGAACCATCTGTGGATAAAAAACCTACAGATGAATCTGAAACCAAGCTTTCAGAGGTTGAAATATCTGAAACTCCCCCTGTCCAAGATGTTGATGCTCAAAATCCAGAAACTCCAATCGAAGTGACCCTTGCCCCAGTTGTTGATACTAAAAAGCATGAAACTCCAGTTGAACTGACCCCTATCCCAGTTGTTGATGCTCAAGAGTCGGAAACTCCAGTTCGACAGACGCATCTTTCAGAAGTTGTCAATGCTCCTGAGAAGGCTGAAACACAGAAAAAAATTGAAATTGCACCAACCGAAGCTCCAGATGTTGCCAATGGAACAGAGAAAGCAATTGAACCTGCACCAGCTGTAGAGAGCCAAACCAATGGGACATCCGAGGAAAAGAAAATAGAAGCCTCAGATGATGTTGCTAGTGCTTATGAGGAGGCCAAAACACTGAAACCAATTGAAGCTGCAGTAGGTACAGAGAGCCAAAAGGATGTTACATCTGAAGAAAATAAAACAGAAGCAAAGGAGAGTACTGAAGTTAAAGCCAATGTGTGATGAGGGTCTTCTAAGACTTATATTAGGCAGGAAGTGATGCATTGCTTGTTTATTCTACAGGGTAAGGATGCCCGTGATATGGTTGCCTCAAACCAAGTAAAGATTGTTCACTGCTTCTTGGCAACTTATTTAGAGGAATTGTTTAGAGGAGTTGTTTCTTTCGATTTGTTACATGTCATCCTTCTTTTCTTTTGAGTTTGTTTCATATATAATTTTTTTACTTGCATTTGAACATATGGAAATATGGGATTGTTAGGTTATATGTACGAGAGTATAGATTGTTTTAATGTTTCATATGCTGTATTTTTCACATCTCTGCTGCTCTTTTTTCCATTAATGCCCCTATATCTCTGAACTTGAAAGAGCACGGGACTCTCTGAATTGTAATACTTGAACTGAGAATAAGACGCATCTAGGTCAGCTAGTAGTTAAGATATAAGGTTCAGAACCAACTGGGTTGGGTTTAAGTTTGACAAAGCAGATAGAAATCAGAACAGGCCAATTATAATTATGGCTAATATAGTTATATTCTTGGCACCAAGCAATAATAATTATTGCTTGAAAGTTGAATTACAGGTTAGCCTTTGTATTACTTTCAAAGAAAAACGGAAAGCAAAGTAGCCAGTGAAAAATTCCAGAAGGCAGTGTCCAGACGTTTCACTGTACTCTGGTTTGGTCCATATGTGAAAAGCATAAGTCATTCTTAAAACGCTTACCCTACACATGTCAGCTGCAGCTTCTGAGACAAATAATTTCTAAACCCTCAACAGCACAACAAGCAGCATTGCTACCATTAAAGTTTTAATGATATTGATGACACCAGGCCAAATTAGCAGCAATTGGTTACCGTTATATTAGTTACAGTAAGTTATTCTGATAACTTTTTTGGTAACGTTTGCAGCTAACAGTTGTGGTTCTTTTCTCACGCCTTCAATTCTAAAGGCAGTTACACTGCATTGCCATTTATAAATATCTAAAAGATGAATTTTAATGTTGCTACGATTGAGCCGCATTTGTGGCTATGTTTATATTTTCTTTCCACCATTTCTTAAAAAAATATGTATATAAATATTAATGAAATACATTATGCATTTACACATTGTCAAACCTAATTGTAACTTACCAATTATGATAGGACCATCACTTATTATTACCATGACTTTACACATTCTTGAACCTAAATGTAACTTATAATATAAAATACATGTAATACAAACCGCTCGTGCAAAGACACTATTTATTTATTATTAGTTTATACTCACTAGAAAAAATCCAATTCCACTATTGTATTAATATCTATATGCTAATGTAATATTCAAGACCAGGTTGAAGGATCTAGTTCCACGCTTACTTAGGGAATCATATGTCATTTTTATCAACTTCAAGAGATGGAGATAATAAAACTCTTGACAAATTTTTGCACATAGAATTATAGACACAAGCATGATAATTTAGTTTAAAATATTGATGTGATAACAAATCAATTAATGTTATTGTAGACACTCATTTGCACCCATAATTTACCCTTGGGTGATGACCAAAATAATCATTCTAAGTATCCAACAATCATGATTGCATGTCATGCATTAAATCATTCATTATATATCATAAAAATGATCTTGAGATTTTAACAATCGTGACGATATGCTCGGTTTCCAAATCGGACTATCAGATTGAAAGGTGTCATAAGATCAAATTTTCACGGTTTGCATGCATTCATTTGGGTGGAACTGATCACCTGTAATTAATTGAAATTAATTTTGATTGGTTGACAGTTAAAATTAATTAAATGAATTTCTGTGATTGGTTGTTGATTTGGATTAAAATAAGTTTGGTTGCATGGGAATAAAAGAAATAACCTAATAATGTTAAAATTGGATTGGTAATTAAGTTTTTAGGGTGATTATCTCGGAGATAATTATTTTAAAGATTTAATTATCAAGTTAAGATAGATTTTATCAAGTATACAAGTCCAAAACACATCCAAATACAATTCCATACGCATAAAAATGTCCAAAAAAAGAGTCCAAAACGTGCAAGAGAATGAAACTGGGCGAGGCAATCAGGAGTACCGATCTGCACTTTTGAAGTGCTAATCAGTAGTTGAAAAGTGTCGATTGGCACTTCAACAATGCCGATTGGCACAGATTGTAAATTGGACCCAGACACGTTTTCTTCAGGTCAAAACCCATCAGATTTGATTTTTTAGGGATAAAATGTTAGGAGCCCAAGTTCCATAACCATGGCTGTATTGTTAATTCTAAGGGGAATTAGTCATTGGTATAGGGTCATTTAGTCACTGATATGAATTGCACTTTATGAAGCTGTGTATTGCATTGTATGTTAGGTTGTTAATTGATAAGCTGGCATGTAAGTGAGCTAGCATGTTAGTTAGGAAGTTAGTTATTTTGTTAGTTTTGGAGGGAACATTGAATGACTCATGTATATAGGTCTAGAAGTACATTTCAAGGAAATTAAGCAAAAACTATTCAATTTCTCTCTTTTCTTCTCTTCCAACTCTCTAATCTCATTCCTTCCCTAACTTTATCTCAATTCTGGAGGACAGTTACCTCGAAGTAACCACCTTTCCTTTTTAATTGTTCTTGATTAACCAAGAACTTAACAATTGGTATTGGAGCTTGCTTTCCTGCAACCATGGCCGAAACTAGATCCTCTTCTTACATCAATGAATCTTTATCTCTTCTTAAAACTACCACAGACCATCATGCCCATTATTTACAATAGATCAACAAACAGTTGAATGCTAACACTCAACAATTGAATGCCAACACTCAACAATTGAATGCCAACACTCAACAATTGAATGCCATTAGCTTGGCCCTGCAGAAACTCACTGAAGCCGAAGAATAGAGATAGCAATAAGTCATGTCTCCAAAGTCTTCATCTCACTCCCCAAAATCTTAAATTTCACAAACTATTTCTCTGCCTCTCTCGAATTTGTCAAAGAGTGTAAGATTGGATTTTCCTCAATTTAAAGGTGATGATCCTACTTCTTGGGTATACAAAGCCAATCAATATTTTAGTTTTTATCAAACTCCACTCAATGAGAGGTTGTTAATGGCTTCTTTCCACATGGATGGAGATGCCTTGGTATGGTTTCAAGATAGTGATGAGAATGGGGTGTTTGCAATCTAGGAGGGATTTTTGGAAGCCCTGCTAACAAGGTTTGGAAGTACTGCCTATGATGATCCTATGGAATCACTCACAAGGTTGAGGCAAACTACCAATGTTGTAGTTTATAAGGGGCAATTTGAAGCCTTATCAAATAGAATTAAGGGGCTGTCAGATAGCCACAAATTGAGTTGTTTCCTTAGTGGTCTCAAGGATGAGGTGAGATTTTTAGTGAAGATGCTTTATCCCAAGAACCTCAATGAAGCCCTTGGGTTAGCAAAAATCCAAGAATAGTACCTTAACAGTAGCCGTAGGAGTTAGAGACCTTCAATTTTGGGTCCTAAGCCTGAGGTGAAGGTGCAATCTAGATTGAGGCTGTCACCTACTCAGATGGAGGAAAGAAGAAGTAAGGGTCTTTGTTTCAATTGTGATGAGAAGTTTCAGCCCAGTCATCAATGTAAGTCGACTAAGCTTTTCTTGTTAGAGGGACTTTATCCTTTCCAAGAATCTAGTTCTAATGTTTAATTAGTAGAACTTGATGATTCTAAAGCCACCTTGTTACAATTAAATGAGGATAAATCTGTTGATAGTAGGTCTAAACCTAAAGTAGTGGATGCTGAGATTACACTCTATGCTCTTTTGGGTAGTCCCTCACCTGGTACCATGAGAATTAAAGGAAAGATTAATGGACATTGGCTTATTATTTTGATTGACACTGGGAGTACTCACAACTTTGTAGATGCCGCTATGGTTTTTGATTTACAATTGCCCTTAGATTCTTCTGTAACCTTTGAGGTGAAGGTAGCCAATGGTGCTTCCATTAGGACATAGGGTGTTTGTTCTATTGTCAAGGTTGCTATGCAAGGTCAGGTTTTCGTAGTGGACTTGAATGCATTGGCTTTGGGTGATTGTGAACTAGTTTTAGGTACTCAGTGGCTCAGGACCCTTGGTCTTATCCAATGGGACTTTTTGGAAATGTATATGGTATTTCATCATCTCAATTCCAATGTGAAATTAGTACGTTTACAACCCACTAGTCTGACCAACGAAGAGGGAACTAAGTTCTTTAGGCCACTTGTGAAAAAAGGCCTTATGTTTCAGATTGTGCCACTGGCTGCTACCTGCTCTTCTTCCTCATAGTGTGCCCCAGAAATAGAAGAACTATTGATTGAATTTGCTGCTGTTTTTGAGACACCTACTGGCTTACCTTCCTGCAGAGGTCATGAACACCAGATTATCTTGAAGGAAGGCATTGCACCTGTGTGTTAGAAACTTACAGGTATCCTCACTTCCAGAAGACTGAAATTGAGAAGATTGTAAATGATTTATTGGAGGTTGGGTTTATAAGACACGGCTAAAGCCCTTTCTCTTCTCCAGTGTTGTTGGTGAGGAAGGCTAATGGGTCTTGGCGCATGTGTATTGACTACAGAGCTCTAAATCAAGCCACAATCAAAGATAAGTTTCCAATTCTTGTTGTTGATGAATTACTTAATGAATTAATTGGTTCTAACATTTTTTCTAAGCTTGATTTGAGATCTGGTTATCACCAGATTCGTATGAAGGAAGAGGATATTTCCAAAACTACCTTTAGAACTCATGAGGGCAATTATGAATTCCTTATTATGCCATTTGGTTTGACCAATGCCCTATCTACATTCCAGGCCTTGATAAATGCTGCTTTTAAACCATACTTACTGAAATTTGTGTTGGTTTCTTTGATGACATTTTAGTTTTTAGCAATAGCTTGGATTTACACCTTCAGCATCTCAGAATTTTCCTCAGTTTACTGTTGCAGCATTAATTGTATGCCAAAAGGAGCAAATGTGTCTTTGGTGTCTCTGAAGTGGAGTATCTTGGCCACATTATCTCTGGTCAAGGTGTGAGTGCTGACCCTAAGAAGATTCCTGATAAGCCTTGGTCTGCAATAAGTATGGATTTTGTAGATGGTTTGCCTAAGTCTCAAAGAATGGATGTCATTATGGTGGTTGTTGACAGGCTTACAAAGTATGTGCATTTCATTGCACTCTCCCATCCTTATTCTACAGCCAAGGCTGCTTATCTTTTTGCTCAGCACATCTTAAAACTCCATGGCATGCCTACTTCTTTAATTTCTGATAGGGACCCTGTGTTCACTGCTAAGTTTTGGGCTGAGTTGATGAGGCTCTAGGGTGATCAATTGGCAATGTCTTCTACTTACCATCCTCAGATTGATGGGCAGACTAAGGTTGTCAACAAGAGTTTGGAACATTATCTCAAGTCCTTCTTTGCTGACAGACCTTTTGAGTGATGTGATTGGTTGTATTTGGCTAAGTTTTGGTTCAATACCAATTACCACACTACCACCAAGTTTACTCCATTTGAGGCTCTATGGGACTGCTCCACCTAGACTGCTGGACTACATTCTAGGAACCACTTAAGTAGCTGCTGTTGAGTCTATGCTCCAGTCTAGATAGAAATTCTATCCTTGCTCAAGCAGAATTTGGTTGATGCTTAGGCTAGGATGAAGCAACAGTGTGATTTGCACAGAACTGAAAAGGTTTTCCAGGTTGGGGACTAGGTGTACTTGAGACTTCAACCTTACAAACAGCAATCTGTGGCCTATAGGGCCTCCCATAAACTCTCCCCTAGGTTCTTTGGTCCTTTCAAGATCATCCAAAGGGTTGGTGAGGTTGCTTATAGGTTGGACCTTCCTGTTGGTTCCTTTATTCACCCAGTATTACAAGTTTCTTGCTTGAAGGCTAAGTTGGGCCACAATACTGTCCCTCTTGCTCTTTTACCTTCTGTCAATTCCAAAGGTG
Source organism: Quercus tomentella (assembly GCA_028535165.1). NCBI lineage: Eukaryota > Viridiplantae > Streptophyta > Magnoliopsida > Fagales > Fagaceae > Quercus > Quercus tomentella. The sequence continues at coordinate 22,916,087 of JAPQVY010000001.1, read as the reverse complement.
TTCTTGCCCTTGAACCTATGGCAATTTTGTAGACCAGGTCACTCCTGTTGCATAGGAGGACTATTCCTCAGTTGTTGGTACAATGGCAAGGGTGTTCTACTGAGGATGCTACTTGGGAGGATCTTTTGACACTTCAATAGCAATTTCGACATCTTGTGGGCAAGATGTTCTAATGGGGAAGGGGGGGGGGGGGGGGTAGTTGTTAGGAGCCCAAGTACCATAACCATGATTGTATTGTTAATTCTAAGGGGAATTAGTCACTGGTATAGGGTCATTTAGTCACTAATATGAATTGCATTTTATGAAGCTGTGTATTGCATTGTATGTTAGGTTGTTACTTGATGAGCTGGCATGTAAGTGAGCTGGCATGTTAGTTAGTAAGTTAGTTTTGGAGGGAACATTGAATGACTTGTGTATATAGGTCTGGAAGTACATTTCAAGGAAATTAAGCAGAAACTATTCAATTACTCTCTTTTCTTCTCTTCCAACTCTCTAATTTCATTCATTCCCTAACTTTCTCTCAATTATGGCGGACAGTTACCCTCGAAGTAACCACCTTTCCTTCTTAATTGTTCTTGATTAACCAAGAACTTAACATAAAACCTGACCTAATTCATGTCTATTGACTTCTAAAGCAACCCTAGCTTATTTTTTAAGCAGATATACGTCTATAAATAGATGAGAAAACCCAAAATTCATTACCCCTCTCCCCTTAACGTTAAAAAAACTCTGGAAGTCTGACTTTAAGATTTTTTTTTTTTTTTTAGTTAAGCGATAATTCTTTAGGACTTAGAAAGATCCATTCTCTCTGACTTCTAAAGCAATTCCCCCTATAGAATTCATTCGAGTAATTGATGCAAGTATTGCTTTTACTTCTTTATTAACATGCTTGTTCGAATGTTTATTCCTCTATTAGCATGTGTATTTAACTATGCTTTCCATGTTAATATGTGCGTATTTACCTTTGGTATGATTTTCTTTGAATCTTGATTCCATGATTAGAATATAATGATTGTTTGATTCACATGCTTGAACATATAGATTTAGGGTTGTCATGACATAATCTTAGGTCTATGGTTATTTGTTATTAAATGTTTCAGATCTGAAATTCTTTCTTTAAAACTAGTTCTTTTTTATATATCAAGATCAGATTTGAAATTTTTTTCTTTAAAAATCATTCTTTTTCATATGTAAAAATCAAATCTGAAATTCTTTCTTTAAAACTAGTTCTTTTTCATAAACAAAAATTAGATCTAAAATTATCTCAATAAAAATCATTCTTTTTCATATACAAAACACAGATCTGAAATCCTTTCTTTAAAAATCATTCTTTATCACATCTAAATATTAGATCTGAAATTTTATTATTAGAAACTCATTCTTTTTCGTATATAAAATCAAATCTGAAATCTTCTCACTAAAAATTCATCTTTTTCATATCTAAAATCAGATTTGAAGTTTTCTCATTAAAAATATACTCTTTCACATATCTAAATTAGATCTGAGTTTTTCTTACCAAAATTCATTAGAATCCAGGTCTCCATTTTGTCAATAAAACTCATTTTTTAATTAACTTCAGGTTTGTATATTTTTCTACTCAAAACATTGTTTTCACATTAAAAATCAAATTTGATTCTTTACGTAGAGAATTGTATAGATCTGAGGTCTTTGAATAACATTTAGCCATCATTGGTTATGGGTACTTAAATGATCATTAGAGTCTAGAAGATCGGATTTTATCCAGGCAGAATGAGTGCCTAACACATTCCCATTATGTAACCTAGCCCCCGAACCATAGGTTTTGGTTTGTAGAATAGTGATTTATCTTTGTTTTGGTAGATTGTATTTAGAACCAAAGCCTTGTAATGTTCTTCTACCATATTTTATTTACATATTCAATCAATGAAACTTGAGGTGTTTCAGATATGTATATTGTATATTTTTGTTTTTCTTATTTTTTGTAATTTTTAAAAAAATAAGTGGCAACTCCACATAACCCAAAAGAGAGGTGTCGATGCCTATCTCTTTTTGAGAGCCGGTCTCTCACAGTTACTTCAACAACAAACAGCTTCCATCACATTGGAATATATTCCTTATCACAAGTTATGGTTTTAAATCACTTTATTACTATAATTTATTATTAATTTTTTGAGTTATGTTTACTAATTACGATTTGGCATTAGGTCCACTTTGGTTCATCTCGATCTACTTAGGTCCACTTCAGTCCATTTTGGTCTAGTTCAATCCACTTCAATCTACTTCGGGCCATTTTGGTGTACTTTTTTATTTTATTTTATATTTTTTTATACTAAAATTTTGGTGTATTTAAGAATGGGAAAAGATATGTTTGGGTTGAGAGTATTATTAATTATTTTGGTAATATCAATTTTTAAACTTGTAATTATATGACAAGTTTTTATTATCATGATAATCTTCTTAGGAGAATAAAAATTTTGAATGATAAATTTGAAAATAAAAAATTTTAGTTGTACCAAAAGAAATTAGGAAAATATAATACATGATAACAATAGTTAAAAGAATATGGACAACTTTAAAACAGGCCTTGAAATGCTTAAAGGAGTATCACAATATAATTCGTTTGTCATCAATAATTCTTTGATTTGAAAATGATTTAGGAACATCTCTCTGGTATGCAATTTTTAATAAAGATGATTATAATGTAAATTTCTGTAATAGTATGATATACTAATGATCTTCTTTGTCTTCCATTAATTTAGGATTAGTTAGAAATGGGGGATGTTTCCAAATCAATCAAATGTTACATGCATTAAACTGGAACTTCACATAAAGATGCATATGAGTACATACAATATTTGAGTGGTGTATCATGAAGATGAATATTCATGAAATACCCAAATCTATGAGATGCAAAAATAGAGAAAATATGGGCTAAAGAAAATAATCACACACGACAATATTTACGTGGTTCGGCAATTTGCCTACCTCCACGGAGTTGTAGGAATTTCATTATTCTTAGGGAAAAATACAAGATACGGCAGTACAGTTTCCTCTCTCAAAAACAACATCAAACCCTAATCTCCAAAACAACAATTTTTCTATCCTATACACAGAATTCACAATGGGCTACAAAATGGGCCATAAATTTTTTCACGGCTCCGCTCCATGGACTAAGCCTCAAAAAATCTCTCATTAAAAAATGTAACAATATTAAATCTCCACAAAGCCTAACAAATCTCCCACTTGGAGACTAGTTCAATTACTAACATCAACTGCAATCCTCCAAAGACAATCCCTCATCACTGCAACTCATCCTCCTGTCCTCAAACTAGAAGACCAACCAAAGTTGCACACAGCTTCAGCTTCTCAACAGTGACAACCTTAGTCAACATATCTGCCGAATTCTTAGATCTACAAATCTTCTCAAGTATTACCAGTTTATCTTTAACAAGGTAACATATAAAATGGTACCTCATCTGTATATGCTTCGACTTGGAATGAAAAGCAATGACCTTTTGTAGATTTGAAACCCAAGATATAACTGTACCACCCAGAGTAAATACAAACACAGTAGTACTCTTTCTACTATTAATATCACTTGCTAAATCAGCATCTACATAACCTTATACTTTCAAACTTGCACCTGTGAAGCAAAAACATGTATCTGATGAACCTCTCAAATACCTTAGAATCCACTTGACTGCCTCCTATTAACACCCGGCCTCAATCGGGGCCGAAGCGGAAAAATTGCCGCTGCCGTCGTGGGCCCTCGTTCGACCACCCGCCGTGGTTACAGCTCCCGCGCTCACGAGGCCCCGCTGGAAGGCCCCTCTTGGTGTATATGGTGGTGTGTGTTCACGTAGAGCTTCGAGTGCTCTCTCTCTCTCGATGGAGGAAGGTAGGTCTACCTTTGGTTTTAGGGTAGGAATCTAGGCCAAATTTCAAGGGATTACCAAAAGTAAATGGAGTCACCACCAATCATTGGGTTTTTCTAAGGTGTGATTGGTCACCTGTTTCTAGTTGATTTGGTCACCTGTTTCTAGTTGATTTTATTACCAATCCTAAGTTAAGAAAAATGGCATTTTCCTAATCTAATGTGGATGGCAAAAAAAATCTTGATTCTTAGGTCCAGAAGTTTGGTTATGTGTGGGGAACGTGTTAGGCGCCCCATAACCTTAATTTTCGAAAATTGGTAGTACAAACATGATTTTGGCATTGGTTTCGGGGCTTTGCATGCATAGGGGGCTTTGAGGTTGGCTTTTAAATGGGTGTGGTCCCATTCTATGATTTCCTATGGCATTCGAGCAAAGTGCTAGATTTCTACGGTGAAAATCTGGTGACAAGTCACCTTACTTTCGTGACGGAAATTAGGCATCGCCTACCTTAGGTGACACGGATTGTGACAATCACACCGGAGGGGGGGAGGGGGTGAGCAGGTATATATATACATACATCATGCACAATGCAAGCACATGGAGTAGGAAAGTAAATGCCTACATCCCTAGAGCATGGCCCAAAATATAAGTGCAGGAAAATAAATAGGGGTTGCCATACTCTAGAGATGAGGATGAATGGTACAAATCATGATATACCTAATACAAACCATCTAGGGGAGAAAAGGAGGAGGAAGGAAGGGGGTTTAAAAGAGTACATAACCAAAGGGGAAGGCTAAACTCCTAAACCTATTGAACACAGCCCCTTGGCTTATCTGCATGCTTGCGTCTGCGCCCTTTTTGCTTGCGTTTAGGAAACCGTGCCCTATCTCTATGCGTCCTCGCTCCATGTGTGTACATGCAAAGGCAAATACAAGAAACCTGTAAACAAGTAATGGAAGGAAAAGATGCAAAGTGCATATGAAGAAGACATAAAACAAATAAGCATGATATACATGGCAAGCATAGAGACAAGGATGCAAGCAAACAAGTGAGAAGGAAAACAAGCAAGATAGCAAGCGAACAACCAAAAAGGTAAACAAACAAGAAAAGAAACAAAAGATGGTGTCCGTGAGGGACAAATGTAGGTTTGGATCGAATGTCCATAACTTCATTATGTTGAAGCATGGACGACGCACTAGTAAGCAAAACTCATGCATGGACATGTAAGCAAGCGTGTGAAGATGCAAATAAAGCCAACGAGGGCACAAACAAGCATGGCAAGCATATTATCACAAGGAGTGGAAAAGGGGAAAGGTATGCACAAAAAAACCGGCATCATGGCGGTGCCACCTAAGCGGTTACACCTAAACAAGGCCTCATAGGCGTCAGATGTAACCACACAACCACAAACCCGCTAAGGGCGTCAAGCGTGGCAAAGCCAAGAACTAGAGAGGCTAACACAAGCATAAAGCATAGAAGCAAGCAAGCATAGACTTGGAAACAGGATGATCCAAACCATTTGAAATGGGCCGAGGTACGTGGACGATGACAAAGACCATACGGTCTAGATCAAGTCCTAACCATTAGGCCAAAAAACAAGAAAGAAAGATAAAGCAACAAAAAGGGCTACAATAGCACATGGCATGACATACATGGCCTAGTTCTAGGCACACAAACATGGCATGGAGCGCACAAGCACATGGAAGATGGCATAAAGCATGTAAAGAGCATAGATCCAATCACATAAGCATGTGGAAACATTGATCTAGACTAGGCATAGGAACATACATGTAAACATGTAGAAACTTTGCACATAGACATGGAAGAACATGAATCCAAGCATATAAGCATATGAAGACTTGGATCTAACCATATAGTATGGAAATAAACACATAGACACATAGATCCAAGCAAGGCATAGCCCAACAACATCATACAAGCATGTGAGCATGTAACCCTAACATCAACATAGAACAAAAAGAGGCACAAAATATAGGAAAACATGGCATAAAACCCTAAGCATATAGATCTAAACATATAAGCATGTAAGGATGTAGATCTAAGCATAAAACATGGCATAAAGCATAAAAAGTAAGGAGATTTAAGCTAGAAGCACAAATAAAGCAAGCAACATGCTAGGAAAGTAATAAATCATGTTATTCAAGCAAAAGAGAGCAAGATAAATGCTAGAAAAAGATTTAGAAGGTTAGGGGTGTGGATAGTAGCTAGAAAGCTACATCCACACCCCTAAATCCCACATCCAAGATGTAGAACCAAGGAGAAGAAGATCGGGTATAAGAACAATACCTTATGTTCTTTGGTGAAGAAGGAAGAATTAAGAAGCTTTTATGTGTTTTTTGGGGTTTTTTTTTTTGTGTTTTTTGGTGTTTGGAAGAGTAAAAAAAAAAGTGTAGAAAAGCTGGGCAGAGAGCAAAAATCAGAAAAAAAAAAAAAATGGTCTCCCCTGGTCTGAGGGGTGCCTAGGGCTATTTATAACCCCAGTGCGTTTTTTGAGGCGACAGCCCTTGTAGGACCGCCGGCGGCCCTTCAAGGGTCGCCAGCCTTAAAAGTCCTCTAATCGGGTTAATCTTGACACCTTGGTTTTCAGTTTCTAAAAGGGTGTGGAACTCAAAAATCCAATGGTCGGATCAAAAGTTATGGCTCTCAAAAGTTTGCAGTGCATCAATTAGTGCGCCACCCCGATTTTCATGATATCTTGGCCGTTCTAACTCCAATTTCGTCCTATGAATAGTCGTTGGAATGAGAATTTGATAATCTTCGCAATGGCATTGGTTTTAACCTGTTTTGACAGCCAGATCAAAATTAGGGTTTTTGGGCCCACCCAAGATCGACTTTAGGTCAAACTTGGCCAAAATTGTTAAAAATCTCCAAGAAGCTCGAGTTTGATGTAAAACTGTGAAAAACATTGGTGCATCAATCGGTGCGCCACCCCGGTTTTCATGATATCTCGGCCGTTCTAACTCCAATTTCATCCTATGAATAGTCGTTGGAATGAGAATTTGATAATCTTCGCAATGGCATTGGTTTCAACCCGTTTTGACAATCAGATTAAAATTAGGGTTTTTGGGCCCACCCAAGATTGACTTCAGGTCAAACTTGGCCAAAGTTGTTAAAAATCTTCGAGAAGCTCGGGTTTGATGTAAAACTATGAAAAACATTATTTTGCGAGAGTTTGGACCTTGTTTGGCCTTTGGTCAAACTTAGGGCTAATCAGGGGCATTTTGGTCATTTTAGCTGAAAAAGGCACTGTGAGTGCTCTGGTGCCCGAACGGGTTATGCCATGTCGTTCTGGATGCTCTCGTGGACTCATGGAGAGAAAATGATATTTTTGGATTTTTCGGGGTCCGACACGCAAATCGAAGGCAGACAAAATACGGTATTAACACCTCCCAATGCTACTTTCCTGGCCTACTCATGTGTCTACTCACAACTCCCACTGCATGTGCAATGTTTGGCCTTGTACACACCATAGCATACATCAGGCTGTCAATAGCTGAGACATAGGGTACCTTGCTCATATGGTCCCTTTCTTCTTTTGTCTTCGGTGACTGTTCTTTAGTTAGTCTGAAATGACTACCAAAGGGTGTTAATATCACTTGCTAAATCAACATCTACATAACCTTGCACTTTCAAACTTGCACCTATAAAGCAAAGACATGTATCTGATGAACCTCTTAGATTCCTTAGAATACACTTAACTGCCTCTCAATGCTTCTTTCCTGGTCTACTCATGTATCTACTCACAACTCCCATTGCATGTGCAATGTCTGGCCTTGTACACACCATAGCATACATCAGGTTGCCAATAGCCGAGGCATAAGGTACCTTGCTCATATGGTCCCTTTCTTCTTTTGTCTTCGGTGAATGTTTTTTAGTTAGTCTGAAATGACTACCCAAGGGTGTGCTCACTGGTTTAGCTTCATTCATGCTGAACTAGTTGAGAACCCTTTTCACATACTCTGTTTGTGAAAGCTTCAATGTACCATTGACCTTGTCTCTAGTGATTCTCATACCAAGAATTTGTTTTGCAACTCCCAAATCCTTTATTGCAAATTGTTTTGACAACTGCTTCTTCAGATTATTAATCTCTTCAGTGCTAGACCCCACAATGAGCATATTATCCACATACAATAGTAAAATGCTATAAGAGTTGTCAAAGAACTTAACATAGCAACAATGATGAGCTTCACATCTCTTGAACTCAGTTCTATACATAAAACTGTCAAAATTCTTGTAAAACTGTCTTAGAGCTTGTTTTAGGCCGTACAAGCTCTTTTCAATTTGCAGACTAGACTCTCTTGTCCCTGAACAATAAACCCTTCTGGTCGCTCCATGAACTAAGCCTCATAAAATCTCCCATTAAAAACAGTAATAATATTATTTTGGGTCGGGTTATAATATGGATCAAACACAACTAGGTTTCACAAAGTCCAACATAACATGAAAGAAAATAAATAAAGATTGAGTTGCAAAATCTCCCTTCTTTGATACTTATATATATTGGGATTGCACTGAACCTTGCCAAGGTGGCAATGCTCTTTTATCATCATGGAGATAGGTTTGGGGTTACAAACCATGAGACTAAGGATCGGGTATTATCATTGCCTTTTCAGCCATTTCCATTATGAATGTACAATATGGTACCACAACGTCAATGTTAAGAATCAATGTTAAGGATGAGGTGATCATGAGAATTAATATTGTGCCAGCAACAAACTACTTTGTAGATAGAGTCTTTTAATCTTGACTTTTTGCTTTTTTTTAAATGGTTAAGATTGTACCATGTCATTAATTCACTAATAAACTTTAAAATAATAACTCCATATATTCTATTTAAAATTAATAAATTGAAATTCATATCTCACTGCTGTGCCGACACTAACAGAGTTTGTCTTCGGCGAGATCACAACGCCAGAGGTGATAGAGAAGTTGGTAGATTCATCAGTCTCCATTGAACTTGATTTTTAAAGTTTTAGAGCTCTTTATCGGCCTCCATCAAGCTTGGGTTCCGCAGGTACTTCTCTATGGGTCGCACAACACAACCTACCCCCTTTTCCAAACTCAAAACAAGTCAGTTTCTAAGAAGAAAAATTTTAAATGGTGCATGGATACAGGAAAACAACAATCACACGTTTCTATTAAACTTCCAAAATGTCGGGGATTCTAGCCTTTTTCCCTTATTGGGCAAAATATTTGGCAATATGTCCCTATTTTCAAACTATATAGGTTCGAAATTGAGTTTCAATTAAAAACTAGATTAATTTAAAATCAAGTTATGCCAAATGAAACTTAAAAAAAAAAAAAAAAAAAATTGCATGGAACTCGTCGACTCGAGTTCATGGCATATTTGGCTTCTTTTTTTTTTTTTTTTTTTTTTTTTTTTTTTTTTTTTTTTTTAAGTTTCATTTGGCATAACTCGAGTTCCATGCAATCGAGTTTTTCATCGAAACTCAATTTTATTAAAATCGAGTTTCAAAACAAGGGCACGAACCTATATAGTTTGGAAACAAGGGTATATTGCCAAATATTTTGCTTAATAGGGGCAAAAGGCAAGAATCTCTCCAAAATGTTTGTATCATATTATTTATTAAAAATGGTTAGAAGTGATTTAAAATTGAAAAGAGAGAAAGATACAAAATTTCATATAGATATAGTTGGCAAAGTTAAGCAATTTCAAAAGTAGGAGCAAGCAAGTGAAAGCAAAAGGAGTAATTAATATATTCTTTCCGATCCTCTCATTCCGGAGAATTTCCATCGCACTATGTCTCTTTTACCACTACTCCTTCATATTACTTTGGGAATTAACAAGTTCTTTGTTGCCAGAGACAAACTTTGTGCCGTTGGTGTTGTATGACAGTAAGAATCGAGAAGGAAAGGCATCTTGCATTGGGTTTAAGACTATAAGATCTTTTTTTTTTTTTTTTTTTTTTTTTTTTTTTTTTTTTAATTTTTAATTTTTTAGTTTTGAAAATTAATATAAATTAAATTAAAAGTCTCAAAATATGATGTGTCAATGACATGGTGTCATTATTTTAAGTTTTTGTTAGTGAATTAATGACATGGAACAATTTTAACCATTCATTTTAAAATGAAATGTTAAGATTAAATGAGTTTCACGTGGTTAGGAATTCTAGAGGATCTTGACCTAGTATTAATTGTCTACATAATATTAGAGAGTTTAATATAAAAAATAAATAATCAAGACACATATTCAATGGAAAAATAGGAAAAATAATCAAGACACATGGTAATAGTTCCATTTTAGCATTATTGATGATAAGACCTATAGAATAATGCTAGGAGTAGGGACACAAGAATGTCGCAACAAATACTATGCAGCAAATTGTTAGGGCATGTTTGATACATAGAATGATGATTATGATATGAATGTTAATCTTTATTATTATGAATAAAATGTGTTGTAATGGAATGACTAAATATATTCATAGGTTTGATTGTAAGCTATAATATTAAAATAAAACTTAAGACTATATTTAGAAAATTTCTTACTTATACAATTATATTATCTAAAAAAGAATATATATATATATATATATATATTTAACAAAAAAAATTGAGAGAGGTTATTTTTTAATGTTTTTTATTTATATAATTGTTATGTGCATATAGAAGATTTTATATTTGGAAATGTATTAATTTTAAAAATTATTATACCTATTAATGAATAGTTTATTACTACCATTTTAGAGATAAATAGTTATTTCTTATTTTAAAGGATAACTACTCACAAGGAATGATTATTCTCTATAATAAAAACATAATCAAACTACCAACTAGTTAAATTATAAGAATAACTATTATATTATAATGTCTATTACAAGTTTACAACCTACCATACATACTCTTAGTGGTAGGTAAACAAGTGATATAAGTGGTGGACTCAGATGAGAACCAGTAACATATTGCCACATAATTAAGATTTGTTATGAAAATGTTGTGGATATAGTACTTCTCATATATAAATATATATATATATATATATATATATATATATATATATATAATGCCAAATTACAGATTATGAGTTAATTAATTATGTGTACAAAATTAAAGCTTACTAAGCATATGTTCGCATAAGATCAATTACAATTAGAGACATCAATACGGTGACTAAGTGGAAAACCCAAGGAAAACCGTCAAAGGGACAAACCACCACAAGGGAAACATTCCTCAAATGAGCAATCTATTATAATGAACAGAAGTTTAATGATCTAATACAAAATTGCAATATGGCTACAAAGGGAAAATAAATAAGATTATTGCAAAAAAAAAAAAACCATGTGGAAAAATAAATAAGACACAATATGCCAATATGATTACAAAATCCCTCTAGGGATTTAAGGCTTACCCTTAGCAAAAGAATCCACTAATGAAATCGAAGTTTACAAATAAAATTAACCTTTTCTTTAGTTTGCTACCTCCAGTAGAAGTTACTATTGTGCAGCTTCATCCTAATTGAACTTTTCCACTATGGTTGTTTGACTTCAAGTTCTAACTTGATTTTTTTCACAATAGCAAGTTGGTCATAGGCTATAGCTTCAGCTTTTTCATCAATCGATCTTTAGATCTACTTTAGTAACTCTAGTATGATGATTTTGAGAAAAAAACTTTGTTAAAAAACCCTAGGCGTACAAGTGAAGCTCTCTCTCCTCTAAAATTCTCCCATTATGTCAACTTATAACGTCATTTTGGGCGCAAAATCCTAGAATTTTGCTGACTTAAGTGATAGGCCAAAAACGAATTGACCCTTTATAATGAATTAATTGATTAATTAGCCAAGTTTATTAATTAATCAAATTAACATGCAAATACGTGGAAGCACAAACAAATCACCAATTAAACTAAGTGCAACGGAAAATAAATTGACACAGTGATTTGTTTACGAATGGGGAAAACCTACACGGCAAAAACCCTAGTGGGTGATTTTAAGGTCACCACTTTCGAGAATCCACTATTATCACAACAAGCGGTTACAAGTAAAAGAATCTCAGTACCTTATACCAACCTACAGTTGAACCCTTACCCCAATACCCAATTGGACTTGTTCTGTAGTGACAATCTCTCCTTGTAATGCATGACTCCCAGTACGTGACTAACTAATTGCGCGGATCCCAGTACGCGACTTCAATCACCAACTAGAGAAGGTTGTTGGCTGCAAAGTTCTTCAATTCATCTAGACAATGAAGATCGAGAAGATGCTTGGTCACAAAACCCTACGGTGCACAAACACAGCAACTTATACACAAGAATGATGAACTAGGGCAAATTCTGTTTCCGGTCACAATTTGCTCGAACAAACTTTGCTCAACACTTGTGCAACTTGTGTCCACTTTTACGGCTCTTAAAATAATCCTTTTATATGTTTAGGGTTGTGAGAAAAGAAAGCCCAAACACATAATCACAGATTGGAGTTAAAACAAAACTGAAATTCTATTTTTTATAAACCTCGATAGATGGCTATCTATCGAGCTGCTGTCGAGCTACGGAGCTGGAATAGCTCTTCAAGCTCGATAGATGCTAGCTGTCGAGTTTTAATAACAGGCACTTTCTCAGCTTGAATCTTGGACAGACTTGCATGGCTTTAACACTTGATCTTGAAATAAGGTTTTTTGAAGTATTAAACACATCCTAGATTTACCCAAATACAAGTAAAGTGCGTTTTGTTAGAGGATTAGCCAATTACATAAAGTAGTGACATATGTTCCTAACAAGTGAATCATATATGTCCTAACATTATGGTCCTAATTAAAAACCAGGTTCTCACAACTTGATAGATAGAGGTTGATGTTGAGCTCAACTGATTGAGGTTGCTGTTAAGTTTAATTGATTGAGGTTGCTATCAAGCTGGCAGAATTTTGATTTGAGTTGGGTTTTTTTGGTCTTGTCTTTATCTCGAATTACAGCTCCAATACACAACAAGACTACAATTTCACATGGTTTGCCAACAATGATGCTATCTTGATGCTATAGGAAATGATGAGTTGTTGACTTTACATGGACTTGTGGGTGTTTATCACTATCTAATCCTAAACTCCCTACTGGCTGGAAAACAAACTAGTGAGATTTTAGTTGGCAACCCGAGCAGATTATTAGATGAGAGGAGACGACAAACGACTTGTAGTATAGTATGACCCAATCTATTATTCCTAACAAAATATATTTTATTTCCTTAGAAAGATGTTTGAGTTGCTTACGGACAAAATGGGTAATTAGCCATAATTTCTCAACCATTTAGTTAGTAGTTCTAGTTCCCAAACTATATTATTTACTAGCATCTCGAGTCTTTTAGACTCGATTTTAGCCTATAAATCGAGAATCAAAGACTCGATTTCTATGCTCTAATTACTTCCGATGTGGCATATTTTTCCACGTGGCGGCTACATGGAAATCGAGTCTCTAAGACTCGATTTATAACCCTTATAAATAAAAACAAATCAGAGAGGAACCACCAGAACATCAGAGAAGAAAGCAGAGAAAAAAAAAAAACCAGAAACAGAAAGAGAGATCGAGATCGGAGTGGGTGGCTTCAGATCGGCTTGAAACCACCGTGCGCAACCCAGGCCGTGCGAGCCCCAGGCCGCGCGCGACCCAGCTCTTTCTCTCCCTCTGAGCTCTTTCTCTCCCTCTGATCTGAGTCTTTAGGATTGGGATTGATGTGTTCTCTCCCTCATTTGAGTCTTTCTCTCCCTCTGATCTGAGTATTGGGATTGATGTGTTTAAGATTTCTTAAATTTGTTTTTGGGCATTTTGGCTTGTACATGAGACTTAAAATTTTTTTAAAATTTTTTGGGTTAGAAATTGAGTCTTAGAGAGACTCGATTTCCAAGTAGGCGCCACGTGGAAAAAATACCACATCAGACGTGATCAATCCATAAAAATCGAGTCCCAAAAACTCGATTTATAGCCCCTAAATCGAGTATTTTAGACTCGAGATGCTAGTAAAAAATATAGTTTTGAAACCTTAACTACTAACTAGATAGTTGGGAAAATTAAATTAGTTACCCAGATTCCCCGTTGCTTACTTATGACACAGGTGTGATCATTTGATTCGCAAAAACCTTCTGTTACCATGACATGCAGGGCTCTAGTATCATGTGATAATGGTATTCCATTAATTATTGAAGCTCCATGCTCCTAAGTTGTGTCTATTTTTTCTCTGAGTAAGCTGACAAAACGTGTTTGGTATGATTGTGACGGAAACAGAACACTTTTTTTTTTTTTTTTTTTTTAATGACATGCAGGGCTCTAGTATCATGTGGTAATGGTATTCCCATGGTTTTAAAAACGGACTGACCAGCCAGTCTGACTGGTTTAACTGGAATTGGATACCAATTCGGTCCAATAAAAAATTCCAAAATCAGTCAAAAACTAGGTTGAACCGGAACCGAAGGCAAAAAGGGTTTTGCCCCCAGTTTGTTTTTAAAACCATGGGAATTCCATTAATTATGGAAGCTCAATGCTCCTAAGTTGTGTCTATTTTTTCTTTGAGTAAGATGACAAAACGTGTTCTGTATGATTGTGACAGAAACAGAACATATTTTAAAAAAAAAACAAAAAAAAAACGTGTTCTGTTTCCGTCACAAAACAAAACAAAAAAAAACAAAACAAAACAAAACAAACCTAACCTGTTCTATTTCCGTCACAATTATACACAGGATGATTACAAAGCATACTCAGAAAGATATTTTTGGGATGAAAAGCTTACTCAGGAGGACTTTTTGTCTTCAGTGCGACAAAGTCCTCCCAGCCCATTCCCATCGATGATGTGGTCTGGTGTCCAATCAATTGCTTGGCTTCACATGCCAAAACGAGAGGCTTTTTTTTTTTGGCTTAAAAAAAAGAAAGGCTTAAATATATTGTACTATTGTTTGCATCATACCAAACCCTATCATTTTTACTTCTTTGGAAACAAAAGTTAGAAAAGGGGGGAAAATGATAGCGCTTAAGGGTATACATATGCTTACAATTTTCATGCCCAGCCCAATCAACCAATAATCTTACATAGCTTAAGCTATTAATTAAAAAAAAAAAAAAAAAACTTATATAGTTTCATTTGAAAATCTTTTGTGAAAATAGTTTTCTAGTGTTTAGTAATATAAAAAAAAAATAAAAAGTTAAAAGAAAAACTATATTTAGTCAATGAAAATCCTATTAAAAATATGACTAATTTTTAAGAGATTATTTTTAGCACAATTTGTTGAAAAAAGCACACTCTCTCTAGATAATGTTTTTTTGACTCATATTCAAAAGTTACTATCAAACACACGAAAATAAGATAATTTTTCAAAAAATATTTTTTGAAAAATAACTTATTTTCTAAAAAAAACTTTAACATTAAAACAAACAGAGAATGTTATTCTTACTCTAGTTTCTTCGTCCACTTTTCTAATTCATGACATTTAAAGTTTCACTACAGATCTAAAATGTGTTTGAAAGCTTAATGATTAATTTGTCTGCAAAATGAGAGGGAATAATAATACTGACCACAATCATGTAGTCCTAGGAAACTATCTTTAATTGAACTTGTAGAAATTTGTGATAAAGTGAGAAAAGAAAAGAGAGGGGAGAAAAGAGAAAACATGAGATCTTACGTAGTTTGGTGATTTGGTCTTGTGGCTTATATCCACAGGACAAGAGCCTACATGCTTACTGTAGGGACACGATTTTCAACTCAGGCCCAAGATGTATGTGATACTGGTCCAGTGAACCCAGTACAATAAATTTGTAGAGAGTGGGTAAAAGAGCTAGGCTTTAATGGATGTGATAACAGTTATAATGAGTTTCCAAGACAATCAAACAGAAACGAACCAAGTTTGTACAATAAAATTAATCCTCGGCACAATCCGAGGAGTTCTGTTTTAGTATATATTGGATGATAATGGTTGCAGGAATTGTTGAGATTGCTACAGTGCTTTCTCTTCTCCTTTTTTCTCCGTCCTCCCTTTTCTTAGGGGACCTTTACATATTATATAGGCACTCTCCTATCATCTGGGCTTTACACTTGTTGATTATCCAAACCCCTACTTGAGTACCTATCCCATCAGACACCCTTATCAGTTCTTTGTGAGTTGCAGTGGTCAAGGTAGCACTGTTCAGGGGTCTTTTCTTCATTAATGCGGCCAGGAGAGTAGTTGTGGTGCATTTAATGTGGTGAAGGCAGCTTTTGCTGAGATATTTTGGGTTTCTTTTCTTTTTACGTACTTGGAGGGAGGACTACAGTAGGCAGGACGCACCCTTGACCCAGATTTTGGAATGTCTGAGGAGGAATTACTCCTCGGACATGTTCTCTTTGCCCCAGTGGGCCTAAATAAGGATTCTGGGCCACGACGTCTCCTCGGACGGATTGGTCCTCGGACGGGCCCAAGGCCCAGGCAACCTATTATTCTGGGTCGGTCCCCACAATAGCCCCTCAAAACTCCGGTTTTTTCCTCTCATCTGAGGAAAAATGTGGGGTTTTGAATTCTTAAGAGTTAATTCTGCTTTGATCATTTGATTTATACCTGGGGGAGTGTCGTTTCACGCGCCCCATATTTGAACCGTAAATTGCTCCTTTCAAAGCTACCAATCTGAGGAGTTGGTTATAATTTTGGGTCTGTCTTGACACTTGTAGAAAGATGTTATGTGTGTTAATTTTCCCAAAGTCTGTGGTCCGAGGACCCATGCATGGCTAAGGTTCTGCTTAGCAGGAGGTATGAGGGACCCGACATAGCTAAGGCTCTGTATAACGCTTAGCAGGAGATCCGATGGGATCTAACATAGCTAAGGTTCTTAGCAAGAGGTCTGAGGGACCCGACATAGCTAAGACTCTATTTAGCGTAGGTTTGAGTCCGAAGACCATGCAATACCTTGGTTCTGTCCAAAACTTATATTTTTTTTTCTTGGTGTACTTGGTTTCCCCATAGGTTTGAGTCCGAGGACCATGCAATACCTTGGTTCTGTCCAAAACTTATATTTTTTTTCTTGATGTACTTGGTTTCCCCATAGGTTTGAGTCCGAGGACCATGCAATACCTTGGTTCTGTCCAAAACTTATATTTTCTTCTTGATGTACTTGGTTTCCCCATAGGTTTGAGTCCGAGGACCATGCAATACCTTGGTTCTGTCCAAAACTTATATTTTTTTTCTTTATGTACTTGGTTTCCCATAGGTTTGAGTCCGAGGACCATGCAATACCTTGGTTCTGTCCGAAACTTATATTTTCTTCTTGATGTACTTGGTTTCCCCATAGGTTTGGGTCCGAGGACCATGCAATACCTTGGTTCTGTCCAAAACTTATATTTTCTACTTGATGTACTTGGTTTCCCCATAGGTTTGGGTCCGAGGACCATGCAATACCTTGGTTCTGTCCAAAACTTATATTTTTTTTTCTTGATGTACTTGGTTTCCCCATAGGTTTGAGTCCGAGGACCATGCAATACCTTGGTTCTGTCCAAAACTTATATTTTCTTCTTGATGTACTTGGTTTCCCCATAGGTTTGGGTCCGAGGACCATGCAATACCTTGGTTCTGTCCAAAACTTATATTTTTTTTCTTGATGTACTTGGTTTCCCCATAGGTTTGAGTCCGAGGACCATGCAATACCTTGGTTCTGTCCAAAACTTATATTTTCTTCTTGATGTACTTGGTTTCCCCATAGGTTTGAGTCCGAGGACCATGCAATACCTTGGTTCTGTCCAAAACTTATATTTTCTTCTTGATGTACTTGGTTTCCTCATAGGTTTGGGTCCGAGGACCATGCAATACCTTGGTTCTGTCCAAAACTTATATTTTCTTCTTGATGTACTTGGTTTCCCCATAGGTTTGAGTCCGAGGACCATGCAATACCTTGGTTCTGTCCAAAACTTATATTTTTTTTTCTTGATGTACTTGGTTTCCCCATAGGTTTGAGTCCGAGGACCATGCAATACCTTGGTTCTGTCCAAAACTTATATTTTCTTCTTGATGTACTTGGTTTCCCCATAAGTTTGAGTCCGAGGACCATGCAATACCTTGGTTCTGTCCAAAACTTATATTTTTTTTTTCTTGATGTACTTGGTTTCCCCATAGGTTTGAGTCCGAGGACCATGCCATACCTTGGTTCTGTCCAAAACTTATATTTTTTTTCTTGATGTACTTGGTTTCCCCATAGGTTTGAGTCCGAGGACCATGCAATACCTTGGTTCTGTCCAAAACTTATATTTTCTTCTTGATGTACTTGGTTTCCCTATAGGTTTGGGTCCGAGGACCATGCAATACCTTGGTTCTGTCCAAAACTTATATTTTTTTCTTGATGTACTTGGTTTCCCCATAGGTTTGAGTCTGAGGACCATGCAATACCTTGGTTCTGTCCAAAACTTATATTTTCTTCTTGATGTACTTGGTTTCCCCATAGGTTTGGGTCCGAGGACCATGCAATACCTTGGTTCTGTCCAAAACTTATATTTTGTTTTTGATGTACTTGGTTTCCCCATAGGTTTGGGTCCGAGGACCATGCAATACCTTGGTTCTGTCCAAAACTTATATTTTTTTTTTGATGTACTTGGTTTCCCCATAGGTTTGGGTCCGAGGACCATGCAATACCTTGGTTCTGTCCAAAACTTATATTTTTTTTCTTGATGTACTTGGTTTCCCATAGGTTTGAGTCCGAGGACCATGCAATACCTTGGTTCTGTCCAAAACTTATATTTTCTTCTTGATGTACTTGGTTTCCCCATAGGTTTGGGTCCGAGGACCATGCAATACCTTGGTTCTGTCAAAAACTTATATTTTCTTCTTGATGTACTTGGTTTCCCATAGGTTTGAGTCCGAGGACCATGCAATACCTTGGTTCTGTCCAAAACTTATATTTTTTTTTTCTTGATGTACTTGGTTTCCCCATAGGTTTGAGTCCGAGGACCATGCAATATCTTGGTTCTGTCCAAAACTTATATTTTCTTCTTGATGTACTTGGTTTCCCCATAGGTTTGAGTCCGAGGACCATGCAATACCTTGGTTCTGTCCAAAACTTATATTTTTTTTTTCTTGATGTACTTGGTTTCCCCATAGGTTTGAGTCCGAGGACCATGCAATACCTTGGTTCTGTCCAAAACTTATATTTTCTTCTTGAGTCTCGAGGATTAGCCCCTTGACAAAATTATAGGGCATTAACTTGATGTTGGAAGCCCCTAGAACTGCTCGTGCCACTGGCACTTCAAAGTGTAGCCCCGAGTGGGAGTTGCGTTAAGGCAACCACCGCGCGCTACTGGAAATGATGGGGAAGCTTTCACATAGCTTGCACCACTGCCAAAATGATCTCTTTCGAGGGACCCTTGTTGATAGGAGCTTGATCTCACCATGATTAACCGTTGCACTCACTAACGCACAAGCTCTTCCCACAGACGGCGCCAATTGTGGGGACACGATTTTCAACCCAGGCCCAAGATGTATGTGATACTGGTCCAGTGAACCCAGTACAATAAATTTGTAGAGAGTGGGTAGAAGAGTTAGGCTTTAATGGATGTGATAACAGTTATAATGAGTTTCCAAGACAATCAAACAGAAACGAACCAAGTTTGTACAATAAAATTAATCCTCGGCACAATCCGAGGAGTTCTGTTTTAGTATATATTGGATGATAATGGTTGCAGGAGTTGTTGAGATTGCTACAGTGCTTTCTCTTCTCCTTTTTTCTCCGTCCCCCCTTTTCTTAGGGGACCTTTACATATTATATAGGCACTCTCCTATCATCTGGGCTTTACACTTGTTGATTATCCAAACCCCTACTTGAGTACCTGTCCCATCAGACACCCTTATCAGTTCTTTGTGAGTTGCAGTGGCCAAGGTAGCACTGTTCAGGGGTCTTTTCTTCATTAATGCGGCCATGAGAGTAGTTGTGGTGCATTTAATGTGGTGAAGGCAGCTTTTGCTAAGATATTTTGGGTTTCTTTTCTTTTTACGTACTTGGAGGGAGGACTACAGTAGGCAGGACGCACCCTTGACCCAGATTTTGGAATGTCTGAGGAGGAATTACTCCTCGGACATGTTCTCTTTGCCCCAGTGGGCCTAAATAAGGATTCTGGGCCACGACGTCTCCTCGGACGGATTGGTCCTCGGACAGGCCCAAGGCCCAGGCAACCTATTATTCTGGGTCGGTCCCCACACTTACATTTTCTCAATCATTTTACTTGATAATCATGCATTACAATGAAATCCATATTTATAATGGAAACTATAAAAAAATTCAATCATTATTTGAATTTGAATTGAAGATTGATTGCCTCAATCCCAAATATGTCTCTAGTAATCAATCTCCTGAATCAGTGGTGGTGCCAGAAATTTATATTAGCCAAGTTTCATGATTTTCTCTAGCCATGTAGGACCAAATTAATTTTAGCACAGATGACAAGCTGGAACAAAGGCCAAATGAGGGCAATAATTGAGACTTGAGTGTTAAGCACAGTGAAGATGATACATCTGGGGGCCACAACAGGTCAGAGGAGTGATACGAGAAACTTTGCTTAGAAATAATAGAGACACGTGACAAAAAGAAAGCCCATAAGGCTATTGATCAAAGACGCGGCTTGAGTAATGTGGCTTGAAGATGATAAATATCAATAAGTAGGAAGAAATCCGAAAGACAAGACTACGGATCAGTGTAGTTTGTGGCCAAGATGGTTGAAGACGCTTGATCAAAAGGAAAATCGAAAACTAGATGCAGAAGAAAGATGTATGTGTCCGTTGAATTAATTTTAAATCACAGAGATCATTGTCAACATTGATTCTCAAAAAAAAGAAAAAAAAGAAAAAAAAAAAAGATCATTGTCAACGTATAAGATCTGAGCAAAATCCGTGTGGTTTTTAGGACATTATCTACGACAAGGAATAAAAGCGTACAGAGTGGGTAACATTAACAATAATGGTAAAAGAGAGAACTTTGATGTTGTCCACTACGAGGAACAGATCATGATGAACATTAATCATTGTGACTAGCAGCGGTGGTGAGAGAAGGAACATATATCTAGTGATTAAAAATATGAGTCAACAGAGATAATTATATAAGCCTGACTTTGATAACATATTAGATCATCCACATCAATAGATGCAAAATTTTTGTCAATTTACACATCTAAAACCTATTTTTTTTATTTTACACTATCATTTTTACAAAGTACTCACATCAGTTTGTCTATTATACACGTCAATTTATTTAAATAATCATTTTTATTATTATTTTATTATATACCTCTTCGTTAATATCTATATCTCCCTCATCTCAAATCTCTGCCCCTCTCTCATCCCAAACCCCCTGCCTCCACACACGCACACACCGTCACAAAGCCAAACCTCCATGGCTAGAGCTCCTTGGCCATGGCCAAACATCACACAACCATCACAAAGGCAGAAACCCACATAAATTAAACCCCTGCTCTTTCTAGTTCTCTAAATCCGAATCCCACCTAGCCTAGACCACCATGGCCGAACACTATGGGTTCAGCCAATCAACCACCACAAGCGCCGATTTGAAACTATTAAAAAAATTATTTACACTGCTACACTCCGATCCAAGTATGGTGCCGATCTGAAACTCTGATCCAAGCACGGCGAGAAGAACGCTGATCCAAACACGCTGATCCAAACACACCGATCCAAGCACTTCGATTCAAGCACGCCAATCTGAAACTCCAATCCAAGCACGCTGATCCACTCTCTCTGTCTTCGTTGGTGTGTCCATGTGTGGGTGTGTTTGGTTTTGTGCTGTCTGTTGTTGATTTTGTGGTTGATTTTTGATTTTTGTGGTTGATTTTTGATTTTGTTTGTGGGAGTGTGTGTGTATCAGAGGAAGAATCAGATGATGAGGGCATTGATTTTGCAGATGGAGAAGTGATGGAGAAGAGAGAGAAAAAAAGGAGCGAAATTGGAAATTATTAAAATAATGTATAGAAAAGCTACAGTAACCGTGTATATATGCACGGTTACTGTAGCTCTTGTATAATTATGCATAATTTTACACCCACTGATGTGGGTGTTTTTTTGGATCAAAATGTGTAAAAAGAGCTGCTTTTTGTATTTTGCAAGATTATCCATGGACTAATGTGGATGTTCTTAGAGAAAATAAAAGATCACCTATACCATGTTAGAGCATCCACATAAGAGGATGCAAAATTATGTATAATAGAAAAAGACACCACTTTTACACATTTTGCCTCAAAAATACTCCACATCAGTGCTTCTAAAAATGTGTAAAGATGTGTATATTTATACACTTGCTACAGTAACCGTGTATATTTACACGGTTACTGTAGCTTATCCTTATATTATTTTATTAATTTCACGTTCGCACCTTTTTTTTCTCTCTCTTCTCCATGTACAACGAACTCAGTAACTTCTCCTCTCCTCATCTTCTTTTTCCTCAGATGCTCACAAACACAAACACACCCACACATAAACACATCCACATAGACAAATCAACACAGAGATATACAAACACACCCACACACAAACAAACCCACACAGACAAACCAACAAAGAGACAGATCGGTGCTTGATTGGTGCTTGACTGGAACGATCAGAGCTCGTGGGTCTTATTTGATCGGAGCTCGTGGGTCTTGCCTGATCGAAGCTAGGGAGATCTGACCAAGCTTGATCGGTGCTTGACCGAGTTTGATCGGAGAGTTGATCTGTGTTCGAGAGCTTGATCGGTGCTTGACCAAGTTTGATCAGAGAGTTGATCTATGTTCGAGAGTTTGATCGGTGCTTGACCAAGCTAGGGAGAGTTTATCTGTGTTCAGAAATGGGTATAGAGAGAGAGCAACAAATCAAAAAAATGGGTAGAGAGAGAGAGAACGCGCGTATGTAAAGGGGGTAGTTGAGAGAAATAATAAAAAATTTGAGAAAATTGATTATTTAAATAAAAGAGATGGTAGAATAGAAAAACTGATATGGGTGTTTTGTAAAAATGAATGTGTAAAATAGAAAAAGTAGGTTTTTAGTGTAAAAATGGATGTGTAAAATATACTAACTGATGTGGTTGCTCTAAGAAAATATGAAACATAGTTATGATATTTTGAGAAAGTACACCGAAAAAAAAAATATTAAAAAAGGCATAGAGAGAAAAAGTAAAATGACAGAACACAAAAAACGTTGATAGCTACATCTTTTTCAACTATATGTTTTATAATGAACCCATTGAAGGCTATTTATAGCATATTCTTACAATCTATATATGTAGTTATATTCTTTCAACCAAAGAAAAGTGTAATTCTATCCAAATGATTGTTATGCAGGGAAAATCATACATTAGAAGAGCCAATGAGCTGAAGGAAGAAGTGAGAATGGTGCTAGAGAAAGTGGTGGATCCTGTAAATCAGCTCAAGTTGATTGATATATATCTTGCAAAAACTTGGTTTATCATACCATTTTGAGGATGTGATAAATAAATTGTGGAAGAGCATATCCGACAATATTTCAAACAATGATACATGGGATAAAGAGGTTTTGTCTGCTGCTGCTCTCAAATTTAGGCTCCTTAGACAACACGGATGTAATGTTTCTCAAGGTAACCAAAGGAAGCTATACGTTTTTAGACCCCTTAAAACACAAGTTGTTTAACTTAGTTATTTAGCCAAGTGATTACTTAGATAAATTATTCAGATCTAAGTTAACACAAGCAAATCATATCATGTAAATAATGCAGAAATATAAAGAACACACGATATGATAACCCAGGAAAACCAAACCGGTAAAAAACCTAGAGAGGATTTAACCTAGATATCCTCAAGGTAAAATAGATCCACTATGAAAGAATTGAAGTTTTTATAATAGAACTTAGACCACTAACATCCTATTGCTACCTCGTGTAGAAAACTTACTACCACGACCACGTGACAGCTTTGAGTCCACGGAATACTTTTTTTCCTTGATCCACTACAACCACAAGTACTCCCACTTGTGACTTTAAGACTTCACTCAAAGATTTCAGATCTTCTTTAAATTCTTTATGCAGCAATTGAAGTAATCACCAAATTCTTGACATGAATCTTGATCTTAATAACCCTAAGTGTGTATGAAGGTAAACACCTCTAGATCTCACAAGAGATTCAACACACAGCACATCAAAGACTTCTAAAACGTAGCTAGAGGTTTTCCTTTTATATTTGAAGTAAAACATAAAACCCTACATGTCAAACCGTGCTTAGGCTGAGTTGGAAATTCTGCAGAAAAAATAATTTTCAC
Source organism: Quercus tomentella (assembly GCA_028535165.1). Lineage (NCBI taxonomy): Eukaryota > Viridiplantae > Streptophyta > Magnoliopsida > Fagales > Fagaceae > Quercus > Quercus tomentella. Next base: position 22,892,002 of record JAPQVY010000001.1, on the reverse strand, counting down.
GAGATTCGATCGATCGAGCCTTGCAGATTTAGTTCAATAAATCTTGCAATCACTCGATTCCAACTTTACAAATAAACACACTTTGAGCGGCCTAAATTCAGACTCTAAGTTTTGATCATGGTTTGCCAACACATCACAAATTGAAGTTCTAATACATTTAGTTTCTAAAGTCTTAGAATCTAACAAACTCCCCCTTTGGCAATCCATGACAAAACACATCACAAAACTAAAATGATCAAAGTTACAAACAGCCCATTAAAAATTAAAATGCCCAAAAAAATTCAACCTAACTACTATCTATCAGTTGCTAGTGTAGACAGCAACATGATTGAATTAACCTATAAATTCCTGAAACACTTAACAAACACGTAAATGCATGTGTGGAAAATACAAGTAAACCAAGAGAAAGTTCTTGATTTCACAAAATAGAAAATAAAAGACATATACCATGAATAACCTCATAATATAAATCAATAACCAATGTATCATATGTGAAACAAGACACAATAAAAGAAACATAAAACATAGCGTCTCCCCCTAACATATACAACCTATAAAAAATGTTAGGACATATGTGTTTCACATGTTAAGAACATATGTCATGATTTTATGTAATTGGCTTATCCTTTGACAAAACGCATTTTACTTGTATTTGGGTAGATTTAGGATGTATTTAAATACTTCAAGAAATCATGTTTCAAGATCAAGTGTTGAAACCTTCAAGTCTGTCCAAGAAAAACAAGCTGAAAGTGCAAATTCATTAAAGCTCGACAGCTGCATCTATCGAGCTTAAGGAAGCTGTTCAAAGCCCGGTGTGCTTGACACCTGCTCGACACCTTCTATCTGTCGAGGTTTAAGAATTTCAGAATTCTAATCTGATTTTCTTGGGATCCGTGAATATGTCTTTGGGCTTTCTTTTCTCCTAACCCTAGACATATAAAAGGATTGTTTTAAGGGCCGTCAAACAGTTCACAAGTTGCACAAGCATTGAGCAAACTCTGTTGAAGCAAATTGTGACCAGAGACGAAGTTCTTGCCCTAGTTCATCTCTTTCTCTTGAAGAAGTTGTTGTGTATGTGCACCATAGGGTTTTGTGACCAAGCATCTTCTTGATCTTCATCGTGTGGATGAACTGAAGAACTTTGCAGCCAACAACCTTCTTAGTTGGTGATTGAAGTCGAGTACTGGGATCCGCGCAATTGGTTAGTCACGTACTTTGGAGTCGTGCATCAGAAAGGGGAACTGTCACTACAGAACAAGTCCAATTGGGTATTGGGGTAAGGGTTCAACTGTAGGTTCGTAAGGTACTTGGGATTCCTTTACTTGTAACCGCTTGTTGTGATAATAGTGGAGTTTCGGGAGTGGTGACCTGAAAATCACCTGGTGGGGTTTTTGCCGTCAGGTTTTCCCCATTCGTAAACAAATCACCGTATTATTTATTTTTCGCTACATAATTAGTTTATTTGGTGATTTGTTTGTGCTACCACGCGTTTTCATGATAAATTGATTAATTAATAACTTGGCTAATTAATTAATTAATTTCTATCACAAGGGGTCATTCAGTTTGTGGCCTATCAAGTGGTATCAAAGCAGGCACACTCTGATTAGGGTTTAATCTTTGCTGTGTTGATCTATTGACCCCTGTTTGTCATGGATAGAGGACAGTCATTAATCATACCTCCTTTATTTGATGGCATTAACTATGCATACTAGAAAGTACGCATGAAAGCTTTTTTGCAGTCTTTAGATGAAAAAATGTGGCAAGCTGTCGAGATTGGCTAGACTAAGCCAAAAGAAGCACCGGTCAATTGGGATGAAGCCAAGATCAAGGCGGCAAATTTCAACAACAGGGCATTAAATGCTTTATTCAATGCAGTCACCAATGAGGAGTTCAAGAAGATATCCTCTACTGAAACTGCTAAGGAAGCATGGACCATCCTCCAGACAACCTATGAGGGTACTAAGGCTGTCAAGGACTGAAAGCTTCAGAGGCTCACTACAAGCTTTGAAGAGATAAAGATGGAGGAGGATAAGTCATTCGATGAGTTCTATGCCAAGCTAAAGGACATAGTGAACTCAGCTTCAATCTTAGGGAAACCATTCCTGAACCCAAGATTGTGAGAAAAGTGCTCAAATCTCTACCCGAGAGATTCCATGCCAAGATTACGGCAATAGAGGAATCGAAGGATATTGACAAGATTCCTCTGACTGAGCTGGTTGGAAACTTGCAGACCTACGAGCTAGGGTTGACAAGGATTGGCAAGATAGGTAAAAACAAGAGCATGGCTTTGAAGGCCAAGAGCAGTGAGACGGATGAGTCTTCAGATGATGAAGATTCCAAGATGAAGTCCTACATCACCAAGCAGTTCAAGAAGTTTATGAAGAACCCAAATGGAAAGGGCTTCGACAAGGACCGCAGGCAATCCAATTCTTCTCAGTTTAAAGGCCAAGACAAAGGGAAGAAGGATGCTAAGGAAGGTGGTCAGTACACTGTTCCCGCAGGACCTAAGTGCTTTAGGTGTCAAGGCTTCGGTCACATGAAACATGAGTGTCCTACATATCTCAAGAGCATTAGGAAGAGCAAGGCACTTGTTGCTACCTTGAGCGACACCAAGCCTGAGGATGATTTCGACAATGAGGATGACAGAATCTTGAATGCATTCACTACCACTATTGATCCTACTGATAGGATTGTTGAAGATGTGGTTGAAGAGGAGGAATTGGTGGAATCTAAATTTAAGAAGATGGATAATTAAGATGACATCCATACAGCCTATGAGAAACTGTACAAGTTTTCTGAAAAGCATGAGAAATTATATAGGCTAACCACCAAGAAGCTCAATGATGTGGAACTTGACCATGAGGAGCTTTCCACAAAGTTTGATGAGGCTAATCAGACTATTAGAGCACTGATGTTTGAGAACAATTTCTTGGCTGAGAAGACCAAGAAGCTTGAAGCGGAGCTGTTTCAAGTCAGAGCTCAACTGGAGAGGACTTCAAGTGTAAAGCTTGACGATATGCTCAGCATTCAGAAATCTGCTTTAGATCGAACAGGTTTAAGGTATGATCTTTCTTCCTCTAATATTGCTTCTACTAGTACTATTGTTTTTATTCCTCCTGCTAATAATGTTAAAATTGAGAACAATGAGATTAAAACTGAATTAGCTAGTGAGAACATAGACAAGGGTAAATCTATCTTAGGAGCACCCCCTAAGCTTGAGAAGAAAGATGTTAAAAACCCTAGGGCTAAGAAGGCTAACTCTCCAAAGCCTAAACAAAAGAAGCAGCATCTCTGTCATCATTATGGAGCTGCTGGTCATACTCAACCAAATTGCTACAAGTGGCTTGCCACTCAACAGAGCAACGGCATGATAGCATCTGGGAACCAGAATCAGCTTCAATCCTCTCTTGCTCCCCTTGGAGATCTTCTTAAAGCCCTTATGTTCCTTTCGAACTTGAACGGTTTTAATTCTTTCCCCTCACCGTCGATTCAAGGGTTTAATCAAAGGAAAGGTTCTTCCAGGGTGTGGAAGGAAAAGGACTCCAAGTGATTCTGTCATTTTTCTCTCTATCTTCTTGTTTTTGTGTGTGCATTACTTATGTGTTTTGCTTTCAAGTTTTGAGTTAGTTTAGTTTTTATGCTTTGGTTTTTTAACATGTTTTTGTTGGTTATTTTTTTAGTTTTGCTTTGTTTTGTTTTTCATCTAAAAATAAATAAATAAATAATTGAAAAATTAGAAAAATACAAAAACAGTGTGTTTTGTGTACATTGGTACTTGTGTACCTTGGATGACCATTGAAACAAAGTTTTCTAAACTTTGTATCATTTGTAGCTTAGATGAGCATCTCTATGCACAACTAAGCAAGTGAGTTTTGTGGCTCTTGTTTATGATGAGTAAGATTGTAAGGTTGAATTTATTCAACCATCTAATTGGCTTTATTCCGTGCCAAATTTGCTTGTATTTCAGCATTTAGTAACCCTGTATTTAGGTGGGCTTGTTGTAAGGGTAGTGAGTGAGATAGAGTGAAGATTGCTCAAGAGTGTGCAAGAAAACAGAGACTCGCGGCTTGATCTCGCGGGTGACTCGCGGCTGCAAGCCGCCAGACGCAGCACACGTGCCAAGCATGCCAGAAGGTGAACAGTCATGCTAGCTGGAGCACTACAAGACAAAACAGGACAACTGGCCATACGGTTATCTCGCGACTGGATCTCGCGACTCAGTCAAGTCGCGAGGCCAAGCCGCGAGCCAGCCCTGTTTTGAAAAACCTGACGTTTCACATTCTCCTCTCACCTCAGTATAAATACCCCTTATACCCACAAATGAGAGAGAGCTTCCAGAGAGAAATTTGAGAGAGAAACCCTAGAGTAAAACAAGATTGATTCATCTACAATCTTTACATAAGTGTCTCTTCAAATTCCTCAACTCTCTTCCTCTCCATTGTCAAACCCTTGAGAGGCTTTTTACCAAAACCTTGTTCTCACCATATCCATTACTGTGAGAGGGTTGTTTGGTGTTCTGGGAAGCAGTTAGGAAGGAACCAATCTTCATTGGTTGATGCTATGGTCTAGTAGCGGAATCCGGGAAGTTAGAAAAGAAAAAGGTTCGGCTCAACCTCGTTGGAGCAAGAAGCTTGGAGGGCTTAGGTGCACTGGGTAGATTAGGCTTGGAGGGTCTATTGCTGTCCATGTATCCCAACTACATTTTCTAGTGGATTGTTTACCGCTTGGAGGGCGGCGGAGAGGTTTTACGCCGAGGGCTTCGGTTTCCTCTTCGATAACACATCGCGTGTTGTCTTTGTGTTTGCATCTTCCTTCCCTTTTATCTTTGCCTTTTATTATCTGTTGTGGGTTGTGATTTTAATTTGGCTTAGATAGTTTTTCCAATTCTACATTATAGCTTATGTTCATTTTCCGCACACTAGTTGTTTGACATAAAGCTTGAATTGGTTAATTTGTGAATTGGGGGTCTAAACGTTCAAGAGTGTTTTTACACTATTTGAACTTTCAATTGGTATCAGAGCAGGTACACTTTTATTGGTTTCAATACCATTGTGTGATCCTTGACTCCCTCTTGAGATGGATCGGTCTCAAACCCTAAATGCACCTCCATATTTTGATGGTAGTAATTATGCTTTTTGGAAGGTTCGCATGAGAGCTTTTCTATGCTCCATTGATGAATCTGTTTGGGATGCTGTTGAGATTGGTTGGACCAGACTTGAGGCAGCCAAATCCACATGGGATAAGGCAGCACTCGCTGCATCTAATTCTAACAGTAAAGCACTCAATGCTATTTTCTGTGGTGTGTCTCCAGATGAATTTCACAGGATCTCCCACATTACCATTGCCAAAGAAGCATGGGAGATATTAGAAACCACCTATGAAGGCACGAAGAAAGTGAAAGACACCAAGTTGCAAATGCTGACCACTCGGTTTGAGGAGCTCAAAATGAGTGAGGATGAGTCCTTTGACTCTTTCTATGGGAAGCTGAATGAGGTGGTTGTCAGCAAGTTCAATTTGGGGGAGAAAACGGAGGATTCTAAAATCGTAAGGAAGATCCTTCGATCATTGCCGGAAAGTTTTCGTGCTAAAGTGACAGCGATTGAAGAGAGCAAGGACCTCGATGACATCAAAGTCCAGGAGCTGGTTGGTTCTCTTCAGACTTATGAGATGTCGCTGCCCAATCAACGGAAGAGTAAATCTCTTGCTCTTAAGACCATTAATGAGAAGGTAGAAGTCCATGACTCATCGGAAGAAGATGTGGTTGATAAAGATGTTGCATACCTTGTAAAAAATTTTCGAAAATTCTTGAAATTCAAGAACAATGGAAAATTTGGTGATAAAGAAAAATTCCAAAGTTCAGGAAGGGAGAAAAGGGAATTCAAAAGAAAAGATGGAAAAGAATCCCAATCTACACAAGGTGTCACTTGTTTTGAATGCAACGGGCATGGACACTTTAAGAAAGAATGTCCGAATTATTTGAAATCGAAAGGCAAGGTGTATGCCACGACATTAAGTGACTCGGATTCATCCGACTCAGAATCAGAAGAAAGCTGTGATGGAGAGGGGAACTATTCAGCTTTTATGACTATTGCTCATGTTGAGTTTTCAGACGAGTTGAATCTGCTTGTACGAGACCTTGGAGAACATAGTGATGAAGAATCATTGGGAGTTGTCGAGGAATCAGACGTTGAAGAAGATGAAAGCACAGCCAATCTTCAAGAGAATTATAACTCACTCCTGGAAAAGTCGGGTGAGTACACAAGGGTGGCCAAGGCAGCTGTGAGAAAAATGAAGAAGGCAGAGGAGGACTATAAAAGTCTCCTAATTCGCTATAAGGAGGCCAAATGTAAGATAGAAACTTTGAATGGTGAGCTGTCAGAAGCTTACTCAAAAGTGAGATTTCTTGAGCAAGAGGTTGTGCAAGCTAATGCCAAGATAGAGAGGGTCTCCACCAAGAAGCTAGATGATGTTATTTCATTTCAAAAGAGCTTTTCAGACAAATCCGGATTGGGATATACCGGAGGAAGTGGCTCATCTGGAACTGTCACTAAAGAAGTGAACTTTGTTAAGGCTAAAGATCCAGTTGAAGTTGGTCCTACTGCTGAGAAGCCCAAGATAGAGGAGAAGAGAAATGTGGGGAACGAACGATTGTTGAATTCTCGTAATCAATCTGTGGGCAGGTCTGAATCTCGTGCCAAGTCTCGTCCACGACCACAAAGAGGTCCTAGATCAAATTATGTGTGTCATCATTGTCGACTTCAAGGGCATACTCGACCAAATTGCCAAAAGCTGAGAGCAATGAATAGTGCAACTCCTCAAAGGTCACAAGGACCTAGAAATGATAGAAGAAATTGGGCAGGTGAACAATCTAGAGATCAAAATGGTGATCCCGGAATGATGAACGTGATGAAGATGATTGGTGCATTCACCAACTGCTTGGAAAGCTTCTCACGAAGGTTTGAAAGCCCTAACTCCCGTACCCAATCCTATAAAGAAATCACCCCAAACGCAAGTGACGTGTGGGTGAAGAAGGGTACTCATGCATAAGCATTACAACATGTCCATGCATTAATACTTCCTATGCTTTGCGATGATGTTTGTTTGTTTGCTTATTGTTTTTGCTGATGGCTGTTTGCTTGTCTACTTGTGCATACTTTTGATTTTGTTTTTGTTTTTGGTCAATCTTTTTCTTCTAGTGTCAAAAATCCAAAAATCACATAAAAATTAGAAAATCAAAAGTTTGATTGACATTGTTGAGCTTTTGTCTCAAAACATGTTTTGCCTTGTACCTTTGTGCTAATGGCTTTGTGCATTTTCGAGCATTGCTTGTTTCTTTGCACTCATATCACTGTGGGAGAAATCTTGAAATCTATGTGATTGTTGTAAATAGATCTTCAAACTTGTCATGAATGATTAGTGAATGGTTATGTTGATCTTGAGACATGCATAGACTTGTGTTTATATATCTTCCCACTCTTTATTTTTGTTTTTACTAAAAAGAGCTCACCAAATGTAAATCTCCAAATGAAAAGAGATATTGAGCTGCAAAAGCCTGTCGCACATACTAGTATTCGACTAGGAAAAAAGGAAAGCGACCAAAAATTAAAGTGAATGTTTATTCAAAAGGCCAAAAGCTTGTTCATTAAAGTGAATTGTCAAATATCACTCTCACAATGAGAGGTAATTGTCTCTAAAGGATCAAAAAGATCAAATGTTATGATTGAAAGTGGAGTCAAATGTAAAGCTCCAAGATATGTTATCAAGTTTTGTGGGAGGTCATATATACATATTTCTATAATTGAGATAGATCACATAATCTAGTGCTAATTGTGTATGCCTTGGTTGAATTGATCATTGAAGCTTCACTTTAGACTACGGACTATCTCATTGTTGATATGCACACACAACACACAAGTTTATGTTCATTAAATGCCATATTCATTTGTGTGATTGTACTTGTTGAAATGTGTTTTCACATACTCAATCTTTGTTGATTCAAGCACAAAAAGATTTTTGAGTTTTTTAGGTGTTTTTGGAAAGTATTTTGTTCTTAAAAACTGAAAATTTCAAAAATTCATTTTTGCCCTGTTTTGGCGACTCAGTCGCGGGTAAGTCAAGTCGCGGGCCTCAGTCGCGTGTTCGCGGGTCTTGTTTGGCGACTTGTTCGTGAGTGAAAGGTCCAATCGCGAGGGTTACTCAGAGATTTTCGCGGCTCAGCTTGCGACTCCTTCGCAGGTAGACCTTCCAGTCGCGAAAAACACTTAGAAAAATTTTTCAAAATTTTTTCTTTGAGTGTTTTGGCGGTTCAACCTGGCGACTTGTTGGCGATTCACTTTAGTCGCGAAAAATGCGTGTTTGGCAAAAATAGGGACAGTTTTTAAAAGCTTTTTCAGTTTTTCCCTCGAACTTTTTGTGACTGTTCATTGTCTTTCTAAACTGCTCTTACCCATACACTGTGCCTCCATTTTCGAACACCATTGTTGCTTCCTTTCAGCTCGAAATCTTCAAGTAACAGGTATGGGTTTTCTTTCTTGAACTCTATTTCACTTGATTCTGTGCATTTCCCTCTTGATTACTCGCATTTGTTTATGTTTTTTATATGGGTTTTTGTTGCGACTGTTGCTCTTTGTCCTTGCTCAGCTTGTGGAAGCTATTGATTTAGTTTGTTTTTAGCTTTGTCGTTGATTGGCTCTTCTTCATGTGCTTAGCTAGGGTTTGCTTTTTGTTGGTTTCTCTTCTTGTCTGATCTTTTGATAATATGTTGATTCAAAATGTTCTTATTTTGGCTGTGTGGTTTGCTGTGGTGAATATATGCTTGTCCATCTATTGTGTGCATCTGTCTTTTGTTCTTTGAGTCAGGTCATTCACATCAATTTGTATGTCTCATTGACATATATTTTTTTTTGGGATGTCTTCAAAATTTCTGTTGCATTAATACTCCCATGCATTATACCTGTTGTTCGTGTGTATCCTATTTTAGGCTTGTTCATCTGTGTGGTTGTTTTAGTAGCATATGGTTTAATTGTTTTAGTTCATCTGAGTGGTGGCATTTTTGTCCTTGTCACTAACAAAGTTCTGATTTGCTCTACACATGTATTGTACTATGCTGTTGTGGCCTCTTCTGATTGTTCACAGATGGCTCCCTCAACTCCGAAGAAGAAAACTCTTGCAAAGAAGGCTGACAAACGATTGAAAATGGATTCTAATCTGTTTAGGTTGGTTCAACACTTTGAGAGATACAAAGATTCTTTCATGAAGGGAACCATAATTCAAGAGAGATTTGTGGATTTAGTGGACCTAAAAGATACATTTATTCCCACATGTTTTGAGCGCAGAGGCTGGGAAAAGTTGTTAAGTGGATTACCGGGTGTGTGTGAGCCTCTAATAAGAGAATTTTACTCTAACGTGAAGATTAGGGAAGATGAGCTAGATTGTTGGGTAAGAGGGCATGAATTCACTCTAGATGCCCATGATATTGATGGAGTCCTTGGTCTTGAGGGTTTAGAGGAGCATGAGTTTACCAACTACAAAGACAGAATGTTGTCTTTAGAAATTGTTCAAAACCGCATTGGAGGACAGAGAGAAGGAAAGTGTCTCAATACCACAGCTTTTCCAGTTGACATGAGGTGCCTCACCATCATCATGATGAACAACTTGTATCCTGTGAAGAAACTCACTACAATCAACAATGCCAGAGCCATTTTTCTTATGGAGCTAAAGGAGAAAACATTCATTGATATCAGCTCTCATATATTTGACACAATCATGGAAGAGACCAGAACAACTTCTCGAGCTAAGCTGATTTTTCCTAGCCTCCTCATGCGGATTTTCAGGGCAAAAGGAATTCCAATTCCTCAAGACCTCAGCCTAATGCCAATACCCTCAGCAATCAACAAGCAAACAATCATAAGGATACAAGTACGGCTTCCGGGTGATGTAGATGAAGAAGGGGCTGAACAAGATGAAGGTGCTCCAATGGAGACTGAGACAGAGGCAGTAGGCCAGGCATCAACTTCAACACCCAGAAGGAGTGGCAAGAGGACTAGAGCATCAACTTCTTTAGCTATACCTCAAGACGCATTTCAAGTAATTCTGGATAGACTTGATGGACTCAGGGAGGTCCAGACAGAGCAGTCTGAGAGGATGATAGCCATGTAGGACCAGCTGGATATTCTCTCTACAAAATTCGACAGCTTCGCCACACATCATGGGCATTGACCCTTTGGCCATTCTGGTCAAAAAGGGGGAGAAATTTTTGAGAAACAGACCTTGAGGGGGAGCATTATGTTGAGGGGGAGCATAGTTTATCTTGCTTGCTTACTTTATCTTATATCTTATGTTTTGGATAATGTGTTGTTTTTATGGGTTTTATACACTGTGGCTTTGGTGTATTCTTGTTTCTAACTCATAACTTATAATCTTGGTTCAATCTTTTATATATATTGTTGATGTTATTCAGTTTATATTGTGTCTGGTACCCATGTTGCTTATGTAAGCTTTTAGGGTTATGTTTTATGCATCTTTGTAGGCTTTATGGTTTGTACCATGCTTTATGCAGCCTTTTATGCTTTGTTTGAATCAGTACTTCTATATAAATGTATTGCATTTTTCTTTAAGTACTGTCACTCTTGTGCCCTTGTAGGATTGTTCCTAGATGCATATACTTAGTGTATTATGCATTGATTGAGTGTTTGGCATGCAAGTGACTTGCATTGAGCTTGTTAGCTTGTATGTCCTAGTGTTCATTCCAAGTGTGAATGAGCATTGTGGTCACTACCTTGTAGTGATTACTTGGTTGATCAAGCCATGGTTTGTTTCTTAACTCCATCTTTGCTTGATCACATATTGCCTGTTTCATATGCATTTCACGATTTTCTGCTTACAATGATCATGGTGTATTGTTGTGTTTCAGGAGTCTTATGTTCATATGATTCAAGTGCTTCACAGCTTCTAGAGTTAGGTGTGAGTGAGTTTTGCTTAACTGTTCCCAACTCACATGTTAAGTCTAGAGTCTGTTTTAGGGTTTTGTCATGGAATAGCCAAAGGGGGAGATTGTAAGGTTGAATTTATTCAACCATCTAATTGGCTTTATTCCGTGCCAAATTTGCTTGTATTTCAGCATTTAGTAACCCTGTATTTAGGTGGGCTTGTTGTAAGGGTAGTGAGTGAGATAGAGTGAATATTGCTCAAGAGTGTGCAAGAAAACAGAGACTCGCGGCTTGATCTCGCGGGTGACTCGTGGCGGCAAGCCGCCAGACGCACCACACGTGTCAAGCATGCCAGAAGGTGAACAGTCATGCTAGCTGGAGCACTACAGGACAAAACAGGACAACTAGCCATACGGTTATCTCGCGACTGGATCTCACGACTCAGTCAAGTCGCGAGGCCAAGCCGCGAGCCAGCCCTGTTTTGAAAAACCTGACGTTTCACATTCTCCTCTCATCTCAGTATAAATACCCCTTATACCCACAAATGAGAGAGAGCTTCCAGAGAGAATTTTGAGAGAGAAACTCTAGAGTAAAACAAGATTGATTCATCTACAATCTTTACATAAGTGTCTCTTCAAATTCCTCAACTCTCTTCCTCTCCATTGTCAAACCCTTGAGAGGCTTTTTACCAAAACCTTGTTCTCACCATATCCATTACTGTGAGAGGGTTGTTTGGTGTTCTGGGAAGCAGTTAGGAAGGAACCAATCTTCATTGGTTGATGCTATGGTCTAGTAGCGGAATCCGGGAAGTTAGAAAAGAAAAAGGTTCGGCGCAACCTCGTTGGAGCAAGAAGCTTGGAGGGATTAGGTGCACTGGGTAGATTAAGCTTGGAGGGTCTATTGCTGTCCATGTATCCCAACTACATTTTCTAGTGGATTGTTTACCGCTTGGAGGGTGGCGGAGAGGTTTTACGCCGAGGGCTTCGGTTTCCTCTTCGATAACACATCGCGTGTTGTCTTTGTGTTTGCATCTTCCTTCCCTTTTATCTTTGCCTTTTATTATCTGCTGTGGGTTGTGATTTTAATTTGGCTTAGATAGTTTTTCCAATTCTACATTATAGCTTATGTTCATTTTCCGCACACTAGTTGTTTGACATAAAGCTTGAATTGGTTAATTTGTGAATTGGGGGTCTAAACGTTCAAGGGTGTTTTTACACTATTTGAACTTTCAAAGATTAAGTTGTCTCTTGTACTTAACACTCGTATCACTCTTTTTGACGGGAAGGACTAAAAAATCCTAAGAGAAAGGTATTAATAACCATCTCACCACTGGTGCCCGCCAATCATAATATGACACCTGTATGCTTCGGCATAGCAAAAGTACAGTGTCAATAACATTTGTGTGCTTAGGCATAGCAAAATTGGAATGTCAAATATCATTGGGTATTTCTTTTCTCTCTCTAATATGCCCATGCATGATATGCTTAGAAAGAAAAAATATGCAAAGAAAAATCAAAAGCAAAAAGATAAAAAATGTTTTAAAAATGATTGCAAGCGTGTATTCTAGGAGATGTGGGAGTTATAGGATGTACCTCGAAGGTGATAGTCCCCATCAAGCAGTTATGATTGTGTGTGAGTTAAAGTGATTTTCTCATATCTCAAATCGTCATAACACGTATACACTTATACAATCTTGCAATGTTTTTTTCACACACAACACGTAATATTCTTTTCTATTCTTGATACATGTGCAGGTACAATGTGATTTGGCCATCACAAGGTTTTACATGTGTTAATGTATGCTAACTAAACTGTCTTGACTTGTTTTTAAAATATAAAATTGGTTAGACTTGTTGTATGTGTGTGTGTGTGTGTGTGTTTCTTTTTGTAGATCCATGTGCTTAAAATTTTTATTGAGAGATGATTTTGAGAGCTTAATATGTTGATTGGATCATTGGTTGAGTTGCATGTTGGATTGCATTCATGTTTGTTTTTTTCACTTCTCGAAAAACTGGTTTTAAAAGCTTGCTCGACACCTCCTCGATACCTCCTCGATACCTTGCTGTCTGTCGAGCTTCTTCAGTTTTTTCTTATCGCAATCCCGACAGCTTCTCAATACTTGGTGGATCGATTGAGAATGGTTCTGCATCCTCGATAGCTTCTCGACACCTGGTGGATCGATCGAGCTTCTGTTCTTGGCTCTGTTGGGTTGTCCCTCGACACCTCCTTGATACCTCAGCTGTCGACGACCATTTTCTCGACAGATGTCTCGATAACTCTCGACACCTGCATCTGTCGAGATTTACTGATGCACTATTTAAGCTCCCTATGTGATCTGGAACTCATTTCACTCGATCTCTCTCTCGATACTTCTCTGTTTTCTCTCCTAAACTTTCTCATCTCACTCCAATCTTTGTTCCTCAAGGTTTCTTCAAGCTTTTTCAAGAATTTCTTTACCTTGTAAGCTTCTAATCCTTTCACATTCATGCATTTCATGTTTTGAAACCTAGGTTTTGGGGTTTTTGAAAAATTTTAGGGTTTTTCAAAATTGATGAGTTATTATTGAAATTTTGGGATGAGTTTTCACTTAAATGAGTTTAAAACCTCATACATTGCATCACATTAGCATTATAACAGTATTGTCATGCATTTAGATGTGTGTTATATGTTTATGTGCTGATAGATTTGGATTGGGCTGAACTCATGATGCAATTTCTTTTGCATGTCACATGTTCATGCATTTCCCATGCATACGTACTCTCTTTTCTATATACTTGTTATATTTGAAATTGCTTGGGACTTTTCTGATTGTCTTTCTTTTTCTCCCTCTCTTTCTGTTTACGTTAGTCGTGTCTATGGCACCTAAGCGTAAATCCACTCCAGCCTGGAACCCTCTTCGTTCCAGAGCTTCTTCATCCTCTGATCCTACACTATCTCATATTCGGTTCCGTGATGATGCCTTTAAGGCATTCTCGGAGAACTTTTCTAGACGAGGCATTCATTCGGAACGCCAAGTCATTATGTCGGACTTTGCCGACACCGACCTTCCCTCTGTCATTCACAGTAAGGGATGGGAGTCACTGTGTGACGTCCCGGTCACCTGTCCTCTCGTGCTTATCCAAGAGTTTTACTCCAACATGCACGGGATTGATCGTTCAGTACCTCTTTTCTTCACTCGCATTCGAGGTACGCGCATTCCTATCACACCGCAACTTGTTACGGATGTGCTTCGGGTCCCTAGGATAGAGTTTCTTGACTTTCCTAGTTGTGAGCATCTGAGGACTGTGTCCAGGGATGAGCTCATGTCTGCTTTCTGTGAGCGCCCTTCTGTTTGGGGTGAGCGTCTGTTTACACCATGTTGACCTTTTGCTAAAGGTCCTAGATTTATGAACGTGGTGATGACCTTTGTTTTGCATCCACTCTCTCACTACAACTCCATTACAGAGCCTTGTGCTCGATTTTTGTTATCTCTTTTTGAGCATCTTACTATAGATTTCCCTTCTCATTTCATTCTCTCTATTATAGATGTTCATCTAGATTCGGCGTCCCGTGATAAGCTCATTTTTCCTTCCGCTATCACGAGGATCTTACGCCATTTTTCCGTTCCTTTTCCCTCTTTCGACCATTTCACCGTCATGTGTGCCATAGATTACGCTACCGTTAAACGTAGTGAGGCCTAGTTTCGGTCGCGGCAGTCGGATTCAGCAGCTCCTCCCTCCTGTTCAGCTCCATCCCGTTCTGCTCCATCCACATCTGTTCCTCCCTCTTCTTCGGGAGATGTGACTTTAGGAGACATCATGGCGCAATTGTAGCGCATGGATGCTCGCCTAGATACACTCTCTACGGAGTTGTATCAGGTGAACGTTCGTGTCGGTTGTATTGCACAGCGACAGGCGTCCATGGGTGGTTTTGCTCTTGAGGCTACTCCTTCACCACCTTCTCCCGTGGCTTTTGATTCTGAGGATGAGGATGATGATGATGGTGATGATGATGATGCTTTAGATGATACTGATGGAGATGCTAGCTCTACCGATGAGATGTCTACTTGACACTCTTACCCTTTGTCACTCGTGACAAAAAAGGGGAGTAGTTTTGGATATGAGAGTAGTCATTCTTAGGGGGAGAGTTAGTATAGGACCATTTTGTTAGGGGGAGTGTTCATATGTTCATTTGAGGGATATAGTGAGGATATTATGTATCTTCTTTTCTTTCTTTTTAGATACATTATTCTTGTACATGAGGTCTTGTGACCATTTATAGACATACATTGTACTTATCTCCTTATTTATGTTGATGTATGTTTTTCTTTCACCTACCCCTTCATGTGTTATTTCTTTTCTCCCTTAATACACATGTTTCTTATACTTTTATACAATCTATTATTTCTGTTTCACACAAAGATGCCTTGATGAGTTTTGTTTAAAGTGTTTCAGAAATACAAGTTGTCAAAGTCTACTTGCCATAAACTCTCTTCTTGTAAAGTTTTTCAAGAGTTTGTGTTAGGATAGATTTTATTGTATTCAACAAGTGAATATGAGTTAAGTGTTTTATGACTTCTCTCATATGCTCATTTGTTTGTTGTAGTTTTGTCACGGATTGCCAAAGGGGGAGATTGTTAGGACATATGTGTTTCACATGTTAAGAACATATGTCATGATTTTATGTAATTGGCTTATCTTTTGACAAAATGCACTTTACTTGTATTTGGGTAGATTTAGGATGTGTTTAAATACTTCAAGAAACCATGTTTCAAGATCAAGTGTTGAAGCCTTCAAGTCTGTCCAAGAAAAACAAGCTGAAAGTGCAAATTCATTAAAGCTCGACAGCTGGCTCGACAGCTGCATCTATTGAGCTTAAGGAAGTTGTTCAATGCCCGGTGTGCTCGACATCTGCTCGACACCTTCTATCTGTCGAGGTTTAAGAATTTCAGAATTCTAATCTGATTTTCTTGGGATCCGTGAATATGTCTTTGGGCTTTCTTTTCTCTTAACCCTAGACATATAAAAGGATTGTTTTAAGGGCCGTCAAACAGTTCACAAGTTGCACAAGCATTGACCAAACTCTGTTCAAGCAAATTGTGACCAGAGACGAAGTTCTTACCCTAGTTCATCTCTTTCTCTTGAAGAAGTTGTTGTGTATGTGCACCGTAGGGTTTTATGACCAAGCATCTTCTTAATCTTCATCGTGTGGATGAACTGAAGAACTTTGCAGCCAACAACTTTCTTAGTTGGTGATTGAAGTCGAGTACTGAGATCCGCACAATTGGTTAGTCACGTACTTTAGAGTTGTGCATCAGAAAGGGGAACTGTCATTACAGAATAAGTCCAATTGGGTATTGGGGTAAGGGTTCAACTGTAGGTTCGTAAGGTACTTGGGATTCCTTTACTTGTAACCGCTTGTTGTGATAATAGTGGAGTTTTGAGAGTGGTGACCTGAAAATCACCCGGTGGGGTTTTTGCCGTTAAGTTTTCCTCATTCATAAACAAATCACTGTGTTATTTATTTTACGCTGCATAATTAGTTTATTTGGCGATTTGTTTGTACTACCACGCGTTTGCATGATAAATTGATTAATTAATAACTTGGCTAATTAATTAATTAATTTCTATCACAAGGGGTCATTCTGTTTGTGGCCTATCAAAAAATAAATACATCATGAGCCAAATAAAAAGAAATACGTCAAAGAAGCTCCTAGATACAATCTATGTACCCTAAAACAAAAACTCCCCCTATCTCCATGCACAATATGTACTCCCCCTTATTGTGACAAATTGCCAAAGGGCAATTAAGGCTCATCATCAAAAGGAGGTGGTGGAGGAGACCGTCAAGTACTCGCCAAACAGCAAGTAAAGCCTGAAGCTCCGCAAGCACATCCACCAAAATCTGTCCATGCGCCGCCTGAACGGTCATGACAGTGTCCAGCATACTCCGTAGAGAAGCATCGCTCGAAAAAAAAGGTTGAGGATCAACAACGGCGGTAGGATCAACACACTCCTCAAAAGTGGGGTCACCATATGTAGGAGGCCCAGATGCACCTGTAGAAGACTCGACTTTAGGGCGTTTAGAGCTAGCTTTCTTCTGAGTTGCTCTTTGTCGAAGAAAGGTGGCACCTATGGGAGCTATAATATGTACGGGTATATACGCGGGAAAATCCTCTAAACCTAAATGTAATAGAATCCTATGAATAAAAACCGAGAAGAAAAGACCGTGTGATTTAGAACTACTCCTATGAACCTCAATTAGAGATCGAATGAAAAAGAAGGAAAACTCATAGGAGCTTCAGTTACAAGGGCATACAAAAATGCACATCTCTCAATAGGAATGGTGTGCAAGTGAGAGATAGGCAAAATGGAATGACACAAAATTCAGAAAAACAAATAGTTGAGCTCAGTAAGCTCATGAGAGGTGACATGAGGATTAGTACTCGAACTAATGGAAGTACCAGTGATGTAAGACATAATGCTATCAAGAGGAGGGGTCTCAGTGTATGGGTACACAGGCTACTGTACCAAAGGTACATCAAGAGTAATGGCCACTACGGAAGGAGTAATGATATACTCTTCACCCCTCATCCAACTCATCACATATTGAGTGTTCGAATCATCAGAGTGGACAGAGAGGTTCGAGTAGAACTCTCTAATCAAGGCAGCAGGAGGAGGGTGCTCAATCTCTAACAATGGTAACCAACCCCTTTGCTCAAAATTCCTACATATCTCCGGATCTAACTCATCTAGTATGACCTTACACTCAGCCCAGACAGACCTAAATATATTAAGCTTCTCATAGGTTTCTTGGTTTTTCTCAAATCTAAACCTATTACTCTCGAAAGCCAGGGAAGAGGGGGTGGTGCTTTTCTTTGCTCTAGTCTTTCTAACCATGATGCTAAGGGTTGGAAGGGAAAGACACAAACAGAAAACAAAGAAAAGAAACAAAAAACCAAGGGCAGACTGCATCATAACAATCTATATGATGCATGTAATGAAAGCAAATATGATGCATGCTCTAATGCATTGAAATTCATTCAATTCTTCTTTATAAACCAACAATTGACTTGAACATAGAGTTTTAGGTCAAAAACCCCAAATTTTGAAAAACCCAATTTCAAAAATTAAACCAAATTGAGCAATTAATCATCATACTAGTTAGGAAACATCATATAATGAATTAATCAATCAATTACATAAGTCAATTTTACCAATTTAAGCCCGATTGAACAAAATCCCCAATTTCACAAAGTTTCAAGCCCTTGAATTTCAAAATTTTCCAAATTCACAAAATTGATCAATTAATGCATGAGGATCATGTTTATACCATTTAAAGACAAAAACCCAATGATCAAATGTGAATAAAAACAACCCAAAATTATAAAACCCCAAAAATCATGAGTTCAAAAATTTCAAGGAAAATGCATGAAAAATGTGAATAAATTGAAAAATAAAGGGTAAAAGAGTCTTACAAGCACTTGAAGACAAAAAACCTTGAAGATTTAAGGTAGAAAACAACAAAAATTTTAGATTGGATCGGTCGAGGAGAGAATAGTGAGAAAGGTTTTGAGAAAGTTTGAAAAAAGTGAAGAGCACGTGAAGAGAAAACCTTTTTAAAAAAAAAATCACTGTTCGAATTTCGATCGGTCGAAAATTAGATTCAATCGATTGAAAAACAGTTTCAATCGATCCAGCATCAATCGAGCACCGATTGAGCCAGGTAGATTCAAACCTAAAATTTTATCGCATTTTTGATCGGTCAAGCAACAGCTTCAATTGGTTGAAAATTTGGAAAACTCAAATTTTTGAAAAACAGAGCAATTTAAGGCAGAAACTCCTTAAAGCACAATGTTTTATGAATAAAATGCATGAGTATGAGATTAAGAGTTTTTCAAAAACACTTGAATTCAACCAAGATCTTCCAAAAACAAGTTTTTCAAACAATTTGTCCTTAAAACTCAAACATTGAACATATTTTACATTAAAATCAAGGAACATTGAATCTTGGATGGCCACAACAAGATCATACACAATATCATGTACTAAGTTTAGCAAAGACTAACTTGTGTAGTGTGTGCAATTAGCAATAGCTTGAGATACATGTGAGGTGATATGTAGATAGTAATCAATCACATTATCTACAAAATTCATCACATAAATTTGAAAGAGACTATCACCTAAAAAATTACATCATATAACTCTCACATCTCCTAGAAAACAAGCTTGTAATCATGGAAGTTTCTTGTTTTGCCTCATAATGTATACACCAATTTTATTTCAATGTGAAAATATTTGATTAGCCAAATAATGTACACACCAATTTTATTTCATTGTGAATTTATTATAGTCCAATAATGTACACACCAATTTTAGCTTATTCCGAGGCTACACCTTATGTTCTTTTTGTGCATGTATTACACTTTCTCGAGCATAAAATCTTATAATATGCACTAAGATGTTCATGATTGGCTAGTAAACAGTGGTGACATGGTTATTTATGCATTTCTCATTAAGTTCAAGTCCAAACAATCAAAAGCATGTGACTTCAGAATCAAGAACAAGTGATCAAAAACTATAAACAACTCCTACACAACATGTAATACATAGCTAAAATTAGCAAAGTGCGGTAAAATAAGCTCATCCAAGTTAAACAATGTACACAAGCTTGTTATGTAAAGATAATATGGCCAGATTAGATTACAAGTCCAAGAGAAATAATGCAAAACACTTTTTTTTTTTTTTTTAAAGAATAACAAAAACAACCTATCATGAAATGCATGAATGTTATGCAATGCAAATCCTAAAAACAAAAGGAAACCAAAACAACAAAAGAAGAATGGTCACAAAGAATATTGAGATGAAGCATAAAGACCATGAAAGCCAAAGATGACTAGAGACACAAAATCACACCAATTACTTGACAAAGTGTCTCAAACTTACTTCTATCAAGAGGTTTGGTAAAGATGTCAGCATTTTGACGTTCAGTACGGATATATTCAAGAGCCAAAATCTTTCTTTCAACTAGATCCCTAATAAAGTGATATCTAATTTCTATGTGCTTAGTCTTAGAGTGTTGAACAGGGTTCTTAGAGATATTGATAGCACTAAAATTATCACAATAGACAACCATGGTGTCTTGTGATATCCCATAATCACTCAAAAGCTTTTTCATCCAAAGAAGCTGTGAACAGCAACTTCCAACAGCAATATATTCTACTTCTTCAGTAGACAGAGAGACAGAATTTTGCTTTTTACTCATCCAAGTAACAAGATATGCCCCTACATAAAACCACCCACCAGTGGTGCTTTTTCTATCATCGGCATTGCAGACCCAATCTGAATCTAAGAATTCAGGAAGAGACAAATTTTACTCTTTGCTATAAAACAATCCATAATCACAAGTTCTACTAACATATTTTATGATTCTTTTAACAACATTCAAATGTGAAATCTTAGGATCAGATTGAAACCTAGAATATACACCAACACAAAAAGCAATATTTGGACGACTTGCAGTTAAATACAAAAGACAATCAATCATGCTTCTATATAATGTAACATCAATAGACTCACCCGAAGGATCATTGGTTGACTTTGCATTAGCAGCCATTGGTGTTCTAGCATGTGCAGCCTTTTCAAGTCCAAATCTTTTGACTAGATTTCTAGCATACTTTCCTTGGTTGATGTAAATTCCAAAATCCGTTTGCTTCACCTGCAATCCCAAGAAATAAGTCAGTTCAACAACCATACTCATTTCAAACATCTTCTTCATTTCATCTACAAAAGATTGAGCAAAAGAATCATTAGTAGCAAGAAAAACAATATCATCAACATAAATTTAAGCTACTACAAAATAATTCTTATCCTTTCGTATGAAGAGAGTAGTATCTACAAATCCTCTTTTGTATCCATGCTCAGTGAGATATGCAGTTAACCTATCATACCATGCCCTGGGAGCTTGTTTCAATCCGTAGAGTGCTCTCTTCAATTTGTAGACATCATCCGGTCTGTGAGGATCAACAAAACCCTTTGGTTGTTCAACATACACCTCTTCTTGCAACATCCCATTCAAAAACGCACTCTTGACATCTATTTGATACAACTTGAAATTCAAATGACTAGCTATGGCCAAGAGTATCCTAATGGATTCTAGTCTTGCTACTGGTGCAAAGGTCTCATCAAAATCAATCCCTTCCACTTGTGTGTATCCTTAAGCAACGAGTCTTGATTTGTTTCTAATAACGGTACCATGTTCATCTGACTTGTTCTTAAAAATCCACTTAGTTCCAGTCACATTTACTCCCTTTGGTCTAGGAACTAATTCCCATACATCATTCCAAACAAATTGGTGAAGTTTTTCATGTATATAATTAACCCAATCAGCATCTTGAAGTGCTTCATCCACTTTTTTCGGTTCAAATTGGGATAAATAACATGAGTGAGTAATTACATTCAAGGCTTTAAACCTCAATCTCATGTTATCATTCAGACTACCCAATATGCTTGTCACAGGGTGATTTAACTTTACTCTAAAAGATGGACCTTTGACCAAAGAAGTAGAGGTACCTTTTTCTTCAGATGAGGAACTATGCTCACTTTGTTCTTGTTGAGTTTCATGAACAGGAGTGGATGGTTCTAAACTTGACGATTCTGAAACAACATCATTCAACAATTGTAGATCTTCATCACTATGCTTCCCAACATAATCTTCAAGAAGAGAATCATCAACCTCCATAGTCTTTTCTTGAGTTGGAGAAGTTTCTTCTGAATGAGATTCTGAACACAATTCATCATTGATCACCACATTTGAAGACTCCATGACTGTTTTAGTTCTCAAATTGTACACTCTATATGCTCTATTGGTAGAGGAGTATCCCAGAAAGTATCCCTTATCACTCTTTGCATTAAACTTTTCTAGGTTCTCCTTATCTCGCAGAATATAATAGTCACTGCCAAATATTCTGAAGTATTTGACAATGGGCTTTTTTCCTCTCCAGAGTTCATAAGGAGTTTTCTTGGAATCAGGTCTGAAAGACACTCAGTTGAGTGTATGAGAAGCAGTGTTAACTGCTTCTCCCCAGAAGAACTTGGGCATCTTCTTGTTATGTAACATGACACGAGCCATCTCTTGAATAACCCTATTCTTCCATTCCACTATTCCATTCTGTTGTGGTGTCTTGGGTGATGAGAACTCTTGATGTGTGCCTTGATCATTGCAGAAAGTAGCCAATTTTGTGTTTTCAAATTCTCTTGTATGATCACTTCTAATTTTGGCTATCACAGTACCTTTTTCAAATTGCAATTCCTTGCACAAGTGTATCATCTTTTCAAGAGCCTTAGCCTAATCTCTCAAAAGCACAACCCAAGTATATCTAGTGAAATCATCCACAACAACTAAAATATACTTCTTTCAACCTAAACTCTAAACTCTGGCAAGACCCATGAGATCAATGTGCAACAACTCTAGAGGTCTTGAAGTTTGAACTTCAGTTACAGACAGATGCTTGGACTTCACTTGTTTACCCATCTGACATGGTCCACATATACACTTCTCCATCTTTTCAAACTTGGGCAAACCAACAACTACATCACACTTGGAAATCTTCTCTAATTGCTTGTGACTTGCGTGAACCAACCATTGATGCCATAAGTCTATTTGATTGATCTTTGCACTGAAACACTTGTTGCTTATACTTGGTGTTATATCATAACAATTGTCAGCTGTCCTAACACCAATACACATGTAGTCACCTCCTCCATCAAGTGTCTCACATTCATACTTGGTAAAGAGAACATTTAGTCCATTGTCACAAATCTGACTGATGCTGAGTAAGTTAGCCTTCAGCCTATCAACATACCAGACATCTTCAAAAACCGACAATCCTGGAATGTCCACTGTTCCAATGTCTCTGATCACAGATTTGCTTCCATCTCCAAACGTGACTATCCCAATCTTTCTTTCAAAAAGTGTCTTGAATAAAGCTTTATTTCCTGTCATATGCCTGGAATAACCATTATCCAAATACCAAAGACAAGAATTACAAGCCTATAAGGTGACTAAAGCAGTATAACAGACATAATTATCATCACATGTAATTATATCAAGATACTCAAGGAAAGACTTAACACATGCAACAAGAGACACAAATCAAAAGTAGACAAGTTGAAATTTTAGCAATAAGAACTTCAAAGAATCCATGACAACAAGGGTCAAGGATCAGCTCTTAGATCAAAGGATCTAAATACAAGAGCTAACCTGCTCTGATACCACTTGTACGTTTTTAGACCCCTTAAGACACAAGTTGTTTATCCTAGTTATTTAGCCAAGTGATTACTTAGATAAATTATTCAGATCTAGGTTAACACAAACAAATCATATCACGTAAATAATGCGGATATATAAAGAACACACGATATGATAACCCAGGAAAACCAAACCAGTAAAAAACCTGGAGAGGATTTAACCTAGCTATCCTCAAGGTAAAACAGATCCATTATGAAAGAATTGAAGTTTTTACAATAGAACTTAGACCACTAACATCCTATTGTTACCTCGTGTAGAAAACTTACTACCACGACCACGTGACAGCTCCGAGTCCACGGATTACTTCTTTCGTTGATCTATTGCAACCACAAGTACTCCCACTTGTGACTTTGAGACTCCACTCAATGGTTTCAGATCTTCTTTAAATTCTTTATGCAGCAACTGAAGCGATCACCAAGTTCTTGACATGAATCTTGATCTTGATAACCCTAAGTCTGTAAGAAGGTAAACACCTCTAGATCTCACAAGAGATTCAACACATAGCACATCAAAGATTTCTAAGACGTGGCTAGGGTTTTTCCTTTTATACTTGAAGTAAAACATAAAACCCTACATGTCAAACTGGGCTTGGGCTGAGTTGGAAATTCTACAGAAAAAATAATCTACACAAGGTTCGATCAATCGAGTCTAATTTTCGATCAATCGAGCCTTGCGGATTTAGTCCAATAAATCCTGCAGTCACTCGATTCCAACTTTACAAATAAACATACTTTGAGCAGCCTAAATCTAGACTCTAAGTTTTGATCATGGTTTGCCAACACATTACAAATTGAAGTTCTAATATATTTAGTTCCTAAAGTCTTAGAACCTAATAGAAGCCCTCTTCTTTGTTTACATTAAAAGAACAAAAAACTGGTAGTTGTATATTTAAGTATACTTTGACTTTAATGACTCCATCTTAAACGAGATATACATTCTTGAATGCAGAGGTTTTTAGGAGTTTCATTGATGAGTTCGGGGAATTTAAAGAACACCTTTGTAAGGATATTGAAGGAATGATATATTTGTATGAAGCATCATGTCTATCAATAGAAGGTGAAAACGTCTTAGAGCATGCAATAAATTGCACAACTATGCATTCATGAGAATTCATTAATAGAAACAAAGATCAGTATCTTTCCATACTAGTTAGCCATGCCCTGGAGCTTCCATTAATAGAAACAAAGACGTGAAATGCTTTGGCTTCTCTCCACTACAGAAACAGACCCTGTTTTTTATAACCCCCGAAATGAAACTGCGTGCTTTAATATCTTGTACTTCTGTATGCATGATATATAATAATTAACAAACCACCCTTTGTCTTTTTCTTTATTCTTTGAGAACAAAAATTTAAACAAAGAAAGAAAATAAATAAAAGCTGATAGGCTTAAAGAACTATATAAATACATAGACTTGCATGTCCAAGAAGAACAAAGTTTCTCTCCAAACTAGTTTGGAGAGAAGCTCTGCAAACTCCCCATATATATTTATATTGAGTGTGAATTTTGAAAATCTAACCATTGAATTGCATGTTCTTATTATATCCTTTATGCTTGCAAAATTTCAAGAATATCAAAGATCAATTGCTTTGTCATCAAACAAATGATAAAATTTCAAGTTTTTGAGATCTAAAATTATGTATAAAAAATAAGTTTATTGATTGAATTGTAAATAATATCTTATTTGAACAAAATTTGATATGTATGTTAAGAACATAAATAACATGAAATTCAACGGTTAGATTTTCAAAATTTATAACAAAAAAAGAGATATATGAGAAATTCCAATACAACAATTAGGAGGAGAACAACAATTAAGGCTAATCACTACAATTCTCCTTTACCCCTTCACTCTTCAGTTCATCTTCTCACTTTCATTAAATTTCCAGCTATAGCTAGAAATTCCAATACAGCAATTAGGAGGAGAACAGTAAATTACTAACATCCCATTTGGGACTACGACTATATGCAGTCACTGAGAAGTGAATATGTGGTATAGCTATTGTTATTGTTGTTTGTTAGTTCTTATAAGCACTAGCTTGTATATGTATTGACGCATTTAAAATTAAACATGATTAGATGCATATTTAGATTATATTAAAATCTAAATTACTTTTAATGAAAGTGGTTTCAAATTGAATTTAAATAGAATGGGTTTGAACTTTGAAGTAGTCCCTTGATGGACTTATAAGAATTGTAAATTTGATATGTGTATTACACATTCAAAGTGTTACATAGAAGTCTAACAAATTCTAATTGAGTCATTTTTTGTTTTTTAGGTTTAGATTCCTAAAAGTTTCTCCAAGAAAAAAGAAAAAAAAAAAAGAGGTTTAGATTCTTGAATTACAGTATTAAAGGCATATGACACGGATTTAGAGATTGGATAACACTTAGCACAAAATTAAAGTACATTTAAAATCAAAAGACACTTGGCATCAGAGTACTGCAATTAGGACACTTGGCTGAAAATCATATTGTAATTAGAACTCTTGATTAGTTGAGCTACTACTTTAATATTTTTATGAAAAAATTTGGTGTGTGTGTGTAAAGAGAGAGAAAAATGAGTTTAAGTTACACTCAGCGTAACTTTACAGGAGTTGCACATTTTTTATAAACCCTTGATTTTTATAAAATCAATCCAATGTATGCATGAAACTGGAGTTTCAAATGAAGATGCATATAAGAACATAAAATATTTGAGTGCTATAACATGGGTGAAGATGAATAAAGATCAAGTTGCAAAATATCCCTTTTATAGGGATTGAAACATAGGTGCTACAACTTTTATAGGGATTGCAATGAACCTTGCTAGGATGGCTATGTTCTTTTATCGTCATAGAGATAGGTTTGGGGTTAAGAGTAAGGATCGCATATTATCATTGTTTGTTCAGCCATTTCCATTATATATGTGATTAAGTAAAATTAGGTCAATGTTAAAAGTAAATTTTGTAAGAGTTTGGTAATTCAATAATATTACTAAGTGTTGTACGTGGGGAGAACTTGAGTTTATATTCTCCCATCTCACCTGCTCTTAAAAAAGAAAATGAAAAAGGAAAGTGTTAAGAGTCAATGTTGTAAGGATCAATGTCATGGATATATTAGGTGATCGTGATAGTTAATATTGTGTTTGCAACCAATGTCATGCCAACAACCAATGTCTTTGTAGCTTTAGAAGCCTAAGAGATTGTCCTATTCATATGAGTGTTGTCTTGGAAACAAATTTTATTAATTGTTTGTTAAGTATTGTAAAAGTTTGTCTTATTATCATATAAGTTGTGTTTTGATTACTTTGAAAGTTGTATTTGTATTGGAAAATGTTAGAAGTTTTGGTGGTATTAGAGAGAGTTGTTGGAGTGTGTGGTGGGCCTTTTGTGATTTTAGGTTGGACCGCCTCCTACTACACTAGGCCCGAGTGTTCTGGATAGGAGAGTTGGGACCGGTCCAATTGCAACTCACCTTGGTCCGGCTTGCGCACAAACTATGCCCAGTTTGCTGAAACTTTAGTCACATACCCATGGCAAGCGAAGTTGCCACAAAAGAATTATGGCAGATAAATGTAATCAAACAATGATAACGGAAGCACGTTACTGTTAGGAAAAATGAGTAAGAGATTCTTAATTAAAAACAGGTAGAAAGAGCACGTTATAGGTGAAATTGCAAAGACAAGAGAAGAAACAATAGCAATAAGTGGTAAAATCAAAGAAGTAAAAGATCAATTTGCCGTGTTCAATTATGTTACGGGGCTAAGGCCAACGAGGGAACCACTTCTGATAGGCTAAGAAAGTATTGACTACTTGTGATGAATTAATTGATTAATTAGCCAAGTTTATTAATTAATCAATTTAACATGCAAAATGCATAGCAGCATAAACAAATCACCAATTAAACTAAATGTAGCGGAAATTAAATTGACACGGTAATTTGTTTATAAATGGGGAAAACCTACACAGCAAAAACCCCACTGGGAGATTTTAAGGTCACTACTCCCGAAAATCCACTATTATCAAAACAAGCGGTTACAAGTAAAGGAATCTCAATACCTTATACCAACCTACAGTTGAACCCTTACCCCAATACCCAATTGGACTTATTCTGTAGTGACAATCTCTCCTTTCAATACACGGCTCCTAGTACGTGACTAACCAATAGATGCGCGGATCCCAGTACGTGACTTAATCACCAACTTGAGAAAGATGTTGGCTGCCAAGTTCTTCAGTTCATCACACGATGAAGATCAAGAAGCTCCTTGGTCACAAAACCCTACGGTGTACAAACACAACAGCTTCTTCAAGAGAAAGATGAGTTAGGGCAAATTCTGTCTCCGGTCACAATTTGCATGAACAAAACTTTGCTTCACACTTGTGCAACTTATGTAACCTTTGACGGCCCTCAAAATAATCCTTGTATATGTTTAGGGTTGTGAGAAAAGAAAGCCTAAACACATACTCACGGATTGGATGAAAAACAGTTCTGAAAAACTAAATTTTATAAATCTCGATAGATAGCATCTATCGAGCTAGCTATAGAGCCACAGGCTTCAGCAACTTTTAAACCTCGATAGATGCTAACTGTCGAGATAGCTATCGAGCTTTAAAATCCAGCACTTTCTTACTTGATTCTTAGATAGACTTGCATGACTTTAACACTTGAACTTGAAACCTTGTTCTTTGAAGTATTAAACACATCCTAGATCTACCCAATTACAAGTAAAGTGCGTTTTGTCAAAGGATTAGCCAATTACATAAAATAGTGACATATGTTCCTAACATTAAATCATATATGTCCTAACAACTTCCTCAACGTGGATAACCTCACAAGATAATCTTGCCGTAGAAATTATCCACTTTGAGGGAACGAGCCTGAATGGCTTGTACCCAAACGAGTTCTTTATCCTCAACAAAGGGTAGGCTTTTAGAGGGAGAGAAGGGATTGGCCTATTGGTGCATGTCTGCTGTTCTACACTCCTTATTTCTTTTCTTTCTCTTTTCTCTCTGTTTTTTGTTACTTTGATTCTTTCTCACTCCTTTCTTTCTTTCTCAATGCTTGTTCATGTGGTGTTATGGTGATGGTAGTGCAGTGATTCTCCTCTAGAGGTTGTTATGGTTGTGGTTGTGTTACTGTCCACAGTAAGGACCCTTTATATACTGTCTGTCGTGATTGTTTTTTACCATTTTAGCCTTTAACCACTTTTGTCTGATTTAGGGTGTTCCTCCCGACCACCCATTGGTTTGTCAGTTGTCTAGCTACCACTACTTATCTGTGCTGGCTATGCCACTCCCTATTACCAAACAAAGAAGACTATTTTGTTTGCTTGCTCACCGTGGCATTCTCTATTACTATCCCTCATGGTATGCACCTATAGTTCCAACTCATTTTGCCTACTTTTGGATGGTATGTCATCCCAGCAGGACATCACCCCTAAAAGAATATGAGTGGGAACTCCAAAATAGGCTTTCCCTTCTCCCCACCACCAGACCATACCCTCTCTTACCTATGACCCATGACCCACCACTCCTGTATTGGCTGGGTATAGGTTGGTAGTGCCTGGGCCTTACGTGTGCTCCACTTCCTGTGTACGTTAAAAGCTTGTCTGTTGCTCATGCGTTTGCCATGGTCTGAAGGCTCATCTGTGCATTTTGCCGCTCATCCTTGACCTCGTATGGCGTGAACTATTTTCTGATCTTTCATTCTTTATTGGCTTGCTCCTTTCAAGGGTTGGGCCTTGCTTGATTGTGGGTTTTTCCCCTTTTAGCCCATTCTTTGCTCCTTCCGTAGTTTTGTTGCCATTCCTACCATACCACTCTGTCATTCCTGTCGTGGTGTTATTTGACCTGTGCTTGTTGGGCCTCTTTGAGCCTGCTGCCTATTCTTCTCTCAATGACTCAATGTGGTCATTGGATTTATACTCATGCTACTTTGGGCTTTCTTAACCCATTACATTGCTCGTGGGCTTCTTTGTCCCATTTCTTTCTTCTTAAACATCCTTGGCTCATTTGCTTTCCTTGGACATCCTTGGCCCATTTTCTAACTCTGCATTCCCATGGGTTTTTACTAACTCTTTTGGGTTTCTCTAGCCCAATTATCTTGTTCTTCATCCTTGGGGCTTATGGGTTTTCCACTAACCCCTTACTTTCTTGCTTCATTACCTTGGGCTTACTGTGGCCCATTCTCACTTTTCTACATCTCATAATGCCCATGGGTTTACTACTTCCCTCTCTGGGCTCCTTTAGGCCCATTTGCTTTCCTTAAGGCCCATTTATTTACTTTATGGGCCTATAATCCATTGTTCCTATCATTTAGGTTTAATGGTTTTTTTTTTTCTATTAATCCACTAACTCTTCTTTGCCTATATTGTTGGGCTTCTTCCTGTTACTGGGCTTCCAAAACAAGCATTAACAGAGTGTATAATATAGAAAGGAACTAATTGAAATACATGTTGATAATGACATCTTAGGACCCATTTGGATTGAGGGAGAAGTAGGGGGAGTAAAAGAGAATATAGTAGAATTGGCTGAAAATAAACTAATTTTAGACCCAATTTACTCTACTCTATTCCCCCTCACTCCCCCTCAATCCAAACAGACCATTAAAGTTATCATTTATGATGAAACTAACTATTCATGCGAGAAAGAATAATATATATCTGTGATACTCCTAAAGTATTATATAATTTTCCTAAAAACCATATGTAAATATTACGTTATAAAATTTGTTAGGCTTTAATTCAGCATTACAAACATATATAGCTCAAAAAATAAAAGAAAGAAGACAAAAAACGTTACAATTTTACAAACATAGAAACAATCTTGATAAAAACCTATGGGAACTTGACCAACTTTGCGTTGCCAAGAATCCCCTAAAAAAACATAAACTAAACTAAACTATAAGACTTGGGCAATAAGTTACACAAATAGAGGTGGTGGATTTTTAGAGGCCACTTCTTCCTTTAGTTCTGAACTTTCTTTGTCTCCTTCAACTGTTAAACTACTCCCACCATTTACTTTCTGTTCTCTACTTTTCCCCCACAAAACACTGTATAGCCCTCCAACCAACAAGAGGCCACCTAGAAGGCTACAAATACAAGAAGATAACGTATATAACTATGGAAACTGAAAGTAATAATAAAATGAATAGTGTCATTCACTGTTAATAGAAATTATTAAATAAGTATTAAATGTTGGAGATATTATAAATTTTACTATTGAAATATATATAAAAAATTAATATAGATTTTAAAAAATAATTAAAATATCTATTTATTATATTGTTGAAGAGATTTCAAGTTATCAACCACTATTTCTAACCATTTTTATTCAAAACTCAAAAATGAAATTTGCTTTTTTAACTCTCAATCTCAACAATTGAAAGCAATTGCACACAGCAGGGCATTGCACCTGATCTTAATTTGCCCACTGAGACATCAATTTTTGTGGCAAGGATTTGGTTTATGTAAAGAATTGATTACCTTCCCAAGCTAATGATCTCGCCTAAGAGAATTGCGGAAGAGAACATTGTCATGATCAGAGCCAATGGTGTAGACATGGCAAGGAAAACTGGTCCTTTCTTCTCAATAACCCATGCTTGCAAGTAGTATGTCAAGCCAGTCACCACAATTCCCTGCCAGAAAATAAATTCAACTAGTTTTGTTAGCTTTATTATGTATAAATTAGTGAAATGATTTGAAATTAATTACAATTAATTCAGTTAATTTATCTGATATGAAAGTATATATAGAAAGTTTTATAGAGCTAATGGTTGTTTGAAATCGCACAATAACTATGTTATTATTCCGCGCATCCGTTTCGTTTTCCTTAATCTCTTTGGTCTCAAAATAGGGAATTGATTGAAAAAAGTAGTAGTGGAGATTTACACAGTAAGCTACGGCTAGGAGTCTGACATTCCAACCCAGCTTCCATTGATAAGGGTCTCTTTCAAAAGCAATGGCAATGGCAAATGACTGAATGGAGCTCAAAAAACACTGAAGAGTAGTGAAGAGAAGCTTTGGAGGGTAGCTCTTCATAACTGGTGCCTGCATCCAAAAAAAAAGAAAAAGAATTAAGTCTACTACTTGGGGGGTGTGTGTGTATAGAAATTTATATATCTACGCAATCACACACTGTCAATGCTAGGAGTCTTCCACAACTTAAACATCTTTCATGTATGACATATATTACCCATCGAGATCATGTGAATCGGTTACATGAAAAACATTGTTCTTGCTTCACGATAAAATTCTAACTAGGCAAATTTACACCTCAAACAAGAAGCAAAGAATTTACATACCTGCAAAACAAGCCATAGACCCCAAAAGGTGCTGGAAATAAGGAAGAGGAAGCAGCCCTTTATCCACGCTTTGTTCGAAGGAAGATGAACAAGGTGATCTTCGAGTTTAGGGTGACCGAAGAGGTGATGTTGGCCCAAGAATTTCAAATGGGGTCCCTTGTAAAAGGCAAGGGTCGCTGCACCGGCTATGCAGAATAGTATACCTGCAAGCTTTGCAACCCCCGCAATTGTCCTCAACTCCAACACCTCCATCCTATATCATAGCTTTCCACATTAAATGAATTATCTATATATTTGAAATGGACTCCTATATACTAATCAAAGAACATAAGCTCTGCATTAAATGATTCTTCTGTGTATTTAAAGTGGACTTCTACTACATACTAAGCAAACAACATAAGCTTGCCTTGGACTTGGAGTAACTAACTTGACTAATAAAATAGCTAATGAATCAGATTTAAATTCTTATTGTGGATAAGAAATAAGATTCTCATTGTTACTAATATGAAAAGCATCCTCCAATATACTATGTTGTCTTACTTAGTATAAATTGGGGGTGTCAATAGCAAATTGTATTGGAAAAATAAAGAGTATGCGTTGTGTAACAGAAAACAATGTAATCTTTTGTAATTGAGCAATGTGTGTTGTAGAATTGTGAATGACAATTTTTCAAGTGATCTATGAGTATCTTATGTCAAGAGATCTTGGTTTCTTTGAACTTTAATTGTGGGAAATTATAAAGGTTGGGAGATATTTTTTGTATACTCGTGTGTTTAATTCCTTTAAACTATGGGTTCCAGTTAGCTCAACTGGTAAAATCTCTAATAGTTGAATAAGAGATCTAGGATTTAATCTCCGCATACATCAAAAACCGATTGGTGTCTTGGTCTAATAATAGAGCTATTATCATGAGCGAACGCCATAGGTCGAAACTCTCTCACTTAATCACCTTCTTTTTTCTCTCAAAAAAAAACAAAAAACAAAAAAATCCTCTAAACTAGTTCTCAAAAAAAAAAAAAAATATATATATATATATATATAATAATTCCTCTAAAGCATTTTGGAGTTTCTGTGTGTATTAATGGTGTTAGTTAAGATAAGTGGATAACTTAGCGCATCACATGCATAAAAATTAGGGTGTAAATTTTGCCACTTGACAGTTGGCAAGTGAAAGAATATATTGGTACCCTACCAAGGAGGATGGCGGGGCTTAAATTGTTAGAGTATATTAACCTTTGTTTTAATTATCATTTCAAAAATGACAACCATTTCAGCACATTTTTCATTTTTATGATAATTCAATTGTTAATAGAGGAGGGATTTGAATATAGGATATCTCCGTTAAAAAAACTAAAGAAATGTTAATTAAGCAACAAGGTTGTTAACATTATACACTAAATCTGGCTTTATTTTTGCTGTTTTTACCATCTAAAGTTCCTTCTACATGCATCAAGCAGCTGGCCTCTTCTGTTCGTTAAATGTGTTCATCCAAAAACAAAATTGAAATGCAAAAGCCATGTTCGACTATGATCAGCGGAAGTGGACAGAGATTTGTGACAAGTTGCTTTATGTCATATTGTATTTGTATAGGGTGGTTTTCATGCCCATTTGCGCTCCAAGCATTCATCTTATTAATTGATATTAATACAAGGAGGAATATAGACAAAAATGGGGTTGGTCGAGACATCACACCTAATTTTGGTTGCAATGTAAAAAATAAGTTCCATTATAATCCAAGAAGATATGCATCAAATTCATTAAAAAAAAATAGAAGATACACATCAGAAAATAAAATCATAGAATAACATATGGCCTTGCTTCTCTGTTGTGGCATATACGAACTTTCTATCTATGTCTTATTAGATATGATACGCCTGTAAATAGAAGATCTTCGCTATAAATATAAATTTTGTCGCTCTTGCAATTTTGTGGAGGTGCCCATAACGTTTTAGAATTTTGCTAGTTTGGACAGAGGCTGCCTAGTTTGGGTTGCAATTCCAAAGTTCAATTATGTGGGGGGTATTCGTCTCACTAGATATTCCAAAAATTCAAGGGACCCACACATGATGTTTTTCTTGTGTGCCACAATGAGCAATTAATCCAGGTGGTGTGAAGAGAAAGGATAAAATTTAGATACAATATTTTAAGTACAGTAATTTAGATTTGTCTTTTAAGATTTAGTCATGTGATTACTTAATTAAAAAATACACTTTCATCTCATGAAAAAAAATCCATTTGTCAGAATCTTAAAAAGTAAAGCTAAGGAACAGCCTTAGTACTGTACTTAAGTCTTGCTCTAAGAGAAATGCAGCTTCCGCACCTATTAAATGCATGCTCTAAAAGTTAGTAGAAAGACATGAGGAAGAATTAGGTAAATAGTTAGTATTGTTTTAGAGTTTTCTTCTTGTCTTTTAGTTTGTCTTTTTATAAGACAATTTTGCTTTATATAATTAGGGAGGAGCTTATGTACAATGCATCAGTTACATTGAAAAAACTAGGATGTAAATATGTGTTTAATTTTAGACACATGTCTGTATCCCAACATTTCTAATACACCTATATATATTGGATACAAGCTGTGTCCATACAACTGTACCCATTTTTGTAAGAGAACAATGAAGTAATAATACTTCTACTTCGGATATCATTCTTTTTTGTCTTTTATTTCTTCTTCTTTTTTTTTTTTTTCTTTTTTTTTTTGTATATATCTCATTCATATGTCAAGCATTATACATAAAGAAACATTTTTCTATTATGTCTAGAATTTTTGAGGTTTAGTTAAAATGAAGTGTTGTATTCACAATATTTTCATGAAAAATTCTAGATAATAAATTTTTATTGGCTCTAATTTAATAATAAAAGTAGGATTCAACAATGGAACACCGGTTGTTAGCCAGAGCTTGACATTTTACCGCGATCTAAACGTGTATGGCTTATGATGTCATTGGTATACCTGGATTACAAAAATTCGTAGCCTTTTAGGTGAACTGGAAACTTTAATACCCAGGAAATATCAGAGAACTCTCAAACTTTTCATTGTAAATTAAGTATAAAGATGTTTCAAGGGTTGAATACCCTAAATATCTTTTCTGATGATAATCATATCATCAACATAAATAAGGAGAGGAATTTGAAAAATTAAACAAGGAATCTCTCTAAATAACAAACACGATTCAAAGTTTGTCAGAACTTCTCAAACCAAGCATGTGGTGCTTGTTTAAGACTGCAAAAGGCAAGGCAAAGTTTACAAACTTGATTGGGCTTATGAGAGTATCCTAGGGGAGGATGCATGTAAACTTCCTCCTAAGTATTACCATTAAAAAATGCAATTTTTTACGTCCATTGATAAAGAGACCATTTTTTAGAAGATGCAATAAGGATGAGAGCCCAAACAAAACTAATTCTTGATATAGATGCAAATATTTCTTCATAGTCAACTCTTTAGTCTTTACTATATAACATTTGGCTACTAATCGAGCTTTATAACACTACAAATCTAATTAGACGATAAATTATACCTATCTATTCCCCTTTTTCATTGGGAAATTCATTATGTTTGGAGCCTTGATTGTACTATCCACATATATACTTTATTAGTTGACATATAAATGAGATATATACAAGTTGGTTAGATTATTATGTCATTTCTCTAAGAATTGAGAAGACGCAAGAAAATTCCAACAAACATCAAGAGACAACTCAACCAATTGTCACTATGAGATTTTTACGGACACTTTCAAGGCATATCTAACTCAACCAATCAATGCACTAGTTTGTAACTTGTACGAGTGGAATGTTAGAATAACAAAACCACCCACGAAAACTTTACCTATACGAGTGTCGCAATGGAGCTGTATAAGAATTTGAGATTATGCTTTGGAGCGTTCATGAAACCAAGATTAAACTTAAGGTTGAAGCATGCCAGCTTAAAAAAAGTTCATGTCAATATCTAGACCTTTATGCGTGAATAATAATTCTTAATAATTCAAATTTAAGATCACTATTGACTCTAGAGTAGAGGTTACTGTTTTACTAAATAAGATTCAGGAGCAGGGGATTTGAACCCTAAAACACTATGCCAATTAATCCACAAGGCTCTTGGCTATGTTCATAATGACTATAAAATTTATTATGAAATATAATATAGCCCATTAAGACAAATAATTGTTACAAAATATCTTGTGAATTGTTGTCCATTATTTTGTGATTAAGTTTTCATGTAACTCACAAATATTTTAACTCTAGATAAAGGAACCATGCCAACCGTGAAGAATATATAGATTAGAATTATTGAGATACATGTAGAGTGGGCATTGTTATGTTGTGGGAAAATATGTGTTTCTTTGGTGGAGCTTTTGCTTTATAGGGTGGGCATTGTTATGTTGTGGGAAGATGTGTTTGACTGTTGTACTTGTATCATTGGAGAGATGAGCTAGTGAAACCGCTGCATCGTTTAGATGTATGTTGAATATTCTCACATGTTAGTGAGAAAATACGCCTTTAAGAAGAGTAAGATATTTGTACACAAACCAAGCCACATATCGGTAATAGCTATTAGTAATTTTATTTTATGCACATCATGTGTTTATTTTTAAAATTCATATGATCGTGAGTTTCTTACTTTATTATGAATCGTTGAATTATTTTATTATATTTTTAAAACTGTCCATCCAAATCCAACACTTTCCATTTCCATGAAGAAATTTTTTCCCTCCAGCTAATACGGTTTGTAGCCGTATCATCTTGTGCCTTCCCACAAAGTACCCTTAGAACAAAAAAAAAAAACAAAACAAAACTTCCATACATTTAGAACTACTACACAGACTTCAGAGCTAGCTTATACTCAAAACTTGTAATATATTTGTACCTTTATGAGATTTGTCAGCCCACACACCATGTTATATATATTTTTTGTTTTATAATTCAATGGTTACAACAACGAAGATGAGAAGAATCAAATTTTGATTCTTTTCATGAGAGGCAGTAGACGATACCACTAAACTACAAGTTGCCATATTATAGTTTTGGAGAAAAAGAAACATGAATTATAAAATAAGTTACAATAGAACGCTACCTGAGTAATACTGCCAAGAAGAAAGTTATGACTGGAAGGCAGTTTGTAATTGCTGCAGCCAATGTTGCTGACGTATAAACAATAGCTATGCCATAGATATCCAGGCTTAAAACGATCCTGAAATTGGAAAAAATAGAACAAGACCACGCATGAAAGCTTTTCTTTAAGGTTTTAGTCATGGTTATCCACCAATATGTGGTTATGTAATAATGGTTTTCATTCTTAGTAGGTGACTGCAAAATAATGAAGAGCAAAATTTTGAAGCAAAATGAAATAAATACCCAAATAGAGAAAGAAGAAAGATCTTGCAGAAGGTCACCAATGATAGGGGCAGCGCCTTTTTCCTAGAGCCCAATATAAAATTACCAAGATTCATTCACCATTTTCATCACCAAATAAACTTAGGGAGAAAAGAAAAAAAAAGGGTAATATTATTGTTGTTATTAATACCGTTCAAAGAATACTGCGAGAGGAGCTAAGAAAATAGTTGCTGCAGCTTGTCTATAAAAAACAAACACGAAATTGTTCATACCACCATCTAATGCAGCCTTGGACAGCAAGAACATGCCACAATATATTGCTTGTATAAGAATCACAATCAAAAAAGGCTTTTTTTCATTCATTTTTGGTGAAGTGAACCCTAAAACCTAGCTAGAGTCAAACTTGTTCAAGTAGTAGTAAGGCAAAAACTAGCTAAATGGCTTATATATATAAATAATTTAAAATCAACATTATTAGTGGGCAATATTCAAGGGAACGCTCAATGAAAAGAACATGTCTCCTATATATTATGACGTGCGTATTGTGTGGTGAAGATACCAAGTTGCTTTAATACTAAGGGGCCACCAAAAGGTGTTAGTGGTGTAACTATTCACCACTCATGCAGAAGTTCCAAAAAATTAGTTGTCCCTTAAGATCAACATGGGTATTTTTTCTTGTAAGGCTTTGGATCCTCTACATTGATATTCTTTCCCACTGTTGTCCATTTTTTCCAAATTTCCAGACAAGTATACAAAAGACAAATGGGGCATCATGTAAATGAGTACGTACCTAGCTACCTCCTATATATCAAACCAAAAATTGTATACGATATAGCTGTTAAAACAAGAGAAAAAAAAAATTATTTTATGAGGAAGTCTTTTAATTAAGCATACCATTTCTAAATTAAATTAACTCATTCTTTGACACATCTTTTAAAGATTTTTCTCAAGATTCAAATCATAATATCGAGATGGTATTTGATTAGCTAGCTTCTTAAACCCTCACTTTCCGATAATTAGGAGGTCAATAAAAGTATAAGTAAAGAAAAAGTAAAAAAACAGCCATTTTTTCTCAACAAAAAAGAGGGGGAGGGAATAGAAGAAAAGAAATAGTAAAAAACAGCCAATTTCCGGAATATGCTTGTTTGGTGCTTTTACTTTCCTTTTGCGTCAAAGATAGTATTCCATTACACTGCATGGTTGCACCTTGGGCCCGGTCCTAGGGCCCTATTAGAGAAAAGCCCCCAAAATGGGAGCAATAAGTGATTTTTTTTTTCTTTTTTTAATGTGAGTTGTATTATTTTTCCTCCACTTGTAAGAATGTCAAAAAAAATAAAAATAAAAATTAAGTGATTCTAAAAATATTACAAATTTTATTACATGAATTTTACAAATTATGTGTCATCGACCACAAAAAATAATTCAAATACTTATTTATTATCTTGTTGGAGTGCCACAAGATCGCATTAATTTTTCATATCAGTTTGTAAATTTCTTCTAATAAATTTGTATTAGCTTTAATATCCTAAAAAAATATTAATATAAATCCGACCAAATCACCATTAAGCAAATGAAAAATACTAAAACTACCATAAGTTGTACTACAAAGAACCTGCAAACAGATGTGTCATGAATATAATTATTATCACTTAAACAATATAATGCACGTTTGAATTAAATTTCTATTATTTATTTTTCTTTTTTTGTGACACGTTAGTTTGTATGACTTATGTAGTAAAAATTGTTTGTATCTTTAGCATCACTCAAGTGTATTAGTCATATTAAATAGTAAAAATAATGAATTTTATATAAAAATATATAATATAATATGTAGGGATAAAGACCCGGAATAATATGTTGGGCCTTGGGCTTTTGTCCGAGGACGCTGAATGGTCCGAGGAGGGGCGAATAGTTATTAAGGGTCCCAATTTAAAGTCTCATGAGTAAGGAACGAATGGAAAGTGGTCCGAGGAGGAATTCCTCCTTGGATGTGGTGTATGCATCTCAAATATGTATTCTAGCAATTAGAATAACACTCCAAGAAGCTACAATGATAGGAACATGCCTCATGAACATACAAGAAGGAAGGAAACCCAAAAATATCTAGGGGAAAGCTGCTGTCACCGCATTAAATGCATTGCAGCTACTTTTCTGGTCTCATTTATATGGAGAAGACCTCTGAACAGTGTTACCTTGACTACCACAACTCACAGAAAGCCAGAGAGGGTGTCTAATGAGACAGGTACTCAAGTGGAGGTTCAAATGATCAACAAGTGTAGAATCAAGATGTTCCAAAGTGAGCTATATAATGTGAGAGACCCTCCATGATAAAAGGATCGGAAAAATAAAGAAAGAGCACTATAGCAATCTAAATTATCTTTGTATCCATCTGTGATTAACTTTTGCAAGGGTGACCTCCTCGGATTGAAAGTCTATTAAAATCAAAATCTCCTTTTTGTGTTTGATTGTCATTCAATTCAGTATTATCTGTTGTTCAACTCATTAGGGCCTAGTTCTTTGACCCACTCTCTACAAATTTATTGTATTGGGCTCATTAGGCCAATATCCCATACGTTTTGGGCTTGGACTATAAATCGAGACCCTACATAATACATTGACTAAATCGATGGTTAATAAACTAAATATTATTTAAATATAAAAAGACTCATTTAAAATTTTTTTTTTCTTAAGTCTCAAATTGTATAAGCCAACCTTAGTTGCACCTTAAAAGAAAATTTAATTAAAAAGGTTGAAAAGGGAAAGTTAGGGAAAGGGAAGGAGAGGGAAGAAGCTCTACCTCTAATTTTACTTGTTCAGCTTCTTAAGGAAAAGTAATAAATAAAATAAAATTGTGAAATTCACCTTTCCATTTTTTTTGCGATAAAATATTTTCCTCATTTTTTAGTGTTTGAGGTGGTTGAAAAACTTGATCAAACCAAAATCATTAACATGCCAAAATATTTTTACACCGAAGTGTAAAGCATTGTCTCCTTCAAGAGAATAGAAACCCCTCTCCCCTCACAAATTCAAAACCACCTCTTCTCAAATCCTTTTAAATGATGAAAATATCAATATTTGAAGTCTTCAAAATGATCAAAATAAAAACTCCAAAATGGTTAAATACCAAAAACAAAATTATATAATTTTTTTTTTTTTAAAAAAAAAAAAGGAAGAAGAGGAAGATAGAAATGCCCCTAGCTAATTCTCCAACACAACAAAAATACTCTCAATACCTTTAAAATATCCCCTTAAAATCTTCAAAATGACGAAACTCTTCGTGGAACTTTTAAAATAACAAAAATAGTATCTTGAAAACCTCTAAAATAGCTAAAATATCATGCAAATATCTAAAATGACATAAATACCCCAAAAATATCCAAATTGATCAAATATCCTTAAAAATTATAAAATGATTGAAATACCCCCTAACCAACAGAAATGACCAAAATACCTTCAAAACATGCAATATGATTGAAATACCACCCAAAACCATCAAAATAACATAAATCCCCCAAAACCATCAAATTACGAAAATGTCTTTTGAAGCCTTTTTTTTTTTTTTTTTTTTTTTTTGAGAAGGAATATGTGTAAGCTTTATTACTCAAAAGAAAAAATATCCGACAAAATAAAAGAGTTTATGTCTGGAGGAACAAACTTCATCCAGACTACAATAGGAAAAAAAAAGCCTTACTCTTTGGGCTAAGGTATGAGCAACGGAATTGCCTTGTCTACCCACATGAGAGAAGGAAAAGCTCTGAAGAGAGTTTGCATAAGACAGTCTATTTCCCCCTTATAGTTTTTGATAACAACACCAATCCTCACTTCACCTGACTCATTGAACATAGCCCCATCAAAGTTGGTTTTGTAAGAATTTAGTGGTGGAGGACTCCATTTTTTCTAACTCTGCTCTGTGTCCGTGGATGACTACATTACAGGCTCTTCAAATTTTGGATATAGTCTTTTGCATAAGTAGCAATTCTATCCTGTGGCATCGAGTATTCCCACAATTGAGACTTGTTTCTATGGTGCCAAATTGCCCAGGCCGTGACAAAAAAGAGTGCCAAAGTCTGAGGTTTCTCACGAATTTTTTCAACTAGGTCCTTGAAAGAAATATCAATTGCTGCTATTCGATCCACCCAGCCAAAATCTTGAGACCAAATATGTTTTATTCTTTCACAACCCTAGAGAGCATGAACCATGTTCTCAGGTGTTGATGAGCATATATGACACATCGAGTATTGCAGAATTTTCCTATTGACAATGTTGGATTTTGTAGGTAAAGAATTTGAAACAGATTTCCAAAAGAAGTGTTTTATTTTACTTGGTACTTTCAACTTCCATATCCCATTCTAGAAGGTTTTTTGTGCTGCTTTTTTGTGCTACTGCCTCTTGAGCAAGGATGCACGGACGCGGCTCCCAGGCCGGCGCACCCGCATCCGACGCGGCGGGACGCGGCGACGCGGGAGGGACGCCGCAGACCACGCGTCCGTCCCGCGTCGTGCCGCGTCGCGCCACGTGGCGGATCCCGACTCGGGCCGACGCGGGCCGACGAGGCCAAAATCGGCGCCGACGCGGCCGAAATCGGCACCGACGCGGCCCAAATCGGGCCGACTCGGTCCGTATCGGCCGTATCGGCCATATCGGTCAATATCGGCCGGCGGCCGATACGGCCGAAATCGGCCGTGAAAATCGCCGGAGAGGCCGAAATTCTGACCTCAGATGCGTTTCTTGCCTTATTCTTTCTTTGTTTTGTGAATCAAGTATATTAATGTGTTTTTTAAGAATATTTTAATAGTAAAAATATATAGAAAATATAAATAAAAATATTTTTAATAATTTTTTAATTGCCGAGTCCCGCCGCACCTGCACCCTACTTTTTCAAAAATTGCCGAGTCCCGCACCCTCACCCGAGTCCCGAAACGCACCCGTGCTTCATAGCTCTTGAGGAAGGACTGGGTTCTGCGAATCTTCATCACATAGAGCTTTGTAGCCAGATTTCACTAAGTAAACACCTGAATTTTCTTTTGGCCAGATAAGAATATCAGGTTGTGGGACAGAACATAAAGGGATGGATTTTATTTTCTGAGCTTCTGGGGGATAAAAACATAAATCAATAAGTTGCACATTCCACCATCTTGTGTGTGGATCAATTAGAGCATCCACATTCGCTTCTAATGAAAGAAAAGAGGGTGGAGAGCTGACCTTCCCCTCTGCCATGCCTAATAACCAAGCATCATAGTAAATGCATGTAGAGTTTCCACTCCCCACCCTCCATCTTGCCTCCTTAGCAATGACTTTCCTAGACCATAAAATACTTT
Organism: Quercus tomentella; assembly: GCA_028535165.1. Lineage (NCBI taxonomy): Eukaryota > Viridiplantae > Streptophyta > Magnoliopsida > Fagales > Fagaceae > Quercus > Quercus tomentella. Next base: position 22,849,852 of record JAPQVY010000001.1, on the reverse strand, counting down.
TCTAGGCAAAAAAACCCGATGATGATTTTGCTTCAAAAATAAAGCAGTTTGGGAAATACTTAGCCTTGAAAACTTTGTAAGACTGTGATTCTTTGTTTTGTATTAATCTCCAAACTTGCTTCGCTAACATAGCTTTGTTGAACTTGCAAAGATCTCTAAAGCCTAGTCCACCCACATTTTTTGGTTTGCACATAGAGTCCCACTTTATCCAATGAATTTTTCTCCTCTCTCTCATTTGCTCCCACCAGAAATTTCTTATGAGCATTTCAATGTCTTGACAAAGGCCTACTGGTAATCTGAAACAACTCATGGCAAACGTTGGAATTGCTTGCACCACTGCTTTCAACAAAACTTTCTTCCTCGCTTCTGACAACAATATCTTCTTCCATCCTTGCAACTTGCCCCAAACTTGATCTTTAATAAAATTCAAACTTGCTTTTTTTATTTTTTCCCACCACAGTAGGTAAACCCAAATAGGTCTCATACTCCGTGTTGAGTTTATGTCCGGAAGCTTTTTCATAGGTCTCCATGATCTTTTGAATCCTCTTAAATGACCACATTCTACTCCAAAATTTCAAGAATCTCCCCTAAATTTTTAAAGTTGCACAAAAAATAATTTTTAAATGTCCTTTAGGAAGTTTCAAAGTGTTTGGATTGTGCATGTCAATGTGTAACTAGATAAATCAACAATTTGAGTCCCGCCCAAATTAAATAAGTACATCTTGTTTAAAAAAATACGGGTTTGGTGCGTGACAGGTAACTATTTGTTTAAATGACCAATACATTGGTAAGTGGGTAATTAATTTATAGATTTATCAATTTTTGTTGTTGTTGCATGCACTCTTATTTGAAATTTGCATATTAGTGTAATTTTTAATAAATTTATTTGATTATTTTTATAATTTAGGTAACCATGTAGGATAACATTGTAAAGTCATAATTATTGTGGGGCCAAAAAACTTATGACCAGGCCCACTTTCCATTAGGACCCAGGGCCCGTGTCGAGGAGAGTAGTTGCCGAGGACAAGTAGTGAAAGACCAAATAGCCCAGAGATGCGGCCTAGGACGACCCTGTCCTCAGCATCCCAAGACTTCAAAGGGAAGAGCGACATGTCGTCAAAGGCAACCTACAAAGCACCCCCAGAATAAAAGGCGAGTAGAATGGGACTCACATGGGGGGACGGAGTGGGAATGGTTCAAGGAAAAGACATCACATCCGCATTAAATGCGCTCACAAACGTCCTGCCCATATTGATGGGAAAAGACTCCTGAACAGTGTGGCTTCGGTTATAGCAACTAACAGAAAGTAGGGAGAGGCGGCTGATGGGACAGGTATTGGAATAGGTACCTGCCTGATCGACAGATGGAGGGTCAGGATCAACCAAGGAGGGCTATATAATATAGAGGCTTATGCGCCAAAAGAAGAGGGGGACAAACCGTCTCCTAGTCCCTTGAGCCCTAAACAAGGGAGAGTTATAAGAATACCAATCCCCTCGGACAAGGTCTAAGGACCGGAGCCGCTCAGGCCGTGCCGGATGAAAGGTCTATTAGATACGCTACTACCATGAACACCATGACTAACCACCGTCCAGTGACTAAGGCCTAGCCTTTCAGCCCACACTCTACAAATTTTATTGCAAGGGCCTTTAACGTGCGAAACTCATATCAGTTGGGATCGTTACAATTTGAGTCCTTACAATTGGCGCCGTCTGTGGAAAGGCTTGTGCGTTGGCACAGGCGGCAGTTAGTCATGGTGGAATTGAGCTCTTGTCAACAAGGGTCCCTAAAAATATATATATATATATATATATATATATATATATATATATAGGTTTGGTGAAGAGGCTAGCTAGGTGAAAGCCTCTCCATCGTTTCCAGTGGCACGGGTAGTTCTAGGGGCTTCCAGCATCAAGTCAACGCCCCGTACCCTTGTCAAAGGGCTAACCCCCAACTACTTAAAAAAAATCTAAGTTTTGGACAAAACTAAGGTATTGCATGGTCCTCGGACTCAAACCTATGGGGAAACCGACTACTTAAAGAAAATCTAACTTTTGGACAGAACCAAGGTATTGCATGGTCCTCAGACTCAAACCTATGGGGAAACCAACTACTTAAAGAAAATCTAACTTTTGGACAGAACCAAGGTATTACATGGTCCTCGGACTCAAACCTATGGGGAAACCAAGTACATCAAAAAGAAAAGATAAGTTTTGGACAGAACCAAGGTATTGCATGGTCCTCAGACTCAAACCTATGGGGGAACCAAGTACATCAAAAAGAAAAGATAAGTTTTGGACAAAACCAAGGTATTGCATGGTCCTCGGACTCAAACCTATGGAGAAACCAACTACTTAAAGAAAATCTAGGTTTTGGACAGAACCAAGGTATTGCCTGGTCCTCGGACTCAAACCTGTGGGGAAACTAGATACTCCAAGAAAATCTAAGTACCAGATACGGCTCAATAACACGCATGGCACCTCGGGTGATACCTTTAGTCCCTCAGGAGTATGTATAGGTACAAATTCAAACTCTGAGATATGATTCCAAGCATGTTATGTGTACAACTATTCATCCATGTTGAGATAACTAGATCAGAAACCATGAGATTCGTAACCATAATAAATATTCGCAAGGATAACCAACATGTAATTTAAAGGAAAAAGGAGGAAAAGAATTTCATATATGTGGTCTAGGAGTTCAACTATAAGCAAATTATAAAGTTTCCAAAACAAAAAGGAAACTAGTTAACAGTTAAGCTAGAAACAAATACAAAAAGTTGGCCTGGGCTTTTATTTCTTCAATTTCGTTTGGGCCACATCTTGGGAAGGCTGAGTGGGGTTAGCCTCAGAGCCTTGGGAGACTTCTCCTTTTTGGGAAGGCTTGGTGAGATCAGCCTCGGTGCCCTGGGGGACATCAGTAAGGGGAATGGCTTGAAGGGCTGAACAAAGATGGCTGGCTTCTCGGCACAGGAGATCTGGGCACTGACTGTGGACGGGGCGAACTCCTAAGGCATCTCGGGAATCAGACCTCCAGGTGCTTCTGTTGCAACATGAGGCTCCCCTCCTTTAGTCGACTCGCCAGGAACGATGACAATCTGAGCAGCTTCTGACTGAGCAGCCACAGCCTCCTGTGGAGTGCTCTTAGCCTCGGAGCTGGTGGAGGCGGTCTCACGGATGGCTGGAGGATAAAATACGCTCTCCGCCTTCCATAAGTGGGACGAAACTTCTACCCCAGCTTGTTTGAGGGCCTCTTCCCAAACCTGAGAGCAGTATAGCCTGCATACTCCTGGGATTTGAGCTTTAAGGGAGGCCTGGGTGTCAACCACCCCCGCCTCGTAACCCTCCTCCTCGGCTTTGTCCCTAGCAGTTTCAGCCTCAGTTCTGGCAAACTCAGCCTCCTGCTTGGCCCTCACGGCTTCATCCCTGGCAAACTCAGCCACGCCCTTAGCATTGTCTGCCATGATCAATTTCTTCTTCAAATCATTGATCTGCTCCTTAGCTATCTGCAATTGCTCCTCGGCAGCGAGTAGGCGCTTTGTCTGCTCCTCGGCTTGTTTTTGGGCACCAGTTAAACCTGCCTATCTCGGGCAGCCACCTTTAAGTCCTCCCTAGCCTTCGCAAGGTCGGTCTCTGAAGCTTTGAGGGTCTGCGCAGCATCTATACGTTTGGTGCTCGGCCTCGACGGTCTTACTCTGCCCCTTAACTTCTTCCTCCATCCTATAGGTGGCCTGGATGGCCTGCCAATTGAGACGAGTATATTGTGAATAAAAATCCGGGAGCAAAAATTGATGGAGTCGTAGGTTTCAAGAGTCTTACCATACCCAGGAACCTCTTCGTGCTGAGGAAAACCTCCTGCGTCCTCATATTCTTCAACTCCTCCATATCAGTGGGAAGCAGCATGGTCCTCCCTAACGCGGCGGCCACATAACCGCCTTCGCCGTCTCCAAGGTCCCTCATGGACGCATTCTCCAACAGTGGCTCCCCATGGAGCATTGGGGCGGGAAGCCAAGCACTCGGCGCGGATTGGGCTTCGATCCCTTTCTCCTGGCTATGGCGCCCGATCTTTAACTGTTTCTAAGCTCGCGGGGCTTCGTCCCTTTCCTGAGAGGATTGGGATTTTCCCCCATCCATGGGTTCCTTACCCTTGGGGCTCCTTTTTCTCTTTGAATCAGTGGGGCTCCGGCCGAGGAGGCAGAGCTGATTAAGGAGGAGCAGGAAGTTTAGGACGGGGAGATTGTGGCTGCGACTTAGTAGAGGAAGACCTAGTCTGGACGGGCTGGGGCTAAGGTGGCGGAGTTGGAGCATTGGATTGTGGTTTTCCCTGTGTACCCTTCCCCGGCTGACCTTCAATAAGGTCGAACAAACTGGTCGGGGGTTTTCTCTTAAGACCCATCTCGGCTCAGGAAGATGTTCCCATTGACAACAGTTCCGCTTCGGACAAGTCAGGGTCACCCAGATCACCAGAAGGATCCTCGGATGAGCAAGCTCGATCAAATGCCCCAAAACCCTCTTCGGGCAGACCCAAATTACCTTCGTCCTCTACTGCCTGATCAAACGACGAAGAGTCTACCAATGGGATGCCCTCAGGGATAGGAGATCCTTCGGAGATCAAAAACCCTTGTTCGACTACGGTAATTTTTGGAAGCCGAGGATGGTTAGCGCTGACCACGTGCTTTGGGTCGGCAAACGACTTCTGAATGGGATCGTACCCTAAGATTTTGTGAGCGGCTCTGACTTGACCATCCTCATCATTTACAAAAACTGCAGCTTGGAGAACAGTCTCCAAATCAACCCTATTAACCAGATGAAAGTGTTGGTGAAAGACGTTCGGATCTGCAAAAAGAGGCATGTGTATGGTTAGTAATCGAACCACACCAAATTAAAATGGCGCAAAGGATTGGCACCCGTCTACTCTCTGTTCCCCACCTGGTTCTCCCTCCACCATCAGGCATGGAAGGCCATCATGCCATTCCTCGGATACGATAAGAAAATCCTTGTTCAACCCCTTGTTGGAGTCGGGGAGGCACTGAATTAACCGAACCCTATCGTCTCTCGTCTTCATGTAGTAGGACTTGCCCTTCAAATTTTGGAGGTTGTAGCACCAATTTACATCATGATGGGTTAGTCTTAGCCCCATTTTTTCGTTTAAGGCATCCACACAACCTAGAATCCTAAACATATTGGCAGCGCACTGGGTGGGAGCTAATCGGAAGTGCCTAAGGTAACTCTTCATTACCGGCCCCATAGGGATTCTCATACCCCCCTCTACGAAGGCGAGGATGGGAATTACCACCTCGCCCATCCTTCTCAGTAAATGCCACTCCCCCATCTTACAGTGCCTCAAACTCACGTTGGGGGGAATCCTATAGTCGGCAATGAACTTTTCCATTGCCTCTTCAGTATCAACCAATTTTCTCAATCTAACCATCTCTAAGAGCAACTAAACGAACTTAGTGGATGAAGGGAGAAGGAGAGGAACAGGGGAAAAATAAACCCAGAAAAGAAAAAGCACGAGTTAGTGAAGGCAGAGAACTTACAGAAAAGAGGAAAGGTGCCTCGGATGGGCTTTTTGTGCTGGAGATAGACTTGAATTTGGATGAAAGTTTGGATGAACCCAAGATGTATGCGCTAAAACTCTTAAGTGCAAAAATGAAGAGCCAAATCAGTTCCAAAAATCATTTATACCTACCATTGAAAGTAACTGCATGAATTTTCCCGCCCATAAAGACAAGGAAATCTCCACCGTTAGATCACTATCGCGCCGTTGAACGAGGGAAACACGGAGCCGCCCGCATTTAATGAAGGCACGTTTCACCTTCCAAGAGCTTCAAGAACGTGTCTCGGGCAGACGAAGAGTCTCGGGGACCAATAGGTGACAAGGATTGATACGCTTTGGCAGAGGCTTGATGTCATCAAAACCCTCCTATCCGTCCAAGGATCCGGACAGCAGGATTTTGAGGGGCTATTGTAGGGCCAGAAAACTTATGACCCGGCCCACTTTCCATTAGGACCCAGGGCCCGTGTCAAGGAGAGTAGTTGCCAAGGACAAGTAGTGAAAGACCAAATAGCCCAGAGATGCGGCCGAGGATGACCCTGTCCTCGGCATCCCAAGACTTCAAAGGGAAGAGCGACATGTCGTTAAAGGCAGCCTACAAAGCGCCCCCAGAATAAAAGGCGAGTAGAATGGGACTCACATGGGGGGACGGAGTGGGAATGGTTCAAGGAAAAGACGTCACATCCACATTAAATGCGCCCACAAACGTCCTAGCCATATTGATGGGAAAAGACTCCTGAACGGTGTGGCTTCGGTTATAGCAACTAACAGAAAGTAGGGAGAGGCGGCTGATGGGACAGGTACTAGAATAGGTACCTGCCTGATCGATAGATGGAGGGTCAGGATCAACCAAGGAGGGCTATATAATATAGAGGCTTAGGCGCCAAAAGAAGAGGGGGACAAACCGTCTCCCAGTCCCTTGAGCCCTAAACAAGGGAGAGTTATAAGAATACCAATCCCCTCGAACAAAGTCTAAGGACCGGAGCCGCTCAGGCCGTGCTGGATGAAAGGTCTTATTAGATACGCTACTACCATGAACACCATGACTAACCACCGTCCAGTGACTAAGGCCTAGCCTTTCAACCCACACTCTACAAATTTTATTGCAAGGGCCTTTAACGTGCGAAACCCATATCAGTTGGGATCGTTACAATTTGAGTCCTTACAATTATAATTCAATTACAATTAATAAAAATTTGTGTGTAATTCTCATTAGAAATATGTGCTTTATTGTAATGTATTAATAATACAGTATTATCAAGTTATCTATACCATAATCATGAAAATGTTTATTTATTTTCTTTCCTTCCTCACGTTATCACTAATTTCTACACGTGATTGCATATGTAAATATATATTCTCGTTGTCATGAGAAATAATGCTTCCACTCGTCGAACAATTTGAAAATTTTTAATATTCTCTCTTTGTTATATTTTATATTATCAATTTTACTTTATCATTATCTACATGTTATTATTTTGTGATAGATGCTTCCTTTTAATTGTTATGCATTTCCTGGAGCACTATGAGTCTATGACTATGACCTTAAAGAAAATGGGACTATGCAACTGTACAGGTTTGCTTTGTCTGATAATTTAGGCACTTTTTTTTTCCTGGGGGCAAGATCTTATTAAAGTAAAGATTAAATTCTTGATTCCCCCTTTTTCCTGGCTATTTAATAATTTTAATGTTCTTCACAAGCAGCTGATGATGCACTCACGATCACTTTAAAATGCCTAAACACTTGTTAATTATAAATGGTCAATCAAGCATAACGCTTTAGGTTATTCAAAGCCGATTTCAGAGGCTTTGGGAAGAAGATAAGTCTAGCTATTTGCTATTTGACAATGTTCCTGAAAACACAATCCAATTATGTTAGAGAGAGAGAGAGAGAGAGAGAGAGAGAGAGAGAGAGAGTACTATTCCAAAAAAAGAATTACTATTATTTTCCCTTTGATAATTTATTCAATTTGTTTATGTGGAATTTGTATTAATTCATTATGTTTGGAAAAGTAATAATGAATTAGTTTTTTATTTTCTATACTTTCACATTAAAAAAAAAAAAAAAAAAAAAAAAAAAAAACCCCAACTATATATGGTCATACCCAATTGGACACTACTCAGTGGTCACTAGTATTGTTGGTACCCCTCCCCTTTTATTTAGCCAAAAAAAAAAAATTCTTTGTTTGTTTGTTTTGTTTTTGTTTTTGTTTTTTTTTTTTTTTTTTGAGGAAAAAAAAATTCATATTAACAAACTAGCTTCCCACTCATTGGACATTTTTTTGTATATATGGACTGTACTTTTTTTTCCTTTTTGAGAGAGAGAATTTAAGTTAAACACATATCTTCATTTCCCAAAAAAGGCAAGGCATCATCACTTTTTTTTAATTAAAAAAAAAAAAATCATAAAGGTGGTCTCGAATCTTATTTATGTTTTCAATTATCTATAGGATACAAGTCGAAACTAATAAAGAATCTTTCTTTTTTTTCTTCTTTTTTTTCAATAATTCGATAGGTAAAGATTCTTTTTTTCTTAAATCTTCTTTTCAATGAGAAAAATAAAACCCTTAATCAAAGAGAACATACAATTATATTAAAATATTTAATAACCCAAAAAAAAAAAAAAAAAACACAAAGCATATTTTGAGAAAACAAAATATTCATAATCTTGTAGACATTAATATATTGTGTTGTAACATATTTATTTTGTAGCTCTTTTATATATGTATTTGTAGGGATAAGGGCCCAAAGTTATGGGTTGGGCCTTAGGCCTTGGTCGAGGACTTTGGTTGGTCCGAGAACGAATAAACAGTAGTAAAGATGTCAGGCTCAGAGTCCCACGAGTAGGTTGCAAGTGGAAAGGTAGGGGAAGGTGATCCGAGGAGGAGCATCTCCTCGGAGATACAAAGCACATATCAAATGTATATCCCATCGTTTAAGGTGACCCTCCAGGGAATTCCACAGATGGGGACGAGCGTTATGAATGTACAGGAGGGATGGAAGTTCATAAATATCTAAGGAAAAACTGCTGTCACCGCATTGAATGCTCTGCAGCTAACTTTCTGGCCGTATTTATGAGGAGAAGACCTCTGAACAATGCTGTCTTGGCTACCCCAACTCACAGAGGGTCAGAGGGGGTGTCCGATGGGACAAGCACTCAAGTAGTGCCTTGGATGGTCAACAACTGGAGGGCCAAGATCATAGAAAGGGAGATATATAATGTAAGAGACCCCTGAGAATGAAAGGGATCGAAAATTTGTAAGAGAAAGCACTATAGCAGCTTGAACCATATCTGTAACCATTTTCAATCAATATATACTAAAGCATACCTCCTTGAATTGTCCCGAGGATCAATTTACTTAGATAACTCCAATCCATTTTTGTTTGATTATCTTTTAAAATCCATTCTAACTTCTACTATTTGTTGAATATCAAACAGAACATTGGTCATTCCTAGCCCCCTGGACCATATACCTTGGGTAAATTGACATTCTATGACATCTATCTAAGTATTAAACAGAACCTTAACTATGCATGGATCCTCGGACCACATGCTTTGGGTAAATTAATACTTACTGACATCTTTCTAAGTGTTAAACAGAACTTTAGTCATGCCTGACTCCTCGAACCACATGTTTTGGGTAAATTAACACTCTATGACATCTTTTTAAGTATTAAACAGAACCTTAGCTATGCCTGGACCCTAGGATCACATGCTTTGGGTAAATTAATATTTACTAACATCATTCTAAGTGTTAGACAGAACCTTAGTCATGTCTGGCTCCTCGGACCACATGCTTTGGGTAAATTAACACTCTATGGCATCTTTTTAAGTATTAAACAGAACCTTAGTCATACCTGGCTCCCCCAGACCACATGCTTTGGGTAAATTAATACTTTATGACATCTTTCTAAGTGTTAAATAGAACCTTAGTCATGTCTGGCTCCTCGGACCACATGTTTTGGGTAAATTAGCACTCTATGACATCTTTTTAAGTATTAAACAAAACCTTAGTCATGCTTGACTCCCCAAACCACATGCTTTGGATAAATTAATACCTAATGACATCTTTCTAAGTGTTAAACAGAACCTTAGTCATGCCTAACTCCCCAGACCACATGCTCTGGGTAAATTAATATTTAATGACATCTTTCTAAGTGTTAAACAGAACCTTAGTCATGCTTGGCTCCTCGAAGCACATGCTTTGGGTAAATTAACACATTGTGACCTCCACTTATTTTCCTAAGTGTCAAATAAATCCCAGGTTATACCCAACTCCTTGGATCATTGGGTTTGAATAAGTTAAGGTTCTTGGGTTTTTATCTAAGTACTGGGCAGGATGGGAGTTACCTGCCTTGTTTATTTCTTACAAGGTATATTATTCCTCTCTATAAGATTCTGCCTTTCCTACAGAAGGTTCAATTTTCTATACAAGTATGTGATAACCAAGGTTGTCAAAATCGCGATCCGGATCGTAAAATCGCACGATTTTACGATCCCACCTCACCAAAAAGATTAAAATTGTAGCGAGATCGCAAAAATGTTAGGATCGTTTGTAAGATCGTGTAGGATCGTATAGGATCCTACCGATCCTACCATTTGGCTTTTTTCTTTTTTCTTTTTTCTTTTTTAAGTGGGATTCATTTAGGTCATTTAGGTAAGTCCAGTAAGATAATCCCCGGTCCACCTAAAGGTCCTAAACCCACAAGCCCAATGAATTGAAGCCCCAAATTTACCCCTCTCTCAAAATAAAATCTCAAAAAAACCTATACTACTTAAGTTTAGTTTTCAAAAACAAAACCTAAATATTTTAGAAATACTAAGCTCCAGCACGCAGCAGCTCTGTCCCGCGCCTCCACAGTCCTCTGTCAAAAACCCAGCAACTCTCAGCCCTCTCAATGGTGAGCCATCGTTGCTTTCAAGCTTTCTTAAGTATTTAAAAACATTTAGAAACATTCAGCGCCAGCATCTCAGTCCCGCGCCTCCTCAATCCTTTGTCAAAAACCCAGCACCTCTCAGCCCTCTCAATGATGTTGCCGTGAGCCATTGCTGCCTTTAAGCTTTCTGGTAATTTGTTTTGGTAGTTAGTAGTTTATCATTTATTTGTACTTTGATAGCTTGATTCCAGATTGTTGTGTTGTGTTTATGATTTTGACAAAGCTTTTAAGGTTTTTATTTTTCTATTTTGTTAACTAAATTAAGTAAAATTTGAAAAATTATGAAATAGGATCTTTAGTATTTGATTCTTTGAGAAATATTAGTAAACACAATTAGTAGTTTAGAATTGCACACAACCTGTTTGATGAATTTTCTGTGTGATTTTTTTGAGCATGCTCTGTATCTTGGTGTCTTTTTTTGTAGCTCTAGTACAAATATACAATGTCTACTTTGGCTAGAAAGAAAATTAAGCGAAAAAATGCACCTGGAAATAGGTCTGACCTGGGATGGGAACATAGTGTTGAAGTAGGTCCAAGGCAAGTTCAATGTAATTATTGCAAAGAAATTCATAGTGGGGGTATATATAGGTTGAAGCATCATTTAGCTGGGACTAGGAAAAATGTTTCAGCTTGTCCTAGTGTGCCAGAAAAGGTGAGGGAAAAATTTGTGGCTCTTTTGTATGCCCAAGCTGAAGCATCTATAAAAAAGAAAAGGTGGTATACTATAGAAGAAGAGGATGATGGCAGTGATGATGAATTAGTTGAAGTACAACAACTACATTCATCAAAAGGGAGGGGCAGACACATAGGCTCCATGGATAAGTTTGTTACAAAAAAAAAAAAAAAAAAAAAGCAAGTAACAATGAATCGTGTGTTTAAAAAAGGAGAACGTGATCTAGTGATCCAACAAATTGCTAGATTCTTCTACACTAGTGCCATCCCTTTTAATTGTGTCAAAAATCCGGAGTTTCTGCTAATGATTGATATGATTTCAAGATTTGGAATTGGCCTCAAGCCTCCTTCCTATCATGAGATTAGGGAGACATGCTTGAAGAAAGAGGTAGATTTTACACAACAAATGCTTGAAGAATATAAGGTTGAATGGAAAAAAACAGGTTGTTCAATTATGTCTGATGGCTGGTCTGATAAGAAAAGGAGATCCATCTGTAATTTTTTGGTGAATAGTCCCAAAGGAACCACTTTCCTATACTCTATAGACACATCTGACATATCTAAAACAGCTGAAAAAGTTTGTCAAATGTTAGATGAAGTTGTGGATAGGGTTGGAGAGGAGAATGTTGTGCAATTGGTGACTGACAATGCTGCAAACTACAAACTAGCTGGAGAGATGTTGATGCAGAAGAGAAAGTGCTTGTTTTGGACTCCATGTGCTGCCCATTGCTTGGATTTAATGCTTGAGGATTTTGAAAAAAAGATTAAGGACCATAAGTACACAATTGCATTGTCATTCCTTAATGAGTTCAAAGGAGAATTGATGATAATGTTTTCTTCTGAACAATGGAGGTGTAGTAAATTTGCAAAAACAAAGGAAGGGAAAAGAATTCATGCCATAGTTATGGATAACAATGGCTTTTGGCGACTTGTTGTCAAATGCTTGAAGGCTGCAATACCCCTTTTAAAGGTACTTCGCATGGTTGACTCTGATACACCTCCAATGGGATTCATTTATCAAGAAATGGAAAAGGCAAAAGAAGAAATACAGAAAAATTTTAATAATGTTCAAAAGAGGTAACCATTTTATTTATATCTTCCTTAAATTTACATTTGTTTTTAATTCATTAGCTTATTAAATATATAGTCTTTTTTTTTTAATATAATATCCACTGTTTTAAATTGTAGTTACAAAGAGATATGGGATATTATTGATGATCGATGGGAAATGCAACTTCATAGGCCTTTGCATGCTGCGGGATACTATTTGAACCCTTCTATTCATTATGATCCTTCTTTTGATCCGAGTTCAAATATTAAATTAGGACTGTATATGTGTCTTCAACAAATGGTTCCAGAAGTTAGTGATAGGAAAAAGATAGATGTGCAACTTGAAAAATTCAAACAAGCAAAGGGACTCTTTGGTATTGAAGCTGCCATACTAGCCAGAAATACTAAACAGCCAAGTAACAATTTTGTTTTTCGTTTTTTGTTTTACATTCAAATTCATCTTTATTAGTTGTAGATTATATTCTTAAGACTAAGATATTATAATTCATATATGTATCAGTTGAGTGGTGGGACTCATATGGAGATGACTGTCCTGAATTGAAAAAATTTGCTATAAGAATATTGAGCTTAACATGTAGCTCATCTAGTTGTGAAAGAAATTGGAGTGCGTTTGAAATGGTAAGACCAAATGACTTTGGTATATTATGACAAGATGGTTTTCCATTTTCTTTCTTAGTAAAAGTTTGTTTCTTCCCCCCTCCCCTCTGTTTGAGAATTCTCAATTAAAATTATTACAACTATAGGTACATTCAAAAAGAAGAAATCACTTACACCAAAAAAAAAAAATGAATGACTTGGTCTTCGTTATGTACAACTTGAAGATAAAAGAGAAAAGAGCTAAACCATTGAGTACAAAAGAAGAAATTGGTTTGGAGAATTTGTCTTCTGATGATGAGTGGTTAGCAGCAGATTCTGTAGATTTAGAAGATGATAGTGCAGAATTTGATAAAGACAATGAAGGTATTAATTTATAACTTTAAAGCCTTCCTTTATAGCTAATATTTATACAAGTTACCTATGTATAGTTTGAATGTGTGACCACTAATCACTAATTTATATTTGTATCCTTTACTTATCAAAAAAATTTGTATATTTTGGTTATCAATGTTAGGTGATGATGAGGTTTCAAGAGTTGCTGCCAAAGGAAAAAGTGTGCTAGTTCATGATGTTAGTGATGAATATCATGAGAATGATGATGGTTCTAATGATGATGATAGTGATCGGCCCCCACCTGGATTTTAGAGAGTTAGGGATTTCGATGATTACACCATGGATGTTGATACTAGGAAGGATATAGATGATGAAATGAGATATGGCAATAATAGTGACTAGATTAGAAGAACTTTAGAATGGGAATTCTCTTTTGGATTTCATATTTGTAATTAGCTAGTTTACCTTAGATTGAGAATTCTCTTTTTGGATTACATATTGTAAATTTGTAGTTAGCTAGTTTTTATATGCTAACTAGCCTAACTTATTTTGGATTTGGAACTTAGAATTTGGAAAACATTTTCCATATGTGTAGATAATATTTTGGTACTTAGTTGCTAATTAAACATGTACTGAACTTTTTAGATACATTGTGTCAAAAGTTAAATATATTTTGTTTCGTTAGAATAACATAAGAACAATGTAGTGCGTGCAAATTACATTTTATGATGCAATTTTTTTTTTTTTAATGGATGGATTCATATTTTAAGTGATTATATAACATACAAAATCACTATCAATAGGTTTTTTGCTTAAAATCTGAAAATAGGTAGGATCTTACAATTCACGATTCGATCCTACGATCCACGATCCTACCTACCTCCCACGATCCTACGTAGGATCCCGATTTTGACAACCTTGGTGATAACTCTCTTTATTGCTGGTACTTGTTCAATTTCTCTAAGTTATCAGTAATGTGTTACCGCTAACTTTTATTAAAAGAATAGCAGTAGTTCATTGCTGTCAGCAACATTGTTAAGGTCAAAGGCACTTAAAGTAAAGACACATAAAGTCAAGGCACGTAGAGTAAAAAGAAAAGTCTTTTCATTGAATAAAAGGGGAAGTACATTGTGTTCAATGGCAGAATGCCACTACCAAAAAAGAAAACATACAAAGAAAAGTACAAAGGAAAATCCTAATTACTAAGTCTGGGCCTGTGGAGGATGAGGATCTTCTTTCTGGCTCGGCTGGGAGGCAAAAGTGTCTTTGGCCTTAGGATCAATCTCTTTGGTCTTGGCCTCTGTCTCCTTTGCCTTATTTGCAGCGTCTTTAGCCTTAGTAGCGTCCTCAGCCTCCGAGGGGGGCTTGGTCTCCTTTCCCTTGCCTTTGTCTTTGGCCACCTCAGCCCCTAAGCCTTAATCACCAGCTTGGCTGGATCTTTTCGAAACCTTAGGAAGGAGGAGAGTAGCTTGAGCAGTCAAAGGCTGCCCTGAAAACTCTGGAGCAAGGGCAAAGGGAGATGGGATGGCAAATGGGACTTCACGAATATCTGGGTGGTAAAATACATTCCCAGGCTGCCTCTACTCTGAGTCCACAGGGACTCTTGCAAGATTGAGGGCTTCCTCCCATGTCGCCTTGCAGTAATCCTTGCATACCTCGGCCAACTCCTCAACTAGCCTAACCGTAGTTTCCTCTATGCCGAGGAGGTAGGACGCTTGTTTTGATGCCTCTGCCGCCTCCTTCTCTGCCTAGCCTACTTCCTTGACCTTTTGTAAGTCTGACTTCAACTCTAGGACCAACTACCTTTAGGTGGCCAACTCTATCTCAGTCTGATAGAACAGCTTGCGTTAGTCTTCAGCTTGGACCTGGGCGTTCTTTAATCTGGCCTTAGCACTCCTCCTTTCCCTCTCCTCGGCAAGCAATTTGGAGGCCAGCTCCTTGCAGTTTTGCTTCGTGACCCCCAAGGACTTTTCAGCCTCAACGCGGAGGTTGGCCTCGTTCTTAGCATCATTACGAGCCTTCTTGACCCATTCTTCAGCCACAAAGACCTCCTGGGTAATCTGCACAAAGATAATAAGGCAACCCCATGTAAAAAATAGAGAAGAAATATTAATACTTAATTAAAAGACATGGTTGAGAACTTACCATGGCAAAATCCCTTTTTAGGGACAAGAAGAGGTCTGGCTGCCTCACGCGCCTCAAAACATCCATGTCCTTGGGCAGGAGAAAGGGCTACTCTAGGGCCTCGATAATGTGGGCAGAATGCCCTCTCTGGAACTCCCTGATGGAGGAGTTCTAGGGAATTGCAGTGCTATCTACCTACAGCTGAGGAGACCATATGTGCTACGAAATGCGCACCTCAGCCCCACTAGGCTCCTCCCTACTGTCTGCGAAGCTGGCCCTTCTATCCTTAGGGTCCTTAGCAATTTTCTGCTATTTAGCCCCCTTTTGGGGCACCACCTCCCTTTCCTCTAGCTCCTGATCTTTTCTCTTCTTATTGAGATTAGGAATGGGGAACAGGCCAAGGTTGGTTGTGGGAGGAGGGGGAGGAGGGGGGAGATATGGGAATTATTTGGGCCCCCTGATCCTCCTCTTCCTCGAGGTGAAACTTGTCTATCTCCTCCTCAAGAGATAGGTGCGAGGAGGCGGTTTCTTCTCTCGGAGCCGCTATTGCAGGAAAAATGGGGACAAGAGGAACCCCAGCCGGCACGATATCTTCACGAGCGAGAAATCCGGGAACAGAAACGTCTATTCTGTGGAGTCTAGGGTCAGTGGCTCTTATGGACTGGCCCACGTCCTGGAAAGTGTTTGACAGAGGCTTGTAATCGAGTATCAGGTGCATGGCTCGCAATTGCCTATCCTCGCTTATAAATATTTCCGACCTCAATACTGTGTTGAGACCCTGCATGTTAACCAAGTTGAGTCTTAGAGCGATGTGCCTTTTATCTGCAAAAACATCCAAGAAGGAAATCATGGTTAGGCCAACAAAACTTGCCATCAAAAGAAGATAAATTGTCAAAGGGGAAAGGTGATAAAACTAAAAGGGCTAAATCCCTTGCTGAGGGACCTAATCCTAGAGCACCCCACCTGGTTCTCCCTCCCGAGTTGGGAAGTGAAAACCGTCGTGCCATTCCCCGGAAGTGATCTGGTAGTCATCCTTCATGCCTTTGTTGGACTTAGGAAGACACAATACCAATCTAACGGTGGTAGACCGGGACTTGAGGTAATATCCCGCGTCGGCAAGTTTGTGGCACTCGTACATGTGAATGACGTCATGCCACGAAAGCCCCAAGCCCATCTGTTCGTTGAGATCATCTATGCTACCCAAAACCCTAAATAAGTTAGGGGCGCACTGGTGAGGACTCAACCTGTGGTTGATTAGGTAGTCCCGAGTCACCCTACCCATAGGAAGTGTCATTCCTCCTTCTATGAAAGCGATCATAGGAATAACAACTTCCCCTTCCTTCCTATCTGTGACTATTTGGTCTGGAGCATAATACCGCATGGCTATTCCTTGCCAAATGTGATACTTAGCCTTGAAACCCTCTATACCGACCAAAGGATCTATGAGGTGCTTGAACCTACCCATCTAGGAGAACTAAAAGGACACGAAAGAAATTTTCAGAGGAAAGAAACAAAGAGTAGAAGGCCGAGGAGATCAATCGAGAAGAAAATAACCTAGAAGAGAGGAAACTTACAAGATTGAGTACGTTAGTTGCTTTTGGTACTTCTTAAAGGATTGAATTTTTCAGAAAAAAGGACTTGGATACTTTAGAAAGTTGGGAAGCTTTGAAGGTTTGGGAGTTATGAATTTCTTGAGAGCTCGAAGATTTGTAAAGTAAAGTGAAAATAAACCCTTCAGGCACTTTATATAGAGGGTGGAATTGAGTGGGAGTTATCCCGCTCAAAATTCAAGGAAGAAACACCTACCGTGAGATCAATCTCACCATATGATGCGGGAACAAAGCGCCGCCTGGAGCAATTAATGATGCATTTCAGGCTTCGAAGCGTTAGGGATAGTTATGAGACACACGAAACGGCGTTCTCACGTGTACAAATCAAATTAATAAATGGTCTTAAACTCTTGAAAATCAAAACCCCACTTTTCCTCCTCGGACAGGAGGGAAAAAATCGGGGTTTTGAGGGGCTATTGTAGGGATAAGGGCCCAAAGTTATGTGTTGGGCCTTGGGCCTTGGCAAAGGATGTTGGTTGGTCCGAGAACGAATAAACAATAGTAAGGGTGTCAGGCTCAAAGTCCTATGAGTAGGTTGCAAGTGGAAAGGTAGGGGAAGGTGATTCGAGGAGGAGCATCTCCTCGGATATACAAAGCCCAAAGCAAATGTATATCCCATCATTCAAGGTGACCCTCCAAGGAATTCCACCGATGGGGACGAGCATTATGAATGTACAGGAGGGATGGAAGCTCAGAAATATCTAAGGAAAAGCTGGTGCCACCGCATTGAATGCTCTGCAGCTAACTTTCTGGCCGCATTTATGTGGAGAATACCCCTGAACAGTGCTGCCTTGGCTACCCCAACTCACAAAGGGCTAGAGGGGGTGTCCGATAGGACAAGCACTCAAGTAGTGTCCTGGATGGTCAACAACTAGAGGGCCAAGATCATAGAAAGGGAGATATATAATGTAAGAGACCCCTGAGAACTAAAGAAATCGAAAAATTTGTAAGAGAAAGCATTGTGGCAACTTGAACCATATCTATAACCATTTTCAATCAATATATACTAGAACATACCTCCTCGGATTGTGCCGATGACCAATTTACTTAGATAACTCCAGTCCATTTCTGTTTGATTATTTTTTAGAATCCATTCTAACTATTATCCCATTCATTAGAGCCTAATTTTCCAATCCACTCTCTACAAATTCATTGTATTGGGTTTATTGGGCTTAGATCCAATCATACCTTGGGTCAAGGATCCAAAACGCGTCCTTACAGTATTGAAAGTCAAGGTTGAGAGAAAATTCAATTAGATTCTAAATTGAATTCTAATTGTTTAATTTTGCATTATTTATCCTATCTAAGTTTTTTTTTTTTTTTTTTTTAAGCTGGGTTAATGTTATGCAAAAGATGAAGAGTTTAGTGTCTGCTTGAGAACAGCTTATTTAGTTGAAACTGAATTTTTTTGGCTGAAAGTACTATAGATAAAGCTAAAAGGTAGTTGAAATAATACAGTGAGATCCATAAATAGTATCAAAAAGTGCAATGAGACTCATGAATAGTTGTAAAAATAAGCTGAATAGTAAAAAAGTTGACTTTTTAAGTCATGCCAAACGCACACTTAATATAAATAAACTAAAAAAATAAAAAATAAAAGCAAAAAAAAAAAAAAAAAAAAAAAAAAAGAAAAGAAAGAAAGAGTAAAAACTCATGTATATATCTATAGTTTAAAAACGTTGTAACTCTTAAATTTTGTATAATTTAAACTCATATGTGGGTGTAATTATTATTATTTTTAATTATACCGTGAATATGCATGGATTATACACTAATCCATAAAAATAATAATAAAATAATGTATCAAATCATACCACAAGCTTAAATTAATGCATATGATTAATGATCAAATAATAGGAGCACAAAACTATTCAACACGAAGGCTTAAGATAACACATAAAACTTTTAATATAATGTGAGAAATAAAGATGGACAAAAGATTCTAACTTAATTTGAGAGTGGAGAGTGGAGACCACCTAATCTACATTTATTTTATTCTAACCAAAGATAAATTGTCTCATGCTTAATTTATAGCTACCTATAGGTTACGGCGTTACGCTATTGTGATTTCAAAGAATTCCCGCAAATCGAATCTAATCCTAAATTGTTTAGCTTAATTTGTTTACCTAATCCATCTTAATTTTTTTCAAGTAATTATAAAATATTCTAAGAGTACAATAAGTACATACTCACTACTTTTATCTAATAGTGAGTTTCATTAATTAAATTCTGGATAGAATTCATTATACATGTAAGATGAGAGAAAGAGTATATATTTATCATACTTCCAAAGTATTTTATAATTTTCTTTCATTTTCTTGATAGGCTTCAAATAATAGAGCCAATTGGATTTCAGTGGCCAAAGCAAGCGTGATGACGGAAAGATAAACTTAAAGGTGTGATCACTGACTAAAAACATTTGGAA
Organism: Quercus tomentella; assembly: GCA_028535165.1. Classification (NCBI taxonomy): domain Eukaryota; kingdom Viridiplantae; phylum Streptophyta; class Magnoliopsida; order Fagales; family Fagaceae; genus Quercus; species Quercus tomentella. Next base: position 22,830,529 of record JAPQVY010000001.1, on the reverse strand, counting down.
ATGCCAAGTTAAGCCATTTCTCTAATACTATCTAAGCTTTAATTAAAGTGTCCAATGCCAATTGTCCCCACGACAGTGAGAGTGAAGTAGTTAACCATAATAATATGACTGGTTGGTCTCACCCATCGATACTCTTTGCGTGAGTTTGCCCCTGATAATGCAACATAGGAGAAGCCAATTAGTTCTTCCAAAGTTTTCTCTTATAACATATTTTGACTTAAGTCTTTTAGATTTAATAATATACATAGGGTTAAGAATCGGATTGTTAATATACAGCTCAGAATTGGTAAGCAAGCTAATAAGTACATAGTCAGAGCTCAAGAATAAATAAGAAACCTTGTGGCAGAGCTTGAATTTGACTATAAAAATAATTATTATAAAAAGCCTATAAAGTAATTTTTAAAATCCTATAAAATATTCAAGCACAAAGATCATATAAACTTATTTACAACCAGTAGTAGATCTAGGATTTGACTTCAAGATAGAAAGAAATTTATGTACTCGTATATGCACATGCACTTAAATATATGTGTTAAGGTCATATTTTTATGTAATTGGCATATCTTACGATAACTTATATTTGGGTCTTAGTTCTAGTGTGTTCAAAATCATCATGAAGTAAATTTATAAGTAGTATTATTAACATCTAGGATCGATCTATCGAGATTTAATGAATCTTGATACCTCTCAATCTATTGAGACTTGTAAATTTGAAATTCCAGATCTATTTTTAGCTCATGATGACAAGGCTTTTCTAGGGTATTGTGCACTAGGTTTCCATAGGATATAAAAGCTATATTTCACCGCTGTCATCATATACACAGAGACATATTGAGATACACGCTTTACAGGATTTGCTGCGACTTCTTGTGTGCCTTAAGGTTATGTACCAAGCTACCTCTAGATCTAAAAGCTTGGATTGAATAACTTTGCATCAAACAACAATAATCAAGTTTGTTAGGTTCTAAAGATTTAGGATTAAATGTTTAGAGTCTCAATTTGTATATGTTGGCTAACCGAAAGCAAAAACATGTCTAGGATAGGTGTTAGACATTGCTCAAAGTGGTTCATGTCAAGACTCAAGAATATACAAGCTACAGGAAAAAGAATTAAAATCCTGTGAAACTCGACCGATCAAATATCACAGAAAAAGAATTTTTGCAGAATTTTAAAACAAGCCCAAGCCTGCGAAAATGTTTAGAGTTTCAATCCGACAATCGTAAGTATAAAAGGAAAACTCTAGCTACGTTTTGAAAACTCTTGGAAGACTTGTGAGTTACTTTTGTTAGATCTGAGAGGTTTTGTACCTTCTAACTCTACAAGTGTCTATCGGAACAAGATCTACAATCAAGTTCTGGTGGAATCTAGTTGCTGTAACATCAACAAGTCGTGATCTGAAACGTTTGAGTGGGATCTCAAAGTCACAAGCATGGGTGCTTGTGTGGTACAAATCCAAGAGAAAAAGAGTCTGCAGATTCGAAGTTTGCACGTGGTCGTGTCAGTAAGTTACTAGTAGAGATAGCAATAGATTTAGGGTTAAATCTTGTTGTAAAAATTTCAATTCTATTATAGTAGATTTGTTTTTCCTTGAGGATAGTTAGGTCAAATCCTCCCCAGGTTTTTACCTTGAGACTGTTCGTTTCATTGGTTTTCCTAGGTGATCATATCGTTGTATTCTTTACTTTTCTGCTACTGTGCATGATATGATCTATCATTGTTTAACCTAGATCTCATAATTAACCTATTTAATCACTTGGCTAATATATTAGGATAAACAATCTGATTTAAGGGGTCTAAACAAACAAACGAAGTTGTTGTGTTGTTAGTCACATATTAGGATCTGTGCAAGGAGAAGTCTCTACAAGAATAAGTCCAATTAAATATTGGAGCTGATACTAATATAGGTCAGTAGGTTAAACAATAGGTTGGTATCTTGAGATAGGCTAGTGGGGTAAGATTCCTTATACTTATAACAGTTTGTTTCTTGCTTAATGGATTCTTTGGAAGTAGTGACTTAAAATTCACTTGATGGGATTTTTGTCTGCAAAGATTTTCCCCTTTGTGATCAAATCGTTGTGTTAAATTTATTTTCCGCTACATCTAATTTAGTTTGGTGATTTGATTATGCCTCCACATTATTAGCATGTAATTAATCAACTTGAGTAATTGAATTAATTAACCGATGTCAATATATAACCCAATAATATGTAAGAAAATCCATAAATAAAGCATTTTTTTTTTATATCTATTAAGCATTTTTTTTTGCATGAATAAGCCATTTTTAAAAAAAATTTCAACTCAAAATTTCACTTATGAAAGAAATATTTTTTAGTAAATTATGCATTTGGTCCATATCCTTTACAACATATTTCAATTTAGTCTCTAACCTTTCAATTGTATTAATTTTGTTAGGAATATGAAATAATTGTTGTAATCCCTTTAGTTAGGTAGTTAGCTAGTTGGTTGAGAATAGGATTAGGATGAGTTGGTTAGGATTTGAGCACATGTAGCTCATTTAACACATGGCTAAATTCATTGAGCACATGTTGAATTAACAAATCAATTATCTTGAGCTATGTGGGCCAATGACATTAGAGCTAATCTCCTACAAATACATGATTGTAATTCAACATTAGATATCATTGAAGAATAAACCAACTCATTGCTTAGTGCATTAGTGCATCTCTCTCTCTCTCTCTCTCTCTCTCTCTCTCTCTCTCAATATTTTTCTATGGAGGGTGACTACCTCAAATTTAGTCATTTCTATAATATTCCTATCCATCTTCATTAGGAACCACTAGATTCCTAACAATTTGGTATCAGAGCCAACCTCCACTTTGAGTAATCGAATGTAGCTCATTGAGTATAGGATCAAATGAGTTGTGGCTTTGCAGTCGGATCTCGGAGGGGGCGAGCTAAAGACTAGACTAAAATTACTGATAGGTGATTTGCAAGTCGTAGCCACTAGAGGCTAGGTTACACCTAGTTTTGAGGTTCAACATGGAGGTTAACCTCCATCTCCTTACACCTCGTACTCTATAGTTTTTACATAGACCCAAATAGCTCAAAGCCTCAAAATCCTCCAATATAGCCCCAAATTCAAGCTCCTCCTATCATAAACTTTGGTCATAGAGGTTCACCCTCCATAGCTGAGTTTCACTATACCTCATAATTGCCCCCAATAAATCTTCAATAGTCCACCAATATTAGTACCAATACATAAAATTTATATATTTTTACCTTTGCGACTATAAATACATGGAGTTAAGTGGCTGAATAGTGAAGGTCAAATAGATCTATGCAATCTCACAAAAAATTGTGAAGTTTGGAAGAGAGAGAGAGAGCACTATGGGTCTTGTAATGTGAAGAAGAAGAAGAAGAAGAGAAGCCATGAGTGTCTTTATGTTTGTGCGAGAAAAAGAGAGAAAAGTAAAATCAATAAAATCGGTGTTATGCTGTCATTGTGGTTCAAACTAGAGCATGGATACATTAAAGTGTAGCTTTTAAACTATCTTGTTTGTGTTTTCATTGGGTCTCAAAACCTAGAAAATGAATACAATCTAATGGATGTTTTGAATTTGCTTTGCATTACGAGATTTGGAAACTGTTTTTGTTTTCTACTTATTTTGGATTACCAAACAAGTTTTCTTTCCTAAAAAGCATAAAACTATTTTTAGAATCAAAAAATTGGGAGAAAAAAAAGTTACCAAACATGCCCTAACTTATTATTTTCTACTTTTTCCCTTGCTTTCATTTTCCTTTTACAGATTTTGACTTTTGAACCTTATATGAAATTGATAAAATAAGAAACATAATTTTTTATTGACAAAGAAAAATTTTCTTTCTTATATATCAACAAGAAATACAAAAAATAAATTCACCAAAAAAAAAATTATGTGAAAAAATAAAAAACAAATCTTAATTGGGGAGGGGAGCAACAGTTGTCAGCTTACCATTAATTTATTACATTTTGATGGACCGGGGGAAACTGCCCCCTGTCGAACCTCCCCCCACCCCCCCTCCCCCCCTCCCAATATTTGTGTAGAAATTATTACTCATTTTATACTCTTTAGATGCAATTTATTTATAAAAAAAAAAAAAAAAAAAATTCATTAGCTAGATTTTTTTCACAACGAAATATTATTTACGAAATTGAGTTTGTGCTGAATTTGAGCTTGTGCTTAATTAGTTTAAAGATTTGTGTAATGAAGCAAGTCAAGCCCAAGCTATTTGAATTTTTAACAAATTAACATTTGTTCAAACATTGTAAATGAGCTAAAGACAAGCTCGAGTTTAGCTTTAACACAATGTTAATCTTGCCAAGCCAAGTTCAAACGCTCGATACTCAGCTAGACTCAACTAAATTATAGCCCTAAAATTTTAAGAAAAGTGAAGAGTGAAGATATATGTACAAAGTTCAAATGGTTAAAATTTTAAGTTCTTAGCCTTAGGACCTTTTTAATCATAAAAAATAATATAAAAAAGAAGACTCGTATATGTATTCATTGTTCTCTTAGCCTTGGGACTTGATTTCAGAAGAGTTTCGAGACTTGAGTGAATGATTTGAATGTGGCTATGACGGCTAATTTTGATTGAAGAGTGAAGATATATGTCACTATTCCCCTACACATTACTATTTTCTATTACATTATATCACCTATGATAGTATTGTTGGGCTTTGTGGAGCCTAGTTATGTTTAATCCAGATTATGACCCGACCCAATATAATATTGTTACAATTTTTATTGGAAGATTTTCTGAGTTTTAGTTCATGGAGTGGAGGATAGAAAAACGGTTGTTTTGGAGATTAGGGTCTTAGGTTGTTTTTTAGAAAGAAAATTGAACTGTTGCATCTTGTATTTTTCCTTAAAAATAGCGAAATTTCTATAACTCCATGGACATGGGCAAATTGCCGAAACAAGTAAATATGGTCTGTGTGATTGTTTTCTTTAGCGCATATTTTCTCTACTTTTGCGTCTCATAGATCTAGAAATTTCATGAAAATTCCCCTTCAATTGGTATCAAAGCCTAGGGTTAGGTTTGAGTGAGAGCAATGGCAGAGGAAACAGGAAAGGCATCTGGAATAGGAAAATTCAATGGCACGGACTTTTGATTCTGGAGGATGCAGATCGAGGACTACCTCTATGGGAAGAAGTTGCATCTACCACTTTTGGGGGAGAAACCTCCAACTATGAAAGATAATGAATGGACTCTTCTTGACATACAAGTATTGGGAGTTATCATATTAACTCTGTCAAGGCTTATTGCACACAATGTTGTGAAAGAGAAGACCACGGCAGATTTGATGAAGGCTTTGTCTGGTATGTATGAAAAGCCATCAGCAAACAACAAGGTGCATCTGATGAAGAAATTATTCAATTTGAAGATGGCAGAGAATGCATCAATAGCACAACATCTAAATGAAACACCATCACAAATCAATTGTCTTCTGTAGAAATTGATTTTGATGATGAGATTTGTGCACTAATCATTTTGGCTTCTTTGCCAAACAGTTGGGAGGCTATAAGAATGGCAGTAAGCAATTCTACTGTAAAAGAAAAAATGAATTATAATGACATTAGAGATTTAGTTCTAGCTGAGGAGATTTCCAGAAAAGATGCATGTGAAACCCTAGTATCCAGTTTTACTCTAAACCTTAAGACAAGGGGTAGAGGAAATGACATAAATTCAAATCAAGGTAGATCAAAAATCTAGAAATTCCAATTGAAATAAAAGTTAATCTAGATCTGGCCAACAAGTACAATGTTGGAACTATAGCAAAGCTGGCCACTTTAGGAGGCACTACAAAAGTCTTAAGAAGAAGAATGGAGATGATTCTGCTAAAGCTGTAATAGAAAAGGTACATGATGCACTACTTCTTACAGCAAATAGTCCACTTGATGATTAAGTTTTGGACTCAAGAGCTTCATTTCATACCACCCCACACCAAGAAATCATATAGAACTATGTCGAAGGTGATTTTGGTAAGGTGTATTTGGCTGATAAAGAAGCCTTAGATGTTGTAGGTATGGGAGACGTCCGAATTTTACTACCTAATGGGTCTATTTGGTTATAGTAGAAGGTACGACATATTCTTGACCTGAAGATGAATCTGATTTCTGTAGGACAACTTGATGATGCAGGGCATGCAATACTATTTGTTGGTGGTACCAAGAAGGTTACAAAGGGAGCCATGGTATTGGCTCATGTAAAGAAAACTAGTACTTTGTATAAGACCTCAAGTCCAAGAGACATAATTGCAGTTGCCGAAACAAGTACTAATGTAAGCTTATGGCACCGCAGACTTGGTCACATGAGTGAGAAATAGATGAAGATGCTACTTTCAAAAGGGAAACTACCAGAACTGAAGTTTATTAATTTGACATGTGTGAAAGCTACATCTTATGAAAGCAGAAAAGGGTGAGCTCCTTGAAAACTAGCAGGACACCGAAGGCTGGAAAATTAGAGTTAGTACACACTGATTTGTGGGGCTCTCTAGTTTTATCCCTTGGAGGTTCAAGGTATTACATCACTTTCATTGATGACTCAAGCAAAAAAGTATGGGTTTATTTTCTGAAAAATAAATTTGATGTTTTTGAGACTTTTAAGAAGTTGAAGGCCATAGTTGAGACAGAAACAGATTTGAAAGTAAAATGTTTGAAGTCAGACAATGAAGGAGAGTACATAGATGGAGGATTCAATAAGTGTTGTGTTGCACATGGAATTAGGATGGAAAAGACCATTCCTGGGACACCATAGCAAAATGGTGTGGCTGAACGCATGAATAGAACTCTCAATGAGCGTGCTAAGAGTATGAGGTTACATGCTAGATTACCAAAAACTTTTTAGGCTGATGCTGTTAATACTGCAGCTTACTATGGACACAAGGGGGTCTTAGGAGTCGCTACCTAGTTATATGGTCTAAGAACCATGAATATAGCGTACTTTCGAGGAGGGGCCTTTGATCTTACTACCAAAGTATGGGTTCAAAGTTTAGGTACACTCTTGGGAAGGTGTTAGGCATCCAAGATCGCCCAACCTTAAGATTGGTCTCCCATCATTGTGTCTTACATCTTAACCTTATTAAAAGTATATTCAACACTTGCATCCATACTCAGACACACACTATCATACATCTAAGCATACAATATGGCATCTTTATCCTAAAACAATATACTTATCCATCTACCCAAACAAAAGAGTACCAAACATATTAAAGAAACCCTAGCATTCATCTATCATGTGAAAACCTATCATACATCTAATACATCTCATAAACCAAATGTCAACAGACTAGAAACCCTAATCATGAATTTAAGCATGTTTCATCACATCCCAAGGCCAAAGCACAAATGCATGGACATTTCTAATGCATGACTTACCTTCTACTTACCTCTCAGCAACACAGCACCTATGGCATTATGAATGGGCAAGTGAATGTATGTCCATGTCATCAAGGCAAGAAACAAACATAAAACCCTAATCTAAGCATGTTAAAGAAAAACAAGCATGTTAAAAGGTGAACAAGAGCTCATGGGGCTTAAAACATAGAAAGAAGAGGCTACACAAAACAAACATGTGAATACAAAGACAAAACAAACAAAAATTAGGGTTTCTGGGCAATGACATCACGCGCGCTAGAACAGGTCTATGTACGTAAAATCAAGCCTGCATGCGTAGGCTAGATCATGCGTACGCAGATCCTTACTTAGAAAACCTAAAAACACAGAAACAGAGTAGAACTTTAAAACAACAAACTAGTAACCTCATGTACACAAAATATGAAAAGCCTAAAAGGCTAATCTAAACAAACATGTACAAACATAAACTAAGCAAAAAAAAAAAAAAAGATTAAAACACAAAAGAAAAATAGTAAAGGAAGAAAAAAAAGAAAAAAAGAAGGGTTAGACTTAATACCTTAAACAAAAGCTTTCCAAGCTTGATTTTGACTGTTCCTCTCAGTCTTCCAAACCAATAATGGAGTGATTAGCAACGTTAAACTAAATGGATTAGGGCCAGAGAAGATCCTAATCAAATAAAATTGACTTAAGGGTGTTTTGTGAAAAACTCCATTTTGATTCACTATTTTCTAGTGAAGTTTAGGTTTTTCCTATGGGATTTTTGTGTGTTTTGAAAATGTACCATGTAAGACTTTTTATAGTTGAAAAAATAAGGTTTGGAACGACTTCTAGATGATGTGGGATTCATTCCAAACCTCAACCATTACTGCAGAAAACTTGTCTTTCTTATACTTTTGAAACCCTAGCTGCGTACGCAAGAATGTACTTGTGTATGCATGCATTGGCTCGCGTATGCAAGCCACGACTCACGTATGCAGGCCGAGGGCCACTTTGGTCATTTTATTTCCAAAAATAGATTTTTTGCTCATTTAAAAGGTTACATTTTCCATTTTAACACTCCTCAAGTCAATTTGATATCTAATTGGGCTTTAAACTGGCCTTGAGGCTTAGAGTTCGAGCATCATTGGAGAACGAGGGCCCGAGTCGTAAGAGGTACAAAATGCGGTGTCTACACTTACCTAATTAACCGAGGACCGTTAGTTCCCATGGAATTCAGAATTCCTAAAGAGGTTTGGAGCGATAAAAAGGTAAAGTTTTCCCATTTAAAAGTTTTTGGTTGTGTTTCTTATGTTCATATTGATCCTAATGCTCATAGTAAACTTGATGCAAAGTCTAAAATATGTTTTTTAATTGGCTATGGTGATAAGAAATTTGGCTACCGATTTTGGGAAGAACAAACCGAAAAATCATTAGAAGCTGAAATGTGATATTTAATGAACAGATTATGTACAAGGATAGATCAAATGTTGTGCCAGATGTTACAGAGGTAGATCAAAAGAAATCTGAGTTTGTCAACTTAGATGAATTGACTGAGAATACTGTCCAGAAAATGGGTGAAAAAGATAAGGAGAATGTAAATTCATAGGTAGATTAAAGTACACTTGTAGCTGAAGTCCGTAAATCTTCCAGGATCACTAGACCTCCACAGCATTATTCACCCGCTCTAAATTATCTCCTGTTGACTGATAGTGGTGAGCCAGAGTGTTATGATGAAGCCTTGCAAGATGAAAATTCAAGTAAATGGGAGTAGCTATGAAGGATGAGATGGATTCTTTGTTAGAGAATTAAACATGAGAACTGACCAAATTGCCAGAAGGAAAGAAGTCTTTGCACAATAAGTGGATATACAGAATAAAGAATTAGTATGATGGTAGCAAGCGCTACAAGGCCAGATCAGTTGTCAAAGGGTTCCAATAGAAGAAGGGCATCAACTACTCTGAAATAGTTTCTCCTATTGTGAAGATGTCAACAATTGGACTAGTACTGGAAATAGTGGCTACAGAGAATTTTCATCTTGAGCAATTAGATGTGAAGATGGCATTCCTTCATGGTGACTTGGAAGAAAACATTTACATGAATCAGCTAGAAGGGTTTATTGTTCAGGGACAAGAGAGTCTAGTTTGCAAACTGAGAAAGAGTTTGTATGGTCTAAAACAAGTTCCAAGACAATGGTATAAAAAATTTGACAATTTTATGTATAAAACTGGGTTCAAGAGATGTGAAGCTGATTATTGTTGCTATGTTAAGTTCTTTGACAACTCTTATACATTTTACTACTGTATGTGGATGATATGCTCATTGCGGGGTCTAGCACCGAGGACATTCATAATCTAAAGAAGTAGCTGTCAAAACAGTTTGTAATGAAGGATTTAGGAGCTGCAAAACAAATCATTGGTATGAGAATCACTAGAGACAAGGCCAACGGTACATTGAAGCTTTCATAGATAGTGTATGTGAAAAAGATTCTCAGTAGGTTCAACATGAATGAAGCTAAATCAGTTAGCACACCCTTGGGTAGTAATTTTAGACTAAGTAAAGAATAGTCACCGAAGATGAAAGAAGAAATGGACCATATGAGCAAAGTACCCTATGCCTCAGTTATTGGCAGCCTGATGTATGCTATGGTATGTACAAGGCTAGACATTACACATGTAGTGGAAGTGGTGAGTAGATACATAAGTAGGTTAGGAAAGCAACATTGGGAGGTAGTCAAGTGGATTCTGAGGTATTTAACAAATTCATCAAATACATGTCTTTGCCTCACAGGTGCAAGATTGAAACTACAGGTTATGTAAATTCTAATTTAGCAGGTGATATTGATAGTAGAAAAAGTAATACTAGGTTTGTATTTGGTATTTACTCTGGATGGTACAACTATATATTGAGCTTCAAATCTACAAAATATTGTTACTTTGTCTACTACAGAAGCTGAGTATGTTGCAGCAACTGAAGCTGTAAATGAGATGATTTGGCTACACAGCTTCTTGGATGAATTGGGTAAGAAGTAGGAGATGGGCATTCTACATAGTGATAGTCAGATTGTAATTTTTCCTACTAAAAATTCAGCTTTTCATTCAAAGTCGAAGCATATATAGATGATATACCATTTTATCTGTTACCTTGTTAAAGATAAGCGAGTAATACTTGAGAAGATTTGTGGATCTAAGAATCTGGCAGACATGTTGACTAAGGATGTCACTATTGAGAAGCTGAAGTTGTGTGCAGTTTCAGTTGGTCTTCTAGCTTAAGGACAAGAGGATGAGTTGCAATGATGGGGGATTGCCTTTGGAGGATTGCGGTTGATGTTGGTGATTGAACTAATCTCCAAGTGGGAGATTTGTTGAGTTTTGTGGAGTCTAGTTTTGTTTAATCCGGATTATGACCCGACCCGAAATAATATTGTTACGGTTTTTTTGGAGATTAGGGTTTTAGTATGTCTTTTAGAGAGAAAACTGAATTGCCGCATTTTGTATTTTTCCTTGAGATAGTGAAATTTTTGCAACTCCGTGGACATAGGCAAATTACCGAACTATATAAATATTGTTTTATGTGATTTTTTTTTTTATGCATATTTTCTCTAATTTGCATCTTATAGAGCTGAAAATTTCGTAAAAATTCCCCATAAAGTATTGTGGCAAACAAAACCTTCAAATTGATTGCTCAAAAGAATGAGGGTTTCACTATCATCACCTACACCGAAATCTTTTTAAAAAGGGCCACTAGAATACAAAATGAAATGTTGCATTCAAGACAAACGTCCATGTGTCCGCTTCTCCAAAAATAACAAAACACAAATTGGGTTCCACTCAATTAGGTTCTGATGATTACGGGACAGCTTTAGAAAAAGCAAAAAACACATTAAGGACCACTTCTCATGAAAGAAAAAAAAAACTATCAAGCAATAATGATATGCAACTACATTTGTCGCAAAGAAGAAAGCTTTTGCGCGGAAATTAGCGTAGAAATCATGCGCATTAATGTATTATATTTCTACTTGAAATATTTCTTTTGGGAACAATTACAATGCTTTACTTTCTAATCGATGTTTCAAGGATAAGGATTAGCTACGTCTACAATATTTCTATAATATTTTTACAACAAATCACAAGTGGTTAGTTGTTATTGGTTCAAATTTCAAACTAACGCTAAGATTACTTTTTGGCCCCAACAATAACAACTAGTAACAACTTGCCACTTAGGATTTGTTGTAAAAATATTATAGAAATGTTATAGACATATCATTTCTCTAAGGATTAAGGATCACCTCCATATTTTATGGTAAAAACTTTATTCTTTGAATCTAACGGTGTGCCTTGGTTATTTGATCATTGCTAAATAGGGTGACATCAACAAAAGAAAAAGAAAAGGATCATTGTTCCCTAGCAGTGTGCCTTGGTTATTTGATCCCTATATATCTATATATGAGGTGGGACGGCAATTCATTAGTGTGGCTTGGTTATTTGTTCTCTAACAGAGAGAGTCTGCCGTAATTTTTCTTATAAAAAAAGGTTTTCTTGTCTTGTTGGGACTACTTTGTGAGAGATAAATGGGCTGTATTTGGGGTTTAGGTTTTGTGAGTATCTTTTTGTGTTTCATAATTTCTCTACTTTATAGTGGAACTTTCTCACTGCTGCTATAGACGCAAAATAATGAACTACATAAATTCTCTATCTCGATTTCAAAACAAAGCCCAATAACTTTGTTCTTTGCTTGGGACCACACACCCACCCCCCCCCCCCCCCCCCAAACAAAAAACAATGAATGATATCTTTTTTCTCTTAAGAGCATGAACTTTACGGCTCTTAAGTCTTGACCACCTAACTAATTTGAAGTACATGTTTATCACAAGCAAAACTAGTTGAAGGATGGTGCCAAAATTTTGAAAAGTCAATTACTCTTTATATATATATAATTAAAAGATAATTTTTTGGGATCTGACCTTTCCCAAATTAAAATTATAAACTCTCTTCTCCCCTTATAAACACCTACAAATAAGAGTAAACTTTAGGCATTTTCAGAACATAGTGAATGGTGCTCTCTCCTCTCACATTTATGATAGAGTCCACCATGAATATGAGAGAAAGGGAGTACCATTTCATTATACTCCAAGAGTATCTAAGTATTTTCCTAAAAATAAATTAAAATTATATCTCTTATATTCAAATATTCAAGAGGTTGGGACTTGATGAGGAAAATGTCTTCATGACTTCCCATATATGTTGAGTAATTGATGAGGAAAATGACGATGTGGGAGCTCTAATTGATGACATGGCTGGTATGCTAAGGCACCCAGGATTCACCAAAAGCAATAAAGTCAAAATCCATATATATAGAGGAAAATTTTTAAGTACTCCCGGGATACGGAAAAATGGTACTCCTTTCTCTCACATTCATAGTAAACCCCATTGTAAATTTGATGAGTGAACCTCACTATGAATGTAAGAGAAAAGAACATCATTCTCCGTACTCTAAGAATACCTAAGAATTACTCATATGTGTGTGTGTGTGTGTGTGTGAATCTTGCATGCCAATCCTTGATAACTCCAAGAGTAGAGTAACGGATTATACAAGATAATATTCTTAGCATGCCGTAATAATTAGTGTCCTATTAATGGGTGTCCTTAAAACATTTGTTAATAAATTATTTTATAAAAGTTTTGATACCATTTTCATGGTAAATATATATATAAAAAATTAAAAAAAAAAAATCAATGGATTGTTTTCTTTTCCCATCAAAAGTCTCTAAAAATATTTCCTAATAATTAAATGGACAAAGTTTGGTTACAAACTTAGTTGTAACATAAAACTACAACTTTACTTAATATCTTTTTATTAGATGCGAATTTTGTCAAATCCACCATTGAATTACATTTTCTTCTTATATTTTTCATGCTTGCAAATTTTCCAAAATATCAAAGATCAATAGCTATACCATCAATCAATTGTTTAAAATGAAAATTTGTGTAGTCTAAAATTATATATAAAAAATTATGTTTATAGATCATATTGTAAATAACATCTTATTAACACAAAATTTGATATGTGTTAAAAGCGTAAATAACATGTAATACAACAGTTAGATTTTCAAAATATATAACAATATTATTATTATTATTTTCTTTTTTTGAAGAAAATTATAACTCTAAGCTATAACCAAGTTTGTAGCTAAATCTTATCCTAATTAAATCTCAAATAGTAATAGAAGTACGTGTATATATATATATATATATATATATATATATATATATATATATATATATATATATACTTCTAGATTTATTATAAAAAATAAAATAAAAAAGAGGAAGAAGGAAGTTTTCAGTATAAAATGGATCATCATTTCAAAGACAAATGAATGGAATCATTTTCTTTACGACTTTGATTGTTTCACATTTCTTTTATAAACTTTCCGTATGCACCATGTGTCAAATGTGGATATTTTAGAAAATATGAACGCTGGTGACATCATGTGAAACATATTATTATTATGTATATAGAGCATCAACTCTTCACAAAACTTGCATACGTAAGAGCAGATCTCAAATCGTTTTTTTTTTTTTTTTTTTGGGCTGAAATGAAAACTTTATGACCAGAGAACGGAAACAAAACATAACAGCCTAAGCAGCTTCCACCAAGATGAGATTAGCAAAAGTAGGGGGGGCGCCTGAATCCCAGGTCAAAAAGCCAAAGTTGTGATGACTAAAGTTGTATGAACCAAATTCCTGCACGTTGGATTAAAGGCTCTTGAAGTCACAATCTCACGATCCAACCAATCCATAACATATAATCCCACAAAAGCTATCAGAATCTCCCTAAAATTTTCTTGCTTCAAAATTATTAATAAGTCACGGTCATCCACCTACCCCAGAGAGAAAAGAAAAGTGTGATATCAGTACGGAAGTAAAACTCAAGTGGTAAGCGTGACGAGAGAGTGATCAGCCAGCCAAATTTTACATTCTTTATCCCTATATCTTAAGCTTATGCAATAATCATCTAAAATAGGAATAGGGGTTTGCTTATGCAATAATTATTTTAATGCGTTGAATTTATGCATTTCTCCTCTCATAATGTGTAGATTCTACTACAACAACAACAACAAAAAATACATATATCTAATTTATGAAATACATTTTCGTTGTGATGGACCATTTCAAACATACATATTCATTAATTTCCAACCACTTGGATATTAACATTGACATAACCATTAAACTCTACCTCAAAATCTTATGATACTCTCATCAAAAAAAAAAAAAAAATCTTATGATACTACTACTTCCATGAAACTACTCTTTCATATCATGTGAGATTCATAAATGCATGGATCCCAAATGCTGTGAGAAAATAGCCTCGTCGAGTCACTCTACGAGATACCTCCTTTAGGCATCAACTGGAATAGATGCACTATGCACATGCAGTGCATCTACAAACACACGCTAACCAAAAAAGGATAAACTTATAGATGAGATCATGAGACTATTGACAAGAAACTCACATAGAGCCGTAAAGTATTTGTCCTTAATCATTATTAAAGTGTGTATAAATTAGTTGTCCCTACCATAAACATAAGTAGGTGTTGCATCAATAATTAAAAGTTAATTTATTTTTTCAATAATAAAAAAAGAGGACTTCTTATATGGTGTGGATCGTTCATATAGTAAAAGAGTTTGTCATTATTCAAATTTACAACTTTCAAACTCGCAAGTACATATGATGAGTCAAAAGATCTTTTTACTGTAATAATGCTTAAAAAATAAATAAATAAATAAATAATAATAAAAATTTTTTTTTTGGTAAACAATAATAATAAAAATTGATACCATAGGTGTGTTTTACTAGGGAGAACATATTATGATAGGGTTATTTGGTACACGGTGCAAAATTCTTTGTTAAATTTGTATGTTGTAGAATCAACTTTATGCCTAGATTATATATTGGGCAGCTCACTGCCTTGCCACTTTTGATTGTAATTGGTCCAGGCCTGTTCCTATTTCTGATCTTTCAGGCGTAGTTTGGACTTTGGAGGGTTATTGATAGAGATGGTTAAAGCCTTAAAGGCTCTTCCTCATTTCCTTTTGTGCAATTTCAATAGATGCTTATAGAGATGGTTATAGCTTCACGTTTTGATAATTATGCTTATAGCAACCACTTTATTAACATGCCAAAGAGTCACGCATCAAATCTAGCCGAAATTCCTAGTGCGTTACTCTTTTTTAGTCGTACACTCTTTATTTCCTGATGATAGGCGCAGCTAAGTTTACGCATTTTACATCAAATCACGTTAATGAAGGAATTCAGTTGCTCATAATGAATATCAAAGCTTGAAGAATTTGTTGGAAAGTGTTATCTATTTTTTCCCAATCCCAAACTGTTTTAGATGAATAAATAAATAAATAAAACCTAAAATGATGAGTTTGGGATGAATTTATTTCCTTCAATTTATTTAATTTTTAGCTTTTTTTTGGTATTATTTATAAGTTTCATTAATTACATTTTTTGATACTATTTATTGGTCCTATAATACTGTTCAACTAATTTTTAACTTTTTTTTCTACACTTTCAACAAAAAAAAATTTCAATTCATCCTTCCGAAACGGATCTTAAGGTGTAACAGTTTGATACGAGTAAAATATTGTTGGTGTCTATTTTTTCAGGACATGCCAGTGCAATTTCATTGGTCAATCAATGCCACCTCATTCTATTTTATAAAGAAAACAAGAATGGACTTTGGGCTAAACTCATATTAAAATCTCAAAAGGTCCAAATTTCATCCAACGACATGGATTGGATTTCTTGCCAAAATAAAACCCTCATCCTTAATGGATTGGGCTTATGGCCCACTTTCATCACTTCACATAATAGGCTCACACAATACTTTTTTTTCCTACTCCATGAACAGGGCTCATGGTCTCTATTCGGTCTACAATACGAAATAGGCTTTCAGCCCATACTTCTCATGCACCATATAATTTCTCAATGGATCAAGATTTACAACCCATATTATTTCTCTCATCTCCCACATAAGAGGCTTCCCTAATAAAAGCCTATATTTCTTAAAAATGGGTGTTTGAAGAAAAATGTCCTTAACTTCAATTCAGTTGAATTTTGGGGCAACTAAATTACAAAATGATGAAATCACACATTTCTTAAAGGCCCAAGTCTTAATATTGCAATTGAGTTACTTGGGCTACTAAATTACAAAATGATGAGATCTCACATATTTCTTAAAGGCCCAAGTCTTAATATTACATTTGAGTTACTTGGGCATCCACTTAGTCTCAAATCTTCAGTTCATGGTCCAAACCCATAAGTTTTCACGATGAAAACTTGGAAAATTGGGGTTTGGAGGCCCAAAATGTGTGCTCCAGTAGCTCTAACAAATTTCAAAAAGTATGAGGCTTGACATGTGCAAAAACTTTCTGAACTTCTGAAAAAGCCAGTGTCCAATAGGATTTCATTGGCCGAGACACCCCAATCACTCAGCTAGTCTTAGTAAAACGAGTGCTCCCTCTGGCAGTCTTAACAACTTGCATTTTTTGAGAAAAATAAACCATATGGCTTAAACTTTCTAGAGTTTCCTTTCTGAGCCAAGGACCATGTGGGCTGTAAAGGGCTTGAAAGTTCAAATAATGTGTAAAACACCTATGAACGTTTAGACCCCTAAATATAAAATTACCAACACAAGCTTATACACAAATAATATATGTGCGAAACGATGAATATAAGCTAAATCCAAATTGATAAAACACTCCAAACCAAAATTAATCACAACCACAGCAGTAATTAAAAGGTAAATAGTAAGAGAAAAGAAATGCAAACACAAAGATAACACGGCGATGTGTACTTGAAGAGGAAACCGAAATACTCGGCAAAAAACCTCTCCACTGCCCTTCAAACAGTCAATAATCCACTAGAGAATAAAGTTAAAATACATGAATAGTAGAAGATCCTCCAAGCCTAATCTACCCAGTGCACCTAAGCCCTCTAAGCTTCTTACTCTAACAGGATTATGCCGAATCTTGTCTTCTATAGCTTACTGGATCCCGCAATCACCCATTGCATCAACCAAATGAATTGGTCCTTTCTAAACTGCTTCCCAAGCACCAAAATGTCTCATCACTGATATGGGTATGGTGAGATAGGTTTTGGCAAAATGTACCTCTCAAGAATATGTTAATGGAGAGGATGAGAGTAGAGGAATTTGGAGAATCAAATGATGAAAATTGTGGATGAGTCAACCTTGTTTTTCTTTAGGGTTTCTCTCTCAAAATTCTCTTTGGAAGCTCTCTACATTTCGTGGGTATAAGCGTATTTATAGTAGTGTGTATGAGGAATGCGAAAAGTCAGTTTCAACCAAACAGGGCATTCTAGTGACTTAACCTCGCGACTAGAACGAGTGTCGTGAGTTTGAGTCGTGAGCTAACTGTTTAGCCAGACTGGAAGTTTTGTCTTGTAGTACTCCAACTGTCGTAACCCTTCAGCTCCCCCTGCATGCTTCACACATATGCCATTCTGGCGACTTACTAGTCGCGAGCCAGTCACGAGATTCTTTTGAATTGCACACATCTTGAGTTTTCTTCACACTCTCTTACACACTATCCTTACATAATTCCCATCTAAATACAGGGTATCTAATTACTAAATTACAAGCAAATTTGACACGAAATAAAGCCAACACATGATTGAAAAAATTCAACCTTACAGAACCCATTACCCAAGATTAATGTGGAATTCAATTTTTGAGTGACGCTATTAAATTTTAGAAGAGAATGAACATATATAAGTTTTTTTTTTTTAAGAAGAAAACATATATAAGTTAAGACATGAAACAACAATTTCATATAATCAATTTAATTTTATGCTTAAATGATCTTCCATGAAAGAATTTTCTTATTTAGATGCCTAGTGAAAAAATATAGAAAAGCTCATAAAAATATTTCATATGATTGTTATTGGCCTAGAAAAAGCAAATGATAGAGTACTAGAAATGCTTTGTAGTGAGTTTCAAAAAGAAATGAATTCTTCTAGAGTATATTAAGGTCATTAAAAATATGTATGGCATAGTTGAATTAGTGTTAAAACAATGAAAGAATCACAATTGAGTTTCCTATCCCAATTAGTTTACACCAAAGATCAGCTTTAAATCTGTATCTCTTTGCACTAGATATGGATAAACTTACTAGCCTAAAACCATAGTTCAACAAGGCGTTGTAATATGTAGCAATACTATTTCTCTTGAAAAAATGAATATCCAATTACCTCTTTAATAAGATTTTTTTTTCTTCGTGTTCAAAAAAAATATATATATATATATATATATATATTCCGTCCATACCATAGAAAATACTTTCCCTCTGCTCGAAGTAAGCTAAATAATACAAAAACCAAATCCAATATAAATTTTAGACATAATATAAAATAGAAATAACAATAATCTGAAACAGTACACTAGAATAAACTTGTACTATAATATTTTGATCCAATAAACAAATCTGAACGGATATTAGAATGAAATTGATAACTTCAACTAAAAACCCCAAGAAGAAAATGTTTTCCAAGAATCAAGATGCTAATTGAGTCTTTGCACAACTTTAAAAAACTTAAGTAATGAATTAATGATACTTATATTAGATAGGTGAGTTCTTTGGTTCAACTCTTCCATGTGTTCTTCGCCTGGTCCATAACCTTTGTGAATAATGAATACAACCCCAGACCAGAAACACAGTACCATTATGCAATTTCAATAGAGAGTGACGCTTTCGTGCTTTCCACCCTACAAGTTTTTAATTGGATGCTTTTTTCATGTACTACATGATTTTGATGGTTGCAGGACAGCTTTAATTGCAAAAGCAGGGCAAAGCAATGGTGATTATTCATTCACAACTAGTGCCTGATATGAACAAGGGTTGTGAAAACTTTTCAGAGAAACTAAAGTCTACTCTGTTTTTGATAACAAAACTAAAGTCTACTCTTTGGGTAAAATGGATTACGACACATGTCGTACCTGTCATTATCTGTTTGTGTCCAAACCTACTTAGTCATTTTCCATGGAAGACCTAAGGATAGCATAATTTTGTGTGTGGATTTGAATTGTGAAGGTGTAGTGCTAGCACCACATGTTGTTGAGTCCCACGTCAAACATATATTCAATTAATCTAAGATGTATAACATATAGGAACATCAATTGAGTAGTTAATATAATATATAGAAACATTACTTAACCCAAAAGCTTAAGCTTCATGAGTTTGGATCCAACAATGCTATATTAACTACTTATTTTTCTCATTATTAGTCAATATGGGACTTCATTCACATGTATATACCCAACATATTTCAACCAATCCAAACTTCAACTGTCACCTTAATTAGTCTATAGAATCATTGACAGCAGATATTAATAATTTGTTGGTGTCTTTTTGTTCTTGGAATGCTGTTCATTTCTTTAGCAAGGCCAAATTTCTTGTCCATAGCTTGGCAAAATGGGCTCTTTTTTAATATGGTGGGAACTATTCCCATCTTCTCTATCCCCAGTTCTTTGTTGTGTAGTGAAGGGGAAGAGGGAAACTTCCTCCCTATTTTTTTGGTCAATGAAGAATTTATTTAGAGAGAGAGAGAGAGAGGATATAAGCAATGTTTTTCCCTCTTGATATAAAAGAGTTACAAGTGCAGGTAAGTAATAGTGAGTTGACTTAGGTTTAAGACTTGAAGGAGCAAAGAAGTTGAAGGACAATCAAATACAAAACATAGAGAGAAAGGAGTGAGGGGAAAAAAAAATTGATCCTTAAGATTTAATAGATAATCAAGCTTTAGATAAGGCTAAGCGAATCATGTTTAGTTAATCCTGATATTGGAAAATGGATTCATGTAGTCAACCAAATAAGTTGGTAATATAAGTTCATTTAGTTGATTTGATAGTCCTCAGTACAACAATGAGCACAATTGTGGAAATACGAAATGTCAAAAGTTCCTATATTATTAGTTTTTTTTATATATATAAATTAATACGTGAATTTTGGCATCAAAGAGAGGAAGGAGAGATTCAAACTAGTAACCTCTTCTTCGTGAGACAACAACTTGAGTTGGTTAATACTTCATTAAGCGAAAGTACAGGGAGAGTTGAAACTGGTTCATATTGAGGGTAGGAATTCATGCATTCCATAATGATTATGGTTCCACATAATTTTGAAATATGGATGGAGCGATCACCGGCAAATAGTTCAATCAATTCTCATGCCTTCTCGAGGAGCTTGGTTGCATTAAAATACTGAACTCCTGGCTATATCACACAAGCGAGGGTGGTTCATTACTAGCCACCTCTTCTTCTTTCGACTCTATACGTGGTACTTCAGATTGAACTTGTGCACCGCTTGGGATATCAACACTTTGTTCCTTGCTCTTTCCCCACAAAACGCCGTAAAGGCTAACAACCAACAAGATCCCACCTAAGACACTACAAACAGAGAAAGATAATTAATGTCACACATAAATTTCCCTCCCTAATTGCATAACAAAATGACCAAGACTGTCTCTCACTAATTTTGAAACATCAAAAACTGCCAACTTAGTTTTTATGGGCTTTCCAAACATATTCGTCAACAAGGAAAGAGTTCACGGGTGATCATCAGAGCAAGTTAGGTCACTAAGTTATCCAAATAACAGTCTTCCCCCGTTAGCAAAAAAATAAAATAAATTAAAGATGCATTACTTGAAGACTAATAAAAAAACTATATTGTTATGGCTGGACTAACTCACCTGCCTAAACTAATGACATCGCCTAAGAGAAACACCGAGCCAATGATTGTAATTATCAGATTTAGTGGTGTTGACATGGCTTGGAAAACTGGCCCCTTCTTTTCTATCACCCATGCTTGTAAGTAGTATGAAACTCCAGTCACCATGGTTCCCTGTCAGAGAATGCAATTGCCTTTGTCATCTCTTTTGTATTGTTAAGCAAATTCAAATATGAAAAAAGAATAGAAACTAGGGAGACTATTCATATACATTAGGTCATTGACCATGTAAAACGTCCTATCTCTATTCAAGTATCAATCAATTAGTTTAAGAGGGAATATCAAAGTTCAGTCCAGAAAGCTCTATGTCAAATTGACAAGTCCAAAATTTTCTTTTTCGCTAAGTCATTCAAGAATCATTTTTTTTAACTCTTGTGGGTTTAGGATACCACACCATCCAATGTATTGGGAAGACATGTCCAAGGATTATTTGTCTGCTTACACAGTAGACAACTGTTAGTAGTCTAAGGTCCCAGCCCAACTTCCACTGACGAGGGTCTCTTTCAAAAGCAATGGCTACAACAAATGACTGAATTGCACTTGATAGGCACTGAAGGTTGGTGAAGATAAGCTTTGAAGAGTAAATTTTGAGAACCTGAGCCTGTATTGATCAAAATCAGTAACTCTGGTTAGTTATTACAAACATGGATTAGCATCTTATGGAAATGAAATGATATAATATATAAGTTAAAATATATGATGCGAATCATCAAGAGAAAAGTAGATTTTAAAATCACTTTTTTGCCAATTATGCTTCCACTGCTGTCCCTAGAAGCAGAAGGCAAAGTAATGTTCCCTAGGAGGTAATACAACCCACATGTGCCTCTAGTCACATATATCAGATATGACCTAGTAACTAGAAAGAGTGACATGTGGTCTGATTGCTTCGATTTGACATGGAGCATGGGAGATCTAGTAAATGGACTCCCTTCAAAATTTTTCCTTTCTTTTTACTTTTTTTATTATTTTTTAATCCTTGGTTAGAGCAATTTTGTGGTTGATAAGTTGCACATATTAATCTCCTAAAGTGGTACCTGAAGTACAAGCCACAAACCCCAACAAATGATTGAAATGAACAAGAGGAAACATCCCAGTGTCCAATTTTTGCCAGAAGAAACATGAAGTTGATGATCTTGGTTGTTATGAAGTCCAAATAATGGACGATGGATTAAGGGTTTCATCTGAGGGCCATTGTAAAATGCAAGGATCATCACACCAGCCATGCACACTATCAAACCTGCAACCTTTGCAATCCCAGGGATTGTCCTCATGGTCACTTTTTCCATCCTGCAATGCGGTGACTGTCAATTGACTCTAATAAATATAGCTGAACTGACTCAACAGGCATAAAAATTAGCATAATTTTACAGCTTCTTTGGTAATTTTATTGCAACTAACTTTTGATCAAACACAAAACTTTCAAAATTTTGGTACTAAATGAGCCTTAGTTGGGAATTTGACTGCTGACCCAAGGGGGAAATGCAGGGGTAGAAGCTTCTTTATGCAAAAAAACATTGACAATTTTAAAAATAGGAGCTTCTTTATGCAAAGTACTTTTTTTTACCGGAGTATCTAACATAACAAATTTTTACTACAAACATTACAGACTATCTAGTTTCTTGGTTTTCTTTCTCAATAACATTAAGAAAATGATGAAGAAAGAAAGAATAAATCAATAAAATCCGTATGTGACCCAAAAAAAAAAAAAAAAAAAAAAAAAAGAAGAGATTGCAAATAACTACCTGAGCAACACTGCGAAGAAAAATGTTGTGACAGGAAGGCAATTTACTGTTGCAGCACCCAAAGTTGCAGATGTATAAATAAGGGCGACACAATAAATATTCAGGGACAAAGTAATCCTGAAATGCAAAATAGCTGGGAGATTTATAGATCTAAAACTTCCTCCATATCAACAATATCAAACTTTTCAAACATAATTCACAATGTAAATTCATTACATTCTTGAAATGACTACAAGTTAAGAGGCATTTCTTTCAAGGGCACCAAGAGAAAGCTTTAAAAATCATACATACCCCACAAAAGCAAGCACAAATATTTTGCAGAAGATCATGAATGACAGCGGTGTTGCATTCTTCCTGGAATCCAAAACAAAACAACAAGGTTACTCTTATGAAATAAACAGCATAAAGAGAAGAAATCATATATAATTACCGTTCAAAAATCATGACGAGAGGGAATAAGAAAACAGTTCCAACTAGTTGTCTATAGAACAAGAAAATGTAACTGTTCATGCCACCATTGAACACTGCTTTGGAGAGTAAGATCATGCCAGCATATATAGCTTGTATTAAAATCACAGCCAAATATGACTTCTTTGAACCCATTGACAATGATTTAAGCTTGAACCTCTTGGACTTTATGTTCAGGTAGATCACAAAGACTGAAAGTGGTTTATATAGGCACCTCAATGATGAGAAATGACAAAAATCATTAATAAATGACCCATACCTTGTATTATTAGGATGATTATAATAATTTCGTCAAAAAAAGGTTGATTATAATAATGGTTGCTAATGGGGCATTGATTCTCTAAGCAATATCGGTAATACTCTGTTGTAGCATTTTTATATATATATGTTTTAGAAATATATGGTTTAAAAAAAGTGTTAACTAATACTATATATAATTTGAACATTTTTTTAAAAAATATATATAATTTGAACAGTGTAATTATAATTATTTTTAATTGTACCTATACATATACACTGGCTTAGATAATGAAAATTTACAAATCTACTCCATTATTAACATGTAACTAAATTATATTAATAGATCAAAAACTCCTTATCTACCCCATTATTAACATGTACTCCCATTAAATTAGATTAATGGACTTAATTAATCAAATGTTGGAAAATAGATTTAATTAATATTAATGGACTAGATTAATTTAGGTAATAAAATTCAAGCCCATTAGATCAATATTAATATCTAACAATTAATTTGGGTAGTAAAATTAAAGCCCATTAGATTAATATTAATATCCAGCAATGAATTTTGAAACTCCCACTAAATCATATTAATGGACTTCATTAGCCAAAGGTTGTTGGCAAAGCATGGTAATCTTTCTATGGAACTTTGGGCTTCAACACCTTGTACAAAGGTTATCACTGCACACTCTTGGCGTAATGGTCACTCCACAAGTACATAATTTTTGTAGGGTAGGGGGCAAAGGTCAGGGTTCAAGTTTTTGAGTAGAAACTTCACACACATATACACTTAGATTAGATTAGAGTAAAATTTCTATCTTGTATTAAAAAGTTTTAGATCTTTTTTTCCTCTCCTCAAATTGAATTCTTGGTAGCAAAAATGGATTTTCATCTCTAAGAACAGTTTGGATGGCTTCACAATTCAGAAAAATATATTGTGATTTCATGAAATCATAATATACTCATTACCAAAAGAATTTACTAATGATAGGGAATTGTGATTCCAGGAAATTAGAATTCACAAATTCAGAAAATTATAACCCTATAGTAAAATGATTTGCTGTTTCGAATGATTTATAAATCATTTTGATCTAAAACTTTAAACCATCAAAAAGTAGTTCTAAAAATTTTAGTACAACTGGAATTTTGTTTGCAAAAGGATAAATTAATTATTTTTAAGGAAAATTTATTATCCTTGTGATTGTACGATTCACGATTTAGTCCACAAACTTTCAATTTTTATATTTGACCACTAAGATTTTTAGACTAAAATAAAATCGTTAGAGTTCCATTCCATCCAAAATACCCTTATGGATTTCTTTTTAAATTAAACTTTAGGGATCAAAATGTAACAATTAAAAAAGATTGTGAGACTAAGTTGTTCTTGGGTCAAGCCATAAGGGGATAATTTGTTTGTCCAAAAAATGGTAAAAACAGTTACTTTTGAATAAATCCTTACAATTTTATTTTAATCCAAATTTGAAATCATTAAAGTTAGCATTTGAAAATTTGTGTAAAGGTCGTATTTTTTTTTTTTTTTAAATTTATGTATTGGCATTTTTTTAATGTAATTGAGTATTAATTTCTTGTGTGTTTAAGAAGAGTTTGGTTGAATAAGCAAGTGCTATTATTAAATACACAAGATTGCTTAAGAAATTGCTCAAGAAAAGTTGAAACTAAAGATCTCGATACCTGTCAATCTATCGAGAATAAATGAATCTTGATACATCTTAACACCTCTCAATCTATCGAGTTTCCAAAAAACTAAACAGTAATTTTCCGTTTTAACCCATGATAACTTGGGCCTTGATAGGGATTCATGCATTAGGATTCCATAGCATATTATAGATATATTTTATAATACAGGAGTGTGATTAATTTATACAAAGAACCAATGTTTTCCTACATTAATAAATTTCCAATTCCCTATCATCTTTACAATTTCAACTTTCCAACTATCTTCTCTTTCACAGGTTGGACACCTTTGCTATGAGCTCCCTCAATCTGTTTGACGAAATGCCTGAACCAAAGTCTCTCTATTTGTTTGACAAAACCCTTATATTTTTCTTGCCATTTATTTTTAAGATGTGATGTGATGATATTTTATTTAGTTAGTTTCAAAACATAATCTGAACCATTAATTTGATCATACAATAATCTAAACCATGATTGTAGAAACACAACTATAAACTCAGCCTTATTGACTCAAGCTATTTGTTTCTGATGTGATGTTGTGTCATCACGCTTTGTTCAATTTTATTTATTAATAATGCTTAAGTCAACATATTGACATTGATTAATGCAACAAATTTTAGGACTGTGTCATATACCTATCTATGCTAGACAATTATAGGAGCAGTTGTTGACCGAGGTTCTATGTCATTGTTGTATAAATGTTTTAGAAGCATCCCTTAAGTTCATGGAGGACTAATTATTAATGTGATTTGACCATTAGTCGTATGTGTGTAGGGAGAGTCTTTGGATTTAAAACCGATCATTGTGAACTACATTAAACATTTGGGGGGAGTGTGAGACAATGATGTTTGTTTGTTATATTTTAATAGTGGTAGTGGGGTTTGTATGATAAGCACCACATGGTGATTTGTTTATTTTTAGTTATTTATATTTATTTTCTTTGAGTTAAGTTGACTAGCTTTTAAAGTCTGGTTTTATCAAATATTGTATACTAAGAAAGTAAAATTTACTAGATTATACAGGTAATTATAAGAGCATCTCCAGCAGCATATGCATAGCCAAAATATAGCTAATATTGGCTCAAAATTGCCACTGTTCACTACTCCAGCAGCTTCTCTACTCTTCGATTTTTTTTTTGCTAATGAACAGTAGCCCATCAGGTCTGATGGGCTACTGTTCATTAGCTATTAAATTTCTTGAATAAAATATTAGAACAGTACTTATTATTTAATTCTTTCTCTCTCCCAGATTTCTTTCTCTCTCTCATTCTCTCCGTTCCTTCTTCTTCTTCTTTTTCCTCTCATTCTCTCAGTCACTCTGTTGCCGTTGCTTCTTTTTTTCTCTCCGTCCGTTGCTTCTTCTTTTTTTTTTTTCCTTTCATTCTCTCATTCACTCTGTTGCCGTTGCTTCTTTTTTTCTCTCTGTTGCTTTTTTTTTTCTCACATTCTCTCCGTGGCTTCTTTTTTTCTCCGTTGCTTCATCCACCGATGTAGAAAATGCTCCAATTTTCCATTCTCATATGAGGCCGGAAAGTTTATTGGCAACAGGTTCTGCACGAAGTGATTCACTCGAGTCCCCACGTCCGCTCTTCTCCGCCCACAACCCAAGAAGTTGGCTTTGCCAACACAACATTGGGGCCGTCCCCTTCATTCTATGCTGAAACAATACTGGATTTCTCTCACAAAAGCTGAATCAAACTGGTATGCCAACTTCAATCATTTGAAATCATATTTCTAATTGGCTATTTTTTTAGTTTAGAAAAATGGGTTTCTGGGTATATGATGGGTTTGTGTTCTGTTTGCTATTGATTTGGATTTTGGGGTTTGAAGGGAATAGGGTTGATTGTTTATTTCCAAGTTTGGTGAGGTTAATCTTGAAATGAATTTGGATTTGTGTTTGTGTTTGTTCTATAATTTATTGTTCCCCTGTTTTTTATTCTCAGTGGATACTGTATATATGGGTTTGTGTTCTGTTTGCTATTAATTTGGATTTTGGGGTTTGAAGGGAATAGGGTTGATTGTCTATTTCCAGGTTTGGGACTGAGTTCAAAATGGGTTCAGATTGAGGTTAATCTTGAAATGAATTTGGATTTGTGTTTGTGTTTGTTCTATAATTTATTGTTCCCCTGTTTTCTATTCTTGGTGGATACCGTATATGATGGGTTTGTGTTCTGTTTGCTATTGATTTGGATTTTGGGGTTTGAAGGGAATAGGGTTGATTGTTTATTTCCAAGTTTGGGACTGAGTTCAAAATTGGTTCAGATTTAGGTTAATCTTGAAATGAATTTGGATTTGTGTTTGTGTTTGTTCTATAATTTATTGTTCCCCTGTTTTTTATTCTTGGTGGATACCTGACATTAGTGTGAACAATGGTCCAAAGTTTCAATTTACAAGACACTGACAGTAGGGAATAAACTTTGAGGAAATAATGGTCCAAAGTTTCAATTAGAGAAAGCTTAACCATTAAGTACTTGCTGCAATGATTGTGTGTTTTTTTGGTGGCAGCAACTTGGGAAATTTGTTCCATGGGTCATAATGGAAATTATGCACATAATATGCTTCTAAATGACTCGGATTCTGATGATGATTTTGAGATAATTGCACTTCTTGCATTGGAAGAAGAACGATTAGAAAGAGAGGGGGTGTCAACATCACATCGTGGTTCTGTTCTAGGCCGTAGGATCATCCAACGTGATCATGGGCAAGGCCACCAAAGACTTTTTCAAGACTATTTTGCAGAATCACCAGTATATCCTCTTAACATATTTCGAAGGAGGTTTCAAATGAGTCGTTCTCTTTTTCTACGTATTAAATCTAATCTAGAAGAGAAAGATGAATATTTTGTTCAAAAAAG
Source organism: Quercus tomentella (assembly GCA_028535165.1). Lineage (NCBI taxonomy): Eukaryota > Viridiplantae > Streptophyta > Magnoliopsida > Fagales > Fagaceae > Quercus > Quercus tomentella. Next base: position 22,802,380 of record JAPQVY010000001.1, on the reverse strand, counting down.
AAATGCTGCCAGAGTGCTTGGTTTGTCTTCCCTTCAGAAGATGATTGCCGCACTAAGGATGCTTGCCTATGGAGTAGCGGCGGATTTTACAGATGAATATGTGAGAATTGGAGAAAGCACTACAATAGAGAGTCTCAAAAAATTTGTTGAAGCCATAGTCAATATTTATTCTACAGAGTACTTGAGGTCACCAAATAGCAATGACATTGCTAGGTTGCTAAGAGTTGGTGAAAGTTGTGGATTTCCAGGGATGCTAGGGAGCATTGACTGCATGCATTGGAAATGGAAGAATTGCCCATCAGGGCGGAAAGGTCAGTATACTGGTCATAGTTGTGAGCCAACAATTATTTTGGAAGCAGTAGCTTCATATGATCTTTGGATATGGCATGCATTTTTTGGGTTACCTGGGTCTCATAATGACATCAACGTGCTAGACCATTCGTTTATATTTACCAAGCTCGCTCAAGGTCTTGCACCTTCGGTGAATTACTCAATCAATGGTCATGATTATACAATGGGATACTATCTTGCTGATGGTATATATCCTTCATGGTCCACTTTTGTAAAGACAATCCGATCTCCACAAGGTAAAAAGAATAGTCTTTTTGCTACAACTCAAGAGTCAACAAGGAAGGATGTAGAGCGTGCATTTGGAGTGCTTCAAGCACGATTTGCAATTGTTCGTGGGCCTACACGTCTTTGGAGAACAGAGGCTCTTGATTACATTATGAAGGCATGCATAATATTGCATAACATGATAATTGAAGATGAACATGATGCCAATGGAGCAGAAGACTTTGATTATGAACAAGTGCCCGAAAGCATCCCTACAACAGTGTCCCACGAGCCTACAGAAGAATTTAGTCAATTTGCAGTGTTCATTGCAGCCCATGAAAAAATTAGAAATAGAGAAACTCATTCTCAACTTCAATTGGATCTCGTTGAGCACTTGTGGCAACGATATGGCGAGATGTAGGATCATCTAAAGTTTTATGCTCACATTAATTTGTATGTCTTTAGACTTTATTGTAATTTGAAATTTCTCTTCATTTATTATGTTAGTCTTGTATAGGTAAAATTCGATGTAATTTGAAATTTATCAAATTTATGTTAATCTTGAAATTTATCAAGTCTTTTTGAAAAATATGACTATTGAGAAATATTATCATTTGAAAAAATGACCCTTTAAAAAAAGGGTATTGAAAAAATATAATTGTTGAAAAATTTGAAAATGTTACCGTTGGGAAATTTAAAAATATAGCTGTTAGGAATTTGAAATATAGTTGTTGTGAAAGAATAAAGAAATATTAAAGAAGATTAAAGAAAGAATAAAGAATGAATGAGAAATAATATTTAAATGAGATAGAGAATGGGATAGAGAATCTGTTGGGAGTGTATTTGAAAAAGTGGATAGGTAAAAGCTAAATGTCACTGTTCATTCTCCAAATAGTACAAAAATTTGAAGAAGCTGCTGGAGATGCTCTTAACTATAGGAATAGACCTAAAAGCAACCCAATCAGCTCAGACTTGCTTCAAGTTTCTCTGACTCTTCTCTATTGATTGACAAAGATGTGAGCAGGACAAAGATCGACAGCTGGACTCTTTACCAATGGAACATCTAAGTTTTTGAGGTTCTTTGCCATTGATGAATAGTTATGGGACCTTTTATAATAGCATCTTTGTCTTGTTAAGAGTAGATTTTGCCATGTTATGGAGAAAGCTGTGTATAAAGGTATGATTCAAGTACTGGGTTGCAGTATGGCTTAAGGATTTTTGTACTTAAAAATTGAGCTCCAAAATATCCCCATTGTGTTCAATATTTGCAAATATATATAAAATAAAATATAAATTTATTCCATGCCACACAATTTTAAAATATTGTCCTTGTTTGTCACAGCAATATAATTCACATTTAAAAAGAGGAAAGAGCTCCACCTATAGTGTTTTTCATTTGGTCAATTTTTGTTTTTTGTGGAGCCAAAACGATTTGTTTGGCTGAAGTGTGAAAACAAAATAAAGAGAAAAAGAAGGCAGGGGGAAAGAGAAAGACGGTGCGAGAGAGTTCTAGAATAATAAGAATGTTATAAATCTTATGATGATACAAAAGAGTTGAATTTTGGGATGGTTTGGCTGCGTTTTAAGAGGCACATTGGCCAAAAGGTCAAGATTTTAGAGTTTTGAGAGAAAGGATTGTGTTTTGTGTTTCTGATTGTAGCTTTTGCTTTCGTGCTTTGTTGGTCAGTGGCAAGTTTGAGCCCTTTGTGGGAGAAGGCTTGGTTGTGAGCAATGAGGTTGGTTTTGGAAAATTTGTGTTTAATTTTGTTGTTGTTTAATGTTTTCATTTGTTTATTCATTAGTAGCTTAGGATAAAAATTGTAAATTTAAATTTAGAAGTGTAAGTTTGATTGATAACTAAAGGGTCAATCATGTAATATTGCACGTACAAGAACTATATAAATGTGAATCTTAGATGGGTTTAAGGAACTGTAAAGGATTGCAATATATAACAGTGTAATTTGCATATATTTAGCAGTAAGTGATATTGGTAGAATGAAATCCTCCAATAAACCAAGCACGTGCCTTGTACATGCTGCCATCACTGGTTATGATTAAAAAAAAGGTAATAAGTAGGAGTAATAATTTATTATTTTTTTGGATTGTTATTGTATATATCATGAAGTATCTGGTATTTATTTGTATATACATAAATAATTTTCTCTCTTATAATCAATCTTGTCCAGCCATCTTTATCTCCATCATCCTAGAGCATTAGTATTAATGGTGTTAAAAACTTAGCTTTTAGCACCAAGTAAAAGTTACTTTATCTATTTTAATTCACCAGTTTACAACTCACCCTACATCAATACTTTTATTTTTCACAACACAGCTAAACACTATTCATTTATTTATTATTTTCTCTCTTTTTCTCTTTCTTCAAGCCACCAAAACCATGGCCTCTCTCTCTCTCTCTCTCTTCAACCCACAGCCAACACAGCCTATCTTCTTCTTTGTCTCTCTATCTTCTTCTTCTCCCTCTCTTCAACCCACAACCACCACGACACCACCACCTCAACCACCAAACCGATTTCAGCAACCCACCCACGAACCTAGCACAAACCCAACAACCCACTCAAGTGCCCACGACGGGTCATCCCCTTTTTGTGGGAAGTACGCCTTGGACTAAGGTGGACCATGGCGGATGGTGTAAATGGAGTTTGCCACCTAGATTAGGTCTAGGAACCATAAATATAACGTCCTTTTGTGGAATGACTGATCTTTACTAGAGCACGTATCTGGAGTTTAGGTATGGGAATGGGAAGGTATTAGGCACCCAACCCCACCCGACCCTGGGTTAGCCTCCACTCATTGTGTTCTAAATCTTAATCTCATTTAAGGAAAATTTAACATGTTATTCTAACTCACACACACTCTAGCATGCACCTAAAGCAAATAAGTATGGCATAATCATCCCTAAGCCTAACATTCATCTATCATGGCATTAAGCATATAGTATCAAAGGCAGAAACATCATAAAACAGATCTGGACCAAGCATACTTAAACATCTAAGCATCTAACATATGGCATTTAACTAAGCATATTCATGTTCATTAACCATACCATCCTTATCATCAAAACCAAATGCTTGTCAATATGATTATGCATGACTTACCTCACTTACCTCACTGCATAACAACACTTATGCATTAATGCACGTTCATATCCATATGGATGTTTATGGTATTCAAACAAACTAAAAACCCTAATAAGCAATAAGAGAGATAAAACAAAGCAAAGCAAAACAAAACAGATAGATAAATGCTTATAAATATGAAAACTAGGGTGGAGTTTGGATCCACGTCCTGCATCTACGTTTTCAGCAATTGTGCGTTTTCTCCTTTCTTTCTTTTTTTAAGATCAGCGCCTGTGTCACTATTCATTGTCCATGAACAGTGATTTTAGGCTTATGAATAGTAAAAAACAGAATGAACAATAATTTTTAACACATTAAAAAATTATTTTGCTACAGTGTTTTCAGTTTCAGCAAAAATAAATTGTATCCAAATGGACCCTAGATCAAACAGAGGCTAAGCATGTGAATAAAACAAAGAAAGAACAAACATGAACGAATTAGGGTTTCCAAACAAGTGTTTGCGTGCACATTCCAACTATATGCGTACGCATACTACGAGTATGCGTATGCACATGCATGAAGCATAAGCACGTATACACACCCGAAATCCTAACCCCAAAAACATAGAACACAAAAACACAAAAAACAAGAAATCTAGCAACCTAACATACTTAAGACATAAATACAAAGTAAACCTAAACTAAACAAACATGTTACAAACACTTAAACATATATACAAACACAAAACCAAAGAAAAGAAAAGAAAAATGGAAAGCCAAAGTTAGAAACTTTACCTCAACACTAGAACTCTTTAGAACTTAATTTTGACAATTCCCCTCAATCAATCTATTCACAACCAAATCAAAAATGGATTAGTAAACTTAGAACTCGAAGATCAAGACTAAAAAATGTCCCAATCAAGAAAAATTTGACTTGAGGATATTTTGTGAAAAACTCCCTCTTTGATTCACTATTTTCTAGTGAATCTTGTGTGTTTTACCACTATTTTTGTCCTCCTTTGAAAAAGTGTCTTTTATGACTTTACATAGTCGAAAAATAGGGATTTGTACCAAAATTAAGTGCAAAAAGCTTTCCTTGCATAGTTTCTAGAGCTCTAACATACGCACGCATGCCATAAGCATGTGTACACATAGAATGGCGTACGCATGCGCATGTATGCATGTGCACACTCTAGGGTTTCCCGCAGCCTTTCTTTTCCAAAAATAATTTTATTCTTCCAAAAACAAGTTATATTTTCCACAAACACTTTCCTCAAGTCAATTTTCATGAGATTAGGTCCTAAACCAACCTTAGGTTTTAGAGTATTACCATCATTGGGGAATGGGAGTCTGAGTCGTAAAGGGTACAAAATACAGTGTCTACGCATACCTTTTCATTTTCTTTAGTATTTATTATCACTTGTATTTCTATTTCAATCACTTTTGTGTAATGTCAATTATGTTAAAAATTTTACTATTTAAAATATTACAAACTAATGTGTCAACAATCAAAAAGAAATAATTAACATTTATTTATGTATAAAATATTATTTCATATCTAAAATTTATGAAATATTTGTTTTTCATCCATAAACTTTGTAAAACGTTCTATTTTATGACCTTTCATCTATGTGACTATGTCCATTAGTTTACATTTTACGTGGTTTAATGGAGTGCTGAAACCTTTTGTAGTAAAATTTAGAAACCTTCCGCAGTAAAATTTGTAATAACTTTAATATTTTTCATCACATTTTCATTGCCTTTCCAATTGGCATTTTATTTTATTTTTAATTTTTAACAATATTTATAATAATAATATCTAATTATCGTTTAATAAGTCATTCATAATTGCAAATTTGCAAGGTAGAAATTGCACCACACTTGGTGATTCTCTAATTCGTACAATTTGCACAATGCATCTCTATGAATGTGATAATCACGTCTGTGGATTACCGAATATTTTCAAAGTTCATCTAGTCTTTATTGGCTTATTTGAATTGAGGAAGAGGAAGAATGAAGAGTAGAGTAGAATTGGCCGGAAATTAGTCTTGAATCTCATATTTAGATTCAATAAAATGAATGTCCTCCCAAATGGAATGGTTTACAATAAAATAAATAAAATCTCAAATTGTATTAAAAAAAATTTATCAATATAATTAAGGGATAAGATATTCCATAACTTTGATCATAAATACAATCCAATAAAAAAGAGGGAAAAGTTAACGAATGCCCTAAGGATGGTTTAGGAACTATTTTAAAAATATTATATGGGAAAATGATAAAGTAATTAATTTTGTAATGGTTTTTTATATTTTCCATAAAAGTAGTGTCAAAATTTTCCTTAAATAGTTTATGGGTCATGCTAACGAGTGCCCTTAGGGCACTCGTTAACAATCCATTTTAGGATAGTTTTGACATCATTTTTATGGGAAATGGAAAAAACTGTCAAAACATTAATTGTTTTTTTTCTTTTCCCATAAAAACTTTATTTAACTGGATTCTTAACCAGTGCCCTAAGGGCAATCATTAGCATTTCTCATAGTTTATTAACGATTGTTCTAAGGGCACAAGTTAATATGACAATTTACAAACCACTAAGGTGTATTTAATGCTCCATTAAATAATACATATATATTTTCCAAAAATTAAAATCAAACTTTTCATAAACAGTCAAGCATCTATAAAAAAACACACACACACAACCGCAATGAATTTGTATATGCAAGCCAATAAATTATTGACAAATATATTTTATTTTTTGAAAAGTATGCACTCTAGCTTATGATTGAGCAATTATAATTCCATAACCTTTGTCCTTAGACACTTGACAAGTGTATTTTCTTTTCTTTTTTTCTTTTTTAAATATACATTATAGCACATAATTAAGCATTTATTGTCATTTTTAATTTAGAAAGCATTTATTATTCTATTACTTGTGCTCTTAAGACACTCGTGACCCATAAATAATTACTACTAAATATAATTAGCAAATACTCTTTGATGTAATCTTTCATATGATCTAGTATTTTTTCCCCCCTTTCTGGAGTAAACTTGAATTATTTGAAAAACATGAAAGGAAACTGTAAGGTTGAATTTAATCAACCATCTTGTTGGCTTTATTCCGTGCCAAATTTGCTTGTATTTCAACATTAGTAATCCTGTATTTAGGTGGGATTGTTGTAAGGGTAGTGAGTGAGATAGATTGTTGAAATGCTCAAGAGTGTGCAAGAAAACAGAGACTCACGGCTGGATCTCGCGGGTGACTCGCGGCTGCAAGCCGCCAGAAAATGCACACGTGCCAGGCATGCCAGAAGTTGAAGCGCCATGCTAGCTGGAGCACTACAAGACAAAATAGGACAACTGGCCGTTCTGTTATCTCGCGGCTCTCGCGACTCAGTTAAGCCGCGAGGCCAAGCAGCGAGCCAGCCCTGTTTTGAAAATCTTGACTCTTCACATTCCATTCTCACCCTCGTATAAATACCCCTTATATCCACGAAAGAATGAGAGTTCTAGAGAGAATTTTGAGAGAGAAACCCTAGAGTAAAACAAGATTAATTCATCCACAATCTTTACATAAGAGACTCTTCAAATTCCTCAACTCTCTTCCTCTCTATTGTTAAATCCTTGAGAGGCCTTTTACCAAAACCTTTTCTCACCATATCCATTACTGTGAGAGGGCTATTTGGTGTTCTGGGAAGCAGTGAGGAAGGAACCAATTTACATTGGTTAATGCTATGGTCAAGTAGCGGAATCCGGGAAGCTAGAAAAGAAATAGGTTCGGCACAACCTCGTTGGAGCAAGAAGCTTGGAGGGCTTAGGTACACTGGGTAGATTAGGCTTGGAGGGTCTATTGCTGTTCATGTATCCCAACTACATTTTCTAGTGGATTGTTTACCGCTTGGAGGGCGATGGAGAGGTTTTACGCCGAGGGCTTCGATTTCCTCTTCGATAACACATCGCGTGTTGTCCTTGTGTTTGCATCTCTCTTCCCTTTATCTTTGCCATTTAATTTCTGCTGTGGATGTGATATTATTTGGTTTAGATTGCTTATCAATTTTGTATTAAGCTTATGTTCATATTCCGCACATTAATTGTTTGACATTAAGCTTGAATTGATAATTTGTAAATTGAGGGTCTAAACGTTCAAGGGTGTTTTTACACTAATTGAACTTTCAAAAACAAATTACAAAAGGAAGGAATCATCTCTTTCCAAATCCCTATAAGTGTGATTTACAAAGTATCTTTCTAGATGATCTGATACATCTATGCCTATGATTGCAAGAGACACATGGGTCTAAAACTCTTTAACTAGTTCAACTGATAAAGTCTCTTGTTATCGAATAAGAGATCTATGATTTGAACTCTATCTACACCAAAAACATATTAGTGTTTTAGCTTGATGATAGAAAGCAATCACAATGAAACAATCGCATGGTTGAAATTCTATCATATCTATAAATAAAATAAAATAGGCAAATTACAACTTACCCACCTGTGGTTAGACTGAAATTAAGTTGCCTACTTGTTGTTTGAAATTTGACACTTTACCCACCTGAGGTTAGCTTAGTTAGAGTTCCGTAACCCACATTTGTTAAAAATAGGGCTAAACATGTAATTTTTCTATACTTTTATGTCTATCTCCTCAAAAACACACACACACAAAAAACAAAAACAAAAACAAAAAAAAAAACAAAAAAACATTAAAAAAAAAAACATAAAATACAAGATCAAATAAGATAAAAAAAAGAATCTAGCAAAACACTTGCATCATGGGATTTCAAACCACAAGTAAGCAACTTAAATTTCGGTCAAATCTCAGGTGGGTAAAGTGTAAAATTTCAAACTACAAGTAGACAACTTAAATTTCAGTCAAATTACAGGTAGGTAAGTTGTAATTTGCCCAAATAAAATTACAAGACACATGGTCCAATCATGATTATTGTTGTAACTTGTGTAGTAAAGACCATCACAATCTTTACAGAACCCAATCACATTAGTGTGTATATACCCAATTACACCTGGTGTAATTTAACAAGAGTTACACAATTTCTCTGACCACTGATTTCTATCAGATTTAATGGTAAACTAGTCGCTAACCTGTGCAATGCACGGAATAGTTAAATTTAAAATCACCTATATTTCTAGTAACAAAAATAAAACAAATGTGTGACTACTTTTTAAACATCATGCACCTCTAAATTCTAATTAACATGGAATATGAGCTTAAAGGAAATCAAATTTCAAATTTTCAATAAGAGCCTAAACCCCAAATTAATTTTAGGGGTTTTCAGTATTTTTGCAAGTAGGAAAAAATTATAACTATCCATGGAATTAGAATGTTGTTTTTTTGTAATTTAGTATAATCAATTGGTTTTTAAGAAATGGGCTAGCTTTTAAGGAAATCAACCCTTTGAAGATACTCCGACACAGATTAGAAGAAGAAGAAAGAGAAATTAATTTCAACCACAAATTTAAGACTATCTTAACATTAAAAATAAATAAAAAAAAACAACAATAATTTATAAACAACACACTTGGTTATATCCTCATAAAAGGATATAATTAGGAGACAAAGTTTTGATTGAATATATTATATTCAAATAGAAAAATTTAGCAAATAGAAAAGGGCTAACCTTGATTTGATTTCTCAAATGTAGCAACCAGAGAAGGAGTGCTAAAGAAGGAGAAAGTATGAATGGCTGAAACCATAGCTTGAGAAGGAGAAGTGTGGCTAGTATGAACGGCTTGAAAAACAAATGTGTATTATGTAGTTAAAAAAAAGTTAAATAAAAAATCACGATAACTATAAGGATTACGAATGAAAGAATATATATATATATATATATATATATATATAAATATATTTATATATATATATATATATTTATTTATTTATTTATTTAACTTTCTTGTTTAGATTGATTCAAAAGTTCTTCAAACTCTTTTTTTCACTATTTCTTATTCTTATTCAACCAAACAAACTTTTTTAACTTTCGTAGTAAAAAATACCTACAATAAAAAAATAAAACTTCTTTACTTGATCAAACCTTGATCCGACTACCTAACTCATAATATTTATATTTATAACATGAGGAACTTTATTGTAGCCTAGTCTGCAAGTATTAAATATAAATAAAAAGAGAAAAAAAATGTATTACCTAAATCTATGTCCTATTGAATATGCGGCTAATGTGCCTGTGACATTTTTTAGAGCTCCCACATTTTTACACATTAGCATTATTTAAATAAATAAATAAACAAAAATTTTGGTTAGAAATTTTATTTAAAAAAAAAAAAACACTCTCCTTCTCCCTAAAAACAAAACCTAATCAAAAACTCTCTTTCTAACGCACTCCCATCTCTTCTAATACAACATCAACTACCAAAGAATTTTTTCTCAAAAAAAAAAAAAAAAAAAAAAAAACTCTACAAAGAATTCTCTCTCTCTCTCTCTCTCTCTCTCTCTCTCAAAAAAAAAAAAAAAAAAAAAAAAAAAAAAAAAAAAAAAAAAAAAAAACTACCGAAGATTAAAGAAAATCACTGCATAAACAATATACCAAGGATGGAAGAAAATCAGCCACCAAAGATTAAAGAAAATTGGCCAACCCCCACCGCATATACCAATGTCAACCATGATTAAACCATTATCAATATCATCCATATGATCTAACTATAGATCCAAATAACTTAACCATCACAATATAAGAAACTTACATCAGAAACCCCATCGAAAACCCATATCAAAATCCACGATCAAACCAGAGATCCAAGCCCATATCAGAATCTCCATTAAAAGTCCAGATCTAATTTGCGAGGAAGACTTGGGCAAAGATTGAATCATTAGTTGCCGATAAAATAAAGCATATAAACAAAGAAGAATCACGTGAAGGAAGTACTACTGCCTGAACCTTACTAATCAAATTGTGAATACATCTATTCAAAAGGTCAAGAGAGGAAACACTCTCCAATTGATGGTCACCCTCATGGATACTACCTGGATTATCCTTTCCATACACTCGTCCACAGAAGCCCAATGCCCATGCATCAAATTTAGCAGTGAAACGCGAATTGTAAATTTCAAGTCTTTATATATATAAGAGAGAGTCCAAAGCGGAGTCTTTTTTTTTTTTTTCTTAACCCTAAAGTGTTTTTTTTAGTGAGTCTTTGTTTTTGAATTAAATCAAATTAAAAAATATAAATAAAAAATGCTGATATGGAAAATTGTAGAGAGATCAGAGGCTTCAGTTATATATATATATATATATATATATATATATATATATTGATAATACTAATTGTCATGTTATCAACTTTCTAAAAATAAGTGATGTCAAACATAAGTCATTAATGCCTTTATATATTTTTTATAAGGGTCATGCTAACGAGTGCCCTTCTATTTTAGGAAAGTTTTGATACCACTTTTGTATTCCTCCTAGGTTCTAAAACCACATTTCTATTACCTGTAATAATTTTCACTCCACTAAAACATTACCACAAATGTCTCCAAACTAACATTATATTAACATAAAAACGTATTATCAAATACATAACATTGTCTATAACCATCATCATAAGATTAACAAAAGAAAGATGTGATCTTTTGAATAAAACAACCACTTAAATTAAGCTAATACATTAATCAAAGTTTCAAAGTGTTTAAAAATATCCTCCAACACTTGCAAAAAAAAATCCTCCATTCTAGCACCATATTTTAATTTGATACTACCTACACAATATATCTAAGCCCACTACATCATTATAAAAACATAATCATGCCTTTCGAACGAAAAAGAAAATTTATCTCGAAAAGCTACTTTCATGTCAAGCACAGGATTTGTACATCTTAACTTCAAGAAAGATATATAATAAAAACCCCTTTAGGCATTCAAAAACAATTACTAACCATCAGGACTTCCCAAAGGAGGTACACCATGTCCACCAGCACCCATGCGAAGTATAATTGTAATAGCAGGATTAATGAATGCATGCTGACACCTTCGTATCTTCATAAAAAAAAATAAAAATAAAAAACCCATAACTCAGCATTACATATCATTCAACAAGGTGGTCAAGTGTGTGAAGAGCGAGAGAGCACATACCTCATCTATATCTTCAAACGATACAACCACGTATTAAATTTATAAGGAAATCAATGAATAATTTAAAATTCTAATAATAACAATTAAAATCCTAAAATTACCTTCAACAAAATGTTCCATGGAAAGGTTTTTTTTTTTTTTTAAATCACTCTAATTATGTGTATCCATGAATTTATGGAAAAACTTACAATTTACACACAGACTTTGTCACAGAATTAGCCAACACTACAAATGTTATATTTACCCGCTCAAGAGAGAAAAAAAGGTACTAGGAAAGGAGTGCAAGAAAGATGGGCTTGATAGCTATGTTGTCCAAAAACCTCATAGGAGGACACTACAAATTTATGACCAACAATACCAAAGATGTAGACACAACTAACCAGAAATTCCAGCATATGTTTTCCTGCAAAAAATTTAGGAAAAATTACAATTTATTATTTACTCTACGTCCCTCACTTTTAAATATTAACTGGTTTGGATTAAACTATATATTTTGGTGAATCAATCAATTATCTACTTTAAATCATGTTACACAAAATCTTTCTTCATTCTTTCCTTCAAACCTTGCTTCCAAAATGTATTAATGAATCCACTCCACAAGAACACCATGATAATTGAGGATAATAATGGGAAAAAGGTTGTTCACAACTAGGATGTCAATTAGAGGATGTTGATGTGATATCACTTGAGGGTTCATCAAAACATACCAATTTAATCCAAATTGTAAGGAGGTTTTGCTTTGTTTATCTAAGAGTAAAGTAAAGTGTAATAGACCTAACCTCAGGGAGATGAATTTCAATTTGCACAAATTTTTAACTTCTCATGCTATCAAACATGAAACATTTAAAGGAATTATACAGCACTAATTACAAAAATAATAATAGCTTTTTCTTCTCAAAAAACTAGTATTATAAACAGGAGAGCCTAACAAATATGAAATTAAAAACATGATAATTGAGAAACTCCCACTCACATAGCTAAGCAGTGCTGAAACGACTAAGAACATGAATCCCATAAGTGTTATCTGACAAAATATAAAGATTACTGTCAGTGAATAGGCATGAGTATATTACATCAAAGCAAAAGTTACAAATGAATGCAACGATACAAAGAAGGAGCCAAGATTACAATACCATGTTTGGACTCATAAAAGATCCCGAATGCAACACCAAAAATCAAAGAAAAAGATAAAAGTCAACATATCTCAATAAAATAAAATACTAAAACTTGCCTGGAGAAAAATCATTAACAAATCGTACATAGTCAGACTAATAGAAGTTCCTAATAAGGTGAAACTTTAAAATATTAAAGCCATAAATAAATCACACACACAAAGGCAGGCATAAATAAATCTAAGGAAGCTCCCACCACCCACCAACCCAATAAAGTTTCAGAATTGAACATACCCAACTGACCCCTTTCAACCACAAAACAAATATAACAATATCAATACATGACAAGATCAAAACAATAAAAAAAGATCCAAAAGACAAAACCCACATCACATATGAAGTTACAAACACCAAAAATCAAATCTTTACCCAGAACCCAATTCAAAACAACCAAAAACAATAACTTTTCACAACAAGAATCAAGGAGATTCTAGCCTTTTGCCCTTAATTTTTAAAAAATTTAGCAATATGTCCCTATTTCGAAACTATATAGGGATATGCCCCTATTTCGATACTCGATTACCTTAAAATCGAGTTTCAATGAAATACCCGATTCGTAGAAAATCGAGTTATGCCCAATAAAACTTTAAAAAAAAAAAAAAAAAAAAAAAAAAAAAATGCATGGAACTCGATTTTAGGGAAGTCGAGTTCCAAAACGCCGCTATAGGGCTTTAAAACGTCACTATAGGGCTTAAAAACGCCACTATAGGGCTCTTTGAATCTAGTATGGGGACTTATAAAAAATTTTTTGCAGGAAAACGCCGCTATAAGGCTTTAAAACGTCACTATAGGGCATAAAAACGCCATTATAGGGCACCCTGAATATGGCGCAATCACACTTACAAAAAAATTTGCAGGAAAACGCCGCTATAGGGCTTTAAAACGTCACTATAGGGCTTAAAAACGCCACTATAGGGCTCCCTGAATATGGGGTGATTACACTTATAAAAAATTTTTTTGCATGGAACTCGATTTCCTGAAAGTCGAGTTCCATGCAATTTTTTTTTTTTTTTTTTTTTTTTTTTTTTTTTTTTTAAGTTTGATCGGGCATAACTCGATTTTCTACAAATCGAGTATTTAATTGAACTCGATTTTAGGGTAATCGAGTATCGAAATAGGGGCACGCCCCTATATAGTTTGCGAACAGGGGTATATTGCCAATTTTTTTAAAAATTAAGGGTAAAATGCCAGAATCTCCCAAGAATCAAAACCCATGTTTTATATAATGAATAGAATAGAACCAAAAAAAATCCAGATCCAAAAAACAAAGATTTGGGATTAAAGGTACAACCTTGACAGAGAAAGTAGAAGGAGCACCACCGTGAGGCCGAAGGAGTGGGAGATCAGAGGTAAAAGAACCAAAAGTAGGGGTAGAATTGGTAGAAGAAGTATCAAAGCGAGGACCAAGGAATCTGCTACCGCGACCACCACCACGTCTCAAGCTCAGCACCGTCTGATCACCGATGAAGCTCAACGGCGACGCCTCAGCGTTGCGATCGGCGAGCTGAGTGTCGCGTTCGCGACGCTGAAGCGTCGCCGTTGAGCTTCAGCTCGCCGATGAAGCTTAACGGCGAGCTGAGCGATGAAGCTCAACGGCGAGCTGAGCGTCGGCGTTGAGCTTCAAGCTGAACGACGACGCTTCAGCGTCGCGATCGGCGAGCTGAGCTTCAGCTCGCCGATAAAGCTCAACGGCGAGCTGAGCGTCGCCGTTGAGCTTCAAGCTGAACGGCGACGCTTCAGCGTCGCGATCGGCGAGCTGAACGGCGATGCTTCAGCGTCGCGATCGGCGAGCTGAGCGTCGCGTTCGCGACGCTGAAGCGTCGCCGTTGAGCTTCAGCTCGCCAATGAAGATTAACGGCGAGTTGAGTGTCGCGATCGCGACGCTTTAGCTCGCCGATCGCGACGCTGAAGTGTCGCCGTTAGCGTCAACTCGTCGATGAAGCTCAACAGCGACGATTTAGCTCGCCGAAGCGTCGCCGTTGAGCTTCATCGGCGACGGTTGGCTTAACGGAGCTGCTTTGGGTTTTTTTGGTCAAGCTTAGTTTTTTTTTTTTTTTTTTTTTGACTGAAATGCTTGGTTTGAAATGATTTAAGGTAGCTGGGTATTGTATTGATATGCATAACACGCGTGTTAACCACTAAGGCAACATATGTTTCAGTTGTCCATTATTATTATCTATATATAATATAAAACTAAAAATTTTGACTTACTTTAAAATTAGGATTAAAAAAATAATAATAATTTTTTTTAATTAGATCTCACATTAGAATTTTTTAATATATAAAAAAAAAGACTCACTTTAAGTTTCAATACAAAGAAAAATAAAAAAGAAAGACCCACGTAAAAAAAAAAAGTTACACCAACCAATAATTTATTGCTGAATTCATATTTTGAAAATCCAACCGTTGGATCACATTTTCTATATGTTCTTAACGTGCATGTCAATTTTCATGCCAATCGGATGTAATTTCCCATTTGATTTTTAAACTCAGCTTTTATGCGTTATTTTAAACAACAAAAACTTGAATTTAAACAATTGATTGATAAGATGGTTATTAATCTTTAATCACCTTGAAATTTGGTAAGCAAGAAAAATATATGAAGATAATGTAATCTAACGGTAGATTTATCAAAATTCACATTGAATTAAGAAATATAGCGTTGGATTCAAGTTACACTTGATGTAACTCTAAAAAATGTTACACCAACCAATAACTTATTGCTGAATTCATATTTTAAAAATCCAACCGTCGGATCACATTTTTTATATGTTCTTAACGTGCATGTCAATTTTCATGCCAATCGGATGTAATTTACCCTTTGATCTTTAAATTCATCTTTTATGCGTTATTTTAAACTACGATAACTTGAATTTAAACAATTGATTGATGACATAACTATTAATCTTTGATCACCTTGAAATTTTGCATGCGTGAAAAATATATGAAGATAATGTAATCTAACGGTACATTTGTAAAAATTCACATCGAATTAAGAAATATATCGTTGGGTTCTAGTTACATTTGATGTAACTCTAAAAAATGTTACACCAACCAATAACTTATTGTTGAATTTAAATTTTAAAAATCCAACCGTTGGATCACATTTTCTATATGTTCTTAACATGCATGCCAATTTTCATGCCAATCGGGTGTAATTTACTATTTGATCTTTAAATGGGAAGACGAAAAAATAGAGGGAAATTTAAATGTCTATTGCGGCGGTCCAACCTGCCGCAAAAAGGAGTACATATTGCCGCTATATGTAAGATTAATGCCGCTAAAACAGGTCTATTACGGCGGGTCATTCACCTGCCGCTGTAGTCTACCGCAAAATACTTGAGCTATTGCGGCGGTTCATTGACCCGCCGCTATATCTAAGTTGAGTGCCGCTAAAATAGGTCTATTGCGGCGGGTCATCATCCCGCCGCTGTAGTACGCTGCAAAATACTAGAGCTATTGCGGCGGGCATATGGAACGCCGCAATAGATCTCATGTACAGCGGCAGACCAAAAAAGCGCCGCAATAAGCGACATATAGCGGCGGTTTTTGCACCCGCCACAATAGGCCCACCGCAATTGCTCAGTTTTCTTGTAGTGCAAGTCACTGGAGCTACACGTTAATTTTAGCTAGTTAAATTCAGAAATATAATTTAGTTTTAGATATAAGTCTAACACTAATTAAGGCCAAAAATATTAAATTTTTTACTGGTTAGAGTCCTCTGTCACTTAACAATGAAATGGGGGTGTTCTAGTTTGAATGAAAATTTGATCAAAATTTAGAGAATTGAAGCTCGGTAAGAATTGGGTCAACGTTAATTGTTATGATGATTTTAGAGTTGCATAATTTGCATTGTTTAAGAAATAAGAGGCACACATAGGATATGGCACAACAGCTTCTTTATTTTGGATATACGAAAGGCCACGGTGATCAATAGAAAGTAGTGTGGAAAATATAAAAGAAAAAATTTCTCGATCAAAATACTCCTCCACGCAAAATGCATTTCTTGTGGTTTTAATTGTGGCAGTCAGTAAATAAAGGGCGAGAGTATGAGTAATTTTGGAAAGTTAAAATGAGGAAAATCATAGCCATGCCTAAATCATAGGGAAATTATAGTGTACTCCTGGAGTACCATAAATGTGTACTCTCTCCTCTCACATAAATGGTGGGTCTCACTAATTAAATTCATGGTGGGACCCAACATTCTTGTGAGGGGGGAGCACACATTTATGATACTCCGGAAGTACCTAATAATTTTCCAAATCATAGGTGTCTTTGATCTCTTTAAATTAGAGAAAATGAATAAAAGTTGCTTTAAGGCCACTGCGATTGAATCTACTTCCTCGAGCTCCTTCTCACTCATGTCACAATATCACAACTGGCCCATCGAAGAGGGTGGCATCAAATTTGCAGTTTTTTTTTTCCCTCTTCTTCTCATCGTTTAGATGACTGTAAATGTAATAAATAGGGAGAGAGAGAAAAAAATGCTACTATTAATTATGCAAGATGAGGTGGAAAGAGGTGATTTTTAACCATTAGATCTAATAGAAATCAATGGTCATAAAAAGGTGTAGCTTTTATGGAGTTACACCAAATGTAACTTGAACTCATCTCATGTATAATTTAGGTTAAACATTGAAACTCTCTATTAAAACATCAGTAAGTTTCAAAACTATTGAGTCTTGGTTTTCAAAAAAAAAAAACTATTGAGTCTTGACTAGTATTTTTTTTTTTTTTGTGGAGAAACAAAATATTGTCTAGTGCTTCTATTGTTATGTGCAAGGAATAGGATGAAATAAATTATATATATATATATATATATATTTAAAGGAAATAAAATAAATTATATTTGGACAATACAGTAATAATGAGTAATTTTCCATTTTGGATTTTTGGTCACTAAGAATCATGTGCCTTGTTTCCTAAGCTCTCGTTTAAATGGATGGAATGGAATGGAATGGAATGAAAAGAATAATTTTAGAATATTCTTCTCTTCCCTTATTTGGGAGTTTTAATTGAGAGAATAGAAAGTTTATTCTCTTATTTGGAAATTTAAGTGGAAGGGAATGGAATGAGTAGGAGGAAACATTCATTCCTCTCTATTCCTTTAAAACCTTAAATTTTAATTTCCTCCCGAAGTTTGGAGGAATAGGAGGGAATGAAACTAGATTTAATGAATTTTTTACTAAAACTCCCAAAATACTCCTATATATTCAACCTTTTATTTTAAAATAAAGGTCTAATAGTAATATTGTCATAAAATGATTTTGTTCCACTCCCTCTATATTACTCTCAAATAAAATTACTTACATTCCATTCATTTTCATTCTATTCCATTCATTTATTTTAAAACATCCAATCAAGGTTACTTAATTTCATTCCATTATTTTTCATTAATTTCCCTTGCTTAAATACATTTCATTTCATTCTTTTCATTTCCATTTTCTTATGATCATTCCATTCCATTTCTTTATTAACTCCCAAACGAAGGCTAAGTGAATTACTAGTTTATTAGTACTAGATTGACTATTACCGCATAATAATTAATCACATGCATACCCTTAACTCGAGACAATAAAATTGCATTAATTTCAATCTATTTTTTGTCCCCCCCTGAGTGCATGATTGATGACAATTGACAATTAGAACTCGAGGACAATAAAATTGCATCAGTGAATAACTTTATTTTCCTTTTTTTTATTACGTGAACTTTATCTTCCTTTAGGAGTTTGGAATCCATCTTGTCAAAAAAAAAGTTTGAAATCCATACCTTTTTTTTTTTTTTTTTTTTGTTTTTTAACTTATGAAAAATGAGGGAAAGAAATTCACAAGCGACGGAACAATTCATAAATTGTTGTAAACATTTTATGTTTTATAAATTACAGAATAGTCAAACATAAAATACTGTAAAGAATCACATTTTATTTCAAGCCCATTTATGTACTACGATCCTTCTTAAGGCTTTAAGAATAAGATACGTTTAATTGGGCCCAGATAATTTCTTTCTTTTTCATTTTTTATTTATTTATTTTTTTTAAAGATAGTTTATTTGGATGGGAATTATTGCTGAAGAATAACTATATTCTTGTTTGCCTGACCTGCAAACATCGGTCTCTCCACTTCATGTTTTAAACATTTCTTTTTTCTTCTTTTGGTTGTCACTTGACATTCTACAAAAGAATATGAAGTAATTAAAAAAAAGATGCGAACATTTCATTTTCTTTTACATGGCTATAAAGGGAAGTGGATATATAAAAGGCTTTTTTTTTTTTTTTTTTTCCTTTCAAGTTTATAGATATAAAAGGAGTTTTATATTGTCCTCTTTTGTACAACACTACAGCTAACTCACTAATGAGAAAGTCTTGTTGATGTAACAGATTATTAGTAGTAGGTAAAAAAGTGATATTAGTGGTAAACCGAGATAAGAATCAGTAAATATTTGCCAACTTAATTATTGTGAAAATTGTTGTGGAATTTTTTGTGTGTGTAACTGTAGAGAGGGAAAATTCCCGACCTATCACAAGCTGACACGTCACATTACCAAGTCCACAAAATACAGTCAATTACAAAGCATCACGTATTGCTGCTAGGTTTTGCTATCACTATTCAGAAACCAACAGAAATTTGCCAAGTGTCATGCAGAAACCAATCACACATCAACGTGTATAAGCGATGACACAAGCAGTCCAGCACGAGTAAGCAATGACACAGGCAATCTAGCACGTGTAAGCGATGACATAAGTGGACCAATCAGGCTGTGACATGTGTCACCAATCAGACTCCTCCACCTGTCGCCCACCCACCCCAAAACTCCTATAAATAGAAGCATTCCTAAGGCATTTAGGAGGACACCAAGCCATCTGGAGCACAAGCAGCATTAGAGAAGGCCAAGATTCAGAAGTGAAAAAGCTCTGCAAGAATCAGGCCTTAAAGCCTTCAAGAACTTCAACCCCAAAATCGGAGAACATTCGAAACAGAATCATCCAAACTATCTGCCTAAATCCTAAAGTTTGCGGGAATCAAGCTCAAAGTGTCCGAAAACATCAACAAATCACAAATCAGTGAAGCTCTACGGATTCAATTCTCTAAAGCCCCAAAGAACTTCCACCACAAACCTTCAAATACAAAGAACATTCGAAGAGGAATCAACCAAATCATATTCCTAGATCTCAAAGTTCACTGGAATCAAACTCAAAAGCCTCCAGAAACCTCAACAAATCACAAATTAGCGAAGCTCAACGGATTCAAGCCTCTAAAACCCCGAAGAACTTCCACCACAAACCTTCGAAGACGAAGAACACATGAAGAATACGAAGAACGTGAAGAACAAAGGATTTCCAACAAGCTCATAGCTAGAGATTCATTGTAATTCTGTTCCAAAGATCTTCGATCAATTCTTCAGCCAAATTGAAGTATATTGGGTGTTCGGATCAAAATCACATTACTACAAATCCAATCAACAAGTCTTTTAAGGAGATTGAATCAGAGGATCACTCTTTTGTAATTTCAAAGAATTGTACCACACAATCATCAATACAAATTTGCATTTGTGAAACTATTTTACTTGTTTGACTCATTTCAAACCGAGAAATTTAGTCGTTTACAGTAACAGTACTCAAACTCACTAAAATAATGAAGAGAAAGTCTATAGATACAAAAATTTCTACATGCACCACATTTGCATTGTGCTTAGCTGTGCTTGCACATTCATCACATTTGCACACCACATGCACCAGTGTTGCTCATGCTTAAATACATGCTTCAATATTGCATACATGGTTCATTTACCATGATTGAGTGATATGTCTTTCTAATTAACAATGTGTGCTTATTTCATGGACTAACTGGGATCTAATCAAGTTTATGTTTGTGTCTTGTGGTTTTGCACTTGGTTCTCTGCTGTGTGTATGTTCTTTTGCAGATGTCTCGCCGTTCCTCTCGAGGAAAAGAGCCTGTGATTGATGTTCCATCATCCCCTGTTTCAAAACGGACTCGAAGTTCGTCTCAAGATTCAAACAGTGAGAGATTCAGGACTTCCCTCAATTCACAGACTTTCTCAAGCATTTTTGTAGAGGCTCCTACTGTGGTGGAAAGGGTTGTAAAATTTGCTATCTTGAGAACAACATTTATTCCTAGGATCTTTGAAGCAAAAGATTAGGCTGATCTGTTCGGGAACTTCGAGGACCCAATTGATGAATTGGTTAAGGAGTTCTATTCAAATGCTAGATACATTAGGGTCGAGTTGAAGTGTTGGGTACGAGGAAAGGAGTTCAACATCAATCCAAACTACATTGCAAAGGTTCTTCGAATCAATAGACTAGCCAATGTAGATCTCACTCCATATGATGATAGACTTCCTCAAGTACAAGACATTCTTCAAATTCTTGGGCCTAATCATGACATTTCAAGCAAAGGCACATCCATAGGCACTGCAAAGTTTGCACCTGAACTGAAGACTCTCACTTTGATCATGTTCTTCAATCTCTACCCACTGTCTAACATTGGTTTCATCAACCTTGGACGAGCACAATTCTTATGTGATCTCATCATCGGAGTTCTGATTGACATTTGTGCCCACATTTTTCAAACCATTGGGAAAACAGCAACTCAAACGACAGCACGAACATGTCTTCCTTTTTGTAGTCTTCTTATAAAGATCATGGTTCTTGAAGGTGTTTGTCCTCCAACAAATGGAAAAATACTGGCACGTCGTCGACCATTATCCATGATATCTCTTCAAGCAAGTAAGAGTCACTCTTCTAAAGCACCTAAGAGTGAATCTTTCCCTCATGCCACTTCATCCAGTCATGGCTCAGCTACACCTGTGCATGCTGAAACTGCTTTTCCCATTACTCCTGAGTTGCAGACGACTAGCACTCAGCCTATACAACCTAGCTCTCAAGCTGATAGGTTAAGCACTTTGATTGAGGGTTTGTATCAGCGTATTTCCGGATTTGAACGGGTTCTCTACTCCACCAACAACCAAGTTCAAATGCATCTCACAACCATTGAGACACAGTTAGATGCTTTTCAACAAAAGCTGGAGGATAGCCTTTAGCTATTCATGCCAAAAAGGGGGAGAGATAGCATACAGTAAGGGGGAAAGCAACACAAGAATGGGAAGTGTGCATACTGAAAGGGGCAGTTGTGTGAGCTCAAAAGGAGAACACTAATACACATACTTTTGGTCTTATTTAACTTTTGTGTTTATAAGCTTTTGTGTTTATAGCTTTTATAACTCATGGATATTTACTGTGCTTTTGTTTAAAGCTTTTGGTACTTTGGTTTATATAATTAAGTTCATATTCAGTATATTGTTTTTGTACCCATGCTTTGTAACTTAGTACTTGTTGTTAATGTTATGCATTTCTTTAAGTATATCACTCTTGTGCCCTTGTTGGATTTTATATCATTGATGCAATTACCTTGTGTTGTTGTATCGATTGAGTGTTGGACATACAAATGATACTTTGCATTGAGCTTATTAGCTTGCATGTCCGGATGTTCATTCCTTGTATAAATGATCATTGTGGTCATTATTTATAGTGATTGTTCATTTTTGGTCAAGCCATACTTTATTGCTTTAAACTCTTTTGCTTGATCGCATTGTGCTTGCTCCATATGCATTTCAAGTTTTCTGCTTACAATGATCGTATTGTGTTGTTCTTTTCAGGAAATATTTGTTCGTATGGTTCAAGAGTTTCACAGATTCTAGAGTTAGGTGTGAGTGAGTTTTGTTAAACTATTCCCAACTCATATGTTAAGTCTAGAATTTGTTTTAGGGTTTTGTCACGGAATAGGCAAAGAGGGAGATTATAAGGTTGAATTTATTCAATCATTTTGTTGGCTTTATTCCGTGCCAAATTTGCTTGTAATTTAGCATTTAGAAACCTTGAATTTAGATGAGAATCATGTAAGGGTAGTGTGTGAGAGAGTGTGAGAGTATGCAATCAAGAAGAGCCTCGCGACTGGATCTCGCAACTGGCTCGCGACTAGCAAGTCGCTAGAATGGTACACTTGTGAAGCATGTAGAGGGAGCTAAAGAGTCATGCCAGTTGTTGCACTACAAGACAAAACCTCCAGTTTGGCAAGGTAGTTAGCTTGCGACTTAAACTCGCGACTCAT
The DNA here is from genome assembly GCA_028535165.1 of Quercus tomentella. NCBI lineage: Eukaryota > Viridiplantae > Streptophyta > Magnoliopsida > Fagales > Fagaceae > Quercus > Quercus tomentella. The sequence goes on along the minus strand of JAPQVY010000001.1, from coordinate 22,779,353 downwards.
TCCAATCGCGAGCTCGAGTCGCCAGAACACCCTATTTGGTTGTAACTAACTCTTCGTATTCCATATACACCCTACTATAAATACTCTTATACCCACAAAATGTAGAGAGCTTCCAGAGAGAATTTTGAGAGAGAAACCCTAGAGAAAAACAAGATTAACTCATCCACAATCTTTATCCTTTGATTCTTCAAATTCCTCTACTCTCACCCTCTCCATTGATACATCCTTGAAAGGTACATTTAGCCAAATCCTTATCTCACCATACTCATATCTGTGAGAAGGTATTTTGGTGCTTGGGAAGCAGTTCAGAAGGGACCAATTTATTTTGGTTGATGCAATGGGCTATTGCGGGATCTAGTAAGCTAAAGAAGATAAGGTTCGACGTAACCCTGTTGGAGCAAGAAGCTTAGAGGGCTTAGGTGTACTGGGTAAATTAGGCTTAGAGGGTTTTCTGCTATTCATGTATCCCAACTTTATTCTCTAGTGGATTATTGACCGCTTAAAGGGCGGCGGAGAGGTTTTATGCCAAGAACTTTGGTTCCCTTTTCGATAACACATCGCTGTGTTGTCTTTGTGTTTGCATCTATCTTCCCTTAATCTTTGCCTTTTAATTATTGGTGTGGTTGTGATTAATTTCGATTTAGAATATTCCGCATATACATTGTTTGATTATAAGCTTGTGTTGGTAATTTGTAAATTGGGGGTCTAAACGTTCATAGGTGTTTACACACTATTTGAACATTCAATTAGATTTAATGGAAATCAATGGTTTAAAAAAAGGTGCAACTCTTATGAAGTTGCATCAATTGTAACTTGAACCCATCTCATATATATATATATATATATGGACAAAACTTAGGTACAGTACCTTAGGTGCTGTTCCTTAAATTCCTATCTTAAGATTCAGACATGTGGCTACTTAACTAAAAAAACACTTCCATCCATGAGAAAAAATCCACATAATAGAATTTTAAAAGAGGAACCTAAGAAACAGCACCTAAGTACTATACCTAAGTCTTGCTATATATATATTCTTTTCTTTTTTTGTCTTTAACATTGTTCTTTAAAAACAATACTAGTAAAAGAATGATATAGCTTTGCAGGTTAAAGCCATAATTTAAATGAAACTACAAGTTGTGATTTTGTAATTGGTAGACATAGCAAAACAGGTCAGAATTTGCTCCCAACCTGACCTGAACTCAAACTTTTTGACCCGAAGCAAAATGGTTTAACCCATCACCCAACCCCTTTTTTGCGGGTCAACCTGAGTCGACCCATGACTCGAACCATTTTGTGAAACTATTTTTTTGGTAAAAAAAAAAATTTAATTAAGACAATATTGGTTCAATTATTTGTTGTGAGCTTTAAGGAGACAATTGAGACCTTTACATAACTGCATGCAAATGATTTTTTTTTTTCTTTTTTTTTGGGAGAAGAATGGTTAAGGCATTCTATAATGAGTAAAGATTTTTAGATACAAATAATAAAGTACATGTCAAGATAACTTGGTTACTTTAGAGTTAAAAACATACATTTAAAATTATAGACATGTATGAGAAACATTCATAAATATGAAAAGAGTGAACCCAAAGTATCAATGAAATTAGCATAAATACTTAGGCCTATTTTTTAACAATTCATGTCCAAAATAAACGGCTTTTCAAAATAAATTATGATGTTTTCTAGAGTATTTGTTGCTTAACAATGACATGATAATCATAAAAGAGACCATGTATAAATAAATAAACAATCAAACTTTAATGTATATTCTAAAATTGAAATAGAGTGTCAACCACAATTGATAATAGATTATAAAATTAGTTTTCAAGACTGTAAAATTAGTAATTTTGTTTTATGTTTTAGGATGTTGATATTGTGTAGAAATGAAACTTGTTTATTTGTTTTACTTATCCTTTGTGCTATTTTATTTTGGTTAGTAACGTTGGGATTTGTATAATTTTAAAATTATTAAACAAGTATTAATTTGTTTAGTTAAGCTCATTTTTTTATATGAGTTGTGAGTTCAAAGTAATATAATGCATTTTACATCAAGTAATTTCCTGCATGGCTTTTCCAAATGACAAATACATTTTGTTTTCTTAAAAAAAAAAAAATTCATATGAAAAATACGGGTTAACCCAACCTGAAACCCGATTAACTTGACACAACCTGCCCGTTTGCCACGTCTAGTAATTGGTAGTAAACTAGAAATCTATATATCACTATGTGAATCAAAACAGAATAAATATAAATAACTTTTAGATCAACCGAATTGACTATGGCTAGTTCTTTTTATATTATTATTTACCACTAGTAATTAGCTCGTGCGATGCACACAAAATGATATATTAAATTTTTAATTATACATCAAATATGACATGAAATTATATTCAATATTGCATACAAAGCTACTTGGATTGCATTGGTATCATGTATTCCAAAGACGAATGAAAGAATTGCATTGTCTAAAATACCAAATTAATATTTAAATAGAAACTTTACAAACATATGATGCTGAAATAGTTTATATCTCTTCAATTGGTTCAAACTCCTAAAAAGTCATATGATAAAAGATAGCATATAACTAAAGAGTATTATAAAATACTTGAAATTTGTAACAACTGTTCATAAGCTCACTACATTGTAAGTGACTACTAAATACCCATTCTAAGAGAACATGCTAGTATATCATCCTAGGTTTGTAGACTTTTGTATAGCCCTTAATATTAAAGTGTTGAAACCCTTAAATTCCTTTTATAGAAACTTTCAATTCCAATTATACTATGTATTTCTTTGAAGTGATTAAAACCCATCATGACCTTTGCAGGGAGGGAAATCACCAATCACCAAATATATAGGGATAACAAAGAAATCTGGTTTCCAAGACTAAGCCTATTTGGATTGAGGGGGGAAAAAGGGGGAGTGGAGGTAAGTAGAGTTAGTAAAAAATAGGATAAAACTCACTTGGAATGGTATTTCCTCATATAAAGTTCCAAATCTACACTTAGAAAATCCCATCTATAAAATTAAAAGATAGTACCAATCAATTAAGAAAGTATTGTTATAATCGCAGTATGAAATCAACACATCTTTTGTAAAAACTAATAACCAAGTATTTAGTCAAACATGTAGAGGACACTTCGACTTTTCCCAAGTAAATAAGTGGAGCATGCTCTAATATGCCAAGATAATGAGGGCAAAGGAAAAAAAAGTTTGGACTGATAATAAATGAATTAACAATATGTGGCCGAAAAGTTAAACTATATAATGATACGCAAAAGCTAAGCTGAACGGTAAATAACCATATTCTACAATACTCTTGAATGTCTTCATATAGAAGCATCTTCGTAATTTTTTTAAGAAAACAAATGAATCAATGATTCAAAAATAGAAAATTATGTATCAAATAATTCAAGCATAAAATTGAAAGAAAAAGGCATAGAAACTAAAGATTTGGTTTGAGAATAAACAAATAAACTAAATAGTTTTTAAAAAAATTGTTTTTAATAGAAAACAACGCTTCTTAACTGAAATTTGGAACAAATTTTACCTGGATTGGTAAATACATGATTAGTATAAATTCCAGATTATTATTCCAAAGGTAAACTTATAGGTGCAAATTTGCCAAACAGGAAACATTCATCTGAAAGATCAATATACAGATCAATTAGACAAAAACAATAGAAATATTATGCTTAACATTAAGAAAGAAAAAAAAAGGGCCAGAGTGGACAATCTTGGTGTCTTTGCGTGCATTGATAGCCACCAGCCATGAACTTGAAGAGGAAGTATATCTAATCCATCAACAAAGATGGGAAGAGATAAGGAGTTGAAACATTCAATTGGGATAACGATTTAAGACTATAACTGAAGAAGAGAACCAAAAGGTTAGAGTAAATCTCAAACGACAACCAAGTTTTAATTACCCATATGAAGGAAATCTTAAAATCCCAAAAGAAACCGCAATAAGTATAATTTAGAGCCGATTTTTTTTTTTTTTTTTTTTTTTTTGAGATTTTCAACATGAATTCAGCACAGGCCTTTGTGGGTGTTATTTTGGATGAGTATAATTTGTAATGATCTCTCTCTTCTCATGAAGGAAAACACGACCTAATGTGGATTTGCCTAAAAAAAGACGTGTGGATCCCATATTTACTTTGATTCAAAGTTTGCCAAAAATCTATTCAAAAAGTTGTTACTTTTTTTTTTTTTTTTTTTGATAAGTCAAAAAGTTGTTACTTTCTGGCAAAAGCTGGAAAAAATGTAAGCAATAAAAAAGAAATTAAAAATAAAATAAAAAACAGAGTAACACAATCACGATGGAAAGGAAATTAATGATTCGAATATTCCCCTCCCTTTTTCTTTTAGAAAAAAAAAAAATTATTGAAAGGAAGTTTAATAAATTTAAAGTATATATATATATATATATATATATATATATATATATATTTCATATAAGAACCATTTCTTTAGGAAGAATAATGGAACCACAAAACTGTAATGCACTCAGCTAACTGCCATAACTCATAAGCAGGACTTGATTGAATTAGGTAATAGTAAATGATAGCTCTCCATGCCACAATCTTAAAATTGGGTCCCAAAGCCAAAGGCATCAATCCACACCCATGTAGTACTTTGATTGTCCAAATCATTTAAAGGGTTGGAGATCTTTAAAATCTTCTTCTTATGTTTCTTTTATCTTAACCAAATAAATTAATGTCCAAACACTGGTTGTGGTCCACAACAAGAAGAAAGATATGAGCCAAGTGACTTTTTGTGTAAAGAATGCCAACTGCAAAATTATTCTTGTATTATAATACAAACAAACATATCGTATAAAAAAACAAAACACGATATTCATTTTTGGCGTGTCACTTTGTTGAAATTTATCGCCTGCCACTTGTGTTTGATTGTATATCAAATCAGAAACAAAGGAAATCAAACAATCAGGGCATGTATAAAATGAGATGAATGTGCATGACTGGGATTGCGATTGTGCTAATGAAGAGCATTCATACTTTATCTAACAATTGGACTCCACAATTTTGCTCACATTTCCTCCCACAGTCTTATCATTTTCCAAATGAGTCAATCATAGAAAGGTAAGTTATTCAAAGTGCATATGCAGAAAATTGAAAAATACTAAATAGGGTAAGTTACACTTGTCATATTTAAAACATGACATGGGTGTTTTCTAATGAAATCTTTAATTTTTTTTATATTGAAAAAAAGAAAATTATTGAGAAATTAAGTATAAAATCAATCATAGATGATTTTCGGTATATAAAAGAACATCGAGTTCTTTTTTGAGAGATTATAAATGATTAAATTAAAATGTAATAAGAAAGAATTATTTTAAGTCTTATATAATATAGACTAATTTTATTTTTTGTTTATTTATTTTGTTTTTACTTTTAATATATTTGCTTTTCTTAATTGATCAAAATACTTTTGGTTCATGTTTTGAAATCCTAAAGAAAAAAAAAACTCAATTTCATTTGTATCCACAATAATCCTAAACAATCTCAAACTTAGCATAGTAGTAGTAAATTAAGGACATGGATTAGGCCTAGTGTCCATGCACCATACGCAACTCAACCCTTATCCATAAACCAGTACTCTAGCTGGTCTAAAATAAAATCAACCAGTTCCTTTGCGATGATGAATCAAATCCAAAGGCCTTTATCAGAAAGCAATGGTTAACAATTCTGGTCACTTTGGTCACGCATCGCATCACATCACATGGCAGGTTTCTTTGGACTGGTGACAGTTCCGGTCCCAAGAGATATCTTGCACGTTTTAGTGATGAACTTTGGACTGGTGACACAAAAATAAATTCATATTTGAAAATTTTGGTAAAATTTTAAAGCAAGTTTGGTATGCACAATCCAACATTTTTTGTGAGCAATTATGTCAGATTAATGTAGGGTGGTATTGGTCGATATCAACGTGAAACAAGGAGCAAAGAATCAAAGATCCCAATCCAATCATAAGCAACTTGGAAAAATAAAAGATGGAGCGGTACATGAAACTTATGGGCCTCATTGTGATAGTGAGTAGCGTCGAGCCGACCACATTTAACATGTCCGTCATGAAATGTTGACACATTAGTCATTAGAATTTGGTTTTTTAAATTTGGCCGGCACCTGTGAACAAAGTCCATATATATATATTAAAAATAACGGTAAACTCGAAGCAGTACACCGGTATTGACCGGTACTGAAATATATCATTTCACTAGTCAAACCAGTATAGCTTCCGGTACGAAATTGACTCTCTTGGACAAGATGCTAACTCATGATCGTGTTTGAGGGCAAGTTGGGCTTGGACCTTGAGGACATTTCCCCCTCCAATATCCTTTTTATAATCTATAAAAGATAAAATTGATAAAGTGTATGTCCAACAAAAAATTTCTTCTTTCTCTTTTTATATTTGCTATCTAGTCTCACTCAATATCTAATATGTTATTGTGAGAAACCGGGAAAATTAGGCCTCTCAAAAAAGAGAGATTTTTGGAGTACTTTTTAGAACACCTCTCTTTTTGGATAAGTGGTATGGAGTCGCCACTTATTTTTTATACAAAAAATAAGAAAAACTAAATACATGACTGAATTATTCTCTTCATTGATTGAATAAAAAAAATACATATTTGGAAAATTGAAAAATTACATGGCTTTGGGTTCTAGTTACATACTACCAAAATACATGCCTTTTTGTCCTAGTTACATTCTACCCAAAATAAAAAGTAAAGACAAGGCTAGATCTACTTAGCCAAAGATCTAAATCCGGAGGTTAGGTTACGAAATGGGAAGGTGTTAGGCACCCATTCTGTCCAAACAGAGCCTGGTCTTCTAGACTCTTGTGACCAATGTACCTTTTTATGCATGTCATGAATGATATGTTGAACATGTGACACCAAAATTAAATCACACAAATTATTTATAAGTGAAGTCTCTTCTTTTGAAAAGAATCAGATTTGTTTTGATTGGTAAAAAAAAAAGGATTTTGATTTGTCAAAATACCAGATCTGTTTTGTGGTATGTGGAGAAAAGTGGTTTTTGGAGATAAAAAATTTAGATATGTGTTTATTACATAAAATAAAGTCTTTTGATTTGAAAAATATCATATTTGTTTTTAAGAACTAAAAAAAAAAAAATGGTTTTTTGATTTATAAAAGATCAGATCTATTTTATGATAACAAAAAAAAAAAAAAAAAAAAAAAAAGGTTTTTGACAATAGAAAAATCAAATATGTTTTTATATGTTTTAAAAGAATGAAAAAAAGATTTTTTAAGAAGAGAGTTTCACTCATAATTTAAATTCATGCAACATGAATTAAATAAACCAAACACAGACACAATCATGTTTTATCCTTTTCTTTAATTCAAAAATCTGCATGCATTAAAAAAAACCAGATCTATATCTAAGGAAAATACAAGTCAGTTTTTTTGATAAAAAAAATGTTCGGATTTGCATCTAATGAAGACACAAACCAGTTTTGATTAAGAAAAATCCAGATTTACATCTAAGGAAGATGCAGATCCATTTTATTTTGAAGAAAAATTCAGATCTACATCTAAGGAAGATGCAAGTCTATTTTATTTTGAAGAAAAATACAGATCTACATCTAAGGAAGATGCAAATCTATTTTATTTTGAAGAAAAAATTCAAATCTACATCTAAGAAAGATGCAGATCTGTTTTATTTTGAAGAAAAAGAGTTAATTACATGCAAATCTTTAAAACTAAGAAACAGATTATAGCAATAATAAAGGAATCAAGAACATATTTTCATAAACTAAATTAACAAGGTAGAATATGAATATTTAAAACAATTAAACATGCATCATCATGATAAGAGAAGCATAAAAACAAAAGGGTTAGAAAGCAACCTCTTGCATGAAGCCCTTCTTGTCCTTGAGAGGATGTTTTAGAGTTCAAAGAAATTTATTCAATTATCTTTGAAACCTAAAAACTCTAGCTTTAACAGAAAATCAGAGAGGGGGACAGAAAATATGAGTAATTTGAAAGCCTAAAACGTATGCTTCTCTGAGCATAAAAAAAAAAGTGCTGAATTATAAGGTTCAGTCTCTATTTATAGAGGCCAGAAAACTCTAAAAAATAGACACGGACGATTAGGATGTGAATCCGGATGCATCCTTTTGCGAAAAGATTGAAAAAGGTGTGCCTTATCATCACCCGAAGGCTGTTGGGCCAAAGCCCAAAAGGGGAAAATTCGGCCCTTTTAGAGTGTCATTCGACACTCCAAATGTGTCATTCGACACTCCAAAAGTGCCGAATTGGCTCTTGGACATCGAACACTCTTTCATGTTCGGGTGCCGTTTGGACTCCTATTCTAAGGTTTTTTGATAGGTCCTTGCACCTAGACACGTTTTCATTCTCCGTCTATGATTTTTTTTTTATCTATTTTCTGGATAATTCAGGCTTTTTTAAGAGCAATTATCTTGTAGATAAATACCTTAAAATAAATCTTGATAAAGTTCAGATTATTCACAATTTTATTGTTATCCAATCATCCATTTTATTTCTATGCATGCATCCTTATTTTAAACACTAATTATCAACCAATCACAAAATTATTTAATTAATTTTAATTGTTTAACCAATCAGAATTAATTTAAATTAATTATATTTGGTCGATTCTACCTAAACACAATGCATGTTAACCGTGCAAACTCGATCATGCGATACCTTTCGATCCGGTGGTCTAATTTGGAAACCGAACACATCGCTGCAATCGTTAGAACCTCAAGATCATTTTTATGATATGTAATGAATGAGTTGATGCATGTAATGCAAAGAACAAATTGATGCAGGTATTGCAAAAACAAATGAATGTATGTAATGCAATCATGATTTTTAGGGTACGTGGATGGTCATTCAAGTAATTTTTCTTGATTAAATTATGGATTCAAAATTGAGTGTCTATAGTTATGTTCCCATATTGTAAACAAAAATAACAGTTTTTTGGTGGTTTTAGTTGTTCTGAATCTACTAATATTTCCACCATTTGTCAATATTCGCTTGCCTTCTTGTTTCCTTTTTTTTTAATTGATGGTCTGTATATTTTGACTAAATTTGCCCAATTTCTTAATTGAGTTAAAATCTCCATCAAAATTTTACTTTACTTCCTAACATTGAGTACAAAAAAATATATCATAGACGTAAGATTAAATCTTGCCTTTATCTGTTTATTGGTAGACTCGGACTAGCCCCACGTTACTAAAATGTAAATAAGGATGGTGAGCTCATAAAAGCTAAAGTTTTTTTTTTTTTTTGAGTGGGACATAAAAGCTAAAGTTGTTTTGAAAGTAGAACACTCTTTGGATGAGCTTGAAATTTATGGTCCATTTGGATACAACTTATTTTGTTGAAAACTGAAAATTGAAAACACTGTAGTAAAATAATTTTTAAATGTATGAATAGTACCGTGGAACTTGTGAACAGTGCATGAACAGTATGTGAATAGTGTATTTTGTCTCATGTACAATGAATCCATGTGCATGAACAGTGTAGATTACTGTTCATACACGCTAAAAAAAAAAAAAAAACACAAACGCTGAACTTAAAACACGGATCCAAATGCACACTTACATTTCACATTTACGAAATTTATCTAAGAAAAAGAAGTAATATTTATTACTAAAAAAAAAAGTAGTAATTGTTACTAAAAGTTAAAATATTTGAACAACTTCTTTCATAACTATCATCTTTGAAAAAAAAAAAAAAAAACAGAGGCTTGATCATTTGGGTTTTTACCCATGCCACCAATAGAATTTCTTCTCTAATAAACAGTACCTAGTCACGACACCACAAATATGCCTGGAATTGGCCCAATACTAATTTTATGGTGAGTAGGCTTGCTTTTGTCGTTGGGTTGCATGGAAAATTGTAATGGGCTCGGGTCAACCAGTTTCAGCCCTGGCTAGTCGGGCTGGGCTTGGGGAATACATTGGCACTTGGCATAAACTTGATTCCTCAATCTTCATTCTTCATTCCCTCTTATTGCTGTTTGTAACATGGTTCGCAATGTTATATTTGGGGAAATATAACAATATTTTTAACATCTCAAAATAATTATTATCAGAAAACCTTCTTAGTATTTTTAACATTTCAATTAATTTTTTATTAGTTACACAAATCTGTTCTAGGCATTCAGCTTATCCCGTCCCAGGATTCAAAACTTGAATCATGGAACATTTATGGTATGGTGCTAATGGAAACAACTAACTTATCACGTAATCACAACACAAAAATTTTCATACTTTTTCATGATTGTGTAGTTGGCATTTGGTGATTGATGTTAATAAAACAAGTGTGAGGCTATCTGGGCACTAAAGGGACTGATCATTACTTGAATACACAACTCTTAAACTCGTAAATGTGATGGGTCATAAGATCATTCTATCACTGAATCATCTCTCCTCATGTGATATTAGTAATATTCCATAAAGTAAAGTAAAGTTCGATAGAAAAAAGATGGGCATTCTAACTCCTAAGCCAGAGTTTAGAACCCTATCTTTACATGTACATTAGTATTATCCTCTGTTTGGATGAAAGAAGAGGAAAGAAAATGAGAAATGAAATTGTTTTAAATATAAAATGGGCCTCACCTCCAGTATGGCAAAGTTGTTAAACCTCATTATAGTTAAAACATTTGGTCCCTGGGCCCAATTTGTCACACACACTGAACGCATGTGCACTGCACGTGCGTTAGGGTTTTAGGTAACCTCCATCTTCTCCACCTAAACCCTCTCAGAGTCTCTCATTCAAATCCCCCAAAACCCAGCAATTCCTTCTCATATCACCATGAAATGATAAAGACCCATTTCTCATCTCACACCCAAAACCCTAAATTCCAAACCCAAACCCCAAATTCCTCTATCTTTCTCACTCCACCACCATGAGACCTCCATTACTTTCTCCAAAAACCCTCTTACTCTTCACTTCCTCTAATTCTTCTCCACTACTTGTAAAGATCTCTCATTTCTCAACCTCTCAATCTTCATCATCGCATTACTCGTCCCAGTCCAATTTCTCTGCAAGACGCCACGACGAGGAGTCTCGAAATGTGAGGGTCTCAGTGTGGTGGGACTTTGAGAACTGCAACTTGCCAGCAGGAGTTAACGTCTTCAAGGTTGCGCATACGATAACCGCGGCGGTGAGGACTAATGGGATAAAGGGTCCTGTTACGATCACTGCTTTTGGAGATGTTTTGCAGCTCTCAAGGGCTAACCAGGAGGCGCTGTCATCCACTGGGATCAATCTCACGCACATTCCCAACGGTTTGGTGCTTTGATTTCTTTAAATAATGTGGTAGATTGAGTTCTTGTAGAGATTTTTGGGATTGTTGTTGATTAGTGATTGAGTTTGAGTATGTGGGATAATGTTGAATTTTTATTGAATGGGCTCACTTTGTGAAGTTCTTATATCGTGAGGAAAATAGTATGCTTTTTTTTTCTGATGATATGGTGTTAGTGTATGAAACTAGAATTGGAGTTAATGTTAAGTTAGAAATTTGCAGAGATGCTTTAGAATCTAAAAGCTTTCAGCTAAGTATGGACTAAAATTGAGTACATGACAGTATGAGGGAGACTAGCTTGAGGTAATTTGGTCATGGGTAGAGGAGAGTGATTAATTCACTTATGAGAAAGAGTTAGTTGATTCAAGTCGAGGGAAAGAGAAAAGCATAGAAGAAGACCTAACGTAACATTAGTAGAACTAGTTAAAAGGACATGTCAATTAAGAATGTGATAGAGAGTATGAATTCTGATAGAATAGAGAAAAGAAAATGTGGCTGATCTTGACTAGTTTGTTGAAAATCCATAGCCAACCCCAAAGTTTTGGAACTAAGGTTTAATTGTTGTTGTTGTAGTATTAGCTAAACGTGTCTGCAGAAGGATTATATTTGGAGTTTCAGCTGATATTGAAATGAAGTAGCCACACCCATACATATATGCATAGTGGTAAAGGAAGAGCAAATCATTCATAACTTATTAAGAACTACTCATATAATAAATTTGAACCCTTGCAACTCAATATTCTTCAATTTTGGTAAAATATTGGAAAAGTTTATATCCAATTGAAATTATAAAATTTTCCTTACACCTAATAAACAAAGCAATGAGATGTAAAATTTTGATTATATTGTTATCTGTACCATAAGTTTCATTGTCAAATATGAAGGTAGTAGTATTTTATTCTTAGCTAGGAAAATGAGAATTAATTTATTGATGATGTATTTGTTCCAAATCTTTTCTCTCTGTTGAATTTTAAAATATTTTATGCATGTCTTTTTAGTGGATGAGCAGGAGATATATTGTTATCAGTATCATAAGTTTCACTTCAATGACATTTTAGTACATCTCCTAGTCCAAATAATTTACGTTCATCTTTACATATATGGGTGCAGGTGGAAAGAACAGTGCCGACAGGTCTCTTCTTGTAGATCTCATGTATTGGGTTTCTCAAAATCCTCCACCAGCACATCTCTTTTTAATTTCGGGCGACAGGGACTTTGCTAGCATTTTACACAGGTTAAGAATGAACAACTACAATATACTGCTTGCAAGTCCAGAAAGTGCTCCCAGTGTTCTCTGTAGCGCTGCAAGTATCATGTGGCATTGGCATGCTTTGATTAGAGGGGAAACCCTTACTGGGAAGCACTTTAACCAACCCCCAGATGGTCCATATGGTTCTTGGTATGGCCACTCTAAGGTGCGTCTTGAAGATCCCTTCTCAGTTACCGAGCAACCTGCATGCTCACGGGCAGAGGACTTGCCTGAACCTAGCTCAGATTCTAAGCCTCGTCCTGTTCCAAAGACAGTGATGAAGCTGATTCGTCATATATTGAATTCTCACCCCAAAGGAATCTCCATTACTGAACTTCGTTCTGAGTTGGGAAAAAGTAATGTGAGCATTGACAGAGATTTGTATGGATATAAAAAGTTTTCTCGCTTTCTTCTGTCAATGCCACACATTTTAAAGCTTCAGTCTGGGGGTGATGGTCTGTTTGTTGTGCATGGTCTCACCCCTAAAATTCATGAACCATTTGAGTGCAATCCAGTTGTGTTGACTGGACCTGTTATTAATAACGGAATCCAGGACCCCATTGCAACTTCAAAGTCAAATGGCGAGGACAAATCTATTGCTGGAGGTGTAAATGGGAAGCCAGCATTTCCTCATTCCTCTGAATCAAATGTGAAGGAGGCTCCTAAAAAAAAGCAAGAGCCTTCTTCACTTGACAGATCTATTACAGGAGCTGAGGGGATGTCACCATTGCCTCCATCCCCTGACCTAAACATGGGGGAGCCACAGCAGCATTCTCCATTTGATGAGAAGGTTGTTGAGAGTGAGGGTCATTTGCCTCCTGTGGTAGATCAGGATTCTGCTTCTGAAGTGGGTTTGTTCAGAAGAGTCTGGAGAAAATATTTTGGCAGTAGTGATGGAGGTTCCAAGAATAAAAGTCAAAGCACTACAGAAAAATGCTCTACTTCTGGTGTTAGCTCTGAGGAAAAAAGTCAAAGCACTGCTGAACAGCATTCTGCTTCTTTAAATGGCTCAGAAAAGGCAAAACTCGAGGAGAAACATGCAAGATCAACAAGTCAGGATGCTAATCCAATGTGCCAGGTGCCACATTCTTCTGCCAATAATGATTCAGATATGGACAGCAAAACTGCTATAGGTTCTGAAGCATACGGTGACACATCAAGAACAAATCCAGGTTTCTTCAACAAGATTGTAAATTGGTGTAAATTTTGGAGAACTGACCCAAATTCTGATATATTGAGTGATCAATCCAGCCAAAAACTGGACCAGATAAATGATTATTCCAAAAAGCATGAGTTATTTTCTGAGGATTCTTTTTGGAGTGACATGGAATCTTTTATGGGAACACCCAATGCTTCAGTTATTGTCTCCCACTCACGGACCAGGTTTTACGCATTCACTTATTTTTCTTTGTTTTTATGCAGTTCTCTTCCTCATGCCGCTGATGACAACATTTTATCCAGCTTCTGCTGCTGTGTAGTTTAAATATTTGGTTTTGTTCTTCGTTTTCTTATCATTGGCATAATATGAACTAGTCAAGAGAAAATGAGAGAGAGAGAGAGAGAGAGTTCAAATTAAACTACATATAGTGACTAAATATATCAGATGCCTGGTCCTTCCGTTGGGATTTGTTTACAAGATTTTTTTTTCTTCATATAGATTTGAGTTGAGGTGCATTAGATGGAATGATAGTTAACAAAAGGTTTACAACTCCTGCCTTTGAGTATAGAAAGTTCTCTTAAATAATTAGGATATAAAAGAATTACAATTGAAAAGAGAGTAGTCTATAAAATCTACAATGAGATGCGTACTTTTTTTTTCTTTTTCAGTATCAATGAGATGCGTACTAATTCAGAGATTAAAAACAATGATCTCAAATACAAGGATTTCGGTTCAATAACCAAGACCCCCACCCCCCCACTAAATGTGTGATTGTTTCCCTTCCTTCCATAAAATCCACGTTAAACAAAGAGCTACATTCCAAGCAAATCAACTGTTTGATGAACCAATTCCTCCATCCCACAAGTGGATCCACTACTCTTTAAGGTATCACCCAGTGAACCCCAAACACAGAATAAATGCAAGACTACAACTCATGAGCAACTGCACAATGCATTATTAAGTGATCCACATTTCCACCACTACATTTGTGTGGGTTTTCTTATCATTTCACAGATCAAGTTTTTTCCCACCTACACAAAGAAAGCAACTTCTGAAGCCTTGAATCACCAAATACTCTTCCAAGGAAAGCTCATTACATTGGAACCTCTTAGAGCCTCAAAAATAACTATGATGTGAGGGTTTTCATTTATCATGTTCTGGCCAATTTGGTTTTCTCAACAAAACTGCAACTTTTGGCGTAGTTTGTATCACTTGATGATCCAAATACAGATCTCAACTGATTGATATTAATTCTGAAATTGATATTTATACTTTTGTGTTCAATGGTATTGTTGAACCTAAAAGTGCTCCAACCTTACTATTTCCTTAAATGCTATGCTATGACAACATCTTCTGGTGTTTAAACTTGGTAATTTTCTTGCATTTAATTTACCATTTGCTAATATTAGTCTGCTATATGTGATTTGTGTCAGGGAAGAGATGGCACAAAATCTGCAAAATGAAGGGCCTCTGTCTCATAGATCTCTAACTGAAAGTGACCTCCTTCACTTGGTAGATTTGTTAATATCTGAGAGGAAATGGGTGGTGGAATGCCCCTCTCAGACATCACCTTTCAAACTCACTTCTTCCATTGGAAAGAGTGCTATGATTCAATCTCGC
Organism: Quercus tomentella; assembly: GCA_028535165.1. Lineage (NCBI taxonomy): Eukaryota > Viridiplantae > Streptophyta > Magnoliopsida > Fagales > Fagaceae > Quercus > Quercus tomentella. Next base: position 22,764,004 of record JAPQVY010000001.1, on the reverse strand, counting down.
AGATCAAATGGGTTGAGCTCAATATTTTCGGGCACATCACCAAAACATGATGGAGAGTTAAAGTATCAAAATATTCTTCATACTGGAGTTTCTCCACCCGTCACTAACAAGAAACCTTCTGTCCGGTCTAGAAGTGATATATTAGCTGACTGTCAGAAGCTTGTGACTGAGATATTAAAGGAGTATCCAGAGGGATATGACATGGGCTCCTTCAGAAAACTATTCCTTGAGAGGTATGGCTATCCTCTTGACTTACAAAAGATTGGATACCGTAAGCTGGGCTCCCTGTTCCAGATAATGCCCGGGGTGAAAATAGAGTCCTCTTATATCTTTCCATCTGGTAAAGCCTCAAATCGTTCAGGCCTGGAAATTGGTGTTCAAGATGGTCAAGAAAATAATGCTAGTCATTCAGTCACTACTTCAGATAGTGAATTGTCTGATGCAGCAAAGAAGGATGATGATTTTGACTCTCCGTGGGAAGAATTAGGGCCTGTTGCCAATGCAAGTTCTGCAAGAAATGAAATGGAATCCATATTAATGAGGAAAGCTATAGAACAAACAGAAAGGCCAAAATATCCTGATTATGAACCTTCTGTCTCAGATGATGACTTTTCTGATTCAGAAGAGGAGACCTCTGCTGCAATAAGTAGGCCAGAAGGGCAAGTGAAGAAAATAAACGATGAAGATAGCTCACTACTGCAAATCCTTGATTCATGGTACAGCACTAAGGAAGGTGACATTAGAAAGAGCAAGTCAGAGAATGTTGATGGCATGGTTGATTGGTCAGCAGATGGTTTAAAGTCATCTGGTTCATCTACAGTTGGAACCAACAGTGAAACTTATCCAGGAAACTATGTAAAGAAGAAAAAACCTCAGAGGACCTATTCTTTTGTTTCTGATCCAGTTGATACTAACAAGGACAAGCTAATTGATGGAATATTGGGTTGCCTGAAGAAATCAGGTGAGTCAAGGATGCAGAGCTGAAGGGTTGTAAGAGCGAAAACAAGGATATGATGCATCCTAGGTGTTCGATTTGAATGTTAGAAAAGTATGATTTTTAGGCTATTGAGAAAGTTATATTAGAATTAGATGGGTCATAATCCTCATTATACATCATGCATGTTGCAGATGTATTATTTTATTGAGAATTTTGATCCTAATAAGGTAAGAGGTGCAATGTGAGATCATTGGTGATACAAAGAAGTAGATTTTTGCCTTAAATCAAGGTTAGGAATGACATTAGAGAAGTGTATCATACCTTGATTACTTTGAATCCATATCCATCACTTCCATACTGTCCGTATGCAAAGAACCCTAAGCCTTTTCATATGCCTCTAATCTAAAGCATTCTCTTCATTCTTTTTGATTGACCAGGTATGGCTTTTCCAACACAATTCCTTTCAGGTAATATCACAGGCAACTCAAATCTCACTAATGCCTACTTACACGAGTGTCAAGGCATGACTTTAATATGTAGGCAATTTCATCATCAGTAACTCATCATTTACATTTAGTTGATCATCCTGTCAAGTAGGATTGCTGCATATGTTGGACTGGTATGGTTTTTGGAGCAAAACTTTGCCTCATGCATGACATTCTCCTTTCATTCAAGGAATTGCACTAGTTCATGCATTCACTTTATTTTTCCTCCACATTTTCAAGTATTATTTTTTCCCCTCTGAATTTATTAACCGGTTGATGTTGGCGTTATGGCATACATAAGTTATAGGAAAATTATTGAATACTCCAAGAGTACTATAAATGCGTACTCTCTCCTCTCACATAAATTGTGGACCCCACCACAAATTTAATTAGTGGGATCCACAATTATGTGAAATGAGAGAGTATGCATTTATGGTACTCCGGGAGTATTCAATAATTACCCCAAAGTTATAACCCATGCATTATAATGAAATTTGGTATCCATAAGTACATGGAGTAATTTTCTTCTCCCCTTCCTCCCCTCCCTTTCTGTTCTTGAATTTACCTTTTAAGTTATTGGTGCTGATCTTCATATACTGCACGCAAAGGGCTATGTCAGCTCTTTCTTATTTTAATTCTATTTATGAATGCCTGCTATGCTTTCACATCAAGTTCTTGCTGTTATTTACTTATTTTAAAAGCAAACTCGAAAATTTGAGCAAATGGTGTTGATCATTAAACATTAGGGCGGACACTTTTTTCTTTTCTTTTTTGGTGTGGCAATAAGTTGAGATGCAAACATTTTCACAATTTTTCTTTTCAAAATTTGCTAAGATGACATATTATGATTGGATCTAATAAAAGTGATGTTTCCCTAATCACAATTTGCAATGTCAACAATTGTGATAATTGATTGCAAAAAAATTGTGCTTTTAGCATTAATCTTTCTTTCAACCAAGTGTTAAGTGACTCCAATGTAATTCAGCAAAAAAAAAAAAAGTGACTCCAATGTAGACTCATATCAATCTGTTAAATAACTAATTTATTTTTAAAAAGAAAAAAAGAAAAGAAAAGAAAGTTTGTAATTCTCTCTCTAAAGTCTAAACCCTTCCAACTCAAGTTATTCAACCCAACTTGTGGATTTCCTAATTTCTAGCTAGTAATTACTAAATTTGTAGCTGTTCTTTCCCTGCTTTTCTCCCAAAATTTTCTTATGTTCTTTCGAATGAAGAATAAAGAAAGAAAGAAAAAAGAAATAAAAAATAGAGATGTTGGAAATAGTAGTCTGCAAAGAAATTGAAGTGACGAAAGTTGTATTTGCGTTGTTGAAAACGTCAATTTGACTTTTTACTTCTTTATTCCGCTCTCTGTCTTTTCTTTTCTTTTCGTTTTTTCCTGCCATTATTGGATGCATGTACTAACACTTCCCCCCCCCCCCAAAGTAATAGTAAATGGATTGGTATAACTTCTTTAAAAAAAAAAAAATCGATTGTTTTTTTTTTGTCCATTTGTATTTGTAATTCTCTCTCTCTCTCTCTTCATAATATTTGGTAAGAGAAATTATTTTTATTGATCTATTCAGCTTAAAAAATTAGTTGTACAGAAAAAATACAATTGTACCTGAAAAGATATATATATATATATATTTAAGTTGTACGTAAATAAATAACTTAATTTCAACTTACAATAAAATTAAACATTTGCTCATTATTCATATGTTGATTGAATATAACGGCAAAAATTCATATCCACTTCAAATATGTAGATTAAAATTTTCATATATTTTGATTCGCAATTTAAATTACTTTGATCATGAAAAAAAAAATTCATATTACTCTTTTTCTGGTATCCCAATCCAAGTTAATATTTCATTTATAAACAAAAAGTATATTTTTCTAGATGATAATAAAAAAGAACCAATTTCTATGATAAATGAATGTTAATATAGGTTTGGCTCACTTCCAATTTTGCATGCAATATGTATTCTAAAATTACCAATTGTCAGTCTTCTGTCCCTATCCAATATACAGAAGTACTGGATAGAAGCTTTACTTCTAAATATAAATATTTAACTCAAGAGAATTCAATTTATTTCTTTTATTTCAATTTGTAATAATAAAATGACCCTATTGCCCAAATGAGGTAATACTTGCACTCATCAAAACCCTCATTTTCAACGGATGTAACTTAGCATGTCTAGTTAGAAAAATCAAGCAATATCAACGGAGTAATTTTTTTTTTTTTTTTTTTTTTTTTTTTTTTTTTAGCAAAACTTGCATTAAAGTGATTTAAAATGAATTTATTTTCATTACCTTATTTTATTTAAAAAAATTATTATAAAATTCAAAATAAATCAACAATTTTGTAGTTCAGTAAAATTACTTGATCTTCCCTAATCCCCATGAAAAAAATATATCAAATCCCCCACCCCCCCCCCCTCTAAACTTTTGTAAGGTTACGATATAAAAATAAATAAACTTAGATAAATTGATAATAATAAACTAACAGTATAATCTCAATAATACAAATTTGATAAATATATATTTTTGGAAGCAAAATTGATCGAAATTCAAATGGCCTAACCCATAAACATCCACTAGACACCTAATCACGTGAGCTCATGAAGGTAAGCAAATGTAATAATGTATTGTTGTCACTTTGGGAGAGCTGTCCTCAAATATTATCTCTCTCTTAGCTGTGCTGTGCTGTGCATTTCCATTTCAAGCTCTCAAGGAAGCCCTTTTTGTTATTGTTTTATTCTAATAATAAAAACCAATAACAAAATACCACTTAAAATTTATTATAAAAATATTATAAAAATATTGTGAATATATCATTCCTCTTTAAATAAACACATATTTTTTTTTATATATCATAGCCATTAACCAACCGGCCACTTTTGACTTCAATCTCAATTTCTTGGAACCTTCACTCCCAATATTATAAACTTATTAAATAAATCAAATGGTACTAACTTATAATAATTGAAGCCAGAGCAGCTCCAACCAAACCCCAATACACAAACAAAGGATTGGATCAGGTGCAATTGCATACCGTGCAATTTACCAAGTCCCTCACCTTTTTTTTCTTTTTTTTTTTGGTTACTCTTTTACCTTTACTTTTTTTACTTTTCCTATTTTTTTAATTTAATGGTTGAGATTTAAAGTTATTTTTTGCAACTTTAAATCTCAACCATCCATACCAATTACATCAGGGACAATACATAAGTTATTGCACTTAATCTCAATCCAACCAAGCCCCACCACCACCACCCAAAACCTTGACCCTCCACTTGCTTTAAACGTCAATTGACTTATGGGTTGGCACCATTTGTATCATCACTCATCTCATTTGAGCTGCAAGAGACTAAATTCATTGGGTACCAAAATATTAAAAAAAAAAAATCAATAGACAGATCTTCCATCTTATCCATTCCGGATTATGTGGTAGTTGTCCAAACTTTGCGTAAAGATGCTCTTTTTTTATCATATTTGTAGCGGATAATTATTAAGTATTTATAAATATATATTCCTTCCTCTCACATGACTGTTAGTCACACTAATTAAATTAATGATGAGATTTACAATTCATGTGAGAGAAAAAAGTACGCATTTATAATATTTTTTAAGTATTCAATAATTTTCCCTTTGTAGCCTAATAATGTTGAAGTTCTATCCACACTATTATGAGGCTTGAAAGGGATTTTTTTTTTTTTCCATTAAAAAAAAAAAGCTTCATTTTCTGGTTTTCACTCTTTACTGCCCCTCCCAATCCAAATTAAAAGGAAAAGAATTTTTTTTTTTAAGGGAATATAAAAATTATGTATAAAAATTATCCCAACCCATATATATATATATATATATATATTGATTCTGATATTTTTGGTTGAAGGAATGATAAAGTAAAGGATGGAAAATATTGAAAAGATAGAAAAATGAAAGGAATATAATTTTTTTTTTTTCTTTTATATGTTTGATAAGAATGATACAAAGAGTGAAAGTATGAAAGAATGAGTAAAAGAAGGTAAAATGGATTTCAACGTCTCCTATGAAACCCGTATAAGCTTGGCAAGTAGAGCTCGCATCATTCATATGGTCAATGCAAATGACAACAAGGCGAAGCAAAGTGACCGGACCTGATGACAGTGCAAGTAGAGAATGACGACCATAATTTGTGTCCCCTTTTGCACTCAATTCAAACAGACAAAAAATGTTAACTTCCTCACTTTACCATTTTCCATCCTCTCTCATTTCTCTTCAACCAAATGAGAAAAAAGGTCGCCATCTCATCTATCCTTCATTTAACTTTTCTATCATCTCTTTCACACCAACCAAAAACAGTCTAAATATATGCCATACTTGTTCTTCGATTAGATTTATCCCCGTGACTATAATTATACACAAGAATGGGCATTGACTAATAATTCAATGTCACATGATTATGTTGCATTGATCAATAAGCCGAATTGTTGAGCTATATTGATCAATAACTTACAGGTCAAATTTAACTAAGGAACTTATGATACAACACCATAAAAGACTAGTTATTAAGGGTTTTTTTTTATAATTTTTTTTTATAATTTTAAATCTATATAACAAGACTTGAAAATTTAAACTCAGTGACATTTTGTACCCAACAAAACAAACGTGCTTGCTACCAAGCTGCGCTACATCCCTTTCTCAATGCTCCAATAGCCACACTAATGAATAATCCACCTACAAACTCACCCAATTTTACAACATGCTTTAATGTCAACATATAATTGGATTTCAACACTAACACAAGAGACCACCTCTTGCACTTGGTGAAAAAGTGAATTTGGTGCGCCAATAATTGACACTTAAGATTGTTGTGGATTTGGGTGTGAGTGCATGTGCCTCGCTAGAGTTTCCCGCTATTGAAAACCTAAAATTTTTAACACTTTGAAATCACTATTCCCAAATAAGTCATTTTAATTTTTGTTATTAAGTAAATTAACAAAAAAAAAGTGTTATTGTTTTTGTTTTCTTAACTCCAAAAAACAATGTAAGAGGCACGACCGGTTTTGGCCTTTCCGGCCTCCATCATGTACCCTTTAGTATGTATGATTTGCCGTATTCAGTCACCAGTGCCTCCCGTGAGAACCGCCACCACTACCACCTTTGTTCTTTCCAAAGAAGGCATTCTTGGGTTTTGGGATCTCATGGATGTCCATCACCTGAATCGTTCTTTGCCTTTTGGCTTCACCAAAGTAAAACACACAAACACAAACAGCTTCAGCATAAGCCCAAATTGATGAATCCAGTAAAATTAGAGTAGAAGCAGAAAAGAAAATAAGTGAACCATTTTCAGCTTCCTTGTAATTCTCTTGAAGCCTTTTTCTTGCTGAAGCCAGTTTTTCAGAGTCAACATCCTTTTGTTGTTCTCTTTGTCTCTGCAAAATCCCAATGAACTGATTCAAATTCAGTTAAATAACATTCACAATCCGATTGGTTGGCAAGAAATTAAAAATATCTCAAACTTCATACTATTAGGGAGCATCATGGGAAAACTTACACCTCCCATTCAATTGAGCTAAACTAAACTATTTGATGCAATTGAGTTTAGTTTCTCATATTTTTGGAATCAAATCCTTCAAAAACTAATTTTCTTACTCCAAATGATAATCAACCAAACATTAGAGCTAGAGACTCTTAATTTGGTATTCATACATTTTGATGTGCTGAGGCAGATACAGGTGCTGCTCTAGCAGGAGGAGCTTCTTTCCGAGGAATCACTTTCGGCTTTGGCTCAGATTCTGAATTATACTTATCTGACCCAGAACTCCCATCTGTGCAAGCAAGTTGGATCATTCAAACTCCAAACAAAAACACACACACACACACACACACACACACAAAGCTCAAAAGTTGAACTTGGAATCTGATTCTACACTCACTGTGTGGATTTGGAGAGTATGCAAAATCAGGAACCTACAAAAGAACAGAATATTAGAAACCTCTAAAACAAAACCCATTTTCCAACAGTTTTTTTTTTTTTTCTCCCAGACAAAGCAAATTAGTTGGTTCGAAAATCACAAAAATATAGAACAGAACTTAAATTCAGTTCCTTAGGTGCTATACGTTACATTCCCCAATTAATTGTCCTTTAAAATATAACAATGTTTGAACTGCAATGACAAATGCAGCAAGTGTTTGAATTTAACTGGGAAACCGTACAACACCTAAACAAACTGTTCCTACAAAAAATAAAAGATTTCTTCCACCTGGTGATAACCATTTTGAGTAACTTTCTGCTGAGGTGAGTCTCCATCAGCTGCCAACAACAACAATTACCAATTTTAACTTACTTTCTATAATGCAATTTGCACTCATTTACTTACCCGAAAGAGAAACTGAATTTAAATTCATTCCAAATAGTACAAAGAGTGTTACCCATTAAAGCAGAGGAAGTGTGTTCTCCAGGTTGATTCAACTTCACCCATTCATCCACAATATCCTTCCACTTCCTAACAACACACAAACAAAAATAAACCAATTCAGCAAAAACCCATTATTCTTCACATCTCATTATCCAATGACTTAAATTTTTTTGGTTATTCTTCAAGACCTGACTAGCAGCTTCACCAATCTCCTCACATCATTCGATGAATTCTTTCTCAATCGATTCACATGCCTCCCTATATCAGTCTCCTAAAATAGAAAATTAAAATAATTACAAATCTAACACTAAAAAAATTGAAAAAATAAAGAAGATAAAGAATGTTACATGATGAAATTTACCTTTAGCTCTTGGAATGTAATATCCATATCAGCTAGAGTTTGAAGCAATTCAACCAACGATTCCTCAGTCTGTTACACACAATTAAAACATTAAAAACAAAAGCAAAAAATAAACATACTAAATTTAAATAAATAAAAAAAAAAAAACCAAACCTGTTGAGGATCTTCGAGATGTTCTTTAATTTCGAGAATCCTCTTTTGCTGATCTTCGAACAAACCACAATACGGATCCAAATCGTCGCTGCCGTCGTCATCTCTCACCGCCGCCGCCGCCGCCGCCGTCGTCTCCGTCTCCGTCGTCGTCTTCGCTTCATTACCAATACTATTACTATTCTGTTGTCTCCGATTGAGATTAACGGCGTTACCGTTGTCACCGTCATCTTCATCGCAATTCTGACAGCGGGACTGAAAAGACGCCGTCGCAGCGTAGAGCCTCTCAACGATCCCATCTCTCCGTTGCTTCAACTCGCTACCATAATCCATAGACGCCACCGAAATCGCCGTCTCTATAAAGGTCCACACATCCACACCTGAACTCTCTAGAACCGTTCTGAAATCATCTATATCCATTTTTTTTTCTCTTTTTTAATTTATAAACTGGATCTGAAACGAAACGATATCGTATTGAGGATTGAGAACATAGATCTAGGTTTGTGTAAGGAAGAGCTGAACTGGGTTCTGAAGCTTCAACGAGATTGATTGATAGATTTTTTTTTTTTTTTTTTTGGAGGTGTGAAAGGATTTTTTTGTGTGTTGGGGACAAATTGGGGTATATTCCAGAAATGAAAGTGTTTAAAGATTTTTGTGTTTTGTTCTTGTGTGAATGTGTTTCCTTTTTAGGTTGACCTATGAAGCGGTCATTGTTTTGGTTTTGGTTTGGCTATTGGTTTTAGTTTTTGTAAATTCTGTATGGGTGTCACAGAAGCTGGGTTTGAGAGATGGACGGACAGAATGAAAGGGAGAGAGAGTGAATGATGGGGGGTTGGGGTTTACTTTTAGCTTTAGATGGGTGAATGAATAGTTATGGTAGAAATAATGTGTTGGGAATGTGGGCTTGTGGGGGTTTCGAGTTCCACGGACCAAGCTGCGTTTGACACCCGTTTTTTTCGTTTTTTTATTTTGAATTTTGTATATTTATTTTTTTTTAGAACAAATAAGTCTACAACATGATGCAAACACGTGTTTTTACTTTTGCCATATGTTCGAATCGTGTTGGTTCTATTGCACTGGAGTGCTTGGACCAAGTTTAAGTCTAAGCATGCTTTTGTCCACCTTAGGTGGAAAGTAATAAATAAATAAAACAATTTGGAAAAGATTGACGAGAAAATGAATCACTCCAATTAAATATCGGATTTCCTTCCATTCTTAGTCTGGTATGCATCACATGTCATTTATTTGATTTTTTTTTTTTTTTTTTGAAGAGGTCATTTATTTGATTTTTAAAACAAGAATTAAAATATTTTTAAAAAAATAGAAAAAAAATTGGAGAATTTAATGGGAGGAGATCTCATCCCAAGGCAAAATAAGTGACAAACGTACCACAATACACTTTTGATACGATGATCACTTCACAAGTATAAGTACTTGTGAAGTATGGAGACAATAACCAAAGTTCAAGTCTCCAAAACGGAGTTTCACACACACACACACACACATATATATATATATATATATAAGTGACACGCGTGTTTCTTATCTTATCCTAACATTTAAAAAAAAACAATTATCTATACCAAAATCAATTAGTGGCCAATAATAAACAAAAATTATCCAGGAATAGAAGCAATATAGTCAAATTTTATATATATATATATATATATATATATATATATTTATTTTGTAATTTTTTTCATGTTTATTGACATTTTCTATATTAGTTAGCGCATTATAAAAGTGGTATTAGCTGCGGAAGAGCTAAAGGTGATGTCATATCACAATGGCCCATGTCAATTCTTGTCAAAATTCTTGTGTGCTTAACAATAACATTTAGTTATCCACTCCAATATTAATCCAAGTAGGATTTCTTTTGGCTTTGTGTTTATCCAATGACTAGTGAGTAGTGACAATCTTTAACACCCGCATTAGGTTGTCTGTACTCTGTAAGATAAAATATTAAAAACTCATTTTAATTTCGTTCTATTTTTAAATTGTAAATAGGAGCAAGTAAGTATGTGATTTGGTTTTTTTATTATTATTTCCTAATAAGTTGATTAGCTTCAGTTTCACCATTTCTAGCTAAAACATTGTATTCAGAATCTAGTGAGTGAAACTCACACGTGTTGCTATCTTTTAGGGAATTCATTAAATTTCACTCCTCAACCCTTTTTTTTTTTTCTTTTTTGGCTGAATACTCCTCAACTTTGACACAGTGTCAATTTAATCATTTCATTGGATTTTCAATCTAAACAATTATAACTCCTTACCTAGAGGTTCAATCACGTGATATGTACATGACACTGGCAGTAATGGTGTTTTCAATATTATAGGTAATATGGTTGAATTATATGCAAATCATGTGATTAAGAGCATCTCCAATGAGTTCTCTACACCCAAAATTTGGAGAATAGATCCACAAAAGTTGCTCCAACAATCTCTCTAAATCATTATTCATTAAGAAAAAATTGTTTGCTAATGAATAGTGGTTCTCTTGGTCTGATGACCTACTATTCATTAGCAAAACAATTTATGAGAATAAAAAATTCAACCAATCATGGTTGCGCCAAGTAGCTTCACCAACTTATATAAATATTTTGGATAAAAACAGTTTTTTTTTTTTGAAAGGGATAAAAACTGTTTTTAGATGGAGACATCAACTTATTTGTTCTTATCAATTTCTTTAAATAAAATAACAATAAGTGTTTTAGCAAAACATATCTAAGCTTCAGTTGATAAAGATAACAACTTATTTATTCTTATAAATTTCTTTAAATAAAGTAACAATAAGTACCCGTTTGGATACATCCGATAAGCTCCGATTTGGCGTTTTCAACACTGGAACCGATGTTGTCATTGGGTCCTATGCACTGTTCACGGGACCCACAAGTTGTCTAATTCAGCAAATTTTTCTTCAAAATTGGGTCTCACGGTACTATTCACACATTTAAAAATTATTTTTCTACAGTATTTTCAGTTTTCAGTAATAAGTGATTTCCAAACAAACCCTAAGTGTTTTTAACAAAACATGCACCATGCATCTAAATTTTAGTTAATACTTAATAGACACAACAACTTATTTGTTCTTATCAATTTCTTTTGATGAGGTAACCATAAGTGTTAAAACAAAACATGCAACATACATCTAAGTTTTAGAAATTTAATTCCTATCCCAACTAAAAATCTATTATAAAAAATTTTCTACTATAAAGAAGCAAAACAAGGGACACCTATTTAAGTTCTTGGTTTCTCTTAGGTAAGTTTTTTATTTTTTTTTCTAAATTCTCAGCTTTAAACTATTTTGTGTGTTTTAGGTTTTGGTTATTCTATGTATTTAGTTTGTAAGTGTTTTGATTTTTTCAATTGACTATCACTATGAAAAATCTGGTTCAAAACATGTCTTTCATGTACTGTAATGCAATTTGATTTCAAGTTATTTTTAATTATTGATTGTTAAGATTTTATCATTATATATCTATTTTTATATTTTAACATTATGTTTGTGCTTTATGTTAATTTCTTAGTATGCGGAATTCCTTCTATATCCTTTTAGATCATATAATTTAAGGTAAGATTCCTATGAAATTTTCATAACTATATTTTTTTTCGAAAGTCGAACTAAATTCAATTTAGAATTCTTGATATATCAATTTACATTATAGATAATATTTTGGTAAATTAGATCCACGAGTCCAAATTCTTATGTAAGTCTATATTTACTTAACTTCTTTTTTATTTTTTATTTTTTTAAAAAGTTTGGAATTTTGGATATTTTTTCATTAATGAATTGAGATTTTGGCTTAATTTTGTTTTCAAAATTTTTAATTATTAAATTTATTATTTTTTCATGTATAATATTAATATATATGTTCGTAAAGGCTAAAGCACAATATAATTAAAGATATTACTCAACTTGTATAGGTTAGGGTGTTAACCATTTAAATAAAATCAATACTAAAATAGACGATTGAAATACCAAAATAAGACTTAAAAATGAAATTTGTTTTAGGTGTACAAATACAATTGATTTTTTAATCTTAAGTTTGGAATTAAATATTTTAGCAAAACCTTATTTATGCAAGTATTAGAAAAGATTATTTAACTGCTTGAGTTCAAATCACCCTCTTCATTAATAAATAAGGAATTATAAAAAAAAAATTAGAAATTTTTTTATTAATTATTTTAATTAGAGATATTATCTAAAAGGAAAAATATACAAATTATGCATTTTATAATAATAATAATAATAATAATAATAATAATTCATTTAGTTGAAAACGAGCTCTAAAATTATGTAATAATAACTCATTTGGTTATTATTTCTCAAACATATATATATATATATATATATATATATATATATATATATTTCCCCTCTTTTAGGTAGGAATATTTTTAAAGCTTCTCTAATTCCCATCATTCATTCACATTCACTGAATAAAATATTAGAATTAATTTGTAGGGAAAATAAAAATAAAAATTCTTATTCTTAATAAGGGTTTATGATGATAAAAAAATTGCCACAAATTTTAAATCTTATAAGTTGGAAACTAATTAGGTGTACCGTTCTTGTCAAAAAAAAAGAGTAACGTTTGGAACGTTACTTCCATTACCTAAGTCATGTGTTATGCATGACTTTGTGAGGAATGTCATTGTTATTTACCTACAGAAATGGTGGTATACTAGTGGGCGGTGTCTCTTAACTCTTCTCCTTTCTCTTTCAATCATTCTTCTTACCTAGTTAAGGTTCTTAGGCCGTGGAGTGTGTCACACTGTGTTTGCTCTTGTACGTAGTAATAAACATCAACACGATCGAGTACAGAAATGTTTGGAGCTAGCATGGAGGCGCAATATTATTACTAATGTATAACACCCATCAAACCGGTCACAGAGGTATGTACTCGATCTATTTCTTGCATTATCATAACTGGAAGAAGGAAAAAAAAAAGTCATGATCAATTAATTATGAGTTTATGACAACAATAAGAAGACCATACCCTGATGTAGACAATAGGGTTGATTACTTGATGAACAATATGTCTGTGTTATATATATATATATATATATATATATATATATATATATATATATTGTTCCTGAATAATATTTTGTACTTTATTGAGGAACAAAAAACAAAGGGACCCGATCGAAAGGTAGATTGAAGAATGGACAACAAACCAATATGTTTGTGTTTGATTGAGAGAAAAGAAAAGAAAGTTGGGAAGGTAAGGGATGGAAGGCTGTTTAGTCTTTCCTGTAATTGATAGAAAATAGTTGGGAAGCATGTGAAGGAAACTTCATTGAGTTCATTCCATTTCCAATTCCAACCAAGCCAAGCCCTACTTTTCTTATTTAACTACTTTCTTTTATATATATATATACAAAAGGCCTAATTAGCGTGTCATGAAATTAATTTGTACAAAATGTACTTTTCAATTTATTACTAGTTCATTATCACTGGTAGTTTCTGTGCCCTTTGATTGACTCCAGAAATTTGATTAGTTGAACCACAATTTGGATAGTCATCATAAAAATGAATGCAATCTTCAAATTAAAAAATTCTTCTCTACTAGTACAATTGATTCTTGAAAAAAATACCTTACTAGATTCTCAAAAAAGGAAAAATACCTTACTAGGGGTAAAAAAAAAAAAAAAAGTACTACATGAGAACCCAAAAAGAAAGAACAAAGCATAAATACTAAAAAAAATGTTGCTTAAGGCTGGAGTTAGCAATCAACCAGATGGTGTAACAACAATAAAAATCAACTGCAAGTATGTCACCGCAATCCAAAAGCAATAAAAACATTAATAAAAGTACTCAAAAATTTGGTGATGAAGTTAAAAACTTTTGAATAACTTTTTAAAAGACAAAAACCATTTTGGGGTAATCACCCCCAAAAGAAATTTTAGTATAAAAGAAATAGTTATAATAATCTAAACTTACAAAATATTTGTAATCCAAAAGCAATAAAAGTAATAATGGTAAACAAAGAGTTGGTGATGAAATGAAAATCTTTTGAATAACTTTTTTAAAGACAAAAACAACTTTGGGGATAATCAACCCCAAAAGAAATTTTAATATAAAAGAAATAGTTACAATAATCTAAACTTAAAAAATATTTGTAATGCAAAAGCAATACTCGTAAGCAAAGAGTTGGTGATGAAATAAAACTTTCGAATAACTTTTCAAAATCAAAACCATTTTGGGGCTAATCAATTTTGTAAAGTTGTGATATTCAACTATTTTTTGTTAGCTTTAATTTCGTGTCAAATTTGATTGTATTCTATCAATTTTCCCCCTGTATATTTGTGGGATTTAATGTAAAGGTTGAGTGTGAGTGTTTGGTGAAGATTTGTGAAAAATAGTAAAATTCGCAACTAACTTGCGACTGGCTCGCGAGTGAACAACTCGCAAAAGGTCACTTGAGAAGCACATTATGGAAACTAAATAGTCAAGTGCCAGGAGGCATTTCGGGAGTCATTTTGCGACTGGACCAAGTCGAGAGTGACCCACGAAACTCTTTGTTTGGCTGTTTTTTAAATGTGCTTTCCTCACTTCTTTACTCGCATTATATAAGCCCTCACTACCCACGAAATGGTAAGAAGACTTTCAAAGAGAAAACCCTAGAAATACACTTGAGAGTTAAAGATTGTAAACCCACAATTATCTACACAATTTCTATTAGTTTTCCTCTACTCCTACCTCTCTAATTACAAATCCTTGAAAGGTTCTTAGCCCAAATACTTACCTCACCCAATCTAAGTATTGAGAGAAGTTTTGGTGCATGTGGGAAGCATTGGAAGAAGTCATTGATTGGCGGATGCAATTTGGAGCTAATTGTGAAATCTGGATAACTAGTGAAGACATGACTCGGTGAAGTCTGTTGGAAGCTAGAACCCTCGGAGGGTTCAAGTATATTAGGTAGATTAGGCCTAGAGGGTCTTTTTGATATTCTTATACTCCAACTTTATTCACTAGTGGATCATTTCGGCATGGAGGGTTGTGGAGAGGTTTTTCGTTGAAAACTTCAGTTTTCTCTTTGATAACACGTCTCAGTGTTATCTTGTGTTTGCATCTATTTTCTCTTACTCTTTGTGCTTTACATTTATTGTTTATGTTTATGCACTAGAGAGTAGTTCCGGTTTATTGCATTTCATTTACTCTTATTCCACACTTAGTTAAGTAGAATAAAAGCAATTCAACTGCTAGTTTAAAATTGGGGGTCTAAACAAGCAATAGTAGTTTTATTATTGAGCTTTCAAACCCCATAAGAAATATTATTATAGAATAAATAATTACAATAACCTAAACTTACAAAAAAATTTCTAGATAAATTAACTCCCCTTGAAACCTCAGCAACACAAGCCATTTGCCTCCCACCATAGTGGTTTTAGAAGTCAGAAATTCTTCTATGAAACCCCCTTCACAAACAAACTCATCCGCAACTTCTGACACTCATGTACATTAAAGAACTCTTTGGAGGAACACATAAAAGAACTTAGTTGTAAAAGGTATGTAAATATGTGGTTTGAATGAGAAACTTTGTAAGGAACTCAAAAGGAGAGTACTTGAGGGAGAAGGTTTTCTAAAGTTTTGGCTCAAGAAAATCAGGCTCTCACATGGATAGTAGTATGACAACCCCTCTCCTCTAAAATTCGTGCAACAATTATTTCAGCAAAAGTAGGTTAAAATGTGGGTTCAACAATATCAGTTTACTATTATTGCAATTTTGCTCAAGAGCTGGTTGAGCAAACTTTTTGTTTGAGTTTCAATTCGGTCGAGTAAATGTCAAGTGAGAGTCACATGAACTTTTTGTTTTTTTGAGTTCACTTGAACAAGTCTTTTGATTCTTGATTTCTTCAAGTTGCTTCTTGACTCAAGTCAATTAAATTATTTGAATAGAACTCTCATACACACTTATTTTAACATAGAAATTAACCAACATAACTTAAAACCTAACAACTACAAACCCCAAAATAAACCCCCTATATATATTTATGAGAGGAAGCCGGGGTAGGAGCCCAACTCCAAAGTCCAAATAAGTGTTGGGAGATGCATAATCTTGACACTTGAGGTGGGTTTGTGGTATTGCTGAACTGTTGAACGGATATAAAAAAGTCAAATGAAAACCACTTCCGTTGATTGGTAAGATGAAACAAATAAAGGTTGTAGCTAATTCCATTGTGTATCGTACTTTTAGTCAATAAAAGAAAATGTTGGTAAGAGGATAGCTGTCCATTTGCTTTGAAATGGAAATGATTCATCAATTTCATGATAGTATTTTGTTTTTCATAAATTAAAATGTGTGTGTATATATACATATATAATTATTTGTACATATAAAAGCCACATCAATTAAGATTTTATTATTATTATTATTATTATTATTATTTTCTTTCAAATAGAATTCTACTCTAACTTAATCTAAGTGTCTATGTATATAAAATTTCCTTATAGAAACTTGAATCCCGACTTTTACCTCCTACACCCTATAAGAACTTATATTATGGAGTGATTGCCGCTCTACTACACCAAGAGTGCGCAGTGGTAAATTCCATTTATTAGATATATATATATATATTTAATGTGACACTAAATACCATCTTCATCACTTTGAAAAGGACAGTCTCTTTTTTAAAAGTAGATGAGGATAATTATTTTCTTGACTAGAAAGCTCACAAATTTAAGAGTCAATGAGGATTAGATAATCTTAATGAGAACCAAGTATATACATGACTTTCAACATTAAATCTGCCTAGACAATCTTAATCCAAGGAATTTCTAGGACATCATATTTCCAATGGACGTTGAACAAAGAACAAAGTTTTCAAGTTAATACAAGCGATGAGGAATCAAAAGAGATCATGAAGCATGAGAGATGCCTTTGTATTATACTCATGAAGATAGATAGTATACCATTTTGGAATATTGACTTGCAATTTGCGTTGTAGCTAATCTGATACGAAAATGCTAGAATATTTTCTCTGGCAATATGCCCATGAAGAGCCTTTGTTGAATTAATTCTTCCGTTCAGCCTAGCTTATCGACATATTTAAACTCCAAATTGGTGCTATAGGACTTGCAAGATCTTGACTCTTGAGGTGCATTTGCGATATGTTGCTTGAAAAGATATAAAACCTAAGAAGTAGTCCATGCTATGATTTGTTAGTTAGAGGAGACCAAGTTACCATCTTATTAATTGATCACTTAGAAAATACTTAAAAACGTTGTAGTAGAAAATTGAAATAAAATCCAAATGGGTATTGAGAGAATTACTCCATCACACATTCTAGTTTTTATGGCGCCCAAAAGAAAAATAATGAAGATAAAGTTTAGTTACAAAATTAGTTGTAGTCTTAGCCTACAATTTTACTTAATATCTTTTTATTGGAGGTGAATTTTGACAAATCTACCATTGGATTATATCTTCTTCTTATATCATTTATACTTGCAAAATTTCTACAAAATTAAAGATCAATAAATTGTTTAAACTACAAGTTTTTGTAGTTTAAAATTATGTAAAAAATATAAGTTTACAGATCATATAGTAAATAATATCCGATTGACATGAAATTTGACATGTGTATTAAGAGCGTAAAAAACATGCAATTCAATGGTTAGATTTTTAAAATATGTAGTAATATTTATTTTATTAAGTAAGATTGTAATTTAAGATTACAATTAATTTTATAGCTAAACTTTGTCCAAATAACAATTATTAAGATGAAAATGAGACTTAAAGAGTGATCTGTCTTTGACTAGGAAAAAATATCTATTGCCTACACCAAAAATGTCGTACTAGGATTTGGTTTTGGGGGAAGAATGTTCTTTACAAGCCCCATCCAAGCAAACATTTTTAATTCAATTAATTGTTGGAGCATTCTTTTCTGATATTCTCCTCAACATAGAAGCGGATTCAGCCTTTTGAGGAAAAACTTTTTCCCATTTCCTCTACCATGCTTGCATGAGACGCTATAATATATGAGCACTGTTTGTTACACACGTGAGTTTTATGACTAAAGATGTGGGCCGGTTCAACCAAGATTTCAAGTTTGAAATCATAAGTTGAACCCACGTTTTTTTTTTTTTTGGTAATTAAGCACTTGCATCCAATGCCAAAATAAATAAATAAAGAAGTTGTTATTTGGTAACCTTTGACTGATGCCTATGTTTAAACATAATACCGACTGGGTGCTTTTATTGGTGATTATATTCTCCAAGCATTCGGAACTTTGAATGGAGCATAGTGAAAAGAATATTGTTCTGAGTGTTTTTTTATTTTATATATATAAAATGAATATTATGGCTCAACTGAATAAGAAAGATTTATTCGGATGGAAATATCAAATACCTGTTGAAGATTAAGTATCTTTCTCTGCGTACATGCAAAGGAGAGGGGATATATACTCTTAATTGGTTGCGAGCATGATGCTTACATCAAGAATTTGCATTAGCACAAAGCCAAAGCATGAAAGCAAACAGACACGCGTACGGATATTTATTATACCATGATTACCTCAATTAAAATTTTAAATATTGAACTGCCATGTCACAAAAAAAAAAAAAAAAAACATTATTTTTACACTAATTCTAGTAATTTTGTTTTATAAAATTACACTTTGTCCCCCTTACAATATTATTAATTCTTTCAAGAGTAATATTACAAGCCTACAACCAAAAATTTATTTACAACATTTTTACAAACGGTAGAGGTACAAATTAATTCTTACTGATTTGCATCTGGTTCATCACTTATATTATCTTTTTGCTTACTAATAACCACTCACTATATCAACAATTTGTAAAAAAAGTTTATAGCTCTAGCATATTTCTCATTTTAAAGGCTATAAAAAAAATTTATATATTTAAAAGGGTAAGTGTAAGACTATGTGTTTATTAAATTATGGGAAGTGTTAATAGAAGCCCTTAGGGCAATGGTTAACAATTTATTTAAAGAAAATTTTTATGGAAAAAAAAACAATTAATATTTTGACAACTTTTTTTCATTTTCCATAAAAGTGGTATCAAAATTTTCCTGGCGAAAATACCATTTTGATCCCTACATTTTGGAGCTACGGTCAATATGGTCCCTACATTTTGGTAACAGTTAATTTGGTCCCTGTTATTTTGAACTAACAGTCAATTTGGTCCTTACCGTTAACTCACTAATGGAAAATGACTACGTGGCAAACGGTGTGAATTGCTGGCACACTTGGAGCATACGTAGCAACTAAAATAATAATAAAACTTTTTTATAACTTCAAACAATTCCACATCAATAATTAATTTATCAATTTTAAAGAAATTTTTTTTTTTAATAATTCAAATTTGAAATACGCTAATCTTAAACTGAACCCAGAAAATCAAACTTAAATCAATTTTCACAGATCTCAGTTCCTCAATTCTCACCTACACACACCACCGTGTGGCTCAACCATCTACAATTTCTCTTTCCCACAATGGTATCAGTCTCTCTTTCCCATCTCCTTGAAGCTATCCACAGTCCAAAATCAACCATCTATAATCCACTCCCAAATAAATCCCAAATCCAAAAATATTCAATCAAGTAATCAATTCAAAGGTGTGGAGAGAGAGAAACTAGCATATGCCCATTACCCACTAATCTTCTTCTACACAATTACACAAAGCCAAAACCTCAACGTTGAAATCTAAACTTATCCATTACTCTTTCTTTAAGCTGTTGGACGAGTGGAAGAAAAGGGCCCATCAAGGCCTTGGTGCTTTCTGTTGAGGAACCGACTGAGTTGTTTGGAGTAGTGGGTTGAGTGATTTTTCCATGGCGGGTTTAGCAGAAGCTAAGTTCTTGTTTGGAGTAGTCTTTGTAGACTTGGAGAAAAATTAGCTCTCGAGAATTTCTTAGAATGTTATCGTTGTAATGTGTGTAAATTTCAATAAGCATTTTCGATTATTTATATAATAAAGTTTCAACTGGGTTGGTCGGCCTAGATTCCTAAAGTGAAGAATTGAGATTTGTGAAAATCGATTGGGGTTTAATTTTCTGGGTTCAGTTTAAGATTAGCGTGTTTCAGATCTGAATTTAATATTTTTTTATAATTTCTTTAAAATTAATAAATTAATTACTGATGTGGAATTGTTTGAAGGTAATAAAAAAGTTTTATTATTATTTTAGTTGCCACATATGCTTCAAGTGTGCCAACAATGCACAGCGTTTGCCATGTAGGCATTTTCCGTTAATGAGTTAACGGTAGGGACCAAATTGACTGCTAATTCATAATAACAGGGATCAAATTGACTGTTATCAAAATGTAGGGACTAAATTGACTGTAACCTCAAAATATAGGGACCAAAATGGTGTTTTTGTTAATTTTTCTAAAATAGATTATTAATCATTACCTTAAGGGCACTTGTTAGCATAACCCTTAAATTATATATAGAGCGCGAGTTTCTATTTGTAAATTAAAAGGTATACGGTTATAACTCTAGTGTCACATTTTTTTAGAGAAATTATTCCATACACCTTCCTCAAACACCTTCCTACGCCGTACACCTTTAAATTTTTTTTAGTCTACTTTCAAATAATCACTTCCAGAACTTACAATGAGTCATTTCCAATTTCTTTTTGCCCCTTGGTGGTTCAACAACCTTCTAACATGCCATTTAAACTTGTTTGGCCTTTTAGTTTATATATACACCCTTCAAAATTAGGTTTTCAATTTCAAACTCAGCAGAATTATATTACTAGTGACTTTGCATTTTACTTTAAGGATTATAGAGTCAACTACTTTTCATTTGGTGGGCAAGAAGAAAGTTATTCCATAGTAATTCACATTTCAGTTAAAAGTCTTGATCTAGAGTTAAAATATTCTTGGTAAAGATAAAAGATTTTAATAAAATGTCATGGTTATTCATGATCTTCAATGGTTGCAAAATTAATATATGTAATCCATTGAGACCCTCAATGTACTGTGTTTGAGGCAGTGTGCGATAAAGATGGAGGAAGAGGATGTGGTGATGCTAGGGGCAGGGATAGCTGGTTTAGCAACTGCTGTAGCCTTGAAGAGAGTCGGAATTCGAGCTTTGGTGATAGAAAAATCAGAAGGGCTGCGTGCCACTGGTGCAACATTAAGTCTTTACCCTAATGCTTGGTTTGCTATGGATGCCCTTGGTGTCTCTCACAAGCTTATCAATCTTTATACTCCTTGCAAAAGGTAATGTTAGAATTCTTTCAATCTTTTTCTTTTTACAATAACTATATTTGTCATTCTCAAAAGAGTTTGTGTGAGTTGATGCTCCCAATAACTTTGGTTTTTGTTATTAATTCGTATATATTTGTTAATGCTAAAACTTAGGTATAATTCCTTAAGTGTTGTGTTTTATGTTCCCTAACTAAATTCAACCACATAGTTCTTTTCTAATAACAATTAAATTTAACAATGAAGATTGTAGCTCATTGGTCAATGAAACCACTTTATTGAATTTATAATAAGGGAATTTAGGGATAACACCTAATTAAGAAACCATATCTATGTTTTACCTTATTTGTTATTCTTAGAAGATCTTTGAGATCAAATGTTAAAACACATTTAGCTGACATGTGTATGTAGAACAAATTTTGGAACTTTGAACAGTTAGCATTTTCTGCAGCAAGCTAGGTGCATGCATTTCATAAAGTGGAAATCTTGGACAGAAACAATCATACACCACATTGATAATATGTTGTAACACAGACAAGGTTGTCATAGTAAGTTTGGGTACTTCATCACCAAGATGTAGTTGACTTCTTTGATTTGAGTATCATATAGAGTAGAAATGATAGAAAAATCAACTAAAAATTTTATTATAAGAGTCTATAAAACTATGTATCAACTTTTAAACCCAAAACAAAAAGTAATTAAGAAAATTATTTACGATGCTGCTGATTATTTTGCTAGAACAAAATCTAAGGTCAATCTTAGGTTGAGCAGAGTACGTATGGTGAACTATGTAATCACGGAAATTAGAACAATTATTACAATGCTGCAGGTATCCCATGTCTTACCTCTAGAGATTATGAAACAATAGGATGGGTTTGAACTATATTCAAAATAGCAGTTCATGTAGGTCTTAGTTAAAATCTTCATTAATTTGAGAAAATAAATAAAATTACGCGTTTGATCTCTAAAATTCAAATCAAATTCTTCTATTTTAGTACCTGAAATTTAAGAAGTTCATTTCCATTTATCAAGTTAGTCCTTCTATAGTTTTCTGTATTCTAAATGCCCTTTTGTGCTTGCACACATACTTACACGTGTGTAAATATATATACACACACGCATAAATTTAAATTGTGTAACCTTGTTCATATTATAATAGGGCATACATAACAAATGTCGATACTGGAGCAACTCAAGAAGTCTCTTTCGCCAGAGCTGATAGGTGCAAGACCATTTTGTGATTTTTTTACAAGACCATTTTCACAATAATATATATATATATATATATATATATATATATATATATATATATATATATATTTACAAGACCAAGGAAGTTTAGGTATTTGTAATTTAATTCAAATGTTTTTTCTACTTTGCTGATATATAGAAGTGGAGCAGTACTTAAAGTGGTGCACCGTAAAGCCTTATTGGAAGCTTTGGCAGAGGAATTGCCAATGGATACCATCCGTTTCTCTTCCAAGCTCACCTCCATCAGAACCAAAGCACAAAAAGGGTCATCGATTGCTCTCATTCAAATGGAAGACGGAACCACTATCAGAGCAAAAGTAACTACCACTAACTTGTCAGTTCAACTTTCAAATACCTTATGCAAATATTACAGTAGGTAGAAACAAAAATGAAAAAAGAAAAAGTCTAACATAGTACCTAGCACCACGAAAAAGATTTTTTTTTATTTTATTTTATTAGAGACATCAAGACATACCAGTTGAATTATAAGTCTCTTGACTCTTATGTGTATGTTAATTAACGAGATGCATTTTTTATTGCTACCATATATCTATGAATAACTAAGGTGGAGTACTTCATCAAAAAGTTAAGAGATAGAAGTTTCAAAATTTTTTACAACTATTAACGTAGTGTGTTGAGATCTAATGAAAATAGTATTAATAGTAGTTCTACATGAAAGTGATATTGTTTTAATCACACCTTGTCATTGGGTTGTGAAAAATGTAGTGAAATATGTCATGTTCCTATTTCCATAGTTATTAAACAAAATTTTACATCGACTATGAATATCATTGGGTCATTGGTTTAACCAATAGATTATTATTGAAAATAGATATTATATAAAATATTAATTCAAATCTAAATTTGATGAATTATATTAATTTATTTCTTCATCGTGTTGCATTTTAAAAATTATCAAAATATAATGTCCCAAAAAAATTTGGTAAGCCAAAAATATGTATATTTTGATTGATTGTGTGGATATAAATTTACGGGTTTATTTGTATGTAACATAGTAATATTTCTAATTCTATATACATGTAAGTGCCCATTGGCTGTTTGTTCTTTCCTTTTTGTCTCAATTGATTTTCTTTTTAAATTAACAAAATTAGTTTTTTTCATAAAAATAATAAACTAATTTTTGTCTTTTTATTAATATATATATATATATATATATATATATTTGTCTTCATATATATATATATATATATATATATAAAAGCAAATAGACTACTGAAAACTAAAAGTTACCAAACAGAAACATAATATATAAAAAATTTAAATTGAAAAATTCTCAAAAAGTTGAAAGTTGTATTATATTAATACGTGTTAGTATAAACTTATTTAGTTGATCTTACATATTATTTTATAAATGGTTAATTTTTACTTCACATCAAACAATGCACACTCTTTTATACCATAGTGTGCACACGGTTGGATTTGAAGTAATCATTCCTCTTTACAAATACAAGTAATTCTTGGTTTCTAGTGTTTTAGTAAAACTATTTATCCATCTCATATTAGCATATTCTCTAAGTTGTTATACTTTCTCATTAACTTTACTTTTTTCCAATTTGGAAATCAATCAAAGTCTTTGATAGGGTGTGACGGGGTACACTCAGTGGTGGCAGCACGTTGTTTAGGACTCACTGTGCCTATCAATTCAGGCAGATGGGCAGTGCGTGGGTTGGCTAGGTTTCCTCAAGGTCATGGGTTAAACCATGACTTCCAACAATTTGTAACTGCTGGTGCCAAAAGGGCTGGCTTTGTTCCTCTCAATGATAAAGAGTTTTATTGGTTTCTCACAGGCAAAGCTACTTGGATAGGTATGCCTTTCTTAATGCTATATATGATTTCTATATTAAAAGATAAGTTGGGAGAAACTGGTTGATAAACCAGTTACACATGTTGCCCTAATCTAAAATGAATTTTAAACTAATAAATCTTGCACTTCTCGGATAAATTAATAATTAAATGAAAATTTTTTTTTCAAGACAATGAACTTTATAATCATGTATGAATTTTGATTTTAGAGAGATTTAACTTGTACACCAATTTTAATTTACTGGTGAATGTAATATCCATGTGTTACATCTATTTATTATAAAATAAAGTCAATAATGGTGCTTTTAGGTGTTAACACTGACAGCTTACATTATATTGTGATGTCTATACAATTGTTTGATAGTAAGCTGAAGCATTCCATAGCATCAATTTAATTTCAAGCTTAACACCACACTCAAGTTCGTGACTAAAATCTTTTATGTAAGGAGTAAGTGTAATTTCTGTATTTCTCATCTAAAAATGTACAGATGAGGCATTTATATAGGCTTAAAGACCTAGACAATGAGTTTGGGGCCTTGGGCCCATAATACATTCTTACATGTTCTAACATTTTGCATTGTGGGTAAAGACATGGCAAGGGACCCGAAAGTGATCCAAAAAGAAGTGATTGATAAGTTTGCCCAAGACTTGCCTCAATTGTACACAGTGATAGTGCAGCACTCTGACCTTTCCACTATAACATGGGCTCCACTATTGCATGGGTTTCCATGGGATATCATATTTGGAAATGTAAGCAAGGGCAATATTACAGTCGCAGGTGATGCCATGCACCCTATGACTCCTGATCTAGGCCAAATGAATGTGCAGCATTGGAAGATGCTGTTGTTTTGGGCCAGCAATTTGAGGAATTGATTGCTCAAAGATCAAGGCTTGTGCCATTAGAGGTGGCCCAAGCTTTAACAAAATATGCTCAGAAAAGGAGGTGGCGTGCAGCTGGGTTAATTGCTACCTCATATTTGTCAGGGTGGGTGCAATTAGGTGGGTCTGGATGGTTCATGAAATTTTTAAGGGATGTGGTGTTCTATAGGCTTCTTCACAATAAGGTATTGGATGTTATACATTATGATTGTGGGAAGCTGCCTTGTGTCTCCTCATGCAGGGAGCTGAAAAACTAAGATTTTCTTGGTGAGATAATTAAGCCTTGACATGAGTTTGTACTCTATTTAGCCTTGCTAGATTGATTTACTCTATTAGACTAAATTAAGATGAATAAGCTGAAAATAAAGTAAGCCTATTCTAATACTAAGCTGCCTTATTGTCACAACAAATTAAGGTGGATGCCAATATTTGTCTATTGGGTTAGTTTTCTATACCCTAAAATATAGGGATATTTGAAGCGTAAATTCTATAGCTCAAAAGTTTTTAATTAATACCCTAATTCGAGAATAATTTATTATATCCACTTACCATCCGAATTAGAATCCAAATTAGATGTGCACATTACAAAAGCTCTCATTACTATGATGCACATTGTAAATACTCTAATATATATAACGTATGTGTCTGTAATATGCGTGTATCTACGTATTTTTGCAAGTGTATAAAGACATATTTATATTAATTATAAATGCTCATTGGAAATCAAATTTTGGGTGCCACTGATTTTCTATTTTTAGATATAATAGAATGATGAGTGATGATGCCAAAAAATCACCAGTAAGTCACACAGTACTCGCACGTTCGGAATAGCACATGCACAACAAAAAGAGAAGACCTAACAGAGAGCATCAGTGTGGTGCCAGCCAAATACCCTCCGAAGGTCAAATTAGAACTATTCTCACAACTCTAGAATGCTAGAGAGGGTAAATTATGTGTCGCAAGTATTTTCCATTTAAGGTTCCTTGGAGACCACATAATAATGGGCTGGATGCCACATGACCGTTCGGTCTGTACATGCCACGTCTGTCTGTGCCACCTCCGTCCAGATAGCTCTGTCATGCATAATTTTTCCTCTTCGGTTGCCCCCTTCACCCTATGGGTCCGTTATCTCGGAGTGGAAGGACCCGTAGGGTGACGATTCGATTTGAATTCTGAGAGACTTGTCAGTCTTTGATAGGCTGGCTTGTAATTATTTATGGCACAGGGGACTTAAATTTTGACCAAGGACCTTTGGGGTGACATGGCTCGTCTGTCCTCCCGTAGGTAGGAAGACTTCGAATTTTCACCAAGGCATTCATGGGCGACTTGGTTGGTCCTTCCACCCATAGGTAGTAGGACTTAAAATTTTCAACAAGGCACTCGTGAGTGACTTGGTTCGTCCTTCCACCCGTAGGTAGAAGGACTAAAATTTCGACCATGACACTCGTGAGTGACTTGGTTCATCCTTCCACCCATAGGTAGGACTTAAATTTTGTACCGAGACACTTGCTAGTGACTTGGTTCGTCCTTCCACCCGTAGGTAGAAGGACTTAAATTTTGACCAAGGCACTCGTGAGTGACTTGGTTCGTTCTTCCACCCGTTGGTAGAAAGACTTAAATTTTGTACCAAGGCACTTGCGGGTGGCTTGGTTCGTCCTTCCACCCGAAGGTAGGAAGACTTAAATTTTCGACCAAGGCACCCCTAAGTGACTTGGTTCGTCCTTCCACCCGTAGGTAGAAGGACTTAAATTCTGTACCAAGGCACTTGTGAGTGGCTTGGTTCGTCCTCCCACCCTTAGGTAGGAAGACTTAAATTTTGACCAAGGCACTTGTTGGTGGCTTGGTTCATCCTTCCACCTGAAGGTAGGAAGACTTAAATTTTGACCAAGGCACTCGTGAGTGACTTGGTTTATCCTTCCACCCGTAGGTAGAAGGACTTAAATTTTATACCAAGGCACTTGCTGGTGGCTTGGTTCGTCCTTCCACTCGAAGGTAGGAAGACTTAAATTTTGTCTAAGGCACTCGTGAGTGACTTGGTTCGTCCTTCCACCCGTTGGTAGAAGGACTTAAATTTCGACCAAGACACTCGTGAGTGACTTGATTCGTCCTTCCACTCGTAGGTAGGACTTAAATTTTGTACCAAGGCACTTGCTGATGGCTTAGTTCATCCTTCCACCCGAAGGTAGGAAGACTTAAATTTTCGACCAAGGCACCCGTAAGTGACTTGGTTCGTCCTTCCACCCGTAGGTAGAAGGACTTAAATTCTGTACCAAGGCACTTGTGAGTGGCTTGGTTCGTCCTCCCACCCTTAGGTAGGAAGACTTAAATTTTGACCAAGGCACTTGTTGGTGGCTTGGTTCATCCTTCCACCTGAAGGTAGGAAGACTTAAATTTTGACCAAGGCACTCGTGAGTGACTTGGTTTATCCTTCCACCCGTAGGTAGAAGGACTTAAATTTTATACCAAGGCACTTGCTGGTGGCTTGGTTCGTCCTTCCACTCGAAGGTAGGAAGACTTAAATTTTGTCTAAGACATTCGTGAGTGACTTGGTTCGTCCTTCCACCCGTTGGTAGAAGGACTTAAATTTCGACCAAGACACTCGTGAGTGACTTGATTCGTCCTTCCACTCGTAGGTAGGACTTAAATTTTGTACCAAGGCACTTGCTGATGGCTTAGTTCATCCTTCCACCCGAAGGTAGGAAGACTTAAATTCTGTACCAAGGCACTTGTGAGTGGCTTGGTTCATCCTCCCACCCTTAGGTAGGAAGACTTAAATTTTGACCAAGGCACTTGTTGGTGGCTTGGTTTGTCCTTCCACCCGTAGGTAGAAGGACTTAAATTTCGACCAAGACACTCGTGACTTGGTTCGTCCTTCCACCTATAGGTAGAAGGACTTAAATTCTCGAGCAAGGCACCCATAAGTGACTTGGTTCGTCCTTCCACCCATAGGTAGGACTTAAATTCTGTACCAAGGCACTTGTGAGTGGCTTGGTTCGTCCTTCCATCCTTAGGTAGGAAGACTTAAACTTTGACCATGGCACTCGTGAGTGACTTGGTTCGTCCTTCCACCCGTAGGTAAAAGGACTTAAATTTTATACCAAGGCATTTGCCAGTGGCTTGGTTCGTCCTTCCACCCGAAGGTAGGAAGACTTAAATTTTGTCCAAGGCACTCGTGAGTGACTTGGTTCGTCCTTCCACCCGTTGGTAGAAGGACTTAAATTTCGACCAAGACACTCGTGAGTGACTTGGTTTGTCCTTCCACCCGTAGGTAGGACTTAAATTTTGTACCAAGGTCTTGCTAGTGGCTTGGTTCGTACTTCCACCCGTAGGTAGAAGGACTTAAATTCTGTACCAAGGCACTTGTGAGTGGCTTGGTTCGTCCTCCCACCCTTAGGTAGGAAGACTTAAATTTTGACTAAGGCACTTGTTGGTGGCTTGGTTCGTCCTTCCACCCGTAGGTAGAAGGACTTAGATTTCGAATGAGAATCAGGTGCCATTGGCATCCTTCATCGTCGGTACCCTTGGTTGTCGATCCATCCCATTGGGATGAGGATTAGGTGTCCGTCGGCTTCCTTTTGTAGTGTTTAGCCCTGAGGTCTTGCTGCAGCGTTGGCATTTGTCGTATGCTTATACGTAGGATTGGGCATCCTTCTGCATGGTAGGCCATTGATACACTGCCCCCGGGACGCGTGATGCCTGAACTTTCAACCTTCGGGACGCGTTGTAGTCCTCTATTAGCATCCCATTCTTAAGGTATTTTGTCCATCTACTTTGGGTCGTGGACTTGCCAACGTGATTGAGTGTTGCCTCGTCATCAATTTTTTTTTTTTTTTTTTTTTTTTTTTTGTGGGTGTCCGTCCACTTTTGTTCATGGACATGCAACCGTTCATCTCTTTTTTTGGTGGCTATCCACCCACAATTGTTCATGGACATGCAACCGTCCATCTTTTTTTTTTTTTTTTTTTTTTTTTTTTTTTTTTTGTGGTTGTCCGTCCACTTTTGTTCATGGACATGCACATGCAATCGTCCATCTTTTTTTTTTGGGTCGCTGTCCGTCCACTTTTGTTCATATTCATGGACATGCAACCGTCCATTTTTTTTGGGTGTCCATCCACTTTTGTTCATGGACATGTATCCGTCCTTTTTTTTTTTTTTTTTTTTTTTTTGTCTGTCTGCTTTTTTTCATGGACATGTATCCGTCCTTTTTTTTTGTGTCCGTCCGCTTTTTTCATGGACATGTTGAGGTGACTAAGTGTTACCTCGTCACCTTGTTGGTCATGTACCTTAGGTTGTGGACTTGTTGAGGTGACTAAGTGTTACCTTGTCACCTTGTTGGTCCTCCACCTTGGGTCGTGGACTTGTTGAGGTGACTTAGTGTTACCTCGTCACCTTGTTGGTCGTCCACCTTGGGTCGTGGACTTGTTGAGGTGACTAAGTGTTACCTCGTCACCTTGTTGGTCGTCCACTTGGGGTCGTGGACTTGTTCAGGTGACTAAGTGTTACCTCGTCACCTTGTTGGACGTCCACCTTGGGTCGTGGACTTGTTCAGGTGACTAAGTATTACCTCGTCACCTTTTTGGTCGTCCACCTTGGGTTGTGGATTTGTTAAGGTGATTAAGTGTTACCTCGTCACCTTTTTGGTCGTCTACTTGGGGTCGTGGACTTATTGAGGTGACTAAGTGTTACCATGTCCACTTGGGTTCATGGACTTGTTGTGACTAAGTGTTACTCGTCACCTTGTTGGTCGTCCACTTGGGGTCATGGACTTGTTGAGGTGACTAAGTGTTACCTCGTCACCTTGTTGGTCGTCCACCTTGGGTCGTGGACTTGTTAAGGTGACTAAGTATTACCTTGTCACCTTGTTGGTCGTCGTCCACTTGGGGTCGTGGACTTATTGAGGTGACTAAGTGTTACCTCGTCACCTTGTTGGACTCCACTTGGGGTCGTGGACTTGTTAAGGTGACTAAATGTTACCTCATCACCTTGTTGGTGGTCCACTTGGGGTCATGGACTTGTTGAGGTGATTAAGTGTGGCGACTGTCCACCCATAGTCGACTTTGGTCATGCGTCTACCTGTAGGTGACTTAGCGTAGTGACCGTCCATCCGTAGGCGACTTTGGCTACACGTCTACTCGTAGGTAACTTAGTATAGTGACCGTCCACCCATAGGCTACTTTGGCTACATGTCTACCCGTAGGTAACTTAGTATAGTGACCGTCCACCCGTAGGCGACTTTGGCCATACGTCTACCTGTAGGTAACTTAGTGTAGTGGCCGACCACCCGATGCGTTGTACAAATATTCCTCGTCTATTGCCCCCCCTTCCATGTTTGCCTTCGCTACTTGAGTTGATCATCTCTCAGATTGTTCGTCACCTTGGCAACTTTGATGATCAGTACTACCTCAGAGATATTGTAGAAGGGTAGGCAGTATTGGTTCGCCTTTTTTTTTTTTTTTTTTAATTGCAAGTAGAGTAAATATTCTTCAGGCATTCGGTATTCTAAGGGTGAGGTAGCTTCTGCCTATCAAGTCTCTCTTGTAGGGTGGTTGTCGTCCAAAAGGCGCCTTTTTCATGGAGAATTGGTCTTCCGTCTTGCTGGGTTGCTCCAGTTCGCTACAACTTCCCTTGTACTACAAGGATCTCTATTTGTTGTTTCAGATCATGACACTCCTTTGTGTCATGTCCATGTTCATGGTGGTAATGTCAATATTTTGTGCTTTGATCGCTTGCTTGGATCCCCATTCATCCTCCTCGGCCATTCCAACATGGGGTCGTCTTTGATAAGCGTAAGTATATGGTCGATAGGAGCGTTTAATGGGGTGGAGCGAATAGGTCGGCTGTTAGAGTGTCTAGGCCTCTTGCCTTCTCTTTGGCCAATCATTCGTCGTCCTACAGTATTGTAGTTGTTAGTCTTCTCTTCTATTTGCTGTTCCCTTCTGTAATATTTCGAAGGGGTGGATTGTGATTATGACCACTTCTATGTTGATCATGCGATAAGACTTGACGTTCTTGCGGATGCTTAATTTGCACTTCCAACACTTGGTTTTGTAGCATAAGAGCTTTATTTTGTTGAGTAAGTCGCTTGATCGCAACCGAGAGTGTCTGCAGTTGCCATTCTACAACAGTGGGGGGATTTCCAGTTTCTTGGTTGGCTGATGCCATCGATCGAGTTTGGACCATACGACCTTTTGTCTCAGGGATAAAGCAATGACTGATTACTCGTATTCTCCATAGACGGCGCCAACTGATGATGCCGAAAAAATTACCAGTGAGCCACACGGTTCCAACATGCTCGACACCAGACCTGCCCAACACAAAAAAAGACCTCACAGAAAGTACCGGTGTGGTACCAGCTAAAGACCCTCCGAAGGTTAAGTCAGAAAAGAGCACCAACAATGTTAGAGAGTATGAGCTTTAGAGAAATTGTGCGTACCTTTTTCTTGAGGGTCTTTGGGTTTTTATAGTCGCGTAGGGCCAGACTTCTTTACTTGCGGAACAAGTCTTTTCTTTATGGGGAAGATACTCATTAATGCATGTATATTCTAGAATTCTACTCATGTTGGGATTCTACAAACTAGGGCTAATCGTGTGTCGCAAGTATTTTCCATATAAGGTTCCTTGGAGACCACATAATAATGGGCTGGATGCCATGTGGCCGTTCGGTCTATACATGCCACGTCTGTCTGTGCCACCTTCGTCCAGATAGCTTTGTCATGCATAATTTTTCCTCTTCAATGAGAAAATACATATAATAATCTTGATTAGTCCCTTAAAGATTCATAACTAATTCTTCATTTTTTTTTGGAACTAATTGAAGTTTTGTTATTGTTGTATGAGTAATTATTATAGGTATTTGAGCTCTTTTAGGTGATGTAGGTGGATATTTGATCTGCTTTCTACAAGGAGAATATTCGTACAAGACCTTATTAATATTAAATTAAAAGAGAAATTACACTCGTCTCCCTTGAGGTTTGGAGAAATGACATTCCACTCCAAACTTGAAGGAAAAAAAAAACACTTTCCCTCTATTGACATCTGATTGACCCACCTTTGTTAAATTAATATTAAAAATGTTGTGTACTAACATGCCATATGCTTAAGGGCAAGGCAGGTTTCTAAAATTATCTTATTTTGTAATTAAAATTCAATGTTTAAAATTTTAATTAAAGAGTATTTTAAAAATATTGTGTAAATTTTTCTCTCTTTTTTTTCTCTTTTCTTTTTTCAATGAGTTATGGAGAGATTTGTTGCTGCAAAATTTTGGTGCTTGATAAATTTTGCATTTTTATTCAAAATTTATTTTACTTTTTTATTACTAATCATAGTTAAACTTTTGTTAAAAGATTCTTATAAAACTTTAGAACATTTCATTACTAATATAAACAAAAGGGCAGATTGTTAATTTTTTTTTCAAACCTCAAAGGAGCGGAGTGTGCTAAATGCTAAATTTTTAACATTTATCACACCAAACATTAAAAAAAAAAAAAATAATAAAAAATAAAAAAAAACCTTTATGAGATCGAGATGTGTCAAATGCTAAACGAATTTGGTATTAGCTACAGTGAGATTCTAAACATTAACATCAAATGTTCTAAAAATATGCCATTTTAACATATCAAAAAGGCTATTTTTTTTTTTAAATTTAACACACCATTTTATAATTCACCATACATCACATCTTCTATTCTTCAATTCTATACATTAAAATAATATATTCACGTTCTATTTATTTATTCATTTTTCTCCCTTTGTCTGTCTTCCTCGTCAGTTTTTCACTCTCTCTCTAATATGAACCCCTCTCTTCTCTTCGTTCATCCACACTCTAAAGTCTAAACTCACCACCACCGGAATATAAATAAACAGAACACCAACACCATCAGCACCTCAAACCTACCACCCTAAATCACAATTCTTATTAAAAAAAAAAAAAAATCACAATCACTTGGTTTGAAATTCACCACCACCGGAATTAATAAATAAAAAAAAAAAACAAACAAAATAGAATAGAACACCATCACCATCAACACCTCAAACCCACAACCTCAAATCACAATTCTTATATACAAAAAAAAAAAAAAAAAAAAAAAAATCATAATCACCTGGGTTTGAAACCCACCACCACCAACTATAGGCTGTAAACGCGGCTTATACAGCGCGACAATAGCTCTTGCAGGTCTACAATCGCGTTTTTTAACCGCGGCTATAGGTTGAGACCTATGGCCATGTTTTCTTAACTGCGGCTATAGATCATGTTTGGGCTGCATTTTAAAAACGCGGCTGTACAGTTTTGGCTGCGTTTTAAAAACGCAGCTAAAGCCTCCTACAGCTGTGTTTTTGAAATGCGGCTATAGGTTTTTTATTTTATTTTATTTTATTTTTTTAAATTATGGGTTTTTTTCCCCCAAAAATTCAAAACTCAAACCCAAAAAATTCAAAATCAAACACAAATCTAGAAAATTCAAAATCAAACACAAACCCAGAAAATTCAAAATCAAACACAACATACTCACAATACAAACACAATGTACTCCAAAATATAAGAACACAAACCCATGAATCTCCTCTCATTCAACAAAACCAACCCAAATCTAACACTAAATCCATTTAAGGAACACAAAAGCACAAGCTCAAAAACACAAAAGAACAAGCTCAAGAACACAAACTCATTTAAACATAAACACAATATTAGCAACACAATAGCACAAATTCAAGTACAGATCCAAAAAATTCAAAATCAAAATTCAAATCCAAATCAAGACATAGACACAAATATTGCTAGAATATCTACTTCATTCAAAATTTTCAGCGTTTCCTCCATTTTCTTACTAACTAAACATAAAATAAAATAAAATAAAATAAAAAACTAGATCTATAGACAAATCAATATGCTTAAGATGAAGAAAAAAAGAAGAAGAAGAAGAAGAAGAAGAAGAACTAGCTGCAAAGAAACAAAGAAAAAAAAAATAGTTGTGCTGCAGTGAAGAAGGAAAAAAAAAAAAAAAAAAAAAGAAAAAGGAAGAAGCAGAAAGAAGAACCTGGCGTGACTTGCAGAAGAAAGGACCAAAAAAGAAAAAAAGAAGCAGCAGCTCCAAAGAAACAAAGGAAAAAAAAACAAAAAACAAAAAACAAAGAGAGTTGCATTGGAGTGAAGAAGGAAAAAGAAAAAGAAAAAAAGAAAGAACAACCACTGAAGAACCAGGCGTGACTTGAAGAAAGGAAGAAAAAAAAAGAAAGAGAAAAGAAAGAAAAGATGAAAGCGGGGATGTAGGTGGGAAAGTGGGGGTACGTGGGAAAAGAAAGAAAAAGGTTTTTTTTTTTTTTTTTGGTGTTGCATATAGTCGCATTTTTTAAAAACGCGGTTATAGGTCATCTTTTATAAAAAAAAATTTATTTGGTTGGACCTATAGCTGGGTTTTTAAAATGTGGCTATAGGCTAGCTATAGCTGCATTTTTTAAACGTAGCAGTAGGTCATAATTTAAAATATATATATATATATATATATATATATATTTATTTGGCTGGAACTATAGTTGTGTTTTTTTAACGCAGCTATAGGTCATCCTTTAAAATTAAAAAATTTATTCAGTTGGACCTATAGTCGCATTTTTTGAACACGGCTATAGGCTAGCTATAGCTGCGTTTTTTAAATGCAGCTATAAGTTATTCTCTAAAAAAAATTTATTCGGCTGGACCTATAGCTATGTTTTTTAAACACGGCTATAAGCCCTATAATAAAAAAAAACACAGCTAAAGACACTTACAAACGCAGCTATAAGTGCTAAGAAAAAGTGACTATAGCTCTCGTTTTTTGTAGTGTCACCACCTTAAACCCACAACCCACCACACCACGAAAGCCAACTCTATCACCCATAATCACATGCAATCCAAACCGGGAAAAACCAACCAAACTCTATCACATGCGATCTCCACCAGTCAATCTCAAAGGCGAGGGCCGATCTCCACTAAGACGGCTGATCAGTGAGGAGAGAGAAAGAGGCATGAGAGAGGCGATGAGAGTGAGGAAGAAGAGAGACTGTGAGGAAGTGAAGAAGAAGAGAGACCATGTGAGGAAGAAAAGAGAGGAGAGTAGCTGACAAAGAAATAGGCAAGAGATGATAGATAATCAGCAGGGCCGGTCCTAAACATTTTGGGGTCTAAGGCGAGAACTAAAATGGGGCATTTTTTATACTTATGTATTAATTATATTAACATTTATTTAATATTTTTATATTATAATATATTTCATTTAAAATCTATTTTTCTTGCTTTTTGAGATGCAAACTGACTAATTAAATTTTTGTATCATTTCATTATCTTCTAACTCTTTTTGGTGAATTTCTTGTTCATTTGTGATACTTTCATCTAAATTTTGTGTTATATTTTGTTTATTACTAATAACAAATTTATCCATTGATCATTTTTGAGACCCAATTAATTTTTCTTTTTTTTTTTTTTCTTTTTTTTTTAGTTTTTCATATCCAGATGCATATTTTCTAGTAGACATTTCTAATCAAACAATATATTTAGAAAGACTAAAATAAAAAATAACTTTCAAGTGTAGAGCAAATGAGAAATAGATCTGATTTATATAAAAAATATTGTTGTAGTTTCACTGAATAATAACAAGTCTTTAGCAATCTCAACCTGCATAAATAAAGATTTATTCATTATATTACCAAGCACTAATATATATATATATATATATATATATATATATATATATATATATATAAACACAAGATTAAAATTTTAAAAAATAAATAAATAATCACAGCCATAACAAAAACAAGCCCAACCCAGCCAAGAACCTGCTAAGACCCACCCACAAAAAACATAAAACAAATCCTATTACATTTACACCTATAACCAAAAAAAAAAAAAAAACACAGCACGGCCCAGGCCTCTTAACAAATCTAAAGTAGAATAGAAAGCCTAAGCCTTATAAGTTATTAGTTATACCTGAAGCTCAAAAGTCAAAACCCATTACCCAGCCAACATCAAAACGCAGCACGGTACTAACGGCAGTAGCGAAAAGAAAAGGGTAGTCGGCAAAGGAAAGGAAGCTTGAGCCAACAACCAGGCAGTCGGATGATTTAGATTAGATCGAAGGAAAGGAAGCTTGAGCCAGGCAGCCAGGCCCAACAACAGTGGAGAGAAAGAATGAGAGAGGCGAAGAGTAAGAGTTGAGAGAAAATATGAGAAAGAGACGGTAAAAATTTTAGGGATTTGAGGTTTTTTATTTGTTTTGATTATTGATTGTTTGGTGGTTAATTTCTTAGATCGGATTTGTAGTTTATCTTGTTGAATTTTGGTTTTTCTAGAGGATAATGATGTTATTTTTGGGACAATTGATTTTATTTAGACCAAAAAAGTTTTTTGTGCTAGCAATGTTTAACTGGGTATAACAGAAATTTTGTTTTTTGGTCATAAGGATGTTCCAGATTTTTTTAGATTCATCTGAAACCATTTTTTTTTTCCCTACTACCCCTTCTTTTCTAAAATTTTAGGGCCTCCCTTCCACTTGGGGGCCTTAGGCAATTGCCTAACTCACCTAGTGGAAGGGCTGGCCCTGATAATCAAAGAGAGGAGAGAGAAACCAAATTAAAAAGTATTTATATTTTTTTTAGAATTTGGAACCGTACCGTTCCAAATTTGGAACGATACTGTTCATATGTTGGCATTTAAAACATTTAATATCAAAGGCTTTTTAGCGTTTGGTGTGTCAAATGTCAAAAATCTCTTGATGCCAATGCTCTAATATTAGGAATGGATATTTACTCATAATTTGAAAATTATGTAGCAAAGTGTCATTGTTTTGAAACTATTTAGTAAAATGCCCTTGAATTGAAACTCGATTTTAACAAAATCAAATTCTATGTAAAACTTGATATCCACCTCTAACTTGATTTTGTTAAAATCAAGTTAAAAAAATAGTGGCATTTTGCTAAATAATTTCAAAACAGTGGTATTTTGCTACATAGTTTTCAAATTAGGGCTAAATATCCATTTTGACCATAAATATTTGGTTTTTTTATTCAAAAATTTCTCTCTTCAGAACTATTGGGAACTTGAAATTAATTAATAATTATTGAAAGATTTTCTCTCCTCTATCTCTTCAGTAAACTTTGGGAACAACAAAAAAAGAAAGCATAAATAAAGAATAAAAAAAAGTAAAGAAAGAATAAATTAATTAAGAGTATTTAAATAAAATGGAAAAAGAATAGAATATGTGATAGTGTATTATAAAGTGGTGTGTTAAAATAAATAAAGTAGCTTTTTAATGTGTCAAAAAAACTTTTTTTTTTTTTTTAATAGAGCATTTTCAATAGATTAGCCAAAGTCATTTTTTGGAAATCAAACCCAAAGAATTGGCTCTAATAGATTTTTAAAAGCAAAAAATTTCCAAAATCTTTTTTGAAGTTGCTACAGGTGTTCTCTTGATCTAGAGAACACTGTAGCAACTCCAAATCATTATTTTATTTTAAAAAAATTACCCGGTTGAATAAAAAAAAAATTCTTTCTCTTTCCTCCTTTCTTCTTTGTTCATCTCTCTCTCTAATGCTTCTTTATCTCAACAGTTGAAAAGTACAATGTAAGGACTAGATTTGGATTGGACCCAATATAGGATTGGGTTTTAGGCCAACAAGCCCAAACAATAAATTTATAGAGCGTGGGTGAAAGAATTAGTTATACTCTAGAAGAAAGACAATAAAGACTGTTGATTCAAGATCGTTAAAACACAAAAAGTCAGAAAATCTCTCTTCGGCATGACCTCAGGAGTTTATATTATAATGACAAGTTTCTTTCTCAAGGTTACAAGAGTTCACAGTATTATTACAAAGATTGCTTGATTTGTTTCCAATCCCCCTTTAGGTCACTTTCCCATGCTATATATTACAATCTTGGTATCATCCCTACCATACACGTGTAGGTTGGATCCTGGGAACTCCTTCTTGTCCCATCTAACACCTCCCAGATCCATCATCTAGTAGCTATAAGGCTGCTTGATCACTATTCAGGTATCACCTCCACATTAATGCAGCCAGAGAGTTGGTTGGGAGACATTTAATGTGGAGGCAACAGCCTTTGAAGATATTTGTTGCCACCCTTCGCTCACCCCTTATCCAATGCATGTCCCTTAGTTGTGATGCAACCTTGAGGGAGGCTTGGGATGATAAGGCATTCTTACTGACCTCGGATCTCAGTTTCCGAGATGAATTTTCTCCTCGGACATATTTTGGGACTGCTACATACAACCTTTATTTCTTCTTCTCATACCATTCCCATTATAACCTTATTTAACCATCCTCGGATTGGTTGATATTCTCGGATTGGGCCAAAGGCCCAATTCATACGGTATTAATATTACCTTCTAGATAGTTGGCCCTCACATACAACATACCACAATCAAAACAAAAACACAATCAAAATATTCGAACCACGAAAACGTTCTTTCTCATAAGCCTAATGAAATTAGGAAGAGAGAGAGAGAGAGAGAGAGAGAGAGAGAGAGAGAGAGAGAGAGAGAGAGAGAGAGAGAGAGAGAGAGAGAGAGACCCATCTAGGCCGCATAGTGGTGGAGAGGAGGACAAGCGGTCGTGGAGGCGAAGTAGATCGACGACGAGGCTTTGACCGATGTGAAGGATCTCCATGGGTCTTTCATCTTTGTTCTCCACCAATTCTTTATCTCTCTGGTTGAACGAATGGTTTTGAAACTCGTACCATTCAATGAACCGTAAAAGAAAAAGATTCAAGGTTTTTGAGGTCGAACCAAAGTTAGACCGAGGTTGAACCGTAATGACGTCATAATTAATTTAATAATTATTTAAAATATAAATAAATATATTATAGTAATAAAAATAGACTAAAATAATCAAAATAAATATAAAAACTATCTTTCAAATGTATTTTTTAAATCACAACTTTCATTATAATGTTTCAAAAATCAAGATAATATTAACAATCATTAAAAAAAAAAAAAATATTATTAATAAATTAGTAGTTTATGTTATACTATTATCAATGTAAGATTTATATTATAAACTAAACAAATATGTACAATATTGTAAGCATTTATTTAATAAAAAATGTCAATCTTAAATTCATAATATAATATTCTCCAAAAAAAAATCATAATATAAAAGCAATAAATGAATTTAATATACCAATAGGTGGGTTTGCAGTATTAAGAAGTATTTTTTTTTTTTTTTTTTTTTGAGAATGAAAGACGTAAACTTTATTAATTGAAGCAAGCCAAATCAGCTTGTACAAAATGCTGAATGTGTGGTGGAACATCCTCCATCCACACTAAAAAATCTGATATGCTAATAACATTTCTAGCCAGACTATGTGCTACAGAATTGCTTATGAGAGTAAAGCATTGTGTCAAATCTTTGGGAAAACATTCTGATATCCTCTAGTAAAAGACCTGAAGGAGTTAAAGGATAATCAAACTCTTTCAAAGCTTTAATAACAGCCATAGAATCTCCCTCAAGGATAGCTCACCTTACACCCAACTCACTTGCGAAAACTAAGGCGGTTGCTACTGCCATAGCTTTGATCTTCGTTGCACTGTAAGCTTGTGCTAAACTCTTTGTACAAGAGCCTAACACCAACCCGTTTTCATTCCTGACCACCACCCCTATCCCTGACTTGTTTTCCTTTAAGAACACCGCATCATCGAAATTTATTTTAGCCATGATCACTGGAGGAGGCAACCAATTTATTTGTAAACGGTGACTGTGAGGCTCAACCTGTACTTTCGTGTCCGACAACCTGGAATGGTAATCAGCCAAAGAATTTTGTGCTACCTCAGCAACCTAGTGAAGCGTTGTTGCAGGAGCTCGAACCTAAACCAGATTGCGTTGATGCCAGATTGACCAAACCGTGAATGCGAAGAGCTTGAGCTGTTTTTCTTCTTCAACTATCCATGAAACCAGCTATTTAAAATCACCGAAACTAACATGGCTTCTAAAATCCCACAAGGTCAAATCAGCCCACACGATATCAATCTCTAAGGAAGACCACAACGCATGCAATGGGCTTTCCGTATCACTTCTGCATCAGTCACAAGTTGGGTCGGTGATGATAGTTCTTTTCACCAGAGCTTCCTTCGTTGGCATGGCATTACGGCAGGCCCTCCATATAAAAAATTTCACCTTTTAAGGCACTGGCATAGCCCAAATAGCTCTCGACAAATTTTTGTCTCGCAGCGATGGTACCTGAGGTGTGTCCAACTGATCTGCTTCTTCCTTGAGGAATCTATAGCCTGATTTACTACTATACACACCATTCAAAGAAGGCCAATAAAGAACATCCTCTATTACCTTCTTGCTCAGTGGGATTTTTTTTATCAGCTCCGCATCATCCTCCATGAACAGACCATCCACCATGTCTGTGTGCCATTGTCTTGTACTGGGATCAATGAGGCAACTCATCGTGGAGTGTTCATAATCCTCAATGGGGCATGTGGGCAGGTATGGAGGGTGTTTTCTTGGTAGCCACCTGTGCTGCCATATATTTACTTTCTCACCATTCCCAATCCTGCAACTTGAGCCCCTTTTAATGACTTCCCTTCCTACTAAAATACTCTTCCAAGCATAGAACCCCATTCTTGAATCCGAAGCCTCCATGATAGTGGTATTGGGGAAAAAACGTGCCTTGAATACCTTGTAAAAGAGCGAGTCTTGATTGTGCAAAAGTCTCCAAGCTTGTTTTGCTAGCAATGAATCATTAAACATGGCTAAGTCTCTAAATCCTATCCTGCCTTCTGTTTTTGATTTTGTCATCTCTCCCCACTTCACAAACCAAAGGGTAATTTAAAATAGCCCATAGTGTAGGTTGGAATAGCTTGGATGACTGCTTTCAACAATACCTCCCTACCAGCTTGAGATAGTAATTTACCTTCCCACCCTTACAACTTCCTCCACACCCTTTCCTTAATGTAGCTAAAGCTAGCTTTTTTATCTCTCCCTACAAACGACGGGAGCCCTAAATATCTCTCATATTGCATAGTTTCTGGAACACCCAAAGCCACCTTGATTTCATGCTTCACATCATTGGAAGTGTTTTTGCTAAAAAATAGTGATGTCTTGCTCCTATTAACCTTTTGTCCCGAAGCCATCTCATACTTATTCAAAATTTCCAAGACCTTTCCACATTCTTCCATAGTTGACCTACAAAAGAGTAAACTATCATCTGCAAAGAGCAGATAGGTTAGTTTTGGTCCTCTCCTACAAAGAGAATACCCATGTATATCGCCATTACATTCTACTCTCTTGATAAACCCATTTAGCCCTTCCGTACAAAGCAAGAATAAAAAAGGGGATAGTGGGTCACCCTGTCTAATCCCACGAGTAGGTTGGATTATGCCACAAGGTTCACCATTAACTAGAATCGAATAGGTGACTGTTTTGACACACCCCATAATCAAATGTACCCATCTGTCATTAAACCCCAATTTTCTCATAAGTTGTTCAAGAAAATTCCAATCCACCCAATCATAGGCCTTACTCATATCTAATTTTAAAGCCATAAACCCATGAGTAGTAGACTTATAATTTTGTAAGCTATGCAGAGTCTCAAAAGCTACAAGAATATTATCAGATATAAGTCTATCCTTTGTAAAGGCCGATTGGTGTTTAGTGATAATGTGTGGCATTAATTTTTTCAAACGGTTTGCTAGGACTTTGGAATAAATCTTAAACAAAACATTACAAAGGCTAATGGGGAAAAATTGATGAGCACGCTTGGGGTTATGAATTTTTGGGATGAGAGTAATAAAAGTGTGGTTTAGAGGAGTTGGCAAGATACCTGAATTCAACCATGCCAATATAGAAGAGGTGACATCATGGCTAACTGTGCCCCAATAATGCTGGTAGAAAAGTGGTGGCATTCCATCCAGTCCAGGAGCTTTCAGAGGTGCCATTTGTTTTAAGGCAGCAGCTACTTCCTGCTCACTAAAATCTTGGCCTAGCATAGCATTCATATCCTCATCAATGATGGTAGGTATACATGATAGCACTTCTTGGGACCCATTCGGCTCACTTGTAGCAAATAGATCCTGGAAATATTTTACTAACACTTCGGCTATATCACCTTGTTGCTCCCTCAAATTACCTTCCTCATCTCTAATTCCTTCCACCTTATTTCTTCTATATCTTCTAGTTGCACGACTGTGGAAGTATTTTGTATTCCTGTCCCCTTGCCTTGCC
Organism: Quercus tomentella; assembly: GCA_028535165.1. Lineage (NCBI taxonomy): Eukaryota > Viridiplantae > Streptophyta > Magnoliopsida > Fagales > Fagaceae > Quercus > Quercus tomentella. The sequence continues at coordinate 22,721,324 of JAPQVY010000001.1, read as the reverse complement.
CATAATAATCTCGACCTTTGAGCCCACATGGTAGACTCCCTATCTAGCAATACATCAATCTCCTTTTTCAGCTCCAGAACTCGAAGATTACTACCACTAAACATGGCCTCAAATTCGGCCTTTGTGAGTAGCTTCCTCAACCGGTCCAACTCTCTTCTCACATTCCCAAAAACATTTTTGTCCCACCAAGTCAAGTCCTTGCCACATTTTTCAACTTTAGCCAACACATCACCACCAGACCCAAGAACTCCACCACTATTCCAAGCTGAAAAAACAACTTCCTCACACCCCTTATTCGACAACCACATCTCCTCAAAGTGGAATAATTTTTTCCGCTTAGGAAAATCCAAATCCAAGAGAACAACATGGAGAGGAATATGGTTTGATGAATTGCACCTCAAATGATAAACCTTTGATCCTGGGAATTTCAAGAACCAACTACTAGTAGCCAAGCATCTATCAAGTCGTTCCCAAATCGAATTGCCATTTTCAAAGTGCCTGCTCTAAGTGTATTTTGAGCCCTCATAACCCAAATCCATAAAACCACACTCGTCAATCACTTCCCTGAACATCTGCATTTAGGCATATGGGCGAGTTGCTCCACCCAATTTTTCATCCTGTCGGATAATTTCATTGAAATCTCCACAACACAACCATGGTCTCTCCCTTCTTGAGCTCAAAATTCTAAGTTTTTCCCACGCCTCATGTCTTCTTGCTGTGTCAGGTTCACTATAGAAACTTGTAAACCGCCATTCACTTTCCATATCTTTGTTAATGATTGCATCAATATAATACTTGTCCGACCCCTCAATTGACAGATTGATTGATGATCTCCAATAAAGAACTAGACCACCACTTCTGCCCACTCTTGGAACCACCCACCTGTGATCAAAATTAATACTGTTTTGAATAAATTCTAGCCTTGCTTCATCTGTTAGTGTCTCGGCTAAGAACATAACAAAAGGATCTTTTGCCTGTACAAGTTCTCCGAGCTCTTTGCCTGTACGCAAGTTCCCAAGCCTGCGACAGTTCCACACTAGGCAACTCATTGCTTTTGGCGGGGCTGATTATCAGCCTCCACCAATATGAAATTTGTGTGATCATCACCATGCGAAGTTTGGACATGTTTTGTATAAAAACCGAGCTCTTCTTCAATTCCTTCTATTTTTCTTTTCTAGCCTAAGAGTCTTTGCCTCTTACCTGTAGTAACAGTAGCAAGTTCTCTAATTTTTCTTGTCCACATTGGGAGAACACGTCTATTCTCAAGTGACGAAGAAACCCTAGCTGTGGCATTAGGTGCACGTGGCTTGGTAGGCAACTCATTAGAATCACTTAAAGCCTCACGTGCGTTTGATTTGTTGCACAATTCTTCCACCGACACAGCTTCCCCAAGCCTACGTAAAACCTCATCATTATCATTAAAGGCCGAATCCACCTCAATGTGCTCCAATAAATCACCAACAATTACGGGGTTGGCTAGAATTGCTGAGCTGGTTTCAGTTTTTGACAAGGACTTAATTCCTTCAGTTTCGGTACGCACTGATGTCCTCTCCTTCATGTGTGTGCTCTGGGTTAGCTACCCTGTCAGACTGTGGTGGCTGGCCTGAAGTCCGGACCGTGGAAGTAGCATGGTTGGCCTTTTTTTTTTTTCTGCATAAAAACCTGGGACGTTGATCACGTTCTTTCTTGCCACAACAAACGTCGGAGCTCGGAGGTAAGGACCAAAAGCTCTTTGCTCTGGTTTCAAAGCCCCTTCGCTCTCAATCCAAAGGTCACAATCCCTATCGTCGTGAGTTAGCCGATCGCACCAATAGCAGATATTTGGTAATCTTTCATACTTGAAAGATACCCATACTTCATTCCCATCGATCAAAGAGATAAGGCGCCCACGGCATAGGGGCAGGGATAGATCAATGGATACATGAAGTCATATAAAATTTCCAGCATCAAACAGCTTAGTATCCAAAGGTCTGGTCACATCTCCTACAACTTCACAAATTTTAACCCCCCCCCCCCCCCCCCCCCCCCCCCTTCAAAGCTCATGTATTTAAGTGGAATGCCATGAACTTGAACCCAGATGGTTGTTCTATCAAATTTAATATCCTGCAAAGGAGAACTACCATCGTATTTTTGCATGACCACCAGATGCTTGTCGAAACTTCAAGGTTCGCTCGCAAGAATTCTGTCAACATCCCTCTCATTGTCGAATGTAAACAGAAGTTTATGGTCACCGAACCTCTTGATTTTAAATCCATTTCTAGCCCTCCATAGAGGCGTAAAGGTACGAGCTATAACCTCCACGTTAATAGCCCTCTTTGTCAAGAACTGTGCAGCAATGGAGAACTCAGTGATACTATGATCAGAAGTGAGACTGCAACCCGGACCCTCTCTTTCGGATAAAGTGAGCTTTTTCCAGGAGTGAGCCAGATCGTCCATAGTGTTAATCCCCTCAAACTGTCTCCCTAATCCCCTGAAAAAGAACCCCAACAACCCTAGGAAAAGCCTTGCAATTCCAAGGAGACTACTAAACACCTTCTACGAAGGGACAAACAATTCTACACTGTAAGGGAGGCAGGCAAGAGAGCTACGTCCCTAGGTAGAGAGAAACTAAAAATCTTTAGAATTATTGTTTCCATCCCAATATTAAGAAGTAATGTTAATGCAACAAAAAGTTTCACAATTTTTGTTACAACTTGTTTTGCTACATAGCAAATTATGTGTGGTGAAGAAAAATTAGTGGGTTCATGAAGTTTACATTTTCACCGTTCACGACTCACTACACGAGGCAAGTTGTAAAAAAATATATGAAATTTTGTATGACACCAACGTTACTGGTTAAGGAGACTGAATTATAGATTATAAATAAATAAAAAATTAATAAATAAAAATAAAAGAAGACTGAATCACATCATTCTAAGTCACGTTACTACCAATAAATAAAACAATCATATGAAAAATAATAATAATAATAATTACAAAACATTGAAGGGTGGAGACATGGTCACATGTCTAACTTTTCACATGAGAAAGGGGTGTAGTGCCCGCCAATGTATGTGCCATAGTGTTAGACAAGACAACTCATTGAAAATTTAAAAGGCTTGAAGCTTGTCTTATTTTAGTTTTGGGTACTGAACAGTAGGAAGAAGGAAAACTCAGAAGAAGTATGAAGAAGGAAAACTTAGAAGAAGAAAGTATAAAGAAAAGGTTTATTCTTTTCATTTCTATTTTATTTTATGTGGATTTAGTGTGTTTTGGCCTTTTTGGGACTGCAATTTCAGAGTTGAGGGTGAGGAGTAGTGATAAAAAGACAAGAGTTCAAGAGAGAAAATAGCACAAATCGGCAAAGAACGATGTTTTACAAGAGAAAAGTCGTTTTTGCTTTTTTTTTTTTTTTTTTAAAGCTTTGGCTTGAACCGTGAAATGGTTACGGTTCTTAAATCCGTGCGGTTTGACTGTAATTCACACAGTCCACAAATTTTTTTGTGTAGAACGGCTTTTGAAGTTAAAATAACCGTTCCAAGAGGCAGTTCTCAATTAACGAGTCAGATCGTATGGTTTAGTCCGGATTTGAAAACTATAACAAATCTTCGAGTCTTAACTCTTTTTTCTTTTCTTTTTTTAATGATGAAAGTTTGACTCTGTTTGATGAGTCTTTGAGTTTGAGATAAGATATTTCCTAATTGAGCGCGTTTGACAGGGGAGTTCGAGTAATATTCTTTGAGTGTTTTTAATGTATGTGTGAGTGAAAAAATGTGTTGAAATGTATGTAAAGTTGTTTAAAATGTGAAAATGTATGTTTGAACCACACAACCAAACAGGGTTATGTGGTGGAGTACTGAATTGGAATTATAAATTAAAGGAGTGTGTGTGGTGGTCGCAACAATGGGTTCTAGATATGAAAGGGGTGTGTCCTTGTGTGGTAGAAAAAAATGGGTTAATGATAAATGAATGAATAATAATAAATAAAATTCACTAAAAAGAGAATAACAATAATCCTGGAAAAGGTTAAATTAATAAATATTTTTAGAGAAAATTTAATGAGATAAATTCAATCTAAATTGCATAAATTTGATAAATTCAAGACTAAGATAGATTTGATAAATTTCAAAATATATAGAATAAAAAAAAAAAAAAAAAAAAGCTTGCACAAGAATAACATAAATATGATAAATTTCAAATTACAATAAACACTAACAACTCACTATATTGTTATCTCAAGCGCTTCATGAGATACATTGAAAAAAAAAAGACCACCTACAATTTTTAAATCTTTACCCATCAAGAGATTTTAAAATATATAGTTGTTGAGAATGAATAAAAAAAGAATAAAGAAAAAAAATAATTAATAAAGAAATAATATTTAAATAAGATAAAGAAAAAATAGAGAATCTGTTAGTAAGTATATTTGAAAAAATAGGTAAATAAAGAATAAATGAAACTATTCACCCTTCAAAATTAGAGATGCTCTAATGACTCTTATTCATTTAAATAAATCCAAAGGAATTGAATTTCTTTTACATGATTGATTGTATCTTTACCAGTTTCAACAGCATATGTAGTCAAAACAACAAATGGTTTTTTTTTTTTTTTTTGAGTAGAAAAAATATCAAATGGTTGACGTACAGTTTTAGTGAACAATTTTCCATTCGGTTCCGCTCGCCATGCACGAATATAGTGAAATAACCAAAAAAACAAAAAACAAAAAATGAAAAACAAAACAAAAAACAAAAAGGAGAGGTTGCTCACATGTGCAGCCTCTCCTTTGTTTTGAATATCTAAACCAAAGTTTTTCTTTAATGTGATGGTGTTTTTTTTTTTTTGAAAGTTTAATGTGATGGTGTTGACGGTTGAAACATAAGTTTTTCACATGTGCAACATAAGTATCTATATATATTCCTTCGTGTAAAAATTGAATACATTATCTTTTGGACAACCGCCCAACATTTTTTACTTGTCTTTTTTTTTTACTAGTCATTTATGACCAGTAACTTTGACACGCAAATACATTTTTTTGTAAAAGGGTGCGGGTCCAACACAAATAATGTTTATTGTTTTGAACTTGTCTTTGAAATTTCTAAAAGAATTGGTATATATATATAGAACACTCAGACCCCCCATTTTCATTCATGCTTGAGATTATTTGAGAGAGAGAGATAGAGATTAGCAAGAGAGAGACAGAGACAGAGACAGAGATGGAGGAGCATGATGTGGTGATAGTAGGGGCAGGTATAGCGGGTTTGGCAACAGCAATAGCCTTGAAGAGAGTAGGGGTTAAAGCATTGGTGTTGGAGAAATCAGAAGGGCTAAGAGCCACAGGTGCAGCCATAGGTCTTCACTCAAATGCTTGGCTTGCCCTTGAAGCCCTCGGTGTACCTCACAAGCTCACCACCACTACTTATCCCCCTTTGAGAAAGTACTGTACTTTCGCACCATTTTCATTTCAGGAGTTTCCTTTTTCCATTTCAGATAACAATCATGAGTTTCTACGCCATTTTAAATTTCTTCATGAAATTTTTAGACTTCCTTTGAAGACATTTTGCTCACTTTTATTTGCACACACTCTCACTTATGCAAGCATTCACGTTAGTCTGATTAAATATTTCATTTTATATTAACATAAAAATCTACTTTTTTATTTTTTTATTTTTATTATTTTATTTTAGATCATTATTTCTACAGAACACTCAAATTATTTATTGACTATTATATACCCTTTTATTTAAATAATTATTTATTATTATTATTTTTAGTTCTCACAGTCTCTTTTATCTGTCTTCTCTCTCATTTCTCAGCTCTCTTCTCTCCTTACCACCACAAAACTTCCATGGTTGGGCCTCTATGGTCATGGCTGAAGCTCACATGGCCACCACAAAGGCAAACCTTCATGGCAGTACCTCCGTTTCCTTCATCTGCTGTGCGCTGTCGATGCTGCTTCTTGTGCTACAGCTGTAGCCGCTACTTCTTCTTGTGCTACTGTTGTAGCTTCTAGCCACTGCTCTTTTTCTATTAATTCTTCTTGACCGCTTCTTCTTCTTCTTTTTGATGATTTGCATAAATTTATATATCAAATATATGGGTTTGATGATATAGTTTTGAACTTGATGAATTTGATGATTTGTTCAGTGGAAGAGGTAGAGAAGGAAGAGAGCCTGAGGAGAAGAGAGAGAGAGTCTGATGTGTGAGACGTGAGAAACGAGAGAAAAAATTATTAAAAAAATAAAATACAAAGCTACGTTAAGTTTGGATTAGCTATTCTTTGTTGGCTTCTAGCTTTATTTATTTATCTACAATATATTATTTTCAAGCTTGCCTTCCAAAAATATATTTAAAGCTTTTTTTTTATTATAAAAGTATAACTGTGCTTTCACAAAATAAATATATATATATATATATATATATATATAAATTAATTCAAAAAGCGCATAAATCCCATCTCCATTTCACACTCTTATAAAATTAATATGAATAAGTGGAAATACATTATGTCCAGAAAATATATAATCATGTACATATCATATAACAGTTAAGGTTTTGATCTATATTGTTTTTTTTTTTTTTTTTTTTTTTTTTTTTTTTCTATAATAGGGGAAACGTAACAAATATTGATACTGGAGCAACTCAACAAATCACTTTCCCCCAACCTGATAAGTATGTTACTTAAACCCTATCTTTCATATTTTCAGCTTCAAATCCATCCCAAAGTTCACAAAGCTTGACCCATTATTTCCCTCTGGTGGTGACGCAGGCATGGACATGAAACTAGACCAATACATCGTAAAGCTTTATTGGAAGCTCTGGCAAAAGAATTGCCAGTGGACACCATCCGTTTCTCTTCCAAGCTTGAGTCCATTGCAAACTTGCAAGCAGAAGAAGGCTCATCCTATGCTATCATTCACATGGAAAATGGAGTTAGCATCAAAGCAAAGGTGAATTATATACTAAGCACATTGTTAAGGATAACTTTTTTGCTTAATAATTTGGCTAGAAGTGATTAGAACAACGTCACTTTCAATTGAGTCCACCATTAGTACAATTTTTATTTTGCACTAATCATGACCAAAAAAAAAAAAAAAAATAGCAATTGAAAAAAAAAATTGTGAAAAATTGAGTGCCTAGACATTGATGTAAGCACAATCCCTCAAAAAAATTTTATACAAATAAAAAATTCCTTATATTACCACATAAATCCTTATAAGCAAAAACTCTTACTTATAATCCTATTACCATATAAATCTTTATAAATCCTAAACTTACTATAAGTCAAACCTTAAACCCAACTTGTTTAATGGCCTAGTAGAAGGGGTCTTAGGCCAACAAGACTTTATTATGCAAAACATCTTGGATTTGAGCTATTGCTTTCCCACTAACGATATATTGGTGCTCCTTATATTTTATTATAAATGAAGTCTGAGACTGGGAACAATTAGGGGCTATTAAACTAACAGTTAGGTAGAGAAGCCACAATAGTTGCCCCTCTCCTAACCATTTTTTATTTACCAAAAAAAAAAAAAAAAAAAACCTTAAACCTTATGTTTTATAATAAAGAGACTACAATGTCATTGAGTATAATAAGCCCATATTGAGACCCACCTCTTAGCCTCAACTATAGGCCCACATTATACCTCTTAATTAGTAGAGGTTACACTCTACATGCTTAATTTTTATATTTGTTTCTCTATTTTGAATGTTACAGGCTCTGATAGGGTGTGATGGGGTTCACTCTGTGGTGGCCCGTTGGTTAGGACTGACCACGCCTGTCAATTCAGGCCGATGGGCCGTGCGTGGGTTGGCCATATTTCCTGAAGGCCATGGGCTAGACGTTGACTTCCAACAATTCGTAACTATTGGCAAAAAGGCTGGCTTTGCTGCCCTCAATGATAAAGAGGTCTACTGGTTTCTCTTAGGCAAATCCTCAAAAGGTTAGGCCTTTTCATTCCGCCTTAATACCTTCTCTTATATTTATACTAATCTTGTCAAAGGTTTTCAAAATTGAGTCCATATTATTGAGTAAAATTCAGACTTGCTACCTTGACTTGAATTTTAAGTGACTATGCCAGTTTTCCCAACCTCACGTAAACTTTCTACTATGATCATTAATACAAGTAGGCTACCTCACCCCCAAGCAAAATAAACCTACTGGAAGTTTAGAGTTATATTTACCATAACACAGGTATACAAGCGTGAGTGGAAGTCTCACATGAAAGAAAAAAAAAAAACTAAAGCTTGAGGAATTAATATAAAATAATTGGGTCGTAACTTAATAGGCTTAAACTTTTAGATTAAGTGATCGATCTCTACCTATTATATTAATGCCCAACAATCAAATATTTTCATTTTCGTGTCCATATTTACAGCTATTTGATACTCTAAAAACAAAGAAATGATGGACAACATCAATGGGATTGATTGAGTCAAAACTGCCAATCAATTTGTAAATTGCATTATTAGTACCTCACCAATCTATTACCAATTAAAAGGAGTGAGTATTTTTTATAAATCATTGGTTGTCCCAAAAATTAAAACTGAATTCAATAATTTTAACTATTATAAATTCTAACAGTCTTTATCATTCCAGGTGAGGACATCCCACACGACCCTGAGATGATAAAAAAAGAAGTTATTAGTAACTTTGCCAAGAACTTCCCTACATCATACTTGAGAGTTGTCCAGCATTCAGATCTTTCAACAGTGACTTGGGCTCCCCTGTTGTTTAGATTTCCATGGGACGTAATACTTGGAAACCTAAGCAAAGGGAGTATCACAGTGGCTGGTGATGCTATGCATCCTATGACACCTGACCTAGGACAAGGTGGTTGCTCAGCATTGGAAGATGCTGTTGTTTTAGGAAGACACATTGGGAACTTAATCATCAAGAACAAAAAGCTTGTGGCAGGAGATCAAGTTGCTGAAGCCTTAGAAAGATATGTTAAGGAAAGGAAGTGGCGTGTTGCTAAGTTGATCGTGGGCGCGTATCTAGTGGGCTGGGTGCAACAAGTTGGGTCTGGATGGTTTATGAAGTTCTTAAGGGATTCAATATTCTATAGGCATTTTTCTAGTTTGATATCTAATGATAAGCAGTATGATTGTGGGAAGTTGCCTTGTGTTTCATCATCAAATAATGAATTGGACAATGACCCAAGAAAAATTTACTAGCTAAAATCCTGGATCAAGTGATGCGGGAGCGTAGGGACAATTTATGTGGCAGCTACATGGTTGACATGTGTCATTTATTTATAAGTTCATTTGTCTTTTATTTGTCTTTAATATTCATTCAAAGTTAATTATAAGTCTTGTTGGTAGTTATAAATCTGATGTGATGCGAAGTCTATCTAAGGAGTTGTCATTTGTATTGGAAATTATCAAGCATTTAGTTGTAAGCATTTATTTCACATTCAATGTATTCACGTATAAATTTCAATAAGAAATCAGAAGAAGTTAGAGAGTTTTTATTTATAAATTTTTTGCAAGTGTCCTTGCCTTGGAGTTGAGTGATTCCTCCTAACAAATAAGTGTGTGACTTGGTCACGTTCATTGACATCCGCTACCTTAGGTTAAGTGGCATCTTAGAACTATTCATCTTAGTATTTGGTTAAATCTTGGAGCGTAGTTTTTAAATCCCAAAAGTTTATGTTTAACTCCCTAACTCAACAACAATTTATTATAACCACTTACCATCTCAATTAGAGTCTATTGGGGGCATTTTTTCGTTGCCCACATGGTATTTGGGAAGTCAAGACCGAGACTCGACTTTGAGCTTGGAATATGGCCCAAAGACTATCGGTGAAGTGTGAAAGGCCCATTTTGCTCAAGGTCCGGGTTGCATCCAACAAAAATTATAATAAGGCCCCAAAATATCTCCTGCAAAGATGAGCTAGCACAAAAGATGGCCCACCACAATAAGTGCTTAAATAATAGTCTAGCAGTAAACAAGAGAAACGTCCAACAATAGATGCTTGGAAAACTGATAAATGTATTTGCATAGTAAAAATTATGCATTTTCTCCATAGTCGGTTAGTATAAAAGTGGGTCCATTATAACAAGTATACAAGATGAAAAATGGTCCAGCAGTGAATATAACAGACTTCTAATGGTAGACGTCTGACAAATTAATAAGGGTGTTTACATGATAAAAATCATATGTTTTCCTTATTGTTATTAAGTCAACATAAGGGAAAACTTTCATAATATCCAAGACATTATGACCTTTATTATAATAGCAATAAAAAAGGATTAAAGGCTTTATAATTACAAGTAAAAGAGAAAAAAATAGGATGGAATGAAGGGAGAGAAAGATTTCAGCTCAGTGCAGCAAATATTGAACCAAGATTCTTGGGAAATGTATATATGGGGCATGAATGGGGTAGTACAGGTTGTTTTGAGAGAGTGGGTATATAAGCTTGTGATGGTATGATAGAGTTAATGCTGAAACTACGTCTTTAATGGGTAAAAAGTTGTTTATGACTGATTAGGAAGCATTTATGGGCTCAGGATATGCGGAAAACGAAAAGGAATGTCTGAGGTTAAGTGAGTGTGGGCTAAGGGAAATGATTTATGAGCTTGGGGTGAGTTGAACCACAAGTAAAGTGACAAGAAAATGAAAAATTTCAGAGGGGTTGGTGTGTGTTTTGTGGGCTGGTGTGCTTTCCCTTTTATAGTGGCGTTTAGGAAGATGCTAATTAACAAAAGTCCAAAAACGTAGGTTGATCAAGGGGCAGAATAGCAAACTTAATTATCCTAGGATTTGGCCATAAATGGGAGATTTGCTTTGGGGGCTGCTTTGCTACTTTGGGTAAGATGACACATGGTGAGTATTTGGGGTAATCTTGCATTAAATGCTAAGATTTCTAAGATTGTGTTTAGCCAATGGGATTAAGGCAGGTATTAAGGAGGAATTCTAGTGCTGCAACTGAGATTTGGACCCTAGGAAATAGGATTCAACGCCCCAAACTAGGTGTCAAAATTTAAGCCCACTTCAAAGGGTTCTGCTGAAGATTCCTTTATGCTCTCCAAACCACATGTTCCCAATTTTTCCCCTTTAAGATTCATGGGCTTAGTTCATGAATCAATTACATACATTTTTAGTAATAAAATAAACTATTTAGTTGAGAATTTCATGAGCTTGGAGGTCTTGGTGAAAACTTGGAGAAGAAGGGTATTTATTGCCTATTAGCTTTTAGGTGTTAGCCTAGTCTCTAGTGCTGTTCAGATCATGATTGGCAGTGGCAAAAAGATTGCTGGGACAAGTGGCCAACTCCTAATTTGTCTTGGGAGCTTAGTTGCTTCTTGAGGTGATCTCCAACGGAAGGCAGAATTGAATGGAGTTCTCCAACTGGGTCAGTTTGCACACATGGGCTGTTTTGGCTGAGATTTCATGTTGGGCTTAGTCATGAGGGTTGAGTATTTTGGTGGGCCTCTAATTCGGGTGGTTCTCCCCCCTTGGTCCTATCATTTTACTTTCTCTTTGTGAGCCCTACAAAATGGACAAAGCTACCATATATTGCCATGGATTTTTATTCCACATGGGCTTTAGTTGTTAGTAAAAATAAAATGAATCCATAAGCTTTAATAAATATTTATGATAGGTTTTGGGTATTAATTTCCATGGGCTTTAAATAACAACTTGTATAGTTTCTCATAATTTTTGCTATGAATTATTTTGTAAATGATATTTTCTTTGGAACTTTTAAATAATGACCTCCAATATTTCTTGAGAATAATATTTACCATGGGTTTTAAATAGAGGCAATATCCATGGGTTTCAAATAAAATATGGTAACAACCACTATAGTGGAATAATGTGATAATCTCATGGGTTTTTCTATAAATAATCATAATAAGGTGAATAATTATCATGAGTTTTGGAAATAGATATTAAGAATGTATAAGATAAATAGTGACCATGGGTTCTTATATAAATTTCACGGGTTTATAATATGGTATAAATAAACAAATGTCATGGGTTTAAGATAATCATAACTTTCCATGGGCTTTTATAAGATAATTGCCATGGGTTGAGAATAGATAATTGCCATAAATTCCATGAGTTTGTAATATTATAGTAATAGGTTTAAGAACTTAAAGTATTGTTCATTATTGGACTTTTAAGTGAAATAATTATGATATAGTATTTTGCCAAGTATTAATAACATTGGGCTTTTGATAAAATAGTGCAAAGTAGATAACATGGGCTTTTAATAGTGTCAACATAAATTGGGCTTTTGATATTGTCATTGAAAATTGAGTTTTTGATGTTGTCAATGAGAATTGGACTTTTGATATTGCCAATGTAAATTGGGTTTTTGATGTTGCCAGCGAGAACTGGGCTTTTGATGTTACTAGCGAGAACTGGGCTTTTGATGTTGCCAATGAGAATTGGGCTTTTGATATTGTCAATGAAAATTTGGTTTTTTGATGTTGCCAGTGAGAACTAGGCTTTTGATAAATAAATTGTCACGGGTTTAAACCATGGGTTTTGATTATGGATTTGAATTCCATTGTCATGGGTTTAAACTATGGGCATTGATTATGGATTTGAATTCCATTGATAAAATTGTTTTGCTATGGACTTAAATCATGGGCTTTTCAAATATTGTCAAGCATAAATATTCTTGGGCTTTAAATAGAATGGGATGTGTGTATTGGGCTCATACTGCCAGTTTTAGGCTTAACTAAATAATAATAATAAAATTTGATAAGATATGAGTTTTTTGGGCTTTTGTGATGATTTATATCATGACCCAGTTTAGATAATAAGATGTAAAATATTTGTGGTTAACATAATAATAGGGCAAATTTTTTTTTTTGTGAAAACCTAATAACTTCTTAGTGGTGTTTGAAAATAAATAAGTGATACTCAAATAATATTAGGTGTAAAAAAAATGTATCCTAACAGAGTCCAAATTGGACATGCAAATTACAAAACCTTTCATTAATTATGATTCACATTGTAAATACTCTTATAGTATAAGGTGGATAATTGTCAACCAAAATGTTAATTTTGATACTAAATCGTAAATAAATAAATAAAATACATTTCAAAAACATAAAGTGATCAAATTTTAATGTAATAATTTAGTAATTTTCATTAAAAAGTGTGCACTTTTCAAATTCTTAATGTCACAATTATATAATAAACTCTATAATTTGATGTTGCTATCAAGTTATACTTTAAACTTTTGATGTACAATTGAATACTATATGATTTTAAAATGTTATAATTTAATTATTTTGTGGGTTGCACAAAAACAATTTAATTTGTAATATTTGAGATTTACGAAATTACTAAAAATTATTTCTTGAGAATTATAAGTGCAATACAACTAATTCATATGTAAAAAGATCCTAACAAATAAACAGTGTATATATATATATATATATATATATATATATATATATGAAAGCTCAATTGGTGTGAAAACACTAATGCTTTTTTAGACTCTCAATTTTAAAATACAGCTTAATTGTTTTTATGCTAACTTATCTAAGTGCGGAAAATGAGTAAATGAAGTGTAATAAACCGAAACACTACTTTAAGCCATAAGCAAGTACAATAAGTGATAAATGTAAAGCTTAAAGGGTAGGCAAGAGGGATGCAAAAACAAAGATAATATTGAGACGTGTTATCGAAGAGGAAATCAAAGTACTCGGCGAAAAACCTCTCCGCGGCCCTCCAAGCCAAAATCGATCCACTAGTGAATAAGTTGGAGTACACGAAATTCAAAAAGACTCTCCAAGCAGAATGGGTGAGGTAAGTTTTTGGGTTAAGAACCTCTCAAGGATGTATAGATGGAGAGATGGGAGTAAATGGAAACTTTAGAGAAACGATGTAAAGGATTGTGGGTAAACAATCTCTAACTCTCAAGTGTTTGGCTAGGGTTTCTTTCTCAAAAATTTCTTGTGAATACTCCTTCTTCTTACATTTCATGGGTAATGAGGGTTTATATAGTGTTGGTAAAGAATAGGAAAAGTCACACTCGAAAAGCAATTATGCAGTGAGTTTCACGGGTCACTCATGACTTGGCCTGAGTCGCAAGTGACTCGCAAAATCTAGCATGTCATGGACACTTCAAATTCCAGTATGTGCTTCTCACGTGGCTCGTTTCGCGGATCAGTTACATTAAATCCCACAAAAATACAGGGAAATGATTGAACAGAATTACAATCAAATTTGACACGGAATTAAACCCAATATAAAACATAGTTGTAAATCACAACTTTACAATATATATTTATATATTTATATATAATGTATGTGTTTGTAATATCTGTGTCTTCATATTTATCTTAATTATAAATCCTTGTCGAAAATCATTGCAGGCAGCCACTAATTTTAGATATAATAGAATAATAAGAAAATACGTATAATAGTCTTGATTAGTATATAAAAGATTCATAACTAATTCTTCTGTTTTGGAACTAAAGTTTTGTTTTTGTTGAAAATATGAGTAATTATTATAAGTTTTAGAGCTCTTTTAAGGTATGTAAGTGGATATTGGATATGCTTTCTACAACACTAACTATATAATATTCGTACATGACCATATAAGTCATAATTAAATTAAAAGAGCATTATAATCTGAATATTCCTCTCCATTTGGGAAAGATTAAAAATTTTCAAACCTTTTGTTCACATGTGCCATTGTGCTTTCAATAAAAATGGGAAATTACATTTTACCATCCTAAACTATACCTTATGTTATACTTTAACCATAAACTTTTCGAATGTACTTTTGCAGCTTAAATTATGACCCTTGTTATACTTTACACCCTCATGTGAAGTTTACTGTTAACTTTGATAGAAAAATTATGACACCACATAAAAAGACCTAATTGCTCATCTTCTTGATGCTTTAAAAACAAAAGATAAATTACACTTTACCGTCCTAAACTATACTACTTATTATACTTTGTACCTTAAACTTTGAATTTTTATTCAAGTTAATAGTTACTTAACGGCAGGATGCAAAGTGTAACATGAGTCACAGTTTAGGATACAAAACGTGCATTCGAAAAGTTTAGGGTGCAAATTGTAACATAAGGTATAGTTTAGGGTGGTAAAATGTAATTTCCCCCAACAAAAAAGAATATATTAGGTCCCATTGCATTAGATAACAATAAATAAAAAAATAAAAAACCTCTTTCATAGACTCATGTGCGACTACAGTACTGCACTAAAAATGCTGATCAATTACAATAAAACTCAACCTTAACCACTCAATCCATATATCCATTCCAATTTTCAATAAGCCAAATATAATTCTCGACTGGAATAACCGAGGGACGGAGCAAGGATACAAACCAAATTGGTATTAACAAATTCTTTTCCATGAAAATCCAAATTAACATCATGTATTAACAAATTATCAAGAAAAGAAATGCATTAAATAATTGTTTATGAAGACATTGCAACATAATTATCTATCAAAACACAACTTGTCATTCTTTTAAAATAAAAAATAAATTAATGAGTGAAATAGAATGGAAATATGGAAATATTCAATAATACAAGTAAACAATGATAAGTACCATAAAAAATAGTAAATTAACCAGAGAAGTAGACAAGAAGAATAAAACAATATCAAATTCAATGGCATGTCATCAAAGCAATATAATACTTTAGGATAAAACTTATGTGGGGTACAAGAATTTAAATAAGGTAATTGTGCCACATATCATACCCATGGCCGAGGGGGCCATTATCGTGCCGAGGAGGTCACACTCTCGAATAGTAAGGCCACGTTAGTAGCATGTTACTAGAGGAGGTCATATTGTAAAGAAAGAGCTTCGGGGAGGGGGTTAGTCCTGACATGACTAAAGGGATGGTAGCTGCCACCACATTTAATGCATCCCACCAAACCTCCTGGTTGCATTTATGTGGAGAAGACCCCTGAACAGTGCTGTCTTAGTTGCCATAACTCACAAGGGGTTTGGGAAGATGTCTGATAGGACAAGCACTCAAGTAGTAGCCTGGAAGATCAACAAATGGAGGGCCAAGATCATCTAAAAGAAGCTATATAATGTAAGAGACCCTCCAGGGAGAAGGGATCAGAGATTCTATAGAAAAAACACTGTAGCAACAAGAATTGAAAATTGCCTCCCAGTTTAAGAGAAATATACATAAGGACACTTTCCTCGAATTTTGCCGAGGAAGGTTTTCTTTGCATAGAGCTTGTTTTTCTTTACTTTCCTACAATCTTTGATTCACTGTGCGTGTTGCTTGATCCATTGAAGCCTAGCTTTTAAGCCCACTATTTACAAATTCATTGTATTGGGCTTTTGGGCCTTAATCCATTCATCTTTTGGGCTTAGTAACCAAAACGCTGCCCCCACAATTGGTGTCGTCTATGGGGAGCTTGAGCTTTAGTGAGTTCAACCTCTAACCATGGTAGGATCAAGGTAAGACCAGGAGGAGTCTATTGGTTCCCAACGTCAAGATCAGTTCCTTGACCTTGAGTGAAGTAGGGACCGTGAGGTTAGTGTGCAGACCATGCATACTAGCAGGAGTCAATCTCGAGGCGGGAGTTACATCTCTCATGAGGAGAATACCATAAGCATGCAGTTGGAGATTGACCGTCTTCGCAGGAGGCTACACTGTGAGCGACGGAAAAGGACTCTCTTAGATTTTGACCCTTCTGATGATGATGACGGAGATAGTAGCTACAGGCCCAAGTCTAGGACTCCTCCCAATGAGTAAGAGTCCATCTCGCAAAGGTCTGGGCAATAATGCTATGAGCAGGGCTATTAACCAGATTTCTAAATCACCGTTTACGCATAAAATTGAGAGGGGAAAACTTCCTCGGCGTTTTACTCAACCAACATTCATCATGTATAATGGCAGAACGGACCCTGTGGAGCACATCAGCTACTTCAACCAAAGAATGGCCGTTCACTCCCGGAATGAAGCCTTGATATGCAAAGTGTTTCCATCCAGTTTGGGGCCCGTGGCGATGAGATGGTTCGACAATCTAAATGAAGGTTCTATTTGCTCCTTCAAGGAGCTCACCAGGGCCTTTGGGGCTCGTTTCGTGACTTGTAGTAGGGTTTCTCGACCCTTGGATTCCCTACTATCTATGATCATGCAAGAGGGGGAGACCCTAAAAACGTATTCTGATAGGTACTGGGAGATGTTAAATGAGATAAATGGGAACTTTGATGACGTGGCTAAAAGGACTTTCAAGGTTAGCTTGCCCGCCGAGCACGATCTGAGAAAGTCTTTGACCAGGAAACCAGCTAGGAGTGTGCGTCAATTCATGGACCGCATTGATGAGTATAAACGGGTTAAAGAGGACCAACAGCAAGGAAATGAGAAGGTTAAGGTGGTCCCTTAGGACAGAAGGGTTCTCAGGTCGGATAGGTACAATAACAGTCGACCTCAGAGAGATTTTATGGGGCATTTTGGATCTACTACTACCCAGGTAGTCAGTAATGTGTTCCAAGAGCCAGTACACCAAATCTTGGAAAAAATCAAGAATAAGCCATACATTCAATGGCCCAATAGGATGGGGGGAGGCCTCACGAAACGCAACCAAAGTCTTCATTGCTAGTACCACTAGGAACAAGGGCACACTACCGAGGATTGTAGGACTTTGTGGAGCCACCTGGAGCAATTAGTTAAGGCGGGAAAGTTAAAGCAATTCCTGTATTAAGCCAACGGACAGGGTGGTCAGGCAGGGTTGGGGGCTCAAAAAAATGCTTCCGCAAGACCTCCTTTAGGTACAATTAGTGTCATTCTTGCTGCTCCGGGAAGAATTGGTTCTCAACCATCCAAGGTGATGTCTATGGCTCGTCCCCTAATTCGAAGAGGAGTAGAATGGAAGTCCGACCAGCTTTGAGCTTCTCGGATGAGGATAAGGTCGGGACCTGGCAGCCACATGATGATGCCCTAGTGGTTATCCTTAGGATAGGTGGGTACGATGTAAAGAGAGTGTTGGTAGATCTGGGTAGCGGCACAGAGATCATGTATCCTGACCTATTTAAGGGACTGAAGCTGAGGTTCAAGGACCTAACCTGCTATGATTCCCCTCTAATAGGGTTTGACGGGAAGATTGTCTTTCCAAAAGGCCAAATCTGACTACTCGTTTAGACAGGAACAGAGTTCATGGAGGTGAACTCATCATGATAAATGCCTACTCCCCCTACACTACTGTTGTGGCGAGGCCTCGGCTTCACACCATAGGAACCGTACCTTCCACCCTGTACCTAAAGATGAAGTATCCATCTGGGTATCGAATTAAGGAGCTGGTGGGGAGCCAATTTATGGCCAGGCAATGCATGGTGGCCACAATTAGACATCGGACCAGGGGTGAGTCCTCAGCCTCTGCGAGGCAGGACTTATAGCAATTAAAGGTGTCAGTGCTGTCCACGGAGGTAGAGGAAGAAGGGGCAAAATGCGAGCAATTGGAAAGAGTTGTCATTAGCGACGATGAGGAGAAGTTCTTTCAGGTCGAAGTTCAATTCCCTCCTCAGGAAAGGCAAGAGCTGATAGATTTTCTCAGAAAAAATATTAACGTGTTTGCATGGAGCGCCTACGAAGCCCCTGGGGTGGATCTAGATTTCATTTGCCATCATTTAAATGCCAATCTCTCTGCCATCCCCAAGAAGCAACCACCTAGGCATTCATCTAGGAAACATTCTGATGCTGTCAAGGAAGAAGTACTCAAGCTCAAACAGGCAGGGGCCATAAAGGAGGTGTTTTACCCTGAGTGATTGGCTGACACAGTAGTGGTAAAAAAGAAAAATGAGAAGTGGAGAATATGTGTAGACTTTACGGATTTAAATAAAGCTTGCCCAAAAGACCCTTTTCCCCTACCAGGATAGATCAATTGGTAGACACAACTGTAGGCCATCATCGGATAAGCGTTTTGGACACCTTTCAGGGCTATCATCAGATACCGTTAGCTCTGGACGATCAGGAAAATACTGCTTTTCTTACGCCCACTAGAAATTATCACTATAAAGTGATGCCCTTTGAATTGAAAAATGCAGGGTCTACCTACCAGAGGATGATGACCAGGATGTTTGAGCCTCAGTTGGGCAAAAATATTGAGGCGTATATAGATGATATGGTGGTGAAGAGTAAAGTAGAGTCCAAGCATATAGATGACCTCGGGAATATTTTTGGGATACTGAGGAAATATAAATTATGCCTTAATGCCGCTAAGTATTCTTTCGGCGTAGGCTCTGGCAAGTTTTTGGGTTATATGGTTACCCATCGCGGAATCAAAGTTGACCCTAATCAGATTAAAGCAATTAACAACCTGCAGCCTCCTCGGAATTCCAAAGAGGTCCAGAAATTGATAGGAATGACTACCGCCTTGAACCGATTCATTTCTCGATTAGCAGACAGGTGTAGGCCCTTCTTCCAGTTGTTGCATAAATGGAAGGGATTTGAATAGACAAAAGAATGTTCCTCGGCCTTCTAGCAATTGAAGGAATATCTTTCTCAGCCACCTATTATGTTCAAACCCGAGGGGGAGGAGGTTCTATTTGCCTACATTGTTGTGGCCTCATACGCGGTGAGTCTGGTATTGATACAAGATGATGATGGGATGCAGAGACCAGTTTCTTATATGAGCAAATCACTACATGATGCAGAGGTTCGTTATTTACCCTTGGAGAAGGCCATCTTGGCAGTAGTGCATGCTACACGGAAGTTCCCACATTACTTCCAGGCTCACATTGTTAGTTTTGACCCAACTCCCTCTTTGACCACTGCTTCGGAAAGCTAATTACACAGAAAGGATTGAAAAATGGGAAACGATCCTAGGAGCTTTCGATATCAAGTACATACCTCACACTTCTATAAAGGGTCAGGTTCTTGAAAATTTGGTGGCTGAGTTTACCGAGCCTTCCCTAGAATAAAATGGTGAAAGGCTGAGCATGGATGGAAAATCAGTTGGGATGATCTCCTTGCAAGAACCTCTATCTTGGAAGGTGTATGTCGATGGCGCAACAAATCAAAGGGGATCAGGAGTAGGGCTAGTTGTAGTGTCTCCTAACAGGATCATCATTGAGAAATCCTTAAGGCTGGGCTTTTCGGCCACGAACAATATGGCTGAGTACAAGGCTTTATTGGTGGGAATGGCTATGGTTCAGAAAATGGGAGGAAGAACGGTGGAAATATTTTCAGATTCGAGGTTAGTTGTGGGCCAAGTAAAGGAAAAACTGGAAGCCAGGGATGCAAGAATGCAGGACTATTTGAAACAAGTTAGGCACTTGTAGTCGGGGTCTGAATCTTTCTCCTTACAACAAATCTTGAGGAGCAGAAACACGCATGCTGACTCTCCTATTACTCTTGCAACCTCCTCAGCGCAGGGTTTACCTCGCGTGATCCTGGTTAAAGATTTATGCAAGCCCACCAAGATGAGGGAGGGGAGGGTCCTTATTCACCAGACTAGGGTGGGGCCTAGTTGGATAGATCCAATTGTGCTATTCCTTAAGAACCATATCTTGCCCGAGGAGAAGGGCGAGGCTGATAAAGTATGAAGAAGAGCTCCTCGATTTTGGTTATCCGAGGATCAAAAGTTATACAAGCGATTTCTGAGCCGTATTTGCTATGCATTCATCCTGAGGCAGTGGACCCACTCTTAGAGGAGCTACACGAAGGGATTTGTGGAAGTCATATAGGGGGCAGGTCACTGTCTCACAAGGCCCTCACCCAAGGGTATTGGTGGCCAAATATGCAAAAAAAGCATAGGAGTACGTGAAGAAGTGTGACCAATGTTAAAGGTATGCCCCAAATATTCATCAGCCAGGGGGTGTCCTCAATCCCTTATCTAACCCTTGGCCTTTTGCCTAGTAGGGCTTGGACATTGTGGGGCCCTTCCCTAAAGTATCGGGAAATAGGAGATGGCTGTTGGTCGGCACTGATTACTTCACCAAGTGGGTTGAAGCTGAACCCCTGTCAAATATTAGAGATATGGATGCCAAGAGATTTGTGTAGAAAAATATTATCACTCGGTTTGGGATCCCTCACACCCTTATCTCAGACAATGGTTTTCAGTTTGATAGCAAAGCTTTCAGGAGGTACTGTTGTAATTTGGGCATTAAGAATAGGTACTCTACCTCGGCTTATCCACAGGGAAATGGACAGGCCGAGGCTGTCAATAAGATCATAGTGAATAGACTCAAAAAAATGTTGGATGATGGAAAGGGTACATGAGTAGAAGAGCTGCTACACGTTCTTTGGACGAATCAGACTACCCCTCGTAGGTCAACGGGGGAGACACCCTTTTCAATGACCTATGGAGCTGAGGCTATGATTCATCTGGAGACTGGATTTCTGACTCTAAGGACGAGCTTATTCACTCCAGATAGCAACGACAACCTACTAGAGAAGAGCCTGGATTTAACTGAAGAACGGAGAGAAAATGCCATGGTTCAATTAGCATATTATCAACAAAAGCTCAAACAAGGATATAACTCATGCATAAAGTTAAGACCGTTTGCCCTAAGGGACTTGGTATTGAGAAAGGTTTTGGATACTACAAAAACTCAGCGTGGGGAAAGTTATGGCCCAATTGGGAAGGGTCGTACCGCATAACCTCGGTAGCTGGAATAGGTGCATACTTCCTAGAAGATCTGGACAAAAATGTTGTACCACCCCCCTAGAATGTAAATAACCTATGAAGGTATTATTATTAATCAAAGGCAAATTTGTCGTGTTTTTGTTAGAATTATGTGTCATCTTGATTATTTATGGGGTTATTAAACAGAACCTTGGTCATATCTAGCTCCTCGGACCACATACCTTGGGTAAATTAATATTCCTAAATTACTTATATGGATATTAAACAGTATCTTGGTCATGTCTAGCCCCTCGGACTATATACCTTGGGTAAATTAATACTCTTCATTATTCCTCTAAGTATTAAACAGAACATTGGTCATGTCTGGCCCCTCAAACCACATTACTTGGGTAAATTAATACTCCCCATTATTTCTCTAAGTATTAAACAGAACCATGGTCATGCCTGGCCCCTCGGACCACATACCTTGGGTAAATTAATACTCTTCATTATTTCTTTAAGTGTTAAATAGAACATTGGTAATGTTGGGTTCCTCAAACCCCATGTTTTGGGTAAATTAACACTTATAGTTATATGAACCTACTGTTAAATGGAGTGCTAAGTGAGATTCTAAGCATGATAGCCTTCTTGGATTATATACCCTAGATAGACATGAACTTCGCTATCATTTGAGGTTAGGAAGAAAATCCAGAAGTACACATGATCTTTTGAGCTATTTACCTGAGGCACACAAAGTTTGTTTTTTAAGTTGAGTTACTAGATGCCAAGTGCAAGGGACAAGGTAAAGTTGTCCAACTACACTGCTTGGTTCGGGCAGAAGAAGCAATGTCATTCGATCGTTATCAAATTGAATGCAATCTTTTTCTGTCCATGAGGATCCCATCAGGGCGCCTTCTACTTCTAATAGGCCATGAACTAGATCAGAATCATTCTCAACGAGTCCATAAGAAGTGATCCCATTTTTTTCATCGGGTCCAGGTAAAGACCAAAGGTCTTGAGCGACCGATCCGGCAAAACAACTCAAAAGGTAAAGAAGTATCATTAATTTCTTCATGCTCGTTCCAAGTTCGAAGTACCATTTGTACAAATAAGAATCCCCTTCGTTACATGATTTCTTCTTCATATAGATAGATATAGGATCTATGGAGCAATTATTTAGAAATACATTTTGTGCAACAACCCTTCCTATCTGATAGAAAAGGATCCCATGATCATGAAACGATCTTACCTGGGATCACAAATCCCAAGTTTGTCTATGAAGAGCAGATCTAATTATATTAGTGTCTATAATTAATTTCTTCTATGTAATACTAATTGATAGGGCCTCATTGGTAAGTGCTACAAGATCTCGTACATTGGAACCCATGGTTATGGACCCGAATCCATTAGCATTAGTATGGAACATTTTCTTTTCCAAGTGAAATCCCCTAGTATATGAAAGAGTGAAAAAGGGCTTTTGTTGTTGTGGAATAAGAAGCATTCGTATCTTAATGCATGTATTTAATTTATTCGGAGCTATTAGAGTGGGATCTACTTTTTGGGGAATATGAGTCTAAGCAATAACAAGAATATTTCTAGTGGAACATCTTTCACAATCCCTGGAGAGATAGTTCACTAATAGACCGAGGGATAAGTAATTCGACTCATTCACATCTAGATCATGAATGTTTGGAATCCATATTATGCAAGGAGACATTGCTTTTGCTAATTCGAATTGAAGGGTGATATAAAATCGGTCTATTTCCGGCATCATATCCATAGTTAGCACATTCGTCATAGTTAGAAGCTCCAACTCCATATCAAGGTCACGATCAATATCGTCACTATCATCAATAAGAAAACCCTTAGGCTTGTTATCCAAGAACTTGTTCAGAAATACTGTTATGAAAGGAACATAGGAGTTTTCTGCTAGGTATTTGACCAAATAGGATTGTCCAGTTCCTATAGAACCTATCACTAAAATGCCCCTAGAGGGGGATAGGGCTAAGCGGAGCGAAAAGGGTTTTCCAGGAGATGGGAAATGAAAACTATTAGCCTCACACGAGGTTTGTGAATAAGTGATTGTCTGATAATGAGCAAGAAATATCCGTCTTTCTGCTAAACAGGATGTATTGAACTCATAATTCATTAGATACTTTTTATGAATGTCAACTAAGAATCGTAAGTAAATTGCTCCCGGTTGTTCAATCATTTGATAACCAGAGTCATTCTTTGATAAATGATCACTATGAGTCAGACTCAATAGAATTTGATCAATCCTTTTTTCTGTCGTTATGGTGGAGAACTGAACCAAGAATTCTCTTTCTTTATCATCAATCGAATCACTGTTTGAGACCCAGGATTCTATTTGATCATCAATCCAATCACCGTTCACGTTTTTTCTTTTTCTTATCAATGAATATATCTCTTTACTTGTATGACTTAGATGTCTCGTATTTCTCGAAAAAGCGATTCGATTGATGGGATTTGGTATGATACTCATGAGATCGATGAGATTGATATTCAAATATTTCTTCTTAGAATGTATTGATTTGACCCGATAAGCGGGCCCACCGCCCCATAGCATGTTGCCGCCGGAAGCATAACCCCGTATTTCTTCTATAGAATCTCTTAATTGTTCCAGAGCAACTAGAAAGAGTTTCTTTAACCAGAAAGAATTCAGCTCAGATGTAGGATACCTATCCAGAAGTTTTCGCAACTCAATCATGTATGATGGAATCATCAAAGATTTGACCTTTTTGAATTCTGTCTGTAACTCACTATAGGCTCAAGAAACAAAGAGAAGATGTATACGAACGAGATATCTAGCAACAAGAAGAAGGAAAAGGATTGAATAGAGGAACTCCCGAACATTTTGTGATCTCAGATGTGTTGATATCAATGGTGACTCACTATTTCGATGAATCATTTCTTCGGACAAAAGAAGATTATGTAAACACTTACTCGAAATCTCACTTATCAGATTCCATTGTGGAAGACACAATTTTTTCTGAAGAATTCGCCATGATATATCTGATCCATGCATAATATCATGAAAAATGGATACAAATTTTTGGCTGCTACTTAGTATCAGCAATAGGTTTGAAAAAGTATCTAAAAATATCAAATTTAGATATTTGTACCCTGTCGAAGTAAGGAACCATGGCATATATGTTTGGAATAGATTCCATTTTGAGAGAGTTGAAAAAGCACTATCTCATTGAATGGTTCTATACATCTACCCTTTCTCAAGGCATTTCTTTAGACAAAGACTCCGTTTTTTCCTCTTTTCGGATGGTAAATATTTCTCAGAACATGGAGTGCGAATCAAACCCATGTTTGAATTGAAATTGAGATACTGCTGCAAGTTCTTCCCCTCTGAATCAGATAAATTCATATATGAAGGAGGTTTACAATAAGTTCTTTCAAAATTGACTATTTGTCCCTCTGTTAGAGGTGTTCCAAAAATGTCTACGATCGAGTAAATAGCTCTACAACGAATGGATCGGATCGAATTGGAAAATGGAAAGATTTGTACAAGTTATACCTTCTTTCGTCACCACTTTGTGGAAAATCGTTAGGTATGAATATGTTAGATACCTGTAACTCGATTGGTGAAATAGTATCTCCCTCCAAAAAAGCATGTTTTCTTTTACCGCCGCGCAAAGAAAATATTTTGTTGCGAATGAACAAGATATTGAGGAATTGTCCATACGTAAAATCATAATTATTGACACGGGCCTTTTCCACATAAAAGGGGAATCTTTTGTTACAATCGAAGCAAAAGTGATGTGGATTATTCAAGAATCGAAGTCGATTTGCTTTATAAAAAGAAGAAGGGTTTCAATTTTTTCAAATGAACGATTTGAAGACCTATTGATTCTAACAACTGATTGCAGAGTTGATCATTTGGACCTTTCAATTCATAGATGTGGATCTCGAACCTATGAATGGGGATATTCCCGAAACTCACAAAGAAAAAAGGAAGTGAGTTAGACAAAAAGAGAAGAAACTTGGACAAAAAAATAAGTAACTTGGACAAAAAGAAAGGAAGTGACTTAGACAAATCTTTTTTGTCGATAACCTCAGACCAATCAATCGAATATTGATTAAAGAGCGTGGATTGTCAATTACATGAGTAACTGTTAGCTTTAGGGGTAAGGATACATCTTAATCAAGGTGACAATTATTTTTCTCACTTTTTACATGGGCTTAATCCACTTGAATTAACAAACGAATCATTACTGTTAGCTTTTGTTAAAGTATGGGCGTTCACCCTCAGCAAAGGATAAAGCAGTAACTACAGCCGATCAAACATAAGTACAGAAGAAAAACAAAAGTTCATAAAGCAAAGTTGACATCTTTTCTTTAAACAAAGGAAAGATACATCATGAACAGTGGCAAATGGCCACTACAAAAAAGGGAAGTAAGTACAAAAAAAGAAAAAAAAAATGAAAGAAAAAGATCCTAAACTATGCCTTAAATGGAGGAGGGTCTTCTTTGCTGCCTGGCTGGGAGACAAGTGGGTTAGTGGCCTTGGGATTAGCTTCCTTGGATTTGGGATCAGCCTCCTTCGCCTTGGGAGCAGCATCTTTGGCCTTGGGAGTGGCATCCTTGAGCTTGAGAGCAGCCTCTAGACTCTTGGCCTCTGGCAGGGGCTTGACCTCCTTACCCTTGCCCTTATCCTCTAGTCGAGAACCACCCTGGCCAGCCCCCTTACTCTTAGCCACCTCAACCCCCTGGCCTTGGTCACCAACCTTGCAAGGCCCTTTGGGGAGCTCAGGAGGAGGAAGATAGGCCTGGGTGATAAAGGGCTGCTTAGAGGAGGTTGGTGTAGAGGCAGCAGGGGGAGGGAGTGTAGTTGGAACTTTGCAGATGTCTGGAGGGTAGTAGATGTTCTCAACCTTCCTCCACTTTGAAGCAGTAGGGACTCCTACCAGGTTAAGCGTCTCTGCCCACACTTCCTGGCAGTAGTCCCTGCAGACCTCCGCCAGCTCCTCCGCCAAGCGGACCTTGGTCTCCTACACCCAAAGGTCATAGGAATCCTACTCTGAAGCCTTCGTAGCTTCCTTGGCCGTCCGAGCAGCCTCCTTGGCCTTCCCTAGCTCTGCCTTCAAGTCCGTGACATGTTACTTGGCCGTGGCCAGCTCTATTTCAGCATAATGGAGCTTCTTGCGTTGCTCCTCAGCTTGGTCTTGAGCATTCTTGAGGCTGGCCTCAGCGCTCCTCCTCTTCCTCTCCTCAGCTATCAGTTTCGCAGTCAGGCCCTAGTTCTTCTGCTCCGCTGCACCCAAGGCCTTGCTGGTCTCGACATGAAGGTTAGCCTCGACCCTAACTTCATTGCGAGCATCTCTCACCCACTCCTCAGCCATGAATACCTCCTGGATGGCCTACGCAAATACAACAAGGGAATGCTATGTCGAAAAAGAAAAGGACAACTTAGCATGAAATCAGGAAGGCATGACAAGAAGTTTACCAAGGCTAAGTCTCTCTTCAAGGACAGAAAAAGATCTTGTTGCCTCATGGTCTACAGTGCAGCCATATCCTTAGGCAGCAACAGGGGCTGCTCTAGGGCCTCAGCTAGGTAGTGGGCATGCCCTTTCTAGAGCTCCCTGATGGAGGAGCTCCCCGATATGGCTGCCCCCTCCAACTCCAGCCGGGGATCCCACACTAGGTTTTAAGGGCACACCTAGGCCGCATTATGGTCCTCCTTGCTTTCGACCAAGGAGGCCCTCCCTTGGCCCTTGGCCGTCTTTTGCTACTTAGGCTCCTTTTAAGGGACCAACTCCCTCTCCTCGGCCACCTCCTTCTCCTTCCTTTTCTTCTTTAGATTGGTGACAACAAATGGGTTAATTGTAGGAGAAGGAGAAGGGGGAAGAGCCAGAGGAGGCTGGGACCCCGAGGCATCCTTGGGCGCCAACCCCTTGGTCCTGTCCGCGAGGAGCTCACACAAACCTTTCTTCTTGGTCAGAGCCATTCCTTCTTCTTCTTCCTCAGAACTAGCGTCTATGCGCGCAACTACGAACTCAGAAGCACGGACGCCTGAAAATCTGTCAGGCTCTTCTTCCATATCTGAGACCTAGATCACAGGCTCTCCCTACTCCTCTCCCTCTTCCTCAAGGTGAAACTGATCTATCTCCACCTCGAGAGATAGAAGCGAAGAGGCTATCTTTTCTCTTAAAACCGCTACTTCGCAAAGAGAGCGACAAGAGGGCAGTTCAACTTGTAAGATGTCTTCTTGCGCTAGAAATCCGGATACTGAGATGTCTATCCAAGCCAACCGAGGATCACCAGCTCTAATTACGTGGCCCACGTCCTGGAACTTGTCGGATAGGGGCTGGAAGTCGAGGATAAGATGGACGGCTTTCAGCTGTCTGTCCTTGCTCACAAACACCTCGGACCTTAGCACTTTGTTGAGGTCTGCAACGTTGATGAAGTTAAGGTTAGGGGCCACATATCTTTTATCTGTAAAAATAGCCGAAAAGCAAAACCACGGTCAGAACAATAAAGCCCTCCATCAGAAAGAAACAAAATACTAAGAAAGGAGAGAGCAGCAAAACTGCGAAACTAGTGCCCATGTTAAAAGACCTAAACCTAGGGTACCCCACCTGACTCTCCCTCCCGGGTTGGGCAGTGAAGACCGTCATGCCATTCACTAAAAGCAATTAGGTAGTCATCTTTCATGCCCTTGTTGGACTTGGGAAGACACGAGACGAGCCTAACAACTGAAGACTTAGACTTAAGGTAGTAGCCCGAGTCTGCCAGTAGATGGCACTCGTACATCCAAAAAACTTCATGCCAGGTGAGGTTTAATCTCATTTGCTCGTTGAGAGCGTCTACACTACCTAGAATCCTAAATAGGTTGGGTGCGCATTAGTGGGGGCACAGCCTATGGGCGATCAAATAGTCCCTAGTCACGTTACCCATGGGAAGCCTCATTACCCCTTTTATGAAGACGATCAAGGGAATGACGACCTCTCCTTCATTCCTGTGGGTGAGCCACTCGGCTGGAGAGCAGTATCACAAGGAAACGCCCCGGGGAATGTGATACAAGGCCCTAAACCCCTCCATTCCAGTAGGGGAATCTACTAGGTGGGCGAACCTACCCATTAGAGCAGATTAAAGAGAAGTGAAGGAGATATTTTTGAAGAAGAAGTAAAAAGTAGAAGGTCGAGAAGACTAGCCGATGAGAAAATAGCCTAAGAACGAAAATAAGGACAAGGGTCACTTCAGGAGCTTCTTGAAAGCTTAAAGATTTGGAAAGTCTTGAGAGTTTAGAGATTTGGGAAGTCTTGAGAGTTTGGAGATTTAGGAAGTCTTGAAAGTTCGAAGATTGGGAAAGTGAGAGAAATGAATCTCCTAGATGCCTTATATAGGAGGTGGAATTGGGTGGGAGTTATCCCGCCCAAAATTTGAGGAGAAATGCCAGCCGTAGGATCTCCATCTCATCGTAGGACATGGGGAATAAAGCGCCGCTTAGAGCATTTAATGAGACGTTGCGAACTTCGAAGCGTTAGAACAGTTACAGGGCACGCGAAATGACATTTTCACGTGTGGAAGTTAAAGAAACGTATGGAATTAATTATCCAAAGTCAAAACGCCACTTTTTTCCTCGGATAAGAGGAAAAAACCGGAATTTTGAGAGGCTATTGTGGGGTACAGGAATTTAAATAAGGTAATTGCGCCACATGTCATACCCATGGCCAAAGGGGCCATTATCGTGCTGAGGAGGTCACACTCTCGGACAGTAAGGCCACGTTAGTGGTATGTTACCAGAGGAGGTCATACTGTAGAGAAAAATCTTTAGGGAGGGGGTTAGCCTTGACATGACTAAAGGGATGGTGGCTGCCACCACATTTAATGCATCCCACCAAACCTCCTGGTTGCATTTATGTGAAGAAAACCCCTAAAAAGTGCTGCCTTGGCTACCACAACTCACAAGGAGTTTGGGAAGATGTCTAATGGGACAAGCACTCAAGTAGTAGCCTGGACAATCAACAAATGAAGGGTCAAGATTATCTCAAGGGAGTTATATAATGTAAGAGACCCTCCAAGGAGAGGGGATCAAAGATTCTATAGAGAAAACATTGTAGCAACAAGAACTGAAAATTGCCTCCCAGTTTAAGAGAAATATACTTAAGGACACTCTCTTAGGATTTTGCCGAGGAAGGTTTTCTTTACACAGAGCTTGTTTTTCTTTACTTTCCTACTATCTTTGATTCACTGTGCGTGTTGTTTAATCCATTAAAACCTAGCTTTTAAGCTCACTCTCTACAAATTCATTGTATTGAGCTCTTTAAGTCTTAATCCATTCATCTTTTGGGCTTAGGAACCAAAATGCCACCCCTATAACTTAGTTACAATTCATTAAAAAAAAGTTCATTTCCCTAAATGCAATATATTAAGTTCTGATTTACAATCTGATGTAGTAAAAAAAAAAATGGTAGATTTCAAAAATATAATAAATAATTATATAAATCATCTTTTTTTCATTGGTGATAGTGCCTTGTTAGTTTACCCTATAGTATAACATACACAAAATGAATCATATTTAGCGTTTGCTTTGCAAAGTTAATGGTAAAAAACTCGTTTTCTTGAATTTAAAAGTTAAGTTGCCTTGTTATTTGGGTTACATAATAAATGTATAGTGAAATACTGACATAAAAAATGATAATAATAATAATAAAAAACTAAAGTAAAAGACTAAGGACACATTTGGTAGACTGTAACGATAATTACATAGGAATAGAAATACATATTACAAGGAATACAAGATATTGTAATGTAATACTTATTACTATTCATTTTTTTGGTGACAACACAAAAATAGAACCCTAAAGACAGTGGAATGAAAAAAAAAATTAAATCAAACTTAAGATATATTTTAGGAAATATTTTACTCATATAATTACATTTCCTAAAAAATAATATTTTTTAAATTTGAAAGAGAGATTAATTATTTTTTAAGATTTTTTATTTTCATAATTGTTATATGCATATGGAAATTTTGTTTATTTGGAAATATATTAATTTAAAAAATTAATACACCTACTAAGAAATAACAATTACAATCATTTTAGAGATAAATAGTTATTCCTCATTTTAAAGAATAGCTATTCATAAGGAATGCATATTCCCTGTAATAAAAACATAATTAAACTACTAAATAACTAAATCAAAGGAATAACTATTACATTATAGTGCATATTACAGTATACCAAACATATCCTAAAGGTGATAACTAATAAAGTGATAAGACATGTCAATGAATCCATTTGCCATTTAAAATTATCGAGTAAAGTCATGTGACTTATGTAAATCCATTTAATGTCAGATGCGTAACATACTGAAATATCTAATGAGTGATGAATAATTAGTGATATTGTGTAAACTGATAACAATAAAGCTGGCATGAATTGAAAAGCTACTAGAACCTAAGCATAACATATAGGCATAGGCTTAGCCTATTATATTCAATTGTGAAAGTTATACACAGAAGCTGACCTTCATTTCTATTATATGCATTCACATTAAATGTGTTAAAAAAGTTAGTTTTTTAGTAATTTAAAAAACTATTTTATCTATTTTAACACATCACATTATAATACATCCAATATCAAATACTCTATTCTTTTACCACTTTATTTAAATATTTTTTATTTATTCTTTCTTTTACCACTCAAGTCTCTCTATCTCTAACTTTCATTAAAATAATATTTTTTTTTTACCATCTAGCTATAGTAAAGTGTCATCTTTGACACTTTACTATAACTAGGTGTAAAGTGTCATCTTTGACACTTTCCTATAGCTAGGTGTTAAAAAATTTAACTTTTGGAACCTTTGATGCAATGGGCTTTTTATTTATTTATTTTATATATATATATATATATATACACACACACTTTTTTGGAGCTAAAATAGCTTTTAAAAACTATTTTAGCACCTATGATGTAAATACTTTTATAAAATAGTTTTTTATTGTGCTTTTAATAAGGCTTTGGGGAAATTACACTTTACCACTCTAAATTATGCACCATGTTACACTTTGCACCCTAAACTATTTGAACACACACTTTGAACCCTAAACTATTACAATTATCATACTTTGCACCTTGATGTTACTTTTGCTATTATGTTTAACAGAATCTACTGCACGTGACAAGTACATGCATCTTACTTAGGTGAAACAAATTTAAAAGACTGAAACACCCTTTTTCAAAATCAATTAAAACATGGGGAAATTACACTGTACCACCTAAACTATACACCATATTACACTTTGTACCCTAAATTATTCGAATGCACACTTTGCACCCTAAACTATCACACTTATCACACTTTGCACCCCAACATTACTTTTACTGTTAAGTTAGACAAAAATTAAATGCACATGACTTGCACTTTACCACCTAAAATAGTTTTTTATTGTGCTTTTAATAAGGGTTTGGGGAAATTACACTTTACCACCCTAAATTATGCACCATGTTACACTTTGCACTCTAAACTATTTGAACCCTAAACTATTACAATTATCATACTTTGCACCCTGATGTTACTTTTGCTGTTATGTTTAACAGAATCTACTGCACGTGACAATTACATGCATCTTACTTAGGTGGAACAAACTTAAAAGACTGAAACACCCTTTTTCAAAATCAATTAAAACATGGGAAAATTACACTTTACCACCTAAACTATACACCAGATTACACTTTGCACCCCGACATTACTTTTACTGTTAAGTTAGACAGAAATTAAATGCACATGACTTGCACATGATTTTTTGTTTAGTTGGCACATTGTTTAAAGACCAAAACAGCCTTCTCACATGCAACTAAAACCAAATGTTTATCTCTTTTTTTTTTTTTCCAGGTCTTTCTCTCTCTCTCTCTCTCATGTGCGTAAGGTCTTCCCTTCTCTCTCACCTAGCAACTTTTCTCCTCTAAACCCAACAAAATTGGACCCTTTCTAAGCATAGTAGTTGATGAAACTATATCACCTTCTATGGCTGCCTTACATCTGACTAGTTGCTGGTTTCACTAATAAAGGTCTTGTCCATCTTATCAATCACACAATTAATTTTCTTAGCCTCTATGTCCTTATTCTCAGCTCGGGAACTAGGCAAAAGAAATGTTCAATTGGAATTATGGTTTTAAGCAGTAAATAAGTTATATCTGGTTTACATTTTTATTCTACTTTTGATGCTAAATCTGATGAAAATGGTTGATCTCCTCTGGAAAATTTTAGAACATTCCTTTTGTGGAGACCATAATTCCATTCGATCTAATTTGTGTTATTTGTTGTAGAATCACAGATCTAGAATTTCTCTATTCCTATAAAGACGTGGTCTAGACTACGCCTTTGGTGTTTAGTGATTGTAGATATCTTTTGTAGGTATTCCTATCAAAATCCTCTATTTGCATGGTTTGATAATGGAAACAAGTATGCTAATGATAAAATTTTCTTTGATCATCAGTTTGGGTAGTTTCATGTTTTCAACTCTTTTGGGATTAATTCGCTGAGAATCATCCACCAAGATGTCACCACAATTTTCTCCTTGCTTCTATGTTCTTTCTGTGTTACTAATCAGCGTTCTTTTTGGGTGTGTGTATTCATCACTATGTTGTTTTATGTTATGCGAGAGAGAGGGGAAGACCGAAGATGAAGACTTGTATGCACAAGAGAAACCTGGAAAAAAGAGAAAGAAATAAGCATTTGTTTTTAATTATTTGGGTGTTTTGGTCTTTAAACAATGTGCCACCTAAGCAAGAAATTATGGACAAGTCATGTGCTATTAATTTCTGTTTAACTTAACTGGTAAAAGTAATGCCGGGGTGCAAAGTGTGCATTCGAATAATTTAGGGTACAAAGTGTAATATGATGTATAGTTCAGAGTGGTAAAGTGTAATATCCCCTTAAAACAAAACCCAATTTTTTGTCCGCATCTCTCTCCCTGTCTCATGTGCATGCCAACCTTCCCTAAATTCAGATTATTGTAAACCCTAAATCCCTAATTTGAAAATTGCTTCTTTCCCCCTATATATGTTTCATTTTTGCTGCCTTTTTTTCCCCCTATTTTAAGGATAGATGGGCTTCAACTTTGTCCCGCATTGCCCATTTTGGATCTAGCCATTTGCTAACTAGTGTTTTGCAACAGTTGAGTCGTACTGATGAAACAATCACGAAGATAGTAATGGTAAGATTTTTTTCCTAGAATGCCGAATTTCAATTACCCATACCATTGCCAACAAGGAAATGCTGTTTCCTGAGATGCCTAAGAAAAATCATGGAAGATATATGGGCCGTTGTTGATGTATCAAATTATTATTTCCACCATGGACCTTCAGATTCTAAATTGGCAGTAAAGTTTCAGTGAAGGCCAAAAACTTAGTTGCTTGTTGACACCTAATAAATTCAGCACCTGCTTCCATAACCTTCTGGTATAGGAACATTAAGGTATTTTTTTTTTCAATGAAACGCGAGAGAGTGATTTAAGAAGGTTCCGATTTGGGATGGTGGAGTGATAGAGTTACGGTGGTGGAGGGATGGCAGAGGGATGATGGAGCGGTGGTGGAACCAAAGTAATTTTCGAATTGGGGATTTAGGGTTTACAAAAATCTGAATTTGGGAAAGAGGCTACATGCATTAGAGACAGGGAGAGAGATTTGAAAAAAATTGGGTTTTGTTTTAATTGATTTTGAAAAAGGGTGTTTTAGGCTTTTAAGTTTTTTCCACCTGAGCAAAATGCATTTGCATGTCATGTGCAATAGCATTCCATCTAATATGACAGCAAAAGTAACACCGTGGTGTAAAGTGTGATAAGTGTGATAGTTAGGGTGTAAAGTGTGCGTTCGAATAGTTTAGGGTGAAAAGTGTAATCTGGTGCATAGTTTAAGGTGGTAAAATGTAATTTTCCCTAAGGCTTTGACTCATGCATCCAACACCACTGTAAGCATGGTTTTCAGACCCGGACCGTTCAATGAACCGTAAAAGGGAAAGGCTCAAGGTTTTTAAAGTCGGACTGAGGTCGAACCGTGATCAAACTGTGATGACGTCATATTAATTTAATAATTAATTATAATATAAATAAATATATTAAATTAATAAAAATTGAAAAATTACCTAAAATAGTTCCAAATATATATATATATTTTTTTTTTTGAAAAATAGTTCAAAATATTTGACTATTCAATCCAATAAACTTTTTTATTTTATTTTTATGGAACCCAATATAAAAGTTAATAGACATTTCCCATAAAATTAATTGAAAAAAAAAAAGTTAATAAACATTCCTCATGAAATAGTCAAATAGTTCCAATTACCTAAAATAGTTCCGTTTGGTTACTAGTTTGTCTCCCAATAACTTTTGTTGAGAGACCCAAGGCTCCGGTACTTCACCCATTCCCCAAGAAATTTTAAAAATAAAATATAAACTAAAGCTCCCAATAACTTTTGTGAAAGACCCAAGGCTCTGATACCTTACCCATTCCCCCATAAAATTTTAAAAATAAAATATAAACTAAAGCTAGAAGCCTAGAGGAGTGTGAAAGGAAAACATTGTTTTGTCCACCGGATTAAAATCGAAGCCCAAGAATATAGCCTGTGGTTGACAGTCAGGTTGAGTAAATGAGAAGGCAAAAACAAGAAATAACAAGAGAAGAGAGGAAGACAGAGAAGGCAAAAACGCAGAAATAACAAGAGAGAAGAGAAAATGAAGAATACTGAGACAGAGAAAGAACAAGAGAGAGCGATATAGAGAAGAAGAATGAGAAGAAACTATGATGTGATCTCAAGTCTCAACGTCTAACAGCATGTTTGAAGTTACAATAATGGAGATCTACTTCTGTAAGCTTGTAGATAATGTTGTTGTTGTTGTTGTTTTTTTTTTTTTTTTTTTTTTTTTTTTTTTTTTTTTTTTTTTAAGTTTAGATAAAGTAGGGAACTGTGAGAAGCGGTCTGATCACGGTTCTCAAAACCGTGAGGTCCGACCACGGTTCTCACGGGTCCCTGCTTTTTGCACATAAAACGGTTTTTGAAGCTTAAAGAACCGTAAAAATGAACGGTTCGAGGTTTTTCCGGTCGGACCGTACGGTCCGGTCCGGGTTTCAAAACCATGACTGTAAGTGCAACATACATTTTATATTCTTTTATTTTTATTTTTAAATCTCTTTCATCTATTATCTATATATGCATCTTCCTTATTTTAATTATGATTTAATTTTTCATTCTATTGAATCAAATTTTATATATATATATATATATATATATATATATATATATTATACAATATAAATACTCGTAATTTGCTAGTAAGTTGTCAATGGATTGAATAGTAAAAGTCTAAAAGAAATCAGGATTTTATATATTTAATTCTAATCATGTTATATTTGTTATGTATTTATTATAGGTAAAAGATTTATGGTTAGAAAAAAAGATCAATTTTGGAAGTATGTTGAGGAATTAGCTAGATGGTTGTTTCAAGTGTAATTTCTATGAACGAGATTTTACTGGAGATACTTCAAGAATTAAATCACACTGGGCAAGAGTTAAAGATCATGATATTGATATTTGTATAAAAGTTTATTTAGCGATTTGAGGACATTAGTAAAAATCTTAAGATTGCATCAAATTCAAGAAATGTGGAAGAGAGTGAAAAAATGTCAACTTCAGTGTCAAATGATTTGTGTCATACTACTATTTTAGAGATGTGCAAAAAGAAAGACGTGTCACTTCAATTAAAATCTAAAACACTTGACTCAATTGTGGTTAAACATTCTATTAACTCAGCAAACCCATATAATTCTGAATAGTTCAAAATCTCTCTTTTCTCCAATGCTATGCTTTGCTCTCCCTCAATCCTACAGTCACTACTGCCACCTGATAACGCCTTAAAATGTATACTTGTTATATATTTATGTGAGCGTTATCTCCTTATTACTATGCTTAATTTGTATAATTAAGCCATGATTTGCATTAATCCCTATTATTTATCTTTACATAATTTCTTGAATAAAATGCTATTCATTGTGTGTAATTTTCTACTTTCAGGAAATCATGTGAGAAAGATGAGTTTACAGGAATTTGTGAGAGAATGGAGGCCAAACTAGAATTAAAGTGGAGCTAAAGGACCATGCTTAAATGTCTAAGGAGGTGCAGCTGGAGTGCTTGAATCGTCTACCATGATTGGAAGCTTCAAATAAGGAAAGAAATCAAAGAGGCAGAATCTGAAAAGGAAAAATCTGATTTGAGCACTTATCAGTATTTTTGGGCGTATCTCTCTTCTCAAAAATCCAATTGACACAAGGCTTGATGGGTTGGAACCGTGACTTAAATATCTACAACTTTCCAGTTTTGAGTTTTTCGAAATTCTCAATTTTTGAAGGCCGAAATTAACTCACAAGTTACTGCTGTAAACCTGGACGGAAATTAAAAATAAAAAAAGTTTTATTTTCTTTGGACACTTAGACATTAGGGTTTTGAAGGGAGGTTGGTAGAACAAATTTTGGCAGAGAAAACCTTGTATTTTTATTTCTCTAATGGCAGCCTAAACTCTTTGCTAGGGCTAGGGGTTATGTTTCTTCTATACGGTATGAATATTTAATATGATTTTTTCTAGGATTTTATCAACGACAAATTTGATTGTTCAATTAGATTTCTTTTGATATATTAGTTCTTCCATGCTTTCAATAAGTTCAATCATGTTTTTCTTATTGTTTAGATGAATTTCTAATAGTTTCAAGTAGAAATCAGGTTTTAAAGTGAATGGGTTTTTCTGAAAACTTTTCTAACCGCATTATCAATCGAGGTTATCATGCGTTCTTGAATTTTCTCAGTTCAACCGAATCATAACTATTTAATTGTATAAGAACAATCAATTATGAAATATATATTTTCTTAGATCACAAAGAATTTCATATCGATATAGGGAAACACCCCGATGCCGTAGTATTTACATTATTGATTTAAATCAATTTTTATCATTATTCTTGTTAACACTCACCAAGCAAAAGTATTTTTCTTCTTCATCCAAATTGTTATTTAATTATATTGTCTTTGAATTTATCCTGCTCCTTGTGGTTTGACCTCGGTACTCCGAGAATTATATTGCTACGATCTCCTGCACTTGGGAGTGAGCAAGCACCACCATCACCCATGTGCCAAGCCACTTCTCACACTAGCCGAACATGGCTAGACTGTGACACTATCATAGCCAATGCCCAGTAAATTTTCTCTCTCTCGAATTTTTTATTATTGATAAGCTTTGTTTGGTTGCTAGAAAAACGAAGGAATATTTATGCTGCCACTCCATGCAAACATAGACATGTATAGATGCACTTTATCATAAACAGTCAGAAGCTCTTAAATCACTCCAACTAGTATGTACTGTTGTATAACCAATTTATCCTATTTTATTGTTGATTTAAAGAAACCAAAAATCAAAGGAATATGAGTCTTTACATGACTATAAATTCATAAGGCGTCACCAACAATAAAGCAATTGCTTCAAGTTGAACAATTTTGATGTTGTATTACAATCAAAATTTGATCCAAGAAGTAGACAAGAAAAAAATTTAATCCAAAAAAGAAAAAAAATTTATTAAAATATACATGTTGATTACAAGGCCATAATGACAAGACTTTGACTGAAATATACACTTTGATTACAAGGTCAAATTAACATGATAGTTCCACACTGTATCTTGCTTCATGACTACACATTCCCTCCACAGTCTAGCAATCTTGCTTCTTGATTACACATTCCCTTCACAATCTTGCAAATTTCAGTCTTAGGTTAATCACTTTAAGTTGACTCATGTTATACAGCTTGTCTCACCCTTTCCTGGTAAGATGTATCTTCATTATGCAAGTTCTTTTAGTATCAAAGTTCTAGGATCTCAGATTTCACAACATATGAAATGCAGTCACCTAGAGTACTTGGCATAGAGTATTTTGCCTCAAGTTAATAATGTTTCAAAATAATGCAGGAAAGAATATCAAAGAATGACGAACATACAAGCAATATCCAACAAATGTCAATCCTTCAAAATATAAACTTCTCCTTTAGTTTCCAACAGGTTAAAATATTATGATTAAGTAAAAAATTAAGCTTGTATTTTGATGATAAATCACAACCCAATACCATGTTTTAGGGGGGGGGGGGGGGAGGGGGGAGAGAATGAAAACAATTAAGAATTGATTGAAAGACAAAATTAAACATTCATAAGCCAATACGAATGGCCTTACAATAACAGAAAAGGCTCTAGGCTTTTATAAGGTGAATTAGTGCACTCATGCATGCTTACCAAACAAAATTCCCCCCTAAACAATAATTTAATAAATTAAAAAAAAAATGCAAATCATATGGAATTTTCCATTTTCCAATAATTAATTTTATTTCTGTTAGGGTCATATTTTGTTGTAATTTGCTAATCCTTTGACAAAATGCATTTTACTTGTATTGGATAGATCTAAGATAGGTTTAGTACTTCAAGAAACATGTTGTTCAAGTCAAGTATTAAAGACATGAAGATTGGTCCAAGAAACAAGTAAAGAAAAGTTTTTCATTAAGTCTCAACAGATAGCTTGATAGAAGCCTGCTATCGAGACTTAATGTGAAGCTTGATAGATAACTTGATAGCAACTCGATTTATCGAGAATTACGATTTTAGAATTTCCAGATCTGAAATTCGGCCCAATCCTATATATTTGTTTTGGGTTTCTTTTCTCACAACCCTAGCTATATATAAAGCTTATTTTAAAGGCCGTCACACATGGATATAGAGACCAAGAGACTTATATTCTCTGCGTGAAACTACTACGTTTGTATGCTATAGGGTTATGTAACCGAGTGCTTCCAGATCTTCATTATTGATGAAGTGAAGAACTTTGCAGCCAACAACATCTGTTCAAGTTGCTGGAGTTAGTCACATACTTGGGATCCGTGCAAAGGGTTAGTCATAAATTAGAGGTTTGTGCATCAAGGGAAAGAAGGCTACTACGAGATCAAATCCAATTGGGTATTGGAGCGAAGGTTCAACTGTAGGTTGGTATTTCGAGACAGGCCAAGGTAGTTGGTAAGATTCCTTATACTTGTAACCGCTTGATTGTTGATTAGTGGATTCATGAGAGTGGTGACCTTAAAATCACCTAGTGGGGTTTTTGCCTTGCGAGATTTTCCCCATTTTTCCAGTATTAGCTTTGCTTATTTTTTTCCATTTTCTCATCATACTCTCAAAAAACTTGGGTGTGGTATCAAAACAAAACCCTCATAGCTTTCTTTTTCAAAAGATCAAAACAAACTATAAATCCCATAAAGCTAAAACACCCAACAACTTATTTCAATCAACCCTGCAAGCTCAAAATCAACAAATTTATATAGTAAAAAAATAAATAAAAGAAAAAGAAAAGCACACCAAAAAGAAACCAAATTCAGCACCAAGAAATCAATAAAATAAAAAATAAAAAAGTAGTTGTATAATAATTTTTTTTCCTTCATTTTCCCAACAACCAAACAAATCTATAATCAATATAAAAATAATAATAAAATAAAATAAATCAGAGAGAGAAAAGAGAAAAGAGAAACCTTACTAGGAAGCAGCTATTTTGGTGGCCCTGTTAGGCAATGATGGTCTTGTGTGAAATGTGGCCCGCGCAACAATGATGGGTTGGCACTTGGGTAATGGTGGTAGCAACAACAACAAGGTTAAGAGGGAGCAAAGTATAAGCGTTGGAGAAGAGAGAGAGATTTTGAAATACTGTATTAAAAAGTCACTAACCTAACCTTTTATAAAAAAAATAAAGGCACTAACCTTAATTTAAAAAATATTTGGATAATATAGTTGATCATTCAAGTAAATGACATGACTACATAAACAAAACATAATTTCAAAATTTTGGAAAATAATACTATTTTATTTTGAGAGTAAGATTAATTACAATAAAAAACTATAATTATATTAATTATAATTATAATAAAATTATAAATACACATTTTTTTTAATCGAGATATGCTAATTGACACTTTTGATGTCTTTAAAGAAGATGTTCAATGTTCAAATTTACCATCCTCATTGTTGTAAATATCAATTTTTGACAAGTATAGAAAAAAAAAAAAAAGGTAAGCTTTTTTTTTAAAAAAAAAACTTGAAATATCTATAAGTGTTAGAATAAATAGATTTATTTTCCAATTTTAGTAAACATGTCTTGTGGTAGTCTACTGGTCGCTTCTTAAATGAATAACTTTTCCTTTAAGAAATTTATTAGGTAGTCCGAGAGTATACTTCCTTCCTTTCACATGGAGGTGAGTCCCATGGTGGGTGGGATCCACCCCTATGAGAGAGGAAGGGAATATACTCCTAGAGTATCCAATAATAACCATTTTCTTTAAGGGTTCGATCCCTAGTGGCAACCAATTTTTTTTTTTTTTAATTTTTTAAAAACAAACTAAAAATACAAACGAAAGAAACTAACTTTAGAAATTGAAACTAACGGGTTGGGGGATTGGTTAGCAGTTTTTGTGGGCCAGGGGAAAAGTATTTTGGCAATTCTATTACTGAAAATTGAACACTTTCTCTCCTCATTTAACTAGAAAAACTTTGCACAGTACACATAAAAAAGCCTTATAAACAAAGACTCCAAAATTGGTTGTGTTATCAACAAGAATAGAACCTCTTTAGGTGGGTGAGTTAACTTACATCAACTACTTGGCTACACCAAGCTTTGTTGTCAATAATGAAAGCTAAAAATATTTATTCCAAATGTTGATAGCAGGCTAGTAGCTACAATTTCTTTTCTAAGACTTTTACCTTTAAAAAAAATTGGTTGTGGCTATACAGTATACCAAACTTTATTGTCAATATTGGGAGCTAAAATTATTTATTATTAGATTAATTAAATATATCAACAACAAATTTTAAATTTTTTTAAAGGATAATTATAACAAAAAATAGATATTTACTCCAAATATATATATATATATATATATATATATATATATATATATATATATATTGTTCCTGAATAATATGTACTTTATTGAGGAACAAAAAACAAAGGGACCTGATCGAAATGTAGATTGAAGAATGGACAACAAACCAATATGTTTGTGCTTGATTTAGAGAAAAGAAAAGAAAGTTGGAAAGGTAAGGGATGGAAGGCTGTTTAGTCTTTCCTGTAATTGATTGAAAATAGTTGGGAAGCATGTGAAGGAAACTTCATTGAGTTCATTCCATTTCCAATTCCAGCCAAGCCAAGCCCTACTTTTCTTATTTAACTAGTAATAAATTGAAAAGTAGATTTTGTACAAATTAATTTCATGACGCACTAATTAGGCCTTTTTTTTTTTTTTTTTGCTAGGTGATTTTGCGGGGGCTACACCCCCGAGCATCAGGACACAAGGATACCTGGGTGCCAATAGGCTACTGAGGCCAATGGCGCTAATTAGGCCTTTTGTGTTTTTCCATATATAGGTTCCATAAGAAATAACACAAACGTTCCATAGGTTCATTTTTCTTTTTAAACAAAACAATGTTTTGTGGGTCCCACTTAAAAACCATATTCCTTTTTTCTCCTACTGCATGTTCTTAAAAGGCTGTAAATTTTTTTTTTTTTTTCTGTGGTGCCTTTGTCACACAATTATTTCCTTTGAATTAGGGTATCCACATCATCATAATAATAAAAAAAATAATATTTAAGACCTTTTTATATCAAACTAAAACCTTAGCCTCCTGATTGTTTTCTCTTCTATCTTAACTTTTTCACAGTTTCAAACACTTTATTTTTGCCATAGACCAAAATTTTAACTTCTTAGTTCTTACCACTTAAAGAATAGAGAAAGAAATGTTGAATTCTACATAACTTTTTAAGAGTATTCAAGGCCATGAAAGTACAACTTCACAGGTATATTTCTATATTCTTAACACTTTTATATTGATTTATTTTAAGGAATCAAATCACATGTCTAACTTCTCTGTCTTTAAATTAATCTCTTAATTTGATTGTTATTTTAAGGAATCAAATCACATGTTTATATTATATTTGATCTTGTATGACAATTACAATAGTATATAATTGTTTATCTATTTTGTTATTTATATCAATTTGTAATATTTAGATTTATTTTACTTTCAATCTAGTCTTTCAATTTTGCCCCTCCGAACTAAAATTCTAGCTTCGCCACTAGTTCATTATCACTGGTAGTTTCTATACCCTTTGACTCCATAAATGTGATTAGTTGAACTGCAATTTGGATAGTCATCATAAAAATGAATGCAATCTTCAAATTAAAAAAATTCTTCTCTACTAGTACAATTGATTCTTGAAAAAATACCTTACTAGATTCTCAAAAAAGGAAAAATGTCTTACTAGGGGTAAAAAAAAGTACTACATGAGAACCCAAAAATAAAGTACAAAGCATAAATACTAAAAAAAAAATGTTGCCTAAGACCGGAGTTAGCAATCAACCAGATGGTGTAACAACAAAAAAAATCAACTGCAAGTATGTCACCACAATCCAAAAGCAATAAAGGCAATAAAAGTACTTAAAATTTTGGTGATGAAGTGAAAAACTTTTGAATAACTTTTTAAAAGATAAAAGCCAATTTGGGGGTAATCACCCCCAAAAGAAATTTTAGTATAAAAGAAATAGTTACAATAATCTAAACCTACAAAATATGCAATAAAAGCAATAATGGTAAGCAAAGAGTTTTTTTTTTTTTTTTTTTTTTTTTTTGAGAAAGTAGACCTTGAAAGGTTTTTAATATCTTAAAGAATTTTTGGCTATGTTGGCCTGAACAATGGAAAATAAAGGTGATGAAACATCCTATATCCACACTACATAGTCATTGACATTAATGGAATACCGGGCTAAACTATGGGCAAGTTTATTACTATCTCTCTTGCTAAAAAGATAAAATTAATAAATATTTTTAGAGAAAATTTAATGAGATAAATTCAATCTAAATTGCATAAATTTGATAAATTTCAAGATTAAGATAGATTTGATAAATTTCAAAATACATAGAATTTTTTTCAAAAAAAACATGCACAAGAATAACATAAATTTGATAAATTCCAAATTACAATAAACACTAACAACTCACTATATTGTTATCTCAAATACTTCACGAGATCTATTGAAAAAAAAAGACCACCCACAATTTTAAAATCTCCTAAAATCTTTACCCATTGGGAGATTTTAAAATATATAGTTGTTTTGAATAAAAAAAAATTAAAAAAAAATATAGAAATATTAAAAAAAAAAAAAAGAATGAATGAAGAAATAATATTTAAATAAGATAGAGAATCCATTTGTAAGTGTTTTTGAAAAAGTAAGTATGTAAAGGGTAAATGTAACTGTTCACTCTCCAAAGCTAGAGATGCTCTAATACCTCTTATTCATTTAAATAAATATCTGGGTCTTTCATCTTTGTTCTCCACTAGTTCTCAATCTCTCTGGTTGAATCTTTGAGTTTAACTCTTTTTTCTTTTCTTTTTTTATGATGAAAGTTTGGCTTTGTTTGATGAGTCTTTGAGTTTGAGATAAGATATTTCCTATTCTAAACTTTTGGTGTGTGGTTGAGAATTGAATTGAAATTATAAAGGAGTGTGTGTGGTGGTCGAAACAATGGGTTGTAGATATGAAAGGGGTGTGACCATGTTTGGTGGAAAAAATGGGTTAATGATAAATTAAAAAAAAAAATTATGATCAGTTTTTTTTTTTCATTTTTAGAAAAATTAAAAAAATGGGTTAATGATAAATGAATGAATAATGATAAATAAAATTCACTAAAAAGAGAATAATAATAATCCCAAAAAAGGTAAAATTAATAAATATTTTTAGAGAAAATTTAATTAGATAAATTCAATCTAAATTGCATAAATTTGATAAATT
Source organism: Quercus tomentella (assembly GCA_028535165.1). Lineage (NCBI taxonomy): Eukaryota > Viridiplantae > Streptophyta > Magnoliopsida > Fagales > Fagaceae > Quercus > Quercus tomentella. Next base: position 22,676,927 of record JAPQVY010000001.1, on the reverse strand, counting down.
TCAAGACTAAGATAGATTTGATCAATTTCAAAATACATAGAATTAAAAAAAAAAAAATTGCACAAGAATAACATAAATTTGATAAATTTCAAATTACAATAAACACTAACAACTCACTATATTGTTTTCTCAAGTGCTTCACGAGAGCCATTGAAAAAAAAAAGACCACCCACAATTTTAAAATCTTTACCCATTGGGAGATTTTTAAAATATATAGTAGTTGAGAATGAATAAAAAAAGATTAAAAAAAGAATAAAGAAAGATTTAAGAAAAAAATAAAGAATAAATGAAGAAATAATATTTAAATAAGATAGAGAATTTATTGGCAAGTGTATTTAAAATAGTACGTAGGTAAAGGGTAAATATGTAGTCCATATGTCAAATGGTTTTTTTTTTTTGAGCAGAAAGAATATCAAACGGTTGACGAACAATTTTAGTGAACAATTTGCCATTTGGTTCTGACTTGCCGTGCACGAATATAGTGAAATAACAAAACAAAAAAACAAAAGGTAGAGGCTGCTCACATGTGCAGCAAAAAACAAAAGGTAGAGGTTGCTCACATGTGCAGCCTCTCCTTTGTTTTGAATTTCTTAATCGAAGTTTTTCTTTAATGTGATGGTGTTGAAAGTTGAAACATAAGTTTTTTTTTTTTTTTTTTTTTTTGATTGATGCAACATAAGTTTATATATATTGGTTGTAGCTTTAGACTAACTTTATTTAATATCTTTTTATTGGAAGTGAATTTTGACAAATGCACCATTGAATTATATATTCTTCTTATACTTTCTATGCTTGCAAAATTTCTAAAAAATTAAAGTTCAATAATTATGTCATCAATAAATTGTTTAAATTGTAAGTTTTTGTAGTTTAAAATTATGCATAAAATATAAGTTTATAGATTATATAGTAAATAATATCTGATCGACACAAAATTTGACATGTGTATTAAAAGCGTAAGGAACATGCAATTCAATAGTTAGATTTTCAAAATATATAATAATTTTTATTTTATTAAGTAAGACTACAACCGATTTATAGCTAAACTATGTCCTATATATATATATATATATATTCCTTCGTGTAAGAATTGAATACATTATCATATTATCTTTATCTTTTGCACAACCGTCTAACATAAGTGATTCTAGTGCTGCAATTCTGTGCATAATTTTATGCACAACTTATCCACGTGACGAGTTATGATCGGTGAACGGTTGGTGATGGGTCACTTCTCCGTCAACCAAAACTCCCCATGTGGTGCACAAAATTGTGCATAAAGTAATGTCAACAGAATTTTCCGTCCAACATTTTTGACTAGTCTTTTATTTTACTAGTCATTTATGACCGGTCATTTATGACAAGTACCTTCTACACGCAAATGCATGTTTTGTAAAAGGGTGCGGGTCCAATACAAACAATGTTGTGTACTTGTCTTTGAAATTTCTAAAAGAATTGGTATATATCTATATATATATAGAACACTCAGACCCCCCATTTTCATTCATGCTTGAGATTATTTGAGAGAGAGAAAGATTCAGCAAAAGAGAGGGACAGAGATGGAGGAGCATGATGTGGTGATAGTAGGGGCAGGTATAGCAGGTTTGGCAACAGCAATAGCCTTGAAGAGAGTAGGGGTTAAAGCATTGGTGTTGGAGAAATCAGAAGGGCTAAGAGCCATAGGTGCAGCCATAGGTCTTCACCAAAATGCTTGGCTTGCCCTTGAAGCCCTCGGCGTAGCTCACAAGCTCACCACCACTACTTATCCCCCTTTGGGAAAGTACTGTACTTTCGCACCATTTTCATTTCATGAGTTTCCTTTTTCCATTTCAGATAACAATTATGTGTTCCATGCCATTTTAAATTTCTTCATGAAATTTTGAGACTTCCTTTGAAGTCATTTTGCTCACTTTTATTTGCATACTCTCACTTATGCAAGCATTCACGTCAGTCTGTTAAAATATTTCACTTTATTTTAACATAAAATATACTTTTATTATTCTAGACCATTATCTGTTAACTATTATATACCATTTTTATTTAAATAATCATTTATTATTATTTTTTTTAACTTTATTTTTTCTCACAGACTCTCTTATCTCTCTTCTCTTTACGTTCTCTCCCTTTCTCAGCTCTCTTCTCTCCTGACCACCACAAAACTTCCGTGGCTGGGCCTCTATGGTCATGGCCAAAGCTCACATGGCCACCACAAAGGTGGACCTCCATTACAGGACCTCCGTTTCCTTCATTTGCTGTGCACTATCGATGCTTCTTCTTGTGCTACTACTGTAGCCTGTAACCGCTGCTCTTTTTCTTCTTCTTCTTCTTCTTTTTTTTTTTGAAATATCTTCTTCTTCTTCTTGACTGCTTCTTCTTCTTCTTCTTTGATGATTCACATAAATTTATATATGGGTTTCATGATAAGGTTTTGAACTTGATGAATTTGATTATTTGTTGAATGGAGGAGGTAAAGAAGGAAGAGAGTTAGAGTAGAAGAGAGAGAGAGAGAGCCTAATGTGAGAGTGACGTGAGAAGCGAGAGAAAATTATTAAAAAAATAAAATACAGAGCTACAGTAAGTTTGGATTAGCTTTTCTTTATTAGCTTCTAGTTTTATTTATTTATCTACAATATATTATTTTCAAGTTTGCCTTCCAAAAATATATTTAAAGCCTTTTTATTATAAAAGTATAACTGTACTTTCACAACATAAATATATATAAAAAATTAATCCAAAGAGCGCATAAATCTCATCTCCATTCCATACTCTAATAAAATTAATATGAATAAGTGGAAATACATTATGTTCAGAAAATATGTGATCATGTACATATCATATAATAGTTAAGATTTTGATCTGTATTGTTTTATATTTTTTTTTCCTTTGTTTCTATAATAGGGGAAATGTAACAAATATTGATACCGGAGCAACTCAACAGATCACTTTCCCCCAACCTGATAAGTATGTTACTTAAACCGTATCCTTCATGTTTTCACCTTCAGATCCATCCCCAAGTTCACTAAGCTTGACCCATTATTTCCCTCTGGTGGTGACACAGGCATGGACATGAATCTAGACCAATACATCGTAAAGCTTTATTGGAAGCTCTGGTAGAAGAATTGCCAGTGGACACCATCCGTTTCTCTTCCAAGCTCAAGTCCATTGTAAACCTGCAAGCAGAAGAAGGCTCATCCTATGCTATCATTCACATGGAAAATGGAGTTAGCCTCAAAGCGAAGGTGAATTATATACTAAGCACATTGTTAATTAGGATAACTTTTTTCCTTAATAACTTGGCTAGAAGTGATTAGAAAAACATCACTTTCACTTGAGTCTACCATTAATACAATATTTATTTGGCACTAATCCTGACAAAAAAAAAAAAAAAAAAGAGTAGAAATTGAAAAAAAAATAATTGCGAAAAATTATGTACGTAGACTCATTGATGTATGCACAATCCCTCAAAAAAATTATTTTATACAAATAAAAAATTCCTTATATTACCCCATAAATCCTTATAAGTAAAAACTTTTTTTTATAATCTATTACGACATAAATCTTTATAAATCGTAAACTTACCATGAGTCAAACCTTAAACCTTACTAGCGTGTTTCGTGGCCTAGTAGAACGGGCCTTAGGCCAATAAGACTTTATTATGCAAAGCGACTTAGATTCAAGTTACTGCTCTCCCACTAACGACATGTTGGTGCTCCTTATATTTTATTATAAATGAAGTCTTTGCTTTGGAGTGATTAGAGTCTATTAAGGTAATAGTTAGGTAAAGAAGCCACAATAATTGCCTCTCCTAACCATTTTATATTTACCAAAAAAAAAACCTTAAACCTTATGTTTTATAATAAAGTGACTAACTATGGGCCCATATTATACCTCTTAATTAGAACTTACACTTTACATGCTTCTCTATTTTATTTGTTTCTCTATTTTGAATGTTACAGGCTCTGATAGGGTGTGATGGGGTTCACTCTGTGGTGGCCCGTTGGTTAGGACTGACCACGCCAGTCAATTCAGGCCGATGGGCCGTGCGTGGGTTGGCCATATTTCCTGAAGGCCATGGGCTAGACGTTGACGTCCAACAATTTGTAACTATTGGCAAAAGGGCTGGCTTTGCTGCCCTCAATGATAAAGAGGTCTACTGGTTTCTCGTAGGCCAATCCTCAAAAGGTTAAGCCTCTTCATAAAATCTTTTATTGATACTAATCTTGTCAAAGGTTTTCAAAATTGAGTCCATATTATTGAGTACAAATTCAGACTAGCTACCTTGACTTGAATTTTAAGTGATTATGCTAGTTTTCCCAACCTCACGCAAACTTTTTACTATGATCGTTAATACAAGTAGGCTACCCCACCCCCAAGCAAAATAAACCTAGTGGAAGTTTAGAGTCATATTTACCAAAACATGAGTATACAAGCGTGAGTGGAAGTCTCACATGAAAGAAAATAAATAAATAAATAAAAGCTTGAGAAATTAATATCACATAATTGGGTTATAACTTAATAGGCTTAAACTTTTAGATTAAGTGATCTCTATCTATTATATTAATGCCCGCCAATCAAATATTTTCATTTTTGTGTCCATGTTTACAGCTATTTGATACTCTAAAAACAAAGAAATGACGGACAACATCAATTGGATTGATTGAATCAAAATTGCCAATGAATTTGTAAATTGCATTATTAGTCACCTCACCAATCTATTACCAATTAAAAGGAGTGAGTATTTTTGATAAATCATTGGTTGTCCCAAAAATTTAAACTGAATTCAATAATTTAAACTATTATAAATTCTAACAATCATTATCATTCCAGGTGAGGACATCCCACATGACCCTGAGATGATAAAAAAAGAAGTTATTGGTAACTTTGCCAAGAACTTCCCTACATCATACTTGAGAGTTGTCCAGCATTCAGATCTTTCAACAGTGACTTGGGCTCCCCTGTTGTTTAGATTTCCATGGGACGTAATACTTGGAAACCTGAGCAAAGGGAATATCACAGTGGCTGGTGATGCTATGCATCCTATGACACCTGACCTAGGACAAGGCGGTTGCTCAGCATTGGAAGATGCTGTTGTTTTAGGAAGACACATTGGGAACTTAATCATCAAGAACAAAAAGCTTGTGGCAGGAGATCAAGTTGTTGAAGCCTTAGAAAGATATGTTAAGGAAAGGAAGTGGCGTGTTGCTAAGTTGATCGTGGGCGCGTATCTAGCGGGCTGGGTGCAACAAGATGGGTCTGGATGGTTTATGAAGTTCTTAAGGGATTCAATATTCTATAGGCATTTTTCTAGATTGATATCTAATGATAAGCAGTATGATTGTGGGAAGTTGCCTTGTGTTTCATCATCAAATAATGAATTGGACATTGACCCAAGAAAAATTTACTAGCTAAAATCCGGGATCAAGTGATGTGGGTACGTAGGGTCAATTTATGTGGTAGCTATATGGGCGACTTGTGTCATTTATTTATAAGTCTATTATTCTTTTATTTGTCTTTAATATTCATTCAAAGTTAATTATAAGTCTTGTTGGTAGTTGTCCCAGCCTAATAAATCTGATGTGATGCGAAGTCAGTCTAAAGAGTTGTCATCTGTATTGGAAGTTATCAAACATTTAGTTGTAAGCATTTATTTCACATTCAATGTATTCACCTATCAATTTCAATAAGATATCAGAAGAAGTCGGAGAGTTTTTATTTAGAAATTGGTCATCCTAATAATCAAGTGAGTTGGTCAAGTGTGTGATTCATCATAATAATCAAGTGTGTGACTTGGTCAAATTGAGTAGCATTCCAAAATTATTCATCTTATCATCTGGTTAAATCTTTGGAGCGTAATTTCTAAACCTCAAAAGTTTATATTTAACTCCCTAAATTAAGAACAATATATTATAACCACTTACCATCTGAATTGGAGTCCAAATTGGACAAGCAAAATTAGCAAATTACAAAACCTCTCATTATTTATGATTCACATTGTAAATACTCTTACAGTATAAGGTGGATAATTGTCAACCAAACTGTTAATTTTGATATTAAATCGTAAATAAATAAAAAATACATTTCAAAAACGCAAAGTGCTCAAATTTTAATGTAATAATTTAGTAATTTTCATTAAAATGTGTGCAGATTTCAAATTCTTGATGTTACAATTGTATGATAAACTCTATAATTTGATGTTGTTATCAAGTTATATTTTAAACTTTTTTTGTACAATTGAATACTATATGATTTTAAAATGTTATAATTTAATTATTTTGTGAGTTGCACAAAACCAATATAATTTGTATTTGAGATTTACTTAATTACTAAAAATTATTTCATAAGAATTTTACATGAGAATTATAAGCGCAATAAAACTTATTCATATGTAAAAAGATTCTAACAAATAAACAGTGTATATATATATAATGTCTGTGTTTGTAATATGTGTGTCTTCATATGTTGGCTAGTGTATGAAGACATATTTATCTTAATTATAAATCCTTTTCGAAAATCATTGCAGGCAGCCACTAATTTTAGATATAATAGAATAATAAGAAGATACGTATAATAATCTCGATTTTTTTTTTTTTTTGGATAAAAATAATAATCTTGATTAGTATATAAAAGATTTATAACTAACTCTTCTGTTTTGGAACTAAAGTTTTGTTTTTGTGGTAAATATGAGTGATTATTATATGTTTTAGAGCTCTTTTAGGTGAAGTAAGTGGATCTTGGATATGCTTTCTACAACACTAACTATATAATATTCGTACAAGACCATATAAGTCATAATCAAATTAAAAGAGTATTGTTGGTTTGATGATAAAGAGATATCATCAGGAGCGAACGTCATAGGTTGAAAACTTCTCAAAAAAAAATTAAAAGAGCATTATAATCTGAATATTCCTCTCCATTTGGGAAAGATTACAAATTTTCAAACCTTTTGTTCACGTTTGCCATCGTGCTTTCAATATGTTAGGTCCCACTGCATTAGATAACAATTAAAAAAAAAAAAAAAAACTCTTTAAGATAGCATTAAAAATGCTAATCAATTACAATAAAATACTTAACCTTAACCACCAAGTCGGACAAAATTGGCCTCTTCCCTTTTCGGGCAAAATAAATAGCATTCTACCCCATTTCCTAAACTAATTAGGGAAATGCCCCTCTTTTGAAAATCGATTTTCTCAAAATTGAGTTAAGAAAAAAAATTTCTAGAGCCCTATAGTAGCGTTTTAAGGAGCCTATAGTGACGTTTTAATGACCTATAGTGGCGTTTTGTAACTCGATCACCATGAAGTCGAGTTACATGCAATTTTTTTACCTATAACTCGATTTCATGGAGCTTGAGTTAAAAAATGCCACTATAGGTCTTTAAAAACGTCACTATAGGTCCTTAAAAACGTCACTATAGGACTTAACTCGATTTTGAGAAAGTCGATTTTCAAAAAATGGGCATTTACCTAATTAGTTTGAAAAATTTAGTAAAATGCTATTTATTTTGCCCGAAAAGGGCAGAAGCCAATTTTGTTCCCACCAAGTCCATATATCCGTACCAATTTTCAATAAGCCAAATATACTTCTGAACTGGAATAACCTAGGGACGGAGCAAAGATATCTGTTTGGGGGGGAGGGGGGGGATATATACAAACCAAATTTTTTCCCGTGAAAATCTGAATTAACGTCATGTATTAACAAATTATCAACAAAAAGAAAATGCATTTGTTTATGAAGACATTGCAACATAATTATCTATCAAAATACAACTTGTCATTTTTTAGAATAAAAAATAATTTAATAAATGAAATAGAATGAAAATATGGACGTATTCAATAATACAAGTAAACAATAATAAATACCATAAAAAATAGTAAATTAACGAAAGAAGAATAAAGCAATATAATACTTTAGGATAAAACTTAGTTACAATTCATAAAAAAAAAAAATGCTTAAGTTCATTTCCCTAAATGCAATACAAGCGAAAGAAACTAACGTTAGAAATTGAATTTTCTCAAAAAAAAAAAAAAAAAAAAAAACGACGTTAGAAATTGAAACTAACGGGCTGGGGGATTGGTCAACAGTTTTTGTGGGCCAGGGGAAAAGTATTTCAGCAATTCTATTACTAAAAATTTAACACTTTCTCTTTATTTTTTGTTCTTGTATCTCGACAACACCAATACCAAAATTGATGTACAATTTGTCTGTTTTTCTCTCTTCTTTTTCTTATTTCGGAAACACTAATTCTGAATTTTACTATCTCTCCTCATTTAAGTAAAAACTCTTATTTCGGAAACACTAATTCTGAATTTTACTATCTTTGCACAATACACATAAAAAAAAGCCTTATTAACAAAGGCTCCAAAATTGGTTGTGTTTTCAGCAAGAATAGAACCTCTTTAGGTGGGTGAAATAACTTACATCAACCACTTGGCTACACCAAGCTTTTTTGTCAATAATGAAATCTAAAAAATATTTATTCCGAATGTTGATAGCAGGCTAGTAGCTACAGTTTCTTTTCTAAGATTTTTACTTTTTAAAAAAATTGGTTGTGCTGGCTATACAGTACACCACACTTTATTTTCAGTATTGGAATCTAAAATTATTTAGTATTAGATTAATTAAATATATCAACAACAAATTTTAAATTTTTTTAAAGGATAATTATGACAAAAAATAGATATTTTCGAAGTTTAGAGGTCGAATTAAACTTTGAACATCTCCATTGGAAATATCAATATATACTAGTTGGCATATTATAGTTTTATATTGTAAAGTTTTATTGTAATTAGTCTTCTCTCAAAATAGAAAATATACTTTTCTATAAATATGAAATTATGTGTTTGTTTAGCAATTATGTCACGTACTTGAAGTATTAACAATATTATCTATTTTTTTTCCAATTCATGTAATATTTTTGAAAATTATTTAAATTTTAGTGGATAATTTTAAATTAAGGTTACTAATTTTTTCAAAATTATTATATTTTTTATATTTATTTAATATTAAATTTGGATTCGACCTCTAAACTTCAAACATATCTAATTTTTGTCATAATTATCCTTTAAAAAAAATAAAAGTTTTTGTTGAAATATTTAATTAATCTAAAAATAAATAATTTAAGCATTGACAATAAATTGCGGTGTACTGTAGCTACTATTAACATTTGGAATAAATATATTTAGCTTTCATTACCAACAACAACGCTTGGCATAGCCTAGTAGTTAATACATAAGTTAATTCATTAAAGCACAGAGATATGCCTTTAGAGCACACATTAATCATCTACTTATAGAAAAAATTTATGGAGATTTGAAATGACTGTAAAAAAAAAGTTTGTAACTTTTTCATTAAAAATTTTGTTAAAATGATTAATAATGTATGCTCTAAAGACACATATTAGTAAAACCTATATATATATATATATATATATAAAACCTAAATAGAAATTGGCATAGAAATTGGCTTTCTTTGATGTAATTGATTGCGTAACCTATCCATTTCTAGTAGTGTAGTCAAAAGGTTAAACCTAAATAGAAATTGGCTTTCTTTGACGTAATTCATTGCGTACCCTATCCATTCCTAGAAGTGTGGTCAAAAGGTCAAATGTTTAACGTGTTTTTTTCTCGAGAGAGCCATACACGATACAACTAGTTTTTATCAAAAAGAATATGAGTTGAGTTCAAATTACTCTAAACAATATTACACTACCTAATATCTTTTTATAAAATTCATATTTTGAGAATTCTATCATTAAATTACATGTTCTATATGTTCTTAACATTCATGTCAATTTTCATGTCAATTGGATGTAATTTATCATTCAATCAATAAACTCATTTTTTATGCATTATTTTAAACTACAAAAACTTGAATTTAAACAATTGATTAATAACATGGTCATTAATCTTTGATCATCTTTAAATTTTGCAAGTATAGAGAATATACAAAGATAATATAATCTAGGTGAATTTGTCAAAATTCACATCCAATTAAAAAATATTGAGTGGTGTATTATTACTTAAAGTTACATCAGATGTAACTTGAACCCAACCCAAAGAATATATATATATATATATATATTTCAAGTTTTCTATTTACGTATGCTCTAAGGACATATGTTAGTATACCATTTTAAGAAAAAATGACTAACTGATTTATCAACTTTTTCAATTTTTCATAAAAAAATTATTAATATATGTCCTTAAGGCGCTCATTTACAGGATCAACATTTTAATAACCCAAATAAAAATTGGCTTTCTTTTACGTACTTGATTGCGTAACCAATCCATTCCTAGTAGTGTAGTCAAAATGTCATCCGCGATACACAATGGTAGATACTGGTACCGACTTGCTGTGCATGAATATGGAAACACGCAAAAAAATGTGTTGGTGTTGTCATAAAAGTTTCTTTAGAAATATATATCAAATAGATTTTCTTTTTCTTTTTCCTTCTCATTTTTCAATTAGAAAGACTTGGACGAGTTCAAGTACTGACAATACATGTGAATCTGTGATGACTTCCACTCTTTATCAATTAGTAGAGGGTAATGCTTAACCATCCAACTTTTTTGACTAGTCGCCTCTACATGCAAATTTGTACATGTAACTTTTAGTTGACTATATATGATATTGTTTTTATCCCCTTTGGAATAGTCCTCCACTGCCTTTCACATGAGCTTCCTATTCTGCTCATTTTATCAAAAAAGGGTTTGGGTCCAATACAAATTATATATATAGAACACTTCTAGACCTCCCATTTGTATTCATGCTTTTGAGATTAATTGAGAGAGAGAGAGAGATGGAGGAGCAAGATGTGGTGATAGTGGGGGCAGGAATAGCAGGTTTAGCAACGGCAGTGGCCTTGAAGAGAGTTGGGGTTGGAGCATTGGTATTAGAGAAATCAGAAGGGCTAAGAGCCACAGGTGGAGCCTTAGGTCTTCAACCAAATGCTTGGCTTGCCCTTGATGCCCTCGGCGTATCTCACAAGCTCACCACCACTTATGCCCCTTGCAGAAAGTACTTTACTTCCGCACCACTTTCATTTCAAATAACAGTTATATATGTGTTTTTTTAATGCTATTTGAAATTAATATTATTATGGACACAGCAATTTTTACTCTCAATTTCACAACTTGTCAAGTAAGTGATCAATAAAAAGTGATGGGTTTATATGGGAAAAATGTGCCCACCACCCACAATCACAAATCTCAACAAACTCTGAAATTTGGTGTCGCTAAAATTATTCATTTACTCTTTCCTCATGAATTTTTATTCTTTATGAATACATTTTGCTCACTTTGCAGTTTACATGTACACATACGCATGTGTTACCTTGGATTAGCTTTGTTTATTTAGTTTATTTAGTTTTTTAATTTTTTTTTTTTATATTTATGTTCAATTTAAGCCTTGCCTAATTGTCTTAAACACATATAAATCTCATCTCCATAATCTTATAAAATTAATATGATAAAGTAGAAATACATTATGTCCAAAAATAAATGATCATATACATATGACAGTAAAGATGTATATATTTTTTTGGGGAGGGAGGTAACAATCTATGTTTACTTCTTCTACTTCTTTTTCGGTAAAAACACTATTTTAGTCTTTATATTTTGAGGTCATTGTCAATTTAGTTCCTATATTTTAGTAACAGTCAATTTGGTCCATGTCATTTTCAATTTGCAGTCAATTTAGTTATGCCGTTATCTCACAAACGGAATATGCCTACATGGCAAACGGATGGTACACTTGGCACACTTAAGCTTACATGGCTAATAAAAATAATATTAAAAAAAAAAATTATTTGACATTTAAAAAATGCCATGTTAGCATTTAAATTGAAAAATAAACAAAAATTAAATTCTTAATTTTAAAGGAGAAAAGAAAAGAAAATTTGATCAAGAAAGAAAAATCATAAACCCAAAAAAAAAGAAAAAAGAAAAAAAAAAGAACAGAAGAACCTGAACCTAGAAGAACAACATCAACCTAGAAAAATTAATTTCTCAATTTAAAATTAAAATTTGAATTGAAGAATTGAAGGTCAGAAGGTATTGACTTTATTGGGTTTGCGGGTAACTCATATAGCTTCTTGGATTGACTTTGCAAACTGTTGTGATTCAAAAAATAGGAAGGAAAAATATAAAATTGTCCGAAGAGGAAATCTGAAGAAATGGTAAAGGTTGAAGAGAGCACAAGTCAGATTGCTCAAGTGGGTCCACGTATTTTAGTGAAAATGGTAGATTTTCAAAAAGAAATATTTGCAAGCTATGAAAGAAGTTAGATTCCAAGCAAAACCAAAGTAAAAAAAAAAAAAAAAAAAAAAAAAAAAAAAAAAAAAAAAAACCAAATTAGAACAAAATATCCACAGCGTGTAGCAAAGTGATGCATCTTTGGCATAACTGAGTTATTTGCTTAACTTTGTGGACCTGTGCTTTCTCATCTCATAAATTAACAACAACAAAAAGGTAAGGTTTGACCAATTTGATGGACGAAGGGATTCAAAACATTACATCAAATGGTTTTCTTCTTCCTAGTTTATGGTTCAATTTGAGGAGCTGGCTTCCAAGGCAAAGGTTTTTTTTTTTTTTTTTTTTTTTTCTCTCTCTCTCTCTCTCTAAGTGGGTATAGGTGAATAAAAAGAGAAAAGAGACTGGAGATAAAGAGAAGGGATTAGACCTAACATGTTGTTACAAACATGATGTTGCGGTTTGAATTGCTGGGTAGTTAGTGATTGGTAAATATGATTTTTGTGTTTTGATGTTGGTGTGTCTGGTTGCTAAGAAAATGCTAGAAAAAATTGTGAACGTTTTTACAAAAAATTTTCTTTTTTTGAAATTGAAAATTTTATTTATTTTTTAAATTTAAATGCTGACGTGACATTATTTAAATGTCAAATAAATTTGTTTCACTTAATACTGAGGCTTGTTTTTAAGATAACATTACGATTTCTTTCGTTCTACACTTTCTAGAGTACTATTTTGGTTCCTCACACGCTAAGCCTCAGTCCTTGGGTTCTTGGTCCTAGGTCTAGACCCACTATAACGGTTACTGGGCTACACTTTAAGGGCCCATTCAAAAAGCTAAAGCTAAACCCAAACCCAAACCTTTATAAGTCCGTCCAATCTTCCCCTCTCTTTCTCTTTCTAAAAATATTTGTTTATTCCTGGACTTAATTACTATTGTTGCGTAAGTAATATTTTTCTTTTTTCTTTTCACTTCTTTTGCTAATACTGTTGTTGGGTATTGTTAGTGCTACTTTTTGATAGATTTTTTTATTTTTTATTTTTTATTTATTGAATTTTGTGACTTCTTATCTATGTTCTTGTGAATTTATGTTTAGACATAGACAAAGAGTGTGTGTTATCTCTATTGTGACTTGTAAAACTAATTGGCAAACATGTCTGAGTTCTTGGGACTGCCATCATAGTATCAGCAATTATATATATATATATATATATAATTATGATTGTAATTGCAAAAACAAAGCCATATGATTCTTAGCTGATGATTTAATCAATAGTTTCACTGTCAGTTTCTTATGTAGTTCCAATCAACTTCGGTTTTATATTTTTGCATAATGTTTTTGAGAGACAAAACCTACTAGTTTTAATAGATTTTGGCAATAAGATCTTGTAGATGAATTAGCTGTTTATGCAAATGAATGTTCTACCTTGGATCAAAATGTTGGATATCTCGATATACTCGACGCAATTTATGTGCAAGGATTTGTAATACTTATATATCAACTTTCTTATCCTGGCAGGCATGAGGAATTTTTGAGGGATGTAATGTAGTTTTTGACCCTCCGTGGACATACTCGTCTCATTCCTCAAGGTGGGTTAGCTGAGTTCCCTGATGCTGTTCTCAATGCTAAGCGCCTTGACCTTTTCAACTTGTATAGAGAAGTAAGTTCTTTACCTTATTAAAGGTTATTGAAAATTTGCCAAGAATTAGCTTTAAAAAAGTTGGTCCCTCAGGTGGTTTCACGAGGAGGCTTTCATGTTGGGAATGGCATCAATTGGAAAGGACAAGTTTTCTCAAAAATGCATAATCACACATTGACCAATAGAATGACTGTATGATTTTTCAACTTTCATTCTTGAGATGCTTTATGTTGCATGATATGCAATTGAAGGTTAGACCTTAATTACAAAATTAATATTATGTCACATTGCGTAGTAAATGTCTTTTGTGATTGCAAGCTTATCTAATTGGGAAAATTTGAAGTATCTGGGAGATGGTGTTTGCTAATGATGATTTTTTACTATTTGTTTTCAAAATATTCTTGACACAAATTTATTTTCAATATTTTCTGTTGAGCTTTATAACTTAACTTGAGGGGGCTAAATAGGCTAAAAGTAACTCTGACAGTTTTATTTATTTATTTATTATTTTATTTTAAATTGCGATTTTCTCTTGGGATTGGTTTCATATGATGTTATTCTTTCATACTTCAAATTTCATTAACTTGCTGTAACTGACAAGGATTTTGGAAAACTTTTAGAGGACTCAAGTTGTATTTCTGGTAATTAAGGTGTGGGGAATACACTAAAAAGGCATTACAAAACTTATCTTCTAGAATATGAATTGGCTTATGATGATGTAGATGGAGAATGCAGCTTGTTGTGTCACAAGTCTCTCTCTCTCTCTCTCTCACTCTCTCTCTCTCTCTCTCTCTCTCTCTCTCTCCATGTTGCTGTTTACTGTATGCATGCACAAAAAATTGAATGCCTTACTAAATAATTTGAGTCCGCATGATATAACAGTAGTGCAGCTGGTGATTGGGTGAACTGCGGAATATGTGGCGAGTGGACTCACTTTGGCTGTGATAGGCAGTAGGAGCTTGGTGCTTTTAAGGTATGGTTGCCTTATTTGAGTTCTTATACAAAATGTAGGTGAATGCTGTGGTAATTTACATGAACCCTTAGTAAGATTTCTTTTAATTCAGTGGTGTCATGAATTGCAAATTTACCTTAGCTTTTGGTTTCCTTCCATTTGGCTTTCCCTATTTGATCCATCTACATGAAGATACAGACAACATGAGTAGATTCGAAAATGTATATTTGATGTCTTGACGTCTTTATGATGATTGGCAGGACTATGCTAAAACGAATGGGCTGGAGTAATTTGTTCGCACTGCAACATCGCAAATTTCAAGAAAAAATCTCAGAAAATAACTAATGGATATTAATAGATGTCAAGAAGACATCTCAGGAAACTGCTAGTGAATATTGATGAGCCTTAGCCCACAACTTGCATGCCCTCCCCGTGCTCTTTTTGCTCTAGAAAATCCCCCCAACCCTCTCCCAAATATAATCTGAGGGAAGGTGGGTGTAATCGTGTAGGAATGTAATTATCATTTTATATTCCCATTGTTTTTAATTATAGATAGATTATGCTCAACACAAACCCCTTAAATTTTTCCATTGTTCCTCTGTACCCTGCAGAAGGAGGAGTCTCAAAATAGAATTGTAGATGTCAGTTTATGCAAATTAATTCAATAACATAGTTCTGTAGCTGTATGATATTGAAACAGTCAAATAATTTCCCTTGTGTTAAGGTGTATTCTCCATTGTTACAAATCATTTTTCCCCATTGGACTAGGTACGCTGTCTATATAATACAGCCCGCTATTTAGTCTTAGCAACGACAGTTCTATCACATTTTAGATTTCATTTTCATGTAACTTAGAACTTTGCTAAATTCGTGTAACTTGATCGTGATAACAATTTGATATGTATCTGATATGACATCAAGAGACTTTATCGAGTTATCATAACTTTCACATGCATTCTCCTTATTTATTTCTCCACTAGTGTGGAAAATACTGAAGGCTATATTTGTGTATAAATTAATCAAGTTGTTATTGCTTGCTTAATCAGTTGCTAGAGGATTTTCAGGTCCACACTTGTCTATTGGAAGCCATATCCTTGAAGTCACGTACAAAGTTTATAGTTATCACTTTGATCCAATTGCCATGCAGAGTTCAATTGTAGAGGTGATGGCTGAAATTGCTCTTGGTTTGGCTCATATTAAGGCATACTTCCATAACATATTCTAATACAACTTATAGAGCACATGCTCTTGGGCATTTTGACATTAATCCACAACAAAGTGAAATAGACCTTTTACTGTTTAAAATATAACAACATTATCCATATTTTTCACCTAGATTAAAACTTCTAATAGTTCTGTTCATACTGTAATTACAAACTAATTATTACCATTGACACATTAGATTAATTAGAATGTTATTTAGATGCCATTAGAGCATTGGCATCATGTGTGCCAAAATATTTGGCATTTGGCACACTAAACACCAAAAACCATGCCTCATGAGGTGTTAGGGAGCTATCCATTTGATAAGCATTGCTAATAGCCGTTTGATAAGGATTGTATGATTAGCATTGTTAATTGAGTAGTGGCTGTGCTAAGTTGTGTTCAGTTAGTTAGTTGAATTCTGTTAGTCAGTTAGTAGTTGCTGTGCTCAGTTAGTTAGTTGCATTGGTTGGGTAGTTTAGGCGAGAAAATGGGATTGAATTGTATAAGAGGAGATTTCAGATGTTGAATGGGGATTATCCAGAAAATTAACCACTTGGTCTTCCTATTTCTCTCTAAGTCTCTCTTTTCCTTTCTTTAAGTCTTTCCTTTGCTAAGGTGGTGGTTACCCTCGAAGTAACCAATCTTTCTTTCCCAAATCTATTTGTGGGTTTGTTAAATTTTGGTTGTTTTATGTGTGATTTTGGTTGGTTCTTGAGATGATTTTGTTGCAAATTTGGTGGATTTGGGTTGTGGTAATGGGGGCCAGTGGGCAGTGGAGGTGGCTGTGGATTGTGGGTTTGCTAGTTGTTCTTCAAAAACTTCATATGAGAGAGGGAGAGATAGATAAAGTGAGCGTGTAAGAAATAATAAAAAATTAATAAAGAAATAATATTTAAATGAAAAGCGAAAGAAATAATAAATTAAAAGTGAGTTATATTGATTTTAATGGGTTTTTCTTTGTTGGGATTTGTTGCTTGCAAAAAGTTGAGACACACACAGATTTGTTTCCTGTAATTGGGTTTATTTCATTTTTAATTGAAACTGCGTCTTGATTTTGAGCTTTTATACCGTAAAAATTTGTGAGTGGGTTCCTTAACTGGGTTGATTTATCTTTTGTTTTGATGAATTCCAAACAAATATTTGTTCATTATGTTGTAAGAGTAGAGAAATTAAATGGCAAAACAGAAAGCTCAATTTTTTTTGTTTCTCTAATAATGTTTTTTTTTTCGACAATAGGGATGAGACGAGTTGTTTTTGCAGAGGTTGTATAGATCATCATGATCTGAGCTTTTGGGTTTTTTTTTTCGACTTTTCTATTGTATTTTGCCTATATTTAAAAGCTTTGTAAATTATCAAGTGATGTAAGGTTACAAGTAGAAAGCTATTTTTATTTAGAGGTTAGTAAAACTAAATATGTTTGCACGATGCAGTAATTTGGATGAAATATACCTGTTCACGTCGTTTTTACTAATGTGTAGAGTTTCGTTCCACATTTGGGAGACTACTGATTCAATTATTGTACCTTCAATTATCTAGACAGGGTTGTTATTTCTATTTAAATGTGAAATATGGTGAGGGGGTAGTCTTTGATGTTGCACTTAGACCCTTTACTCTTAATTCACAATTGCCGACTACAAGATAATACAAGATAGAAGTATATCCCTTTCCTCCATCTCCACGCAAAGTGGAGGACCACCAAAACAATATTTGTGGACACGACAAAACATTGCTCTACTGATATGTAAAGAAAACCTTGAGTGGACGATATTTCATATATGATTGTCAACGTCCCCATTTCGCTTTGCAACTTGTTAATGTAAAAACATTAACAAGTTTGGATGTCATTATCTTTTTTATAATTTGACTTCAAAAAAATTGCAGATATATTTAAGTGTTGACAATAAATACCTTACTGATATGAGCACTTCTAGTTTCCTTTGCTACATTGCTTAATAGGATCAAAATTTCGAACTTACCCTAGTTTTTGTATAGAAAAATACAGATTTTGGGAGGGCAATCCTATCTTTTCACTTGGAGAAAATGTAAATTTCATGCTAAGTGGGAAGAATAAAAGAAAAGCAACACGAAATGAAGGGTAAGATCTTTTGTCTGCACATTGTTTTTGGGGGTGCAATGTGGTCAGCCTTTGATAGGTACAGTTGGGTTAGATTTGATGCTTTAATTTGGTCCCCCTGAGTCTGAGTGAGCCCAACTCTCTCTCTCTCTCTCTCAATTTACAGATTTTCCCTTAACGTGCGCGTTGGGTTTCTTTCATGTTTTGCCAAATTGGAATCTATTGTCCGGTGGTGGTGGGGTGGTGCCTGGTGAGTGCCTGGTGTGGGAGGATAGGACCCACCTGCCCATCCATATCAACATTGACTCACTCCGGTCTTGGTTTACTAGCTTCCTTGCTTTTTTATTTTTATTTTTTTTTATGGGAACCTCCTTGCTATTTGATTGCTTTATTCTTATTAGATTACATATTCATACTTATTTTATTTTATTGTCTAACATTCTTGAATTTATTTAAAAGCTATTTGATTGATTTATTATTTTTTCATATATTGGCAACCAATTTGTCCTTCATTAATTTATGGTAATCATTAATAACTAAATTAAGTTCATAAAAATTTATGTTAATAATTAATAATTAAATTATAATTACTAGAGAAAAGCACTAACCGTGTCTACGCTTACACTCCAAAAGGGTTAGTCAAATCCCATTTCATATATGATTGTCCTCATTTATTTATTTATTTTTTCTGCCGGCAACCTGTAGAGGTAGTTAATGAATAGTAGAACATTTTTAATGATCGAGTCATGAACTAAAGTTTCAAAAATGGATGAAAAGAAAGAGATTGGGTCAGAGTCAGACACGAAAAGTGGTGCGCGCAAGGAAATTAAGGAAGCGCTGTCCTTATTTGACCAACACCTATATGTTGCTGTTAGATTGTTCATGTTTATTTCTTTCTTTTATGTAAAATGCCAAGAAGAAACGAACATTCTTTATTGCATTTGTGATTTGTATGAATTCGAAAAGCTAGCGAAGAATAGTAGAATACCGACTTTTTTTTTTTTTTTTCTTTTCTAATTATTTATGTCATGGATATGACTAGTAGCATTTGTCAATTTCGTCTGCATCATTTTTGTAATTTTGTTGCACCACTTGTTGGCTATGGCTAGCTTATTATAAAAGTAAAAGCAGCATGAGGAGACATCCAAATAATCTTCCAAGATGACAGTAGTCCTGTCCTGTGGGCTGTGGCTGTGACTTCCAGTTCAACGCTATAAAATTAATGTCTTATGACTATTCGGATATATATCTGTAGCTTTACTCCTCACACCATTCCTTCCCCACTGGAGTACGTTCATTGCGCAATAATTCATTATTATAAACTTTTTACTCAAAGACTTTGTTGTATTTGTAAAAAAACTCTCAAATAGTGACTTTAGTTTGGTCGGGTGAAAAGTGGGAAATGAAAATGGAAGAAATAAAAGTGAGGAGAAAATAGGGAAGGAGAGGGTCTTTGATGGTAAAGTACCCATCTATTGCTCTCTTCCCTCCATACATATCTAGAAGTTTTTATTTGTTTATTTATTTATTTTATTTAATAGGAATATGAGAGTAAATTTATATAATTTACATTTTTCATATTCTCATTTTTTCAACCATGAAAAGATATTTTTATCCTTACTTTTTTATTCTCCCAACTAAATACATATGATAGAAAACTAGAAAATTTTTTTTCTACCATATCCCGCGATTGAAATGGCATAAAAAATTGTTTCTCAAAAAGAAATGGCATAAAATTAAAAAATATTTTACAATTATCTATGTGACAAAATATTAATGGTGGATAATAAAGTAGTGATGGACCTATATAAAAAGCAACGATAAAATAAACAATTACGAAGTTTATTGAGAAAAATATTGTCTATTGAATATAGATTCCTCGTTCAATATAATATTGTAGATTACTCATTCAAGATAAACAACTTACAGCATTTGGATATATATTTGCTTTACTTCTATCTTAAGAAAAGAAAACTAGTACTAACTGATCATTAATTAGTACTAGTTCATCAACATAAAAACCAAATAGGAATAATTACTTGCTATTTTTAATTGTGATTCGGACTTCTTCTTTTTTTAATTTTTTAATTTTTTTTCACGTTGCTAAATAATTACTTGTATTATATGAGCTATATCATATGATGGACTTTAGTCGCACATTTTAATTTTATACAAATGCATCATCATCACTTGAACATATGTCTCTTTGGCTTTTTTATGCATCATCATCACTTGAACATATGTCTCTTTGGCTATAAAAAAGCCAAAGAGACATATATTGAAGTGAGATGATGCATTTGTATAAAATTATTGAAGTGATGATGATGCATTTGGCTATGTTCATCAAAATAAATGTCTCTTTGGCTATATTCGAAACGTACTATTTCTATGATCTATTTCTGAAATTTTGTCGGAAGCATGGTTAATAAAAGTCTAGGCAGCGGAATTTGATCGTTTCAGTGTATCTATTCTAAGTAAAAAGCCACCATAGGACGTTTGCAGTGCAAATTGAGGATGTGACAAGAAATACCCGTTCTAAGTCAAAAAAAAGAGAGAGAAGAAAATAAAAAATTACATTATAATAATGAGCCCATTTCACTTACTCCCTTGAATGCCACAAAGGACCATATAAGTTTGTATGTACCTTGGGAGAAAGTATACCATGTTTCGGTAATACCAACTCAGCATCTGTTTTTGAAACAGGTGTAACTCATTTATTAGGTAGAAAATACTAAAACAGATGCTGAATTGGTATTATCGAAACATGGTATACTTTCTCGTACCTTGGGCATACAGTAGGCATATCTAGCTGCTATATATAAATATGATTATATATATATATATGATTTTTTTAATAGCTATATCAAAATTATCAATTTTGTTTGATGGCTGTTCCAATTTCCTTATTGTAACATAACATTTCGAAATTGATTTATTTTGGTAAAATATTTAGTGATGTAACATTATTTAAAGTTACATCAGGTGTAACTTGAACTAAACTCTATTATTATTATTATTATTATTATTATAACACAAAATAATAATTAAATTTTTATCACATTGTGTTATACAATTTTCAGTATCTATCAATTCAAAATCAAATTAAATAAATAATAAAAAAAAACACATTTTTAATGAAAAAATTTCATATGTAGGCAAAATAACAAAATTTCAAATAGTTGAAAGAAAATATCTAACTTTTATCAAGCTTAACAAAATTTCCCTTCCTTGATTCGACAACTCCACCAATGCCTTCAAGTTAGGTTGGAGATTTTCTGATTTAAGAAAGTTGGGTCGGGTTGGAAAATACCCCAAACCTAACCTCACCTCTAACTGTGAGGATGAGCCATATATATAACTTTCCTAAACATGATTTGGTTACATGTAGACTACTCTTCAAACTTTTTTTTTTTCTTTAGAAAAAAATTTAAATTACTATAAATTTTATTATAAATGATTTACAAATTAACATAAAATTAAATGCGATTGGTGATTTTTGTATAATGTTTAAAAGTTGACATATTGGTTTGTAAAATTTACGAAATGAAATTTGTAATATTCCTACAGAGTCATTTCTTTGATGTAAAATCCCTGTAGTATCAATCTTTTGAAGTTGATTTACATAATTGATGATGTGGCTTGATGTGGCTTTTTTTTTTAGTAGTCACCAACATTACTTAATTGAATAACAATCACTGCCTATCATGAAGACATTAGGGAATATTTTTTTAAAAAAGAATTTATTGCATATCTAGACTTATTGTGTTATAAAAAAAAATTGTGAGTGGTTGACTCATATAAAAGTGATTTAGTCTAATCAAAACTTGGCATGTTAGCAAGTCATTTGTTTTTTTTTTTTTTTTTTTTTCTGTGTCCCTAGCATTTTCCCTAGAGTTTTTATTGTTTCTTTGGACAACAAAATAACAATAATAAAATAGACGGTGTAAGTATTGTCATGCAATTTCTTTGTTGTGAAAAAAAAAAATAATAATTGGCAAACAATATGAAAGTAATAAACAATTACTCATAATTTATCATATCAAAGTTATAACAAAAGTTAAAAATTGCGACTCAAAAGTTTATTATAAGTCTAAGTGTAGTTAGGGTTTAACTTACTTTTAGTACTTTTTAATTGAAATCTTATTTTATTTTAATAAGAAACTATCACATCGCCCACTAACTAAATAAAAGGTAGAGATTAAAGTCTACTATCACTTGCTATTATATATTTAAAATGAAATGAGACATCCAGTTAAAAAAGAAATGAAAATAAGCTAAACCCGTGTAGCTGATAGTGACATTTAGTATTTTTTTAACTGGAATATCTTTTTATTTTAATAAGAAACTGTCAAATCACTCACCAACTAAATAAAAGGTGGAGATTAAAGTCTACTATCACTTGCTATTGTGTATTTAAAACAAAAGGAGACATCCAGTTAAAAAAGAACTGAAAATAAGCTAAACCCATGTAGCTGATAGTGAGATCCTCCAAAGTTCAGATTAAATCCGGTGATCAGGTGGTTGTAAGTGGAGTAAGTCTTTTTTATTTTTTTTTGATGATGAGAGTGAGTCCTTGTTAAGCTAGGTATATAAAATTATACAAATACACAGAAAGGGTCCAAATTAAATTATACACCCTTTGATTTCTTTGTTTATATTATTGATTTTTAAACAGGGCAGTTACTTTGTTGGTATCGCAAGGGCCGTAAAAAGGTGTCACTCCCATGTTGGAGAAGCCAAAGCCTTTGTTTTGAACAATCAGCTACTGTCGTGTATAACTTTTTTATTTATTTATACGAACTCTCTTGTATTCCATATTTCTATTTTCTAGCTTTACTAGCTAAAAGATTCCC
This sequence comes from Quercus tomentella, assembly GCA_028535165.1. Lineage (NCBI taxonomy): Eukaryota > Viridiplantae > Streptophyta > Magnoliopsida > Fagales > Fagaceae > Quercus > Quercus tomentella. Next base: position 22,653,959 of record JAPQVY010000001.1, on the reverse strand, counting down.
GCTTTTACCAAAAGAAAAAATGTTTATAAGAAGAAAAGATGTAAAAAAGTTTACCCAAAAAAAAAAAAGATGCATGTACAAATTAATTTTGGATAGTTGGCTTAGTTGCTGCATAACTCTTTCCTAGGTGTAATACATTTCTATTCTACAAAAGCCTACCTTGACTAAATGATTTATTAAGAAAAATCTCACACACGGTCCCACACAGGGGCCTCTATATATCCACTCCCTTATGATTCAAACCCCATCAACCATATTTCAAAACTATTCTCTTATAGTTTCTTACTGCTGTCTCTATCTCTCTCTCTCTGTAAACATGTGTTCAGAAGGAGGAGGAGGAGAGTTGATTGTGAAAGTGAGCAAGAGGGAGGTTGTGGCTGCAGTACTGCCACTGCAAGAGCATTGGCTACCACTATCCAACCTAGACTTGCTTCTACCCCCAGTTGATGTGGGTGTGTTTTTCTGTTACAAGAAGAACTCCAGCTTATTGGGAAAGGACCTCTCTAATAATTTTGGCTCCATGGTTGGGGTTCTTAAGAAGGCCTTGGCCCAAGCTCTCGTGACATACTATGCTTTTGCTGGTGAGGTGGTGTCAAACCCTGTTGGTGAACCTGAGATTCTTTGCAATAACCGTGGTGTGGACTTTGTCGAAGCTTTTGCTGAGGCAGAGCTTAAAGACCTCGACTTGTATAACCCTGATGACACCATTGAAGGCAAACTTGTGCCCAAGAAGAAGCATGGTGTGCTCGCTGTCCAGGTTCGTCACGTGTTTCTATTCCCAATGTATTCACGTACACCCCACACGCACACACACATAGCGGTAATATTTTTGGCTCCTGCTAGAGCGAAAATTATCTTAGCGTATAAAAAGTCCCTATCACATTATAACGTCAATCTTTCTCCAACCCCTAATACATCTCAAATGAACCTTTTTTTTTCCTTTAAAGGGAGAAAATCCTGGAAACTTTTTTTGGATATAATTTTTTTTTTCTCACTAAAATGTGTTTTTGGAAGATGCTAGCCACATAATTTTACATGCAAACAATTCAATTTTACTGGCCAGTAGAGTATTTTGCGATGAACTAAAAATCTGAAATAATAAGAAATGAGAATAGTTTTTGACACTACTTTGAAAAAAACATTATGCCTTTTTTATTTATTTTATTTATGATTATCTATTTATAAATAAATAGATCAAAACCAAAAATAGATTTTATCTTAATTAAAACCACCTTTACTGAAGTAGTATTACTTGATTTGTTTTTAAATCAGAAATATTCCTTGTCTTTATTTAGGCATCTCATGGAATCCAGTTTAGATGTTACATTTCCTTTATTAAAAAACTTGTGAGGTCCCCAAGTTATCCAAACTCACAAATATCCGAAATTAGGCGGCTGATCAAAGTTTGACGTACCGTCCCCACACAAGAAACTAATATGAAAAAGATGCGTTTTACTTTTTGGCTTCTTCCCAAATGCCAAACTGCTGGTTTTGAAACTTTAAATGATATGTTTCATTTGGATCGTACGGATATTCGTAGTTTCAGTCTGCCTCTGTTTCTAAATTATGCCGGCTGCCGCACCTTAATTTGCCGCTTCAATTATATTATATTATGATCAATAATTGCTTTGAACAAATCCTAGCTACTATTTCTTATGTGTTCTATTTTTTCAGTTTTTTAATTTAAATTAATTTATATATATTTTTTGAGGGTGAAAATTAAAGGTGAAAATGTACTTTTGGTCTCTATATTTTGGATCGTTTTATAATTTGGTCCCTAAATTGATTTCACTCCTAGGTCAGTCCCTAATTTCGGAAAATTGTTTTTATTTTGGTCCTTGCTGTCAACCCAGTAACAGAAAAATCTGAGGTGGCAGACGGAATGCATTGTGTGCACAGTAAATGCTGACGTGGCTAATAAAATAATAATAAAATATTTTATTTGGCATTTTCTAAATGCCATGTCAGCATTTTAATTTTTTTAAAAGCCACATCAGAAATTTTAAAAAAATTAAATTAAATTTAAAGAAAAACCTTAAATCTAATTAATTTAAAATTTTGATTAAAATTTTCTTTTCTTAATATTCATGTTCTTCAACTTGTTCTTCGTGTTCTTCACAAACCAAACCCAGCAACCCAGAACTCAAACCCATATCAAAAGAACACAAACGAAAACAAGAAGAAAAAATTAAATTAAATACTAACAGGAAATTTTCTTCATGTTCTTCCCAAATCCAAGAAGCAACCAAACCAATCTCTAGCAAACCGCAAATCCAAATCCAGTAACCAAACCCAATCTCCATCAAATCCAGAAAAACAAAAAATAAATCCAAGAAACAAACCCATAAACACAGTAACTAACCCAATCTCTAGCAAACCCATAAACCCAGAAATTTTCTTGGGAAACAAACACAAAAAACCCAAAAAATCAAACAACTCCACATCCTCTCGTAAAAACAAAAACAAAAAAACCCAGAACAAGAGGAACAAATTTTTGCAATATGAGAAAGGAGAGGAAAATCGGACCACAGGCAAAGCCGTAGGTGGAGGAGATAAGGCTTGGGGTGGCTCGTCCATGGCAGATCGGGAATAGGTGTGCCGCCATGGCCGAATCTCCATAGCTTTCTTGTTCTTCTTCCCTAAGATCCATGGCTGAAAACCCATCTTCCCCACCGACCCATGGCTGAAGAGTGAAGACCCATGGCCACACCCCACCGATCTGAGCCCAGATTAAACCCACAACCATCGATCTCCACGTCAACAACTTGAAGAGGCTACTTCTTTCTCAAGTTAAAAACCAACTTGGTTTGATTTCTTCAGAGTTGGGCATTCTCTATTTTCAAAAGTGCGAAGATGAGCGAAGCTGAAGAGCCAACACAACGCCGTAATGCGGTGGCCAAGTACCGCAAGAAACTCCTCCAGCACAAGGAACTTGAATCCCGAGTCCGATCTGGTCCGTCTCTCTCTCCCCCTCTCCCTCTCCCTCTCCAAACCCTTATTCCTTTCAATCTAAAAAAGCTTTTTTTTTTTCTTATTCGGACTATAGCTACGGTTTCAGTTTTTCTATTATTTTCATTTTTTTTTGAATTAAACTAAAATTGAAAAATAAAAATTATTTTTATTTTTTTAATTTAGAAAATGCTGACATGGCATTTAGAAAATGCCAAATAAAATATTTTATTAGCCACGTCAGCATTTACTGTGCACACAGTGCATTCCGTCTACCATCTCAGATTTTTCTGTTACTGGGTTGACGGCAAGGACCAAAATAAAAACGATTTTCCGAAATTAGGGACTAACCTAAGAGTGAAATCAATTTAGGGACCAAATTGTAAAACGACCCAAAATGTAGGGACCAAAAGTGCATTTTCGCCAAAATTAAATTATATGGTTCGTGATATTGAACAACAACTCATAAATTGTTTTATTTTCTAATGGTCCTGGTTTGTATGGAAAATGAAAGGTAAACTGTTATTGATAAGAAAATATCCTGTGTGGGATATGTGTTCCTTAATAATATGTGTAGGTTCCACGTGACTATAAAGTCTATGTTAAAGATGGAATTTAATATTGTTTTTTTTTTTTTTTTGGTAAATGCAATTAAATTTCAAATTATTATTAATATTTTTTGTTTTTACTCACTTTAATTGAATTTGTCAAAATTAAGGCATTATTTTCACACACGTGATATTGCTATAGTTAATTATTATTAACTATTTAGAAAAACAAGCTGTAAAAAATGGATTTTTTTTTTTGGTAATAAAAAAATGGAATCTATTATATATGTAGGACTAACAATCTTCATAAATTTATCATATTTCGAAGAGAAAAAAAAGTGTAAAATTAATTAAAAAAGAAAGGCTCCTTTTGATATTAATTATTATAACCAAAAGTCATAACCTACTAACCCAATAACTTGTTAAAATTAAAACAGCTGCCAATCCAAATAAACGCAATAAGTACATGAATTTGGTGAGGACGAATTAGTCAAATAATAAGTGTTTGACAAGGCACGTAGTAAAAAAAAAAAATACTAATAGAGACATTTTGGTTTTGTATTTGGAATATGCAGGCAACCGAGCTCAAGTGTGGTGGGTTGGTTGTGGCGTGCACGTTTGACCATAGAATTGCAGACGCCTACTCGGCCAACCTATTTATTGTGTCATGGGCTGAGATGGCTCAGTCAAAACCCATCTCTACGGTGCCATGTTTTCGTCGTTCTTTACTCAATCCTAGACGCCCTGGTTCAATTCATCCATCTTTGAACTACATGTATGTTCCAGTGACCTCATTGCCTCCACCCAAAGACCGACAACCTGGTGATGATTATCTTATTAGCCGCATATACTACATTACGGCTGACCAACTCAACCTGCTCCAATCACTAGCTACCACAACCAATGGTTGCAGGAGGACTAAACTAGAGTCCTTTAGTGCCTTCTTGTGGAAGATGGTTGCTAAACATGCTATTCTTAACAATGTGGACAAAAAGGTAACCAAAATGGGCATTGTTGTGGATGGTAGGACAAGGTTAAGTGATGGAGATATAGACAAAGCTTCACTCATGGGGTCTTACTTTGGAAATGTGCTATCCATACCTTATGGAGGCAAGGAAGTAAATGAGATTGATGAAAATCCATTGAGTTATGAGGCCAATGAAGTTCATGATTTCTTGGATGGTGCAGTGACCAAGGAACATTTCTTGGGGCTCATAGATTGGGTGGAGTCTCATCGTCCAGTGCCAGGGTTGGCTAAGATATATTGTAGTGGGAGTGAAGATGGACCAGCTTTTGTGGTATCATCAGGGCAAAGGTTCCCAGATTCAAAGGTGGATTTTGGATGGGGTAAGCCGTTATTTGGTTCATACCATTTTCCATGGGGAGGTGACTCAGGGTATGTGATGCCAATGCCAAGTCCAAGTTGCAACGGTGACTGGGTTGTGTACGTGCACCTCTTGAAAGGCCAAGTGGAGTTGATAGAGACTGAAGCTGCTCATCTCTTTAGACCCTTGACTTTTGATTATCTCCAACGTTCCAACAAAGAATAATTTGCCTTATATAATTAAATTATATTTTCTTGTGCTACAAAATTCAGCTATATATATATAACTTTATCGAGTTATCATAACTTTCACATGCATTCTCCTTATTTATTTCTCCACTAGTGTGGAAAATACTAAAGGCTATATTGGTGTATAAATTAATCAAGTTGTTATTGCTTACTTAATAAGCTACTAGAGCATTTTTAGGTCCAAACTTGTCTATTGGAAGCCATATCCTTGAAGTCACATATAAAGTTTATAGTTATCACTTTGATCTAATTGCCATGTAGAGTTCAATTGTAGAGGTGATGGCTGAAGTTGCTTTCGGTTTGGCTCATATTAAGGCATACTTCCATAACATATTCTGATACAACTTATAGAGCACATGTTCTTGGGCATTTTGACATTAATCTACAACAAAGTGAAATATACATTTTACTGTTTAAAATATAACAACATTATCCGTATTATTCACCTAGATTGAAACTTCTAATAGTTCTATTCATACTGTAATTACAAACTAATTATTACCATTGACACATTAGATTAATTATAATGTTATTTAGATGTCATTAGAGCATTGACATCATGTGTGCCAAAATATTTGGCATTTGGCACACCAAACACCAAAATCCATGCCTCATGAGGTGTTAGGGAGCTATCCATTTGATAAGCATTGCTAATAGCCATTTGATAAGCATTGTATAATTAGCATTGTTAATTGAGTAGTGGCTGTGCTAAGTTGTATTCAATTAGTTAGTTGAATTCTGTTAGTCAGTTAGTAGTTGCTGTGCTTAGTTTGTTAGTTGCATTGGTCGGGTAGTTTAGGCAAGAAAATGAGATTGAATTGTATAAAAGGAGATTTCAGATGTTGAATGGGGATTATCTAGAGATTAACCACTTGCTCTTCCTATTTCTCTCTAAGTCTCTCTTTTCCTTTCTTTAAGTCTTTCCTTTGCTAAGGTGGTGGTTACCCTCGAAGTAACCAATCTTTCTTTCCCAAATCCATTTGTGGGTTTGTTAAATTTTGGTTGTTTTTATGTGTGATTTTGGTTGGTTCTTGAGATGATTTTGTTGCAAATTTGGTGGATTTGGGTTGTGGTAATGGGGGCCGGTGGGCAGTGGAGATGGTTGTGGGTTTGCTAGTTGTTCTTCAAAATCTTCATATGAGAGAGGGAGAGACAGATAAAGTGAGTTGTGTAAGACATATTAAAAAATTAATAAAGAAATAATATTTAAATGAAAAACTAAAGAAATAATAAATTAAAAGTGAGTTATTTTGATTTTAATGGGTTTTTCTTCGTTGGGATTTGTTGCTTGCAAAAAGTTGAGACAAACACAGATTTGTTGGGTTTATTTATTCTTAATTGAAACTGGGTCTTGATTTTGAGCTTTTATACTGTAACAATTTGTAACATATTATTTATCTTCATTATTGTGAGTGGGTTCCTTAACTGGGTTGATTTATCTTTTGTTTTGATGAATTCCAAACAAATATTTGTTCATTATGTTGTAAGATTAGAGAAATTAAATGGCAAAACAGAAAGTTCAATTTTTTTGTTTCTCTAATAATGTTTTTTTTTTTTCGACAACAAGGATGAGAAGAGTTGTTTCTGCAGAGGTTGTATTTTTTTTTTTTTTTTTTTTGATAACCAAACAACCTTCCATTAAATTAACCAATAGAAACAGAGGCATCTCCCTTACAAGCAGCCTCAATAGAGGGTGAGAGATTACCCTTATTGAAACAGAAATCTAAACAAGAATTCAAGGACAATTTAGCTGCAGCATGAGCAACTGAATTGCCTGATCTCCTGACCCAACTAAAAAGAACTGAATCAAAAGCATTAACTAGACTACGGATATTACTAACAGTGTTGCAAGAGAGCCAATCCGGGGTAGCATCAGCACTTGTCAAAGCCTCAATACAGTTCTTTGCATCCCCTTCAAAAATTACATTCTTCCAACCCTCTTTGATCGCTAGTTGCACAGCCCAATGGAGGGCCTCAGCTTCAGCTTGCACCGGGGGGCAGGTAAGATGAATTTTACCCCATAGAAACAGTACCTCTCCCAGTTGATCATGAGCAACTACTGCAAAAGCTGATCTGTAGCTGTTCAAAGCGGCATCCACATTAAGCTTGATCCAACCAAGTGGTGGTGGGTTCCACCTATAGTTAGCAAGCTCCTTGGGCTTAATCATATCCGGAGTGAAAGCCTTGACAATCTCAAGGAATCTTGAGTGAATATTTCGTTTAGCACTCAGGACATCTACATTGACATTACAAAACTGCTTGAGATTTCTAGACCTCCATATCTCATCAATGACTAAAGCCATGTTGAGGGACACAGTCCACTGGTCCTGAGCCGGAATCGGGGAAGCAGGTGGCTCCATGTTAAGCTTAGTGATATCTACCAGTGTGATGACAGAAGCTGGGTCCACACTTAAACCCTAGCATGCAGCTACCCATAGGGCTCTGGCGAAAGGGCATTCAAAGAAAATATGGGTACAGGTTTCCACTGACGCATTGCACAAGGAGCAAGAAGGATCTATATAAGGCAGCCTTACTTGCAAGTTCTATTTAGTGGGGATAGCATTGACACCGATTCTCCAAATAAGCATTTTGAGTCTTTTCGGGAGTTTGGCTTTCCACAGCTTCAACCAGAAAGCTTGGGGTTGAGAATCTCTAGGCTAGTGAAGGCAACCTTGTGAACCGATTTGACCGAAAACCTTCCTTTTGAATCAGGAATCCATATAAGCCTATCTTGCTTTGGATTATAAGGGATTCGGATGGAGAGTATAGCATTTGCATCCACCGGGGTGAAAAGCACATTTATCCATTCTCTGAGCCATGATTTGGTTGAAGAATCAATGAGATCAGCAGCCTTGAATGCAATCTGTTTGTACTCATGCACTCTTGGTTGAGGTCTGAAGTTTCCAATCCCAGGCACCCACAGATTAGTCCACACATCAATAGACCTCCCATCTCCCAGGAGGAAGCATGCCCCTTTCACTATTAATTTTTTGGCCTCATCAATAGCTCTCCAAGTAGGGGAACCTGCCTTCAAAGGTTCCGCAATAATCCATCCATTGCCGACTTTGTATTTTGTTCTAAGCACCTCCATACATATGCTTTGCTTACCTGAAGCTACCATCCAGGCCAGTTTAGCTAGTAGCGCGGAATTCATCTCTTTTGCCTTTTTAAAACCAAGACCCCCCTGTTTTTTGGGCTGACACAACTTATCCCATGCAGTCCACGCAATGAATCTGCTGTTTCTTTCCTTGGGTTTCCACCAAAATCTCCTTGAGAGGGCATCCAATCTGTTACAATTTTTGGCTGGTACATTGAACGCTGAAAAAGTGTAGTTGGGGATGGTTTGGGTGACTGAATTAATGAGCATGCATCTGCCAACCCATGAGAGGCAGTGACTTCTCCAACCTGTCAACTTGGATTCCAGCTTTTCTTCAAGAAATTTGAAGTCTTTTGAGGGGGATCTAGACAGATCTGCATAGGTTGTATAGATCATCATTATCTAAGCTTTTGGGTTTATTTTGACTTTTTTTTTATTGTATTTTGCCTATATTTAAAAGCTTTGTAAATTATCAAGTGATGTAAGTTTACACTCCATTAAAGTAGAAAGCTATTTTTATTTAGAGGTTAGTAAAACTAAATATGTTTGCAGGGTGCAATATTTTGGATGAAATATACTTGTTCACCTTGTTTTTACTAATGTGTAGAGTTTCGTTCCACGTTTGGGAGACTACTAATTCAATTATTGTACGTTCAATTATCTAGACATGATTGTTATCTCTATTTAAATGTGAAATATGGTGAGGGGGTAGTCCTTGATGTTGCACTTAGACCCTTTACTCTTAATTCTCTCATATATGCTGCTATCCACAATCCCACATTCCTCATCATAGCCATACAATTCTTTAGATGGAATTAACGTGTTAAATGGTAGTCTAGCTTAGTTGATGATTAAAATATTTATATTTTTGTACATATGTGGTAAATAAGTCTAGGGAGGGGTCATTCGTTTCTCTTTCTCAGTTATGTTACTTTACATTTTTTAGAGCATTGACATCTCAGTATATTAGACTATTACTTTATTTTAGGTTGCATTTGGTATTAGCTTAAAAAGTTAGATTTTTTCACTATTTAGCTTATTTTATTACTATTCAATTTTTTTTGTTACTATTCATAGATTCCATTGCACTTTTTAGTACTATTCATTGATCTCAATGTACTATTTTAGCTACCTTATAATACTTTCAGCAAAAAAAAAAATTCAATTTCAACTAAATAAGCTGTTCCCAAACGGACTCTTAGTATAAAAATCATGTTTTTAAAAAAAAATTTACCTAACCACTTGTCAAAGACTCACATCAAATTATCTATTTGGATACTTTATTTCTTTAAAATACTAATTTTCTTTATTTATTTTAATTATTTCTCTCTCTTCACCCACAACAATCATCATTCACTCTTTTTCTTTTTCCAAGGATAAGCAAAGAAATAATAAATAATTATTTTTGCATAAATAAAATAACTTGTAAATTTACACAAGCACGGTAGTTAAAATCCGATTTGCCCTATAGATACATAAGCTGATGTAGGTGTCTTTTGGGGTTCATTAGGAAAATTTTGGGTCTTATGCTAACACATCGCAAACACTCGCCATTCTTATTTTCATTTTTTTTAATGCTTTGTCTCTCTTCTTTGTGAGTACTTTATTGATACATCAAAATTTTACAAGAAACTTGAGTTATCAGCTCATCATATGTCAAAATAAAATAAGATTATATCAAAACTCATTACAACTCAAAACAAGATTATTTGAAAATGTTACTAGATTTAATTGTGTCCCTATGCTGTCTGTTTCTTTATTCATTTTTCACATATTTGGATTCCATAAAAATAAGGGGATCTCCAAAGGCAACTCAATGGCATCTTGTCTTGTTCATGCACCCTTATAATGGTACATGAATGATTGATGATTGACAACCTTTAACATAATCTGCAAACACAACATGACTAGTCAATGTTTATTATGTAAGTTTCTTGACACAGGATGATGACTCATGAGATTGAACCATCAAGACAAGGATCGCCCTTGTTATATCTCTTGCATGAACTGCAAGATGAGCCTTGATTGGAAACATACAAGACAATGCAGGGAGGACACGTAAAATCACAAAACTGCATGTTAGAACTGAATGATCAAGTAAAAGCAGTTATTACCCGAGTCATATTTTCCTTGCTCCATGACCTTTTCTCCAACTCCAGTTTTAGTTTACCATGTTCAAACTAGTCAGTAAAACTGGACTCAAACCTCCTCGCATCATCAAGCCCTTAGATTACTCTTAACGCTGATGGTAGTGTCCTAACCAATCCTGGTAATAAATAAATAAAACTATGCCTTTCGTTTTTGTACTCCCTATATAAATAAATAAAACTCCCCTTTTCTACCAAAAACATAAAAAAATGCATTCTTTTCTTATTACATTATATGCAACTAGCTTATAACCCGCACAATGTGCGGGATACTTTTATTTATTACAAAAGACAAACCCTAGGAATTTAAAATTTTCATAATTAGATAATACAAAAAAAAAAAAAAAAAAAATTTAAAATTGCAAGAAACCTAAATTCAAGGAGTTTTACATAGAGACAATTAAATGTAATCTTGAAATTTCTTGCTCATTCAACAAAATTTGAAATAGACCCAAAAAAAAATGTTTTCCTTCATCACACATGCACTCAAGAAAATGAAAGAAAGTGATTTTTTTTTTCTTTCTTTCGACTCCAAGAGTTAATTATTTTGTTTCTTAAAAAAAAGAGTTAACTATTTAAAGCATGATCCAAAGTTCCAAAAAGATAAACAAAATAAATTCAGGGTGGTCCAAGAGAGATAATAGTTGTCTTTGTTTTTGCTAGAAGCAAGTACCAATGTCTTCAACTAACAATAATTAAAAATTCAAATATCATGAAATTCAAATCCTATAGTAATAACCTATAAATTACATCAACTATAGTAGTAAATAGTCTCACAGAATTCACTTAGCCTTTAAAAAATAAAATAAAATAAAATCACATTTTCACTATAGGAGTGATTCCAAAAATGTAGTGCCACTAATATATACCAAATTATCAATTTAACTTTTTTTTTTGACAATACCTACTACACCAAAGGAAAATGCAGACAATGTTTATAATGTAAAAATATGAAAATGTAAGAAACCATGGGTGAAGCCAACCAATTGTATTAAAGCAACAAAATATTGAATAGAACCCAAATGAAGGCCAGTTTAACTGTGGGAAATCTCAACCATGTATAAAAATCAAACTGAATATTACAATTTTTTGTATATAATTGAGAAATCTCATCCTTGTATAAAACTGAATATGTTATTCATTTAACTACTAATATAGATTGTCTATTTAAGGTAGCAAGATCATGCGCTCTACCAACAACCTCGTCATCATAATATTCACCTGTATACAAAACGTAAATAAATGAATACACAATTTATATAAGACAACACATCTATTACCAAGTTTATCCCTATGGAGATGTAATTTCTTTATGTCCAGCTCTTATGCTTTAGGTTTAATGTTATATCTTTAAATTATAAAACGCAACTTTTATATTTCAATTATGGTTTAAATTTTGATAATGCAATTTTCATGGGATCCTCTTCTCAAAGATGTCACTCAGATTAATAACAATGGGCTACAGGCATCAAACATGTCTATGTTTTCTACTTTTAACTATCTAAGGATTGGAAACATTTTCAGTCCCCACTAACAAACCCATTTTAGTAAACAATGTAACGCAAAATATTAAGAAACAAATTAAGCAAGATGAATATGGTAATTCCTCTTCGTAACCTGACAATTTGAATAGACAATTCAATTATTTTTACATAAATATGCAAAATTAAAGACCAAAGCAAATCATTGTATCAAAAGATTCAAAACCCTCTGATTCAACTAATTTGAACATTTTCACCACAATCTATGAAAGCACAAAATCAAAGAGATTTCAATAAAGTAAAAACTATACATTGGTCATACCTTATCTTCTAAGACTTGGATTGCATTAAGGAAACGCCTTTCCACCTACAAACCTAGGGGGAAAAAATCAATAATAAATGAAGAGAGATAAGTAAACCTAAAATTGTTCTTGATGAAAGTTGAGTGAAAAGTTTGTAAACTCTTAGGTTCAAATGGTCATTCAAGAAGCATGATGCATATGCAGAGGCAAAAACTCTTATGCTAATTGAAAAATTGCCCAAAACCATATTAACCATATATCCAAAACCAAACCAAATCAAAACAACTACACTAAGCAAAAATCAATACTAACTGAAATACCTTTATTGAAAAAGCACCTAAACATAAGCACTCAATAAGACAGCAAGAATCAAGATTAATTACACTAAAATTTCTCAAATTTTTTAGGCTTTGCTTCAAAATTACACAAAGAGATAGATTAGATTTGTACGGTACCGAGATCCCTAGACTTGTATGGGCCCTGGGCCCAAACCCAACGTGGCGGCCCAATTGCCCTAAATCCTTGAAACTGCCTTCGTGCAAGAGCAGAGTTCGGGTCACGGATCCTGGGAGGTGCTCGGCATGAGTTTTCCTTAACAAGCTCATAAATCCTGTCCGGGGAGGCCACGAAATGGTCGGGGAACTGCATTGCCGAGCACAATTGACTAGGCTGGAACCAAGTTCCAAGGCCACAATTACTGCATCCCACCTTCACCTAAACACCCACTTAAAGCAAACAATATTGGACCTTCAATAGCACTATTGGCAGCTGCAATCATAATCCCTCCACTAACCTTGGCTATAAATAGCAGGAGCTTGGGAAGAGAAAGAGGTTCAGAAAAAAGGAGAGTAGAGTGAATATTGTATTGAGTCTCTCTGCCGAGAACGACCCTTAGTAGGAAATTCAAAAACCCACTTTACAAATAAATTGTTAGCCCAAGTGTATCCAGGCCCAACAGCCTCACTTCCGGAGTCTACAATTGGCGCCCACCGTGGGGCCCTCCTACGAAGCTGTGGTTCAACCGAGACTCAAACAAGGGAAATGTCTGAAGAGCGTTCGGGAGAGCGTGTACCGAGCAATTCGGCAGGATCTTCTCGGGGATCGACGTGGAGGGAGAGAAGGCAAAAACGGCAGGAGGATAGACTGCAACCCAGAGGAGAGGAAGGGTCGGACCAGACACACAGAACGGTTTCCGGCGTCTCGACACATCAGCAGCATGATGATAGAGACCGAGAGCTGGAGCGGTTGCGCAGGTTGGTAATGGATTTGGAGCTGGACGCACGGAATCAGCGCCAGGAGAGGGATCGCAACTCCCAGCAAAGGAGAAATCAGGGCGAGGAAGGTTCCAGCCGATCTAATACGCACCGCTACCGAGACCGCTCACGCTCTCGTGAGTCACACCGACACTCCCGGGAGAGACATCGTCGGCGGAACCGGTCACGGTCGCATGGACACGGTGACCAAGGGTCAGAATCGCCAGAGGAACGGCTGCAGAACAACGCTGCCATGGACGCCATGAGCCGAGCCTTACGATTGGCCGCTCGGTCGCCGTTCTCCGATGAGATTAAATGGGCCCCAATGCCGAGCAGATTCACGCGACCGCCATTCAATTCCTACGAGGGTAAGACAGACCCCGTGGAGCATGTCAGTCATTACATTCACATGATGTCTTTGCATGCACGCAATGATGCGCTGATGTGTAAAGTATTTCCCTCTAGTCTCGGCTCAACGGCCCTGAGATGGTTCAATGGGTTACGGAAAGGTTCCATACGCAGCTTCGCCGAGTTGATTCAAGAGTTCGGCAGTAGATTCGTGACATGCAGCCGAGTGCAACAGCCGGTTGACGCGCTACTTTCCATGAAGATGAGGGATGGAGAAACCCTTCGGAGTTATGCCAGCCGATACTGGGAGCTCTACAACGAGATTGGTGGAGGGAATGAGAAAATTGCGGCAAGCACCTTCAGGATAGGGCTCCCCGAAGACTCTGAATTACGGGAGTCGTTGACAAGAAGACCCCCCGAGGACATGAGGCAGCTAATGAGACGCATAGAGGAATACAAACGCTTAGAAGACGACCGGCTGCAGAACAGGGGAAAAGCCCCATTAATTGGGAAGCCTCGGCGAGGCGTTGTGCCGGCAAGGCCCAAAAAAGACTTCAGAATTCAGGAGCCAGAGGGGCAAATCGAAGGGGTTAATGTGGCGTTTAAAGAGCCCGTACACAAAATCTTGGAGCGGATCAAGAACGAGTCATTCTTCAGGTGGCCAAACAAGATGGGCGGCGACCCGTCCCGGAGGAACCAAAACCTGTACTGCACCTATCACAGGGACAAAGGACACACCACCGAGCAGTGTCGGGTATTAAAAGATCATCTCGGGCAGCTAGTGAAGGCCGGGTACCTAAAAGAGTTTGTAGTAAACTCCACTAACCGAGAAGCCGGCCAGGGCGTCCAACAGAAAAGGAACCCCCTCCCGCCCCCACTTGGGGTAATCGAAGTTATCCACGCTGCACCAAGAGGAACGGTAGCGGCAAAGAGGGTATTAACAGTGGCATGCGCGGGGGGAGAATCCGCCGGGAAGAAGAAGAAAGTTGAACGGCCGACCATCTCATTCGGTGATAGCGATTTAGAAGGAACGATCCAACCTCATGACGATGCTCTAGTGGTGGCAGCCAGGATAGGCGGGTTCCTGGTGAAAAGGGTAATGATCGACCAAGGAAGCGGAGCTGACGTCATGTACCCGGACCTCTTCGTGGGGCTCGGACTGAAGACCGGGGATTTGGAGAAATATGACACACCACTGGTCTCATTTGACGGGAGAGTCGTAATTCCCGAGGGGCAAATCTCTCTCCTGGTAGACATGGAAGGCAAGGGAGTTATTGTTACCTTCATAGTAGTCCGGTCATTCTCACCATATACCGCGATCTTAGGGAGACCATGGATTCACGCCATGAAGGCTGTTCCATCCACCCTCCACGTGAAAGTAAAATTTCCTACTGAGTATGGAGTTGCCGAGGTAAGGGGGAACCAACAAGTGGCGAGGCAGTGTCTTGTTGCCGCGGTCAGATGGAAAAATGAACAGCTCGGGCAAGCTGAGCAGGCCGATAAAGAAACTTCATAGCAATTACAGAACCCCCGAGGGGAGACGGGGGCGGACGTCGCCGAGGAGGTATTGAAGGTTAGAATTCTTCCAGATACTGACAGGTATTTCCAGATAGGTACAAGCATGAATGACCGGGAAAGGGGAGAGATGTTGTTGTTCCTTTTGCAGAACGTAGATGTTTTCGCTTGGAACCCGTATGAAGTGCCCGGCGTAGATCCCGAGTTCATTGTCCACAAACTCAACGTGGACCCATCATTCCCCCCGAAGAAGCAGAAACCGAGAAGAGCATCAAAGGAACATGTCGATGCAGTAAACCTGGAAGTCCAGAGGCTGAAGGAAGCCGGAGTCATAAAGGAAATATTCTTCCCGAGATGGCTAGCAAACACTGTTGTAGTGAAGAAGAAGAACGGTAAATGGAGAGTTTGTGTGGACTTCACAGACTTGAACAGGGCATGTCCTAAGGACCCGTTCCCGATGCCCAAGATTGATCAACTAGTAGACGCCACGTATGGACACCCGAGAATGAGCTTCCTGGATGCCTTTCAGGGCTACCACCAGATTGCCTTGGCACCCGAGGATCGGGAAAAGACCGCATTTATCTCCCCGGGAGCTAACTATCACTATGAGGTCATGCCGTTTGGATTAAAAAACGTCGGTGCCACGTACCAACGAATGATGACGAGAATGTTCCGGGAAAAAATCGGAGGCACGGTTGAAGTATATATTGACGACATGGTGGTAAAAAGCAGAAAAGAGTCACAGCATACGGAAGACCTCAGGGGAGTATTCGAGATACTGCGACGGCATAGACTGCGCCTGAATGCCGAGAAGTGCACTTTCGGAGTGGGGGCTGGGAAGTTCTTGGGTTATCTGATTTCTACTCGAGGGATAGAAGCTAACCCCGACCAAATAGAGGCCGTGAACCGCCTCAAACCACCAAACAATCCCAAGGAGGTGCAAGTGCTCACTGGGATGTTAGCCGCCCTAAACCGGTTCATCTCAAAGTTTGCCGATCACTGCCGACCATTTTATCAACTTCTGAAGAAGTGGAAGGGGTTTCGCTGGGACGAGGGATGTGATGAGGCTTTTCGAGAGCTGAAGGAATACTTGGCGAAGGTGCCGAAGTTGACGGCCCCGGAGCCCGGGGAAGATTTGTTTATGTACCTCGCAGTCACCGACCATGCCGTAAGTGCTGTGTTACTAAGGGACCAAGGAGTACAATTGCCCGTATATTACATAAGCAAAACCTTAGTTGATGCCGAGACGAGGTACCTGCCCCTGGAGAAGTTGGTTTTAGCCCTGGTACACGCCACGAGAAAGTTGCCACATTACTTCATGGCTCATACGGTGTTCGTCCTCACCGAGTATCCATTACAGTCACTATTAAAAAGATCAGACTTCACAGGCCGAATTGCCAAATGGGGGACTCGGCTGGGGTCGTTTGACATAAGATACCGACCAAGAAGCTCGGTGAAAGGGCAGGTTCTCGCAGATTTCATCGCAGAATTCACACCCAAGAACGACGGCAAGGTAATTTGTAGTGCCGAGATGCGCCCGTGGAAGGTATTTGTGGACGGCGCCTCGAATGCTATGGGTGCCGGGGCTGGTATAGTCATAATCACCCCCGAGGGCATACGATTGGAACACTCCTTCAGATTGGGATTTAAAGCCTCAAACAACGAGGCCGAGTATGAGGCCCTACTAGCCGGTTTGAGGGCCGTATTGCATCTGGGTGCGAAAGATGTTGAGGTTTACTCGGACTCACGGCTGATTGTTTACCAGATCACAGGAGACTTCGAGGCTCGGGACTCCAGAATGAAAGCTTATCTAAGTACAGCCAAGCAGGTTATCGGTCAGTTCGGAACGGTAAAGGTATCCCAGGTAGCTCGGTCTAAAAACAAACACGCCGATTCACTTGCCACGTTGGCCTCATCAGCAACCGAGGATGCACCCCGGTTAGTCACAATAGAACTTATAAAAGAGCCAAGTATCAGTGTGAAGTGCATTCCCGATCAGGCCGGAATTGAGGTCGCGGAAGTAGCAGTGGCCAAGCCGTGTTGGATGAACCCGATCATAGATTTCCTTGCCGAGGATAAGGTTCCAGAGGACGAAGGCGAGGCCAACAAGATTCGCAGGATGGCTCCCCGGTACTGGCTGTCTTCGGACCACAAACTGTACCGAAGGTCCTTTGCAGGCCCTTACCTTTTATGCCTACATCCCGAAGGAGTCAGGGAGCTTCTGACCGAGCTACATGAGGGAGTGTGTGGCGGCCATGTTGGGGGACGATCTCTAGCACACAGAGCGATGACTCAGGGGTTCTGGTGGCCACAGATGCAGAAGGATGCCGCTGAATACGTTCGGAGCTGCGAACAATGTCAAAAGCACGCCCCTTTGATCCATCAGCCTGCAGGTCGTCTAAACCCCGTCAGCAGCCCGTGGCCGTTCGCACAGTGGGGGCTTGACATCCTCGGACCATTCCCCTGAGCAACGGGGAACCGCCGTTTTGTATTGGTGGCTGTTGATTACTTCACAAAATGGGCGGAAGCCGAGGCCTTGGCCAATATCCGAGATACCGACGTAAAAAGGTTTGTATGGAAAAACATAGTCACAAGGTTTGGAGTGCCAAATTCTGTGGTAACCGACAATGGGCTACAGTTTGATAGCAAAGCTTTTCGGGCCTTCTGCAGCGAGCTTGGCATCAAAAACAAGTATTCGACACCGGCTTACCCACAAAGCAACGGCCAAGCTGAGGCAGTGAACAAGACTATTTTGAACGGGTTGAAGAGAAGGTTGGACGGGGCGAAAGGAAGATGGGCAGAAGAGCTACCCAGTGTATTATGGGCTTATCGCACAACCCCCAGAAGATCCACGGGCGAGACCCCGTTCTCCCTGGCATACGGAGCAGAGGCCGTGATACCAACCGAGGTGAGCTTGTGCAGTGCACGGGTCGCAGGGTTCGACCCCGTCCAGAACGCCGATCTGATGATGGAGCATTTGGACTGGCTAGAGGAATGCAGGGAGGCGGCGACCATACGGCTCGCCGAGTATCAGCAAAGATTAGCCCAAAGGTACAACCGGAATGTAAAGGAAAGGGAGTTCAGTGCCGGAGAATTGGTCCTGAGAAAAGTTGTGGGAAGCATGCGAGACATATCTGCCGGCAAGCTTGCTCAAACCTGGGAAGGACCGTACAGAGTTACAGCCATCGCTGGTGCGGGGGCCTACTTCTTGGAGGACCTTGACGAGAGGCCGCTTCCTCGGCCGTGGAACGCCAGCAACTTAAAGAAGTTCTACGTGTAAGCCAAAGCTTGTATTTTGCTAAGGTTGAGATTATGATGAAGTTCATTTGTATATGCTGTTTTTGTTCCCGTTAATACACACCAAGAGAACTGCAAATAAACTCTAAGGACAGAAACCTGGCCTCGGCTCGATTACAATCTCCGAGCAGGTGGAAACCTTATCGCTAAAAACTCTAAGGACAGAAACCTGGCCTCGGCTCGATTACAATCGCCGAGCAGGTGGAAACCTTATCGCTAAAAACTCTAAGGACAGAAACCTGGCCTCGGCTCGATTACAATTGCCGAGCAGGTGGAAACCTTATCGCTAAAAACTCTAAGGACAGAAACCTGGCCTCGGCTCGATTACAATCGCCGAGCAGGTGGAAACCTTATCGCTAAAAAATCTAAGGACAGAAACCTGGCCTCGGCTCGATTACAATCGCCGAGCAGGTGGAAACCTTATCGCTAAAAACTCTAAGGACAGAAACCTGGCCTCGGCTCGATTACAATCGCCGAGCAGGTGGAAACCTTATCGCTAAAAAATCTAAGGACAGAAACCTGGCCTCGGCTCGATTACAATCGCCGAGAAGGAGGAAACCTAATCGCTAAAAATTCTAAGGACAGAAACCTGGCCTCGGCTCGATCAAAATCGCCGAGCAGGTGGAAACCTTGTCGCTAAAAGCTCTAAGGACAAAAACCTGGCCCACGACAGAATTGAAAACACCGAGCAGGGGGAAACGCCTTTGAGGCAAGAAGGTAAAGGATCAAAAGATGAAATCATATTCCTCGGCAGGGCCAGGCCACCAAGCATATGGGAGCCCCAACCCTCCGAACATTAAAATTCATCTCGGACTATTCAAGGCACTGCATGATAGGCTTTGGATATCATCACATGTACGGCATAAACATTGACACAGTCAAAGCGAGATAATCAAAAAGATAAGATTCATTCAACAAACCAAGACCAAAGTTAAGCAAGGCAGTTGATTACCGATCAAACGGGCAAATTAAACCGTAAATTGTTCGTCCGCCACATCCCGGCGACATAGGCAAATAAACCAACAAACATAAAAACTACAAGTGCGATGAGAAATAATGAAAGCGTAAAATTAATCAGCTGGAAGGATGGGTCCGATCTCTCACTTCTGTCTGGTCGGTGAGAGGGTAGCACGATTCTTCGCCGAGAAGGTCCTGCACGGTTGGGATGCTGGTGGCCTCCATGTCCTCTGGCTCGGCATGGGCGTCAATTTGTTCAACAAGCTCCCTCATGCTTGCCGTTTCCTCCTCGTCAATAGTGACCGGGGGATCATGCGCGGCGATTACATCTCTCGGGAAGGGAATCTGGCCGGGATCTCTCAGGTGGGAATCCTCGGCAACACCCAGTGCGTGAAGAGCGGCATACCACCCAGCCTCGAAACCCAACTTCCGTGCCTGAGTCACGACCGGCTCTGCAGACTGCTCGGCATCAGCGAAGCCTTCGTTATACCACTTCTGCTCGCACTCCGTCAGGGCCGCCCTTAGGTCAGCTAGCTCCTCAGCGTTAGAAGTGTTCAGGCTGATGGCTTCAGCCAGCTTCACGTCAGTTTCATTCTGCTTGGTCAGAAGCTCGGCACATCTTTTTTCTGCCAGCGCCCAGTTTTGCTCAGCTACGGCGGCCTTATTCTCGGCGTCCTCAGCTGTCTTAAGCTTTTCTTTCACTGATCTGGCCGCTGACTCCCGCGCACTCTTTTCGCGCTCGACCTCCTCGGCGAGATCTCGTGCCCGGCCGGCCATGATGTGAGCCAATTGAGCAGCCTAGCAGTCACAAAAAGTTAGCGATAAAACAGGAATATAATGTACGGGAGAAAATAGATGACTAAGGAGTTACCGCAATAGCATGCCATTCTAATCGGCGCCCCACAGACTCCTCAGATCCTTCCTCAAAGGCGTGCACGTCCTCTGGAAGAAGGAGGCCCTCGGCCAGGGTTTGGGCAACACGACCACCCTCGCCTTTCTCCCATATCCGCACGCAAGCAGTTGAAGGCAAAGGCTTGCCGTCCAACAGAAACTTAGGCTTCCATGCTGGAGCCACTTGGGAGGAGGACGCAGCCCTCGGACCAATCTGGGTCTGCGGCTCACGAATGACAACCCCCCCCCGTTGGGTGCGGAGGGGTCTGGACGGCTGTATCTCCTGGCCCCGTGGAAGGTTGATCGGTGACCTTTTGTTTCTTCCTGGCCCGTCCAGTTTGAGATGGAGGCGGGGGCTGCGTGGGCTGCCGTGCACCGGGCACGAAACGATCGATGGTCATGACCCTCCTTGACACCATCCTTCCTCCGGACCGGGTATCTTCAGCCGACAAGGTAGCCGCTTCAAACGCTGGTTGCTGGGGCTCAACAATTTGGTTCTCGGGCTGCACCTGCTCCTGAACGGGATTCTCTTCTCGGATGGCTTCGTGGGCTAACTCTCTGAGGCGCCGAGAAACGCGTTCCGCGGACTCGTCTCGCAAAGGAGCTAGCTCGTCCGAGGCGGTGAAGCGCCGTCCAAATTCCCTCGCCTCCCCAGTTGTAAGCTTCGGTGGCAGGAAGTTGGCGTACCGAACGTCAATATATGAGAGCAGGGGACTATCCACCAGAAGTGCTTGTTTAAAATTCTGCTAGGTGGAGTAGACCGGTTCTACTCCGAGGATCAGGTGCGAGGCCCGGAGTTGGCCGTCCCAATGCACGTATATCTCGGAGCGAAGAGTGAAGTTCAAATCCTTGACGTGGACGGCTCTGAGATCCGGAACGAAAACCTTGCCGTCTGCAAAAGAGCAAACATCATATCAATATCTGTTAATGGAGCTTTACCTTAATGAACAGAAATGAAAAAGGGGAGGAAAGCAGTTAGATTAAGGGAATGGTACAAACCCACTTCACGCCGTGAAAGGGGGCAAGGGACGTCCCCGGCAAACCAATTGCCGCGCACGCGAACGAACTCCCCGGCGGAGTTCCTATTCGAATCGGGCAGGCATGATATCAACCGTACCCGATTATCTCTTGTCTTTAGGTAATAGTTGGTAGCTTTGTTCCCACAGAGGCTATACATGTGGTTAATGTCATGATGATTTAACTGTAAATTAAAGGTGTGATTCAACCTACTGACGCAGCTAACCACCCGGTAAAAATTGGGGGAAAGCTGGTCGGGACACAGTCCATAGTACCTAAGTGTATCTGTGAGAAGGGGGTCCACGGGAAACCTAACCCCGCCCTCTAAAATTGACATCAAAGGAAAAAAGACTGTGCCTTGTCCTCGGTGGAGAGCGATGTCACTCTCATGGCAGTATACCACTTCCACGTCATCGGGGATGCTAAATTTGCTCCTAAAGGTGGCCAAGGCAGCCGAGGTCTCTAAAAGGTAAGAGTAACCCATCCCTGACGCTTAATACTATGAAAGGGGACTTGAAGAAATAAAGCTAAAGGAATAGGAAGGGGAAGAAAAACTTACTTGGGGTTCTAAGGAGGAAAGGAACACTGAGCAGGTGAGAAAGCGCAGAGAGAGTTGGTCAGCAGAGAGTAAACTCAAAAAAATCGGAGATGAAGGGAAAATGAGAGAAAGTTCTGAGGGGAACTATTTATAGGATCAGGTGGAGGGACGAAGAAACGGTTAATCAAACAATAAATGGGCACGCTTTACGAACGGCCCTGCGAATACCAAAGGAAGCCCATTCGCGTGTCGTTTCGGTTCACGAACCGTCAGGTAATAATGACGACTGTACCTGACGCCGCGAAACGGCACGTCTTTTGAGATGAGCATTAATGGGAAACTAGGATCCCCGAGAGCAAGAGGCCCGTCCAGCTCCTTGTTTCTTCCCGGTAACCGGGGATGAATCAAGGGGGGGCTAATGTACGGTACCGAGATCCCTAGACTTGTATGGGCCCTGGGCCCAAACCCAACGTGGCGGCCCAATTGCCCTAAATCCTTGAAACTGCCTTCGTGCAAGAGCAGAGTTCGGGTCACGGATCCTGGGAGGTGCTCGGCATGAGTTTTCCTTAACAAGCTCATAAATCCTGTCCGGGGAGGCCACGAAATGGTCGGGGAACTGCATTGCCGAGCACAATTGACTAGGCTGGAACCAAGTTCCAAGGCCACAATTACTGCATCCCACCTTCACCTAAACACCCACTTAAAGCAAACAATATTGGACCTTCAATAGCACTATTGGCAGCTGCAATCATAATCCCTCCACTAACCTTGGCTATAAATAGCAGGAGCTTGGGAAGAGAAAGAGGTTCAGAAAAAAGGAGAGTAGAGTGAATATTGTATTGAGTCTCTCTGCCGAGAACGACCCTTAGTAGGAAATTCAAAAACCCACTTTACAAATAAATTGTTAGTCCAAGTGTATCCAGGCCCAACAGCCTCACTTCCGGAGTCTACAAGATTATACACACACCCAAGTTATGGAATTCATGAAGCTTTTCACCCATTATTATGTAATCTTCTATTCATAAAATAAATAAATTAAATTAAAGCATCTATAAGTACTCAATCCAAAACACTAAGACATACACAATAAAAACAAATGAATAAACAAAATTCACAAATTAAATATACAAAACTGGCTTAAAATTGAAATTAGCAATTATAGAACCCTCACTATTACAAACTAAAATCTCTCAAAAACCAACACAATGTCATCACTGAGCTAGTCTGAATTGTAGTGAAAAAACTTTGTGGAGAATTCCAACCTTCTATTAGGCTTCTACAAAAATGGTAAAAAAACTAAAGCAATTCCAAATTTCCAACAATTTTACGGGACAACAATGAAATAATAAGATTTTCTTTAATAAAAGAAAAAATAGCACAACTGTACATGCTAGCAACATCAACACAAACAGAAGTCAAAAAGATGGCAGTGAAAGCAGTGACAACATAAAAACATATTCCTCAAAATTTTTAGGCCAACTTATGTTCTGATATTGGGTAGCCAAGTACTTAGCATGCAGTCATCGACAAAACATAATCAGTTCAAGAAAACAGAACAAAACAAAACTCAAGAAATTGAAAAAAAAAAAAAAAAATAGGGAAAAAGGTAGCCAAACCTTAAACCTTGATTGAGTAATGCAGCAAAACCAAGTTCTCACTCCCAAATTAAGACAAATAAATAGCTTTTGCTTTGGGTTTTCATTTGTTCTGCTATTAAATTTCTATTACCAACAATGCTTAGCTTCATTTAAAGTCACACATGACCAAGTATATATGTTGAAGAGCATTCCAAAGCAAAAACAAAACAAAAACTATAATCAATCTATTGTAAAAGCTTGTTAACTGAAATTTTTATATCTGATCATGAGTTTCACTTATAATTTTCCTCCTTTTTTTTTTGTTTTTGGATATGAATTTTTTCAAAGAGTTGTGAAAATGATAACCTGTGCATAATTGTAGAAATACGTGGAATGATGAGAGTATATATGATTGTACATAATTGTAAAAATGGTTTCATTAGAAGCAATAAAGTTATAAGATTTTGATATCATTATGTTTCTTTTAAAAAAAAGGGAAGAGAAGAGAAGCAATGGAAAGAAAAAGTTGGATTGCTAGACCTATATATCTGAATATAATATGAACCAAATTTTGATGAACACTATGATGAGAAATCACTCGCACTTATCATTACCCTTTTCATTATTATTTAACAATAACAATTATAATCTGGTCTGTCCCTATGGGTAAAACACCATAGTGTTCCACTAAGCAATTGAGCATGCACTCTACTACTCAAAAGATGATGAGAAGAAACAATAGCCTATGTAATATTATATGCAATACCAAAATAACTTGTATAAAATTATCAAACTTCTGTATCAAGATTGTGCTTTACTGCTTTAACAATTTACCTTGAAAATATGAAAAAATGGTGAACCAAATTTAACATCACTACATTATAGTCATGATACAAAATCTTATGCAAAATTCAATAGATATTATAAGGAAAATTTTGATGCATTCAAGCAAATATATAACTGATCTAGACAGTTGCAATACAATTAAATACGCTATACTGACTCAGTCGAAAAATAAAAATAACTAAAAACATAGGAATCAGAGATGTAAAAAGTACCCTTTCCAAGCTTTCCAATTTGTTTCATAGCAATAGACACAACAAAATTATTAATAAAACATGAAAATTCAAATAAAGTTTAACCCTTTGCATGTTTAACTTAGCCCTGTCTCTCTATTACAACAGGAATGAAAGAAACTGGAAAAATATAACTATAAAAATTTAATGTTTCCTCAGTTTCTTTTATATATAGTGTGTAAGGACACCATTTTCATTGATATAGATTTAATATCATGCTTTATGCTCATTGTAAAGTAGGTACTCAGTACATATCTGATGAGCCAAGAGGGAGGTAGTAGTCTCCAAATTTGTGAGAATGTTCCTGCAAGTCAAAATGGAAAATTGTTATCAACATACAAAATGCAATAAATCCATCCACTTTCCAGCTACTAATTCCTTGTCAACTACATAGAATATCCCCTTCAGGCTATCTTGCAGGTTTGTTAGGATGTTCCCATTAATCCTTTTTTGATGCTAAGTGCTTTTCAACCACTACATTACCAAGAACGGCTGTACATACATTACATCCCCTTGATTTTGAGGGTAACTCCTGAGTTTGCATCAGGATGAAGCTGCAAACGAAGAAAAGAAGAAGTTCAATATTGTTTACCCAAGGAAGAAGAAAAAAAGAAGCCTAAAACTAGAATCATGAACTTATGCAAATTATTCTATATAAAAAAAAAAAAATGCAAATTAGAAAATTTCAAAACTGTGGTGCTTACTGGCTTCTCTTCAAACTTGTTTTTGCCAAAAATCTTCTGTTGGGCTTCAACACTTTCTAATTAAAATCCACTTCAATGCAAATGTGCCCCTATCAAACCAAAGTATTTCAAAGATTTTAAGAATTAAAAACAGAAACTTTACAGGTAACGATTTCAGCAATCTGACTATGTGTGAAGACTTTGATTTTTCTTTCTCTACTTTAAAATCTCAAATCTCTACGTCGTTATTCTAAAAGCCCCAATTTTTTCCTGTTTGATACTGGAATAGTTTTTTATAGTAACTGAGGTTCTACCTTTCAACAGAAACTGCCATATAGAACGGTTGCAGACAAAAAAAAAAAAAAAAAACCAAATAGAATTCAGAGAATAAGAAGAAAGAAAGAAGAGAACAGTAGCATTAACAAAAAAAAGGAATATACAAATCTGAAAAATAAGAATTAGAACTGATTTTTTTCTTGAAACTTTTAGTCTCTCTCATTCCGATGTGCGCCTTAAGAACTGTTTCTCTTTGTGATTGTGGTTCCGGTGGTCTAAGTCTAGCGAGGGTAAAGCAATCCAACCAAAAAATTCAAACCTAAATCATATACAATCCCCAGATTTCAAAAAGAAGGGAAAAAAAAACAATAACTTTACTGGTTATGGGTATACGACAAAAAAACCGAAAATAAATATCAATGCAACATTCAATTCTATACTTATTTAATCCCAAAGATTTCGTTAAGATTAGAAACAGAAGTACACAAACTAAAATCAATTTTTTTAGTAATTTCTGTAATCTAAAAAAACAAAACAAAAGCAAATATCTAAAATTGAGAAAACAAACATTTTGATAGAGAATCCAAAAACCCATAACAAAAATGAATCAAATCTAAACTTTATACCCAAACCTACAAAATTGAGAAAAAAATGTATTGTTGTTCATGTCGGTTTCGGCGATCTGGTGGTCTAAATATGGAAAGGGAACGGACGGTGGTGGGGAAACTGATGGTGATGGCTAGCCTTAGATATTTCTCTCTTCGCCGGTAAGAAGTCCCAGGATCGCCTCTCTCTTTTTCTGTTTCTTTCACCGTGTCTTCATCGCCTCTCTGTTTTTCTGTTTCTTTCTCCGTGTCTTCGTAGCCTCTCTCTTGATTTCATCGCCTCTCTCTATTTCTATTTATGTCTACTCTTTAATTTTAACCCTTTTTTTTTTTGTTATTTATAATGAAAGTATTTTAAACGGTGTGCAGATTCCCAACCAATGTATACGTGTCAAAATTTTATAATGAAAGTTTTTTAACTTATACGTGTCAAAATTTAAAGGGTTCATTTTTCCTTACGTGGCAGCACCTCCTTAAAGGCTTCTGCTATTATATATAGTATTAGATATGTCCCCCACTTCTCAATGGCTGACCCCATCAAGATTAAGGTAGCGAAAATGTTTAGTCGATTCCTCGATGGCTCCTTCCAAAATTCCCATGACGATAATCAATTCAAATTTTCATCTTTACACCGACGTTCCTAAACTCCAATTACTTCAGTATTTTGTCTTATGAACCAAAACAAAACAAAACACATGAAAATTCTACAAGAAAGAACTATAAAAGCCCATTGTATTTGTATTAAAAAATTAAATTAAATTAAGAGTATCACCAATTTCAGATTACAAAAGAAAACTTCTCTTAAACATTAGAACAACTATCAAATTTCATATTCGAAGCTTCTTTCCTTCCAGGTTGATAGTGGTTGGCACCCTCACCAAAATTCATCTCTTTCTGGTAAGTATCTTGTTAATCTGGTGCAGCTCATTATTGAGCTTCTGGTCCCTGTTTTGTTTCTGTGTGTTTCGACCATCTTCAAGGGCGTAGCCAGGAATTTGTACATGGGGGGGCCGATTCGAAGGTTAAAATCGACGACGATGAGTATCATCATTGTATGGATAGTCTATATTTTTAGGTTGATATGGACCTTCTTTGAGATAAGCTCGTCGGATTTCATCTTGTTTGTTGATAGGGAATTCACATATTTGTTTACGTGATCCTGAATCACGATCTATCTCTTCAGATTGAATTCCTGAACATTTGGAGAGGTGTTCATCAGGCATTGAAATATCAACATTTGTTTCTACAGCCACAGGTGTCCTAATTTTTGAATTGCTAACATATTTTTTCTTAAAGAATGCATTAATTGTTTTTCATTTGCTCATAATTCTTTTAGTTTTAAGAATATGACTAAAAAATTAACCTGAAAAGAACTTTAAAAAATAAAATTTTAATTAGATATTTTTACTTAGTTTTATGAATGTTATTCATACTAAAAAAAAAAAAAAAAATTTCACTATAATTTAAACAGTCAACTCATTTTTTATATGACTTTAATTAATAATAACCCCTCAAACAAAAACAAAAATTAAACACACAAGTATTGGTACACAACATAAACCAAACAATTTAACATCACCCACAACCACATCCACAGCAACATGATATCTAACTAATCAAAAATAGTTAATAAATCAAAACAATTTTACCTTAGAAACTTTGTCTTCACAAAGTGCAAAGATGGGTCACCCGTGTGGCAATACCTACTGCCTCTACCTCCAAAAGATCTTCCCTTCAAGACTCATCACAAACAATCTCCCCATGCCTTCAATCACGTACTTCTCTAAAAATCTATGAAAATATAAAGAGCATGTGAATATTTAGGTGTAGATATGATTTATTTTTTATATTATATGATTTATTTTTTTCTTTTTGTCTTTGGTCTGCCTTTAATGTCTTTGTGTTTGGTTTGCCTTTATTTATGTCTCTGTGTGTGTTGTCTCTTCCTTTATTTATGTCTTTTGTGTCTTTGTGTTCTCTCCATTTTCTAATTCTGACCCACTAACCCAAATACCCAATGAATCCCACTACAGACACTACTAACAAAAACTTTTCTTAACTTTACCTTTTTTTTTTCTTTTTCTTTTTTTTCTTTTTTTCTGTCACTTGCCAGTTGCCCAACTCCACTTTTCCCTATTATTATGCCCAACTACCAGTCAACAAAGAAAAAACTATCTGACTATCTCTACAAACTCTGCTCTCTCTATCTATCTCTTTTATCTATATAATGCAAGAGTCACAAACACAGAGTCACAAAGCCAAAAAGCCCAAAAAAAAAAAAAAAAAAAAAAAAAAACACCACAGGCAACAGCCGCAGCACAGATTTAATTCACAATCACCAAATCAGTTCAGTTCATCACTCATCAGTAAAAACACAAACATGAAACACCACAAGTCCACAAGGCTCAAGCAAAGTTTCTTTGATTCTCAGATCACAAGGTTTTGAAGGAAAAGATAAGAGTAAATACCTGTGAACTGTGAAGGCTCGAAGCTGGGCTGGCTAGGTAGATCGAGCAACGGCAACCGGCGGCAGCGGCGGCAAGTGGATCTCGTCTCGCGTGGCGGCATGGGTCTCACTCTCGCCGGCGTGGGTCTCGCTCCAAGCTGGGTTTCGCACTCTCTCGCTCTCGTCTCGCTCTCTGTCTCTCTCTGTCACGGCGACATGGCTCTCTGTCTCTCTCCGTCACGGCGACACCAACACGGACCTCTGAATCTGATCAAGATGGGTCTCTGTACTCTCTATCTCTATCTCTATCTCTGTCTCGTAGCTCTCACCTCTCACTTTCCTTTCTTTTTTTTTTCTTTTTTTTCCTTTGTTTTTTGCTTTCTCTGTTTGGTTTTGGACTGCTGAAAGCTAAGTTTTTTTTTTTTTTTTTTAGATTGACATGGGTCATGGGCTCTGCTCTGAGCTGGCTGGATGATGGGCTAGGGGAAGGAGGGGTTCATGATTTTTGGGAGGGGGGCCGGAGCTAAAATCTCAGGGGGGCCCAAGCCCTTTTTTTTTTTTTTGGGAAAATTTTACTTGCTAAAAAAATTTTTTTTGGGCCCGGGCCCTAGCCTTCTACTTGGGCTGGGA
The DNA here is from genome assembly GCA_028535165.1 of Quercus tomentella. Lineage (NCBI taxonomy): Eukaryota > Viridiplantae > Streptophyta > Magnoliopsida > Fagales > Fagaceae > Quercus > Quercus tomentella. The sequence continues at coordinate 22,624,753 of JAPQVY010000001.1, read as the reverse complement.
GAATAGTTGAGAAATGGGTAGGGGGGCCGGCTGTCCAATGTTAGGGGGGCCCATTTATTTTTTCTCCATAGTCTAATGGAAAAAAAAAAAAAAAAAAATTTGCAGGGGCCACAGCCCCCCCAAGCCACTACGTGGCTCCGCCCCTGACCATCTTGCATCTTCACACCAAACTGAAATGCAACTTTTGGCATTGCTTCTTTCTGCTCATTGTAAGTTGCCTATTCCTCCTCTGTCTCAAAGTCCCACCGATGAAGACAGCCCTTTGCCTGTTCAAAAACGTTTCAATAATGTAATAAGCATCAATTATTATGAATACCAGACCAGTCACTTTACATAGTAACCCTTTATAAATAAAAAAGAGTGCATCTGAACAAGAATATGGCATTGCAGCATAGAATAAATATTCCATACTATTCAAAACCAATTAAAAGGTAAGTGATTAAAATTTAAGCATCGATTGAACAAATTCAATAAACTAAATGAAATTATTTCAATTAAATTGGACAATATTTTGCTCCCTCAAATAAGAAAAGAAAAGAAAAAATTTCAATTTTTATTAAAAATAATTACTGAAAATAAGAACATTTCAGAATTTGAAATTAGACTTGCACATAGAGTAAGAATAATAACAAAATCTTACAGCCTAAGTTACACGGACACGGACACGGACACGAACACAACACGGACACGGACACAGGGATACGGCAATTTTTGAAAAATAAGGACACGACACGGCGGTTAAATAATTAATTAAATTTTATATTTAGGCACATTTTTTAATATTTTTAGACATAAAATACATTTATGTCTAGAATTCAAATTATGTAAGAACTACAAATAAGTAAACAAACACCCAAAGTAGTACAATAATACACATAAAATGTTTAGAGTACAAACCATAAAAGGATAACAAGTTCAACATCAAACTAAAAACATAAAAGGATAACAAGTTTTAAACTTTCAAGATTATCATAGAACAACAACATCATCGTCATCAACATAGTCATTATTCTCAACAATACTTGTCTCCATCTCTAGCTCATCTAGTGTGAGATAAGCAATCTCAAGCAACCCAGGTCCTCCAAATGGTTCATCCCAATTATCTCCACCAATGTCCCACTTCTTAGATTCTCCTGTAGTGTACTCGGGCCTCCTCCTTGAAAGAAGTCGAAGATTAGAATGAACAAACACTAAATCTTCAGCACGTTTAGGAGTAATTCTATTCCTCCTCATAGAATGGATGAAGCCATATGTACTCCAATTCCTCTTAGCACATGATGATGAGCAAGGCTGTTCAAGAAGCTTTAGAGCTAAAGTTTGAAGCAGTGGTAAACTAGACCCATAAGTTGACCACCAAAGCATTGGATCCAATTTCCACATATCCTCCATGTTATCCTCATCATAAGTCTTAAATGCTGAAAACAAACCAAACTCCATAATAACATTCTGCCTATCATCAGGATCAGGAAAGATCCTTTTGGGGCACTTGTTTCTCTCCACTGAAATTTCAGCATCCTTATGTGGCGCAACACGGCCTCTAACTTCCTCAATCCATTGCTTAGTATAATACCTAGTTAAAAGCAAATAAATAAGTACAACTAATGAGTTTAGTTTATTTGTTTGGAAATGCCTAAAGAATATAAACGAAAATATTAAAGAGATAGAAAAATTACTTCGGATTCAAGGAGTGGGCTAGGCAATGAAATGGTGTGCAATTTTTAGTCCACCGTTCAATGAGTATATTGTGTACCACATCATAGAATGGAGACTCCTCATAGTCTTCCTTGCCTTCATGCTGATATATTTCTTTCTTCACATTTTCTATCATGGAATCCCACATTTCATACACCTTATGGAGAATAGGTACATCCGTGTCAGCCACTCGAAGCATCTCATAAATAGGTTCTGTGAATCTCAGAATATATGCAACCTTGTCCCACTACAAATCATTCAATACATAATCCCTCACAATTTGAGCTTTTCCTACATCATCTTCTCTATATGACATTCATTCCTCACTAACAACCATATTTCGAAGATTTTGTTTTACTTGAAACAATCTTTTAAGCATGATGATTATTGAAGCAAATCGTGTTTCAGCAACAACAAGTAACTTCAAAGGGGAATATAAATGAAAAATTGCTAATCTCATAGAATGATTTGTGATGAAAATACGAATGAAAGTTGCCTCATCTGAAACTTGTGCAATCCAGTTACATTCATTATATGCAACCTCATTCTGCAAAGAGTACTTAGGTGCACATATATTCTTCAAAGCCAAATTAAGGGTATGCACAACACAAGGTGACCAAAATATATGAGGATATTCAGCTTCAACAATAGATCCTGCAGCCTTCATAACAGATGCATTATCAGTAATAATTTGGACAACATGTTGATGCCCAACCTCACCAATGACCTTTAGAAACAAGTCAGCAATGAAGTGCTTGTCTTTGTACTCTTTGGTACCATCAATGGATTTGATAAAAAGTGGCCCTTTCTGTGATGTAGCCATAAAATTGATAAGTGGCCTTTTTTGTACATCTGTCCACCCATCACTTACAATGCTTAAACCATTATCTTTCCAAGTGTCTTTAATTGACCTCAACAACTTCTCAATATGTGCCCTCTCTTTTTGCAACAGAGTTGTTCTTAATTTATTGTAACCCGGAGGAATATAGCCCACTAAATTATTATTAGCTGCAAACTTGATCATCTCAATCCAATACGGGTTCTTAGCAAAGTGAAAGGGTAAACCAGCAGAATAAAATGTCCTAGCAATAAGAGAATCTAATTGCTCTCGACATTGATTGTTAAAAGCCCTCTCCATAGGAGAATTCCCAACCCTTTTTTTTTTTGGAAAAAAAAATGATGACTTGTAGCTGTACTACTCTCCCTATTGCCCAAATTAGGACTAGTAGGAGAATCAGTTGGTAAAGATACTAGCTTAGGCTTCTTCAATCTACACGAAGATTCCTCAAACGCATCTTCTAATTTCTGCATTTCATTCTGATACTCATCTCCAACCTTGGCACATGCTTGTATTCCAAACTTAGGCAGTTTTAACAAGTGTGCCTTCACCCTTGAATAAGACCCCTTGAAAGTTTTTTCACAATAGTTATATTTGAAAGAAACATTCCCACCACCAACACTTGCTTTTTCTAACCTAGTAACATATTTCCATAGAGGAGCAGCAGCTGTCTCAGCTGATGATTTCTCACTTTCATTTTCAGTATTCATTTTAGTAAAATCACCTACAATATTTAACTTCAATAAATAAATAAAACTATAGCAAGACACACAAAAACAAATTTATAAATTATAAGTTATAACTAATAAAAAAAAAAAGAAAAAAAAGACAGAGGGCACGACAGAGGGCATCCGGCACCCACAGGCCACAACCCACAGCAGCAGTTTAAAAAAAAAAAAAAAACAAACAAACAAACAAAACGCGTTATAAATAAGTAACAGTACACCCAACCATTCAGTCATTCACCAAAATTAACATCTGAAAGAAAGAAAGAAAAAAAAAAAAAAAAAGCAGAGAAAGAACAGAGAAGAGAATCGGACCTGTTGTCCACACCGAGAGAGATAGAGATCGGAAGGGACAGAGGGCACGGCGTCAACGTCGGAGCTTGCCGATCGGCCCGATCTAACTCCGGCGAGGCACAGAGGGCAGCGGCAGCGACAGAGGGAGGGTGGGTTGACTATTGAGAAGAACTTGAGAGTTGAGATGTGTGGTTTCAACTTTCAATTTTCAGACTCTAATGCTTTATTGTTTTAGGTTATCACATAATCAACGGTTTTTGTTAAGTCCACCTGTCAAAATCTGTGAATTTTTTTTTTTTTTTTTTTTTTTTTTTTTTTTTTTTTACTGCTGGCGTGTCGGATGCGTCGGAACCGCATCGGCGCCGTGTTGGAGCCGCGTCGGCGCCGTGTCGGAGAAGCGAAAAAAAAAAAAAAGGGACACCGCCGGACACCAGAATCTGGCGCGTCGTCCCCGTTCTGGTGTCCGACACGTGTCGAACACGGACACGACGCCAAAAATGGCGTGTCCGTGCAACCTAGCTTACAGCTAGAGTTTATTAAGAAAGAAAAATGTGAAAATGAAAAAATAAAAAGAAAGAGCAAGAGAAGTGAGAAATAAAGCAGGTAGATATGTAAAGGAGAGTTTTGCAATATGACAAAGTATATATATATATATATATATATACACACACACTGTCTTACAAAATTGGGTTTCCAAATTAAAATATCAGTTTGTGTCTAGGTTAAGTCTGCTCGGTGCTTTTGGGATTATGGATAAAACATATTTCATTGTCAATTCATTGACTGTTAGCAAGGGGAGTATGTCTTTCACCAAATCAAGTTTTACCTCATGACAAGCTCCTATGTGATGAATAAATTTGTTATTTCTTAATAATATAAGACAGAACAAACAAGATTACATTTTTATTTTTCTTGACTTTTTGTTGATAGTGACAATATTGAAGAATAGATTCATTAGCACGATTAAAAAAATAAAATAAAATAAAATACAGTACTGCACCTTGTTTCTACCATCATTGAAGCTGCTTCAAGCAGAAGTCTTGACTGATGATCAGTGTTATATCTAGCATGCATAAGCCACATTATCCAAGACATCAGGACCATCCAGTCCAAACCTACAGCATTCAAAATCATTGGCTATAAAAAATAACTCACACTGCAGAGAAGCATATTCAATTTAAGGTAGTTGTATGACACCTTTCTGCTATCTGTGAAAGTCTCTGTGGCCGGCCTAAATGTGCCCTCTGCATCGATGTACATTGCTTTTGAAGAGAAACTCAATATCACAGATTGAGTAATAGTAAACACAAGTCAACAATCACGGCTAAGTAATAGGAAATACAAGTCAACAATCACGGCTGAACATAGAAAAGAAAATATCTGAGAAAGTGAGAGAAAGGGAGAGAAAGTCAGAGATAGAAGAAAGAGAGAAAAGTTGAATCTAGAAACTCGTATTGATAATACTGAATTACATAAAGATCAGTAAGGCCCACGGAGCCCTTTATATACAAAGGATTAATTAAGTTAACCATCGACATTATGCGGATCTAACTCCTAGAAATGGGGAAGTTTGTTAAAACTGTTAAGCTAAACAATCAGCTAAATCTTGTGCCTAATCCAACGTCCCAAACGCACCGTTTTACTTAAAACAAAACAAGCCTCAGTATTAAGTGAAACAGTGCGTTTACTATATATATAACCTAAATAGAAATTGGCTTTCTTTGACGTAATTGATTGCGTAACCTATCCATTTCTAGTAGTGTAGTCAAAAGGTTAAACCTAAATAGAAATTGGCTTTCTTTGACGTAATTGATTGCGTACCCTATCCATTCCTAGAAGTGTGGTCAAAAGGTCAAATGCTTAACGTGTTTTTTTCTCGAGAGAGCCATACACTATACAACTAGTTTTTACTCAAAAGAATATAAGTTGAGTTCAAGTTATTCTAAACAATATTATACTATCTAATAACTTCTTATAAAATTCATATTTTGAGAATTCTACCATTGAATTACATGTTTTATATGTTCTTAACATTCATGTCAATTTTCATGCCAATTGGATGTAATTTACCATTCAATCAATAAACTCATCTTTTATGCATTATTTTAAACTATAAAAACTTAAATTTAAACAATTGATTAATAACATGGTCATTAATCTTTGATCATCTTTAAATTTTGCAAGTATGGAGAATATACAAAGATAATGTAATCTAACGGTGAATTTGTCAAAATTCACATCCAATTAAAAATTATTGAGTGGTGTATTATTACTTAAAGTTATATCAGATGTAACTTGAACTCAACCCAATATATATATATATATATATATATATATATATATATTTCAAGTTTTCTATTTGTATACAACTTTAGGAAATTTTTTATGAAAAAATTACTAACTGATTTAACAGCTTTTTCAATTTTTTATAAAAAAATTATTAAAATAGATGATTAATATATGTCCTTAAGCACTCATTTACCGGACCAACGTTTTAATAACCCAAGTAAAAATTGGCTTTCTTTTACGTACTTGATTGCGTAACCAATCCATTCCTAGTAGTGTAGTCAAAATGTCATCCGCGATACACAATGGTAGATACTGGTACCGACTTGCTGTGCATGAATATGGAAACACGCAAAAAAATGTGTTGGTGTTGTCATAAAAGTTTCTTTAGAAATATATATCAAATAGATTTTCTTTTTCTTTTTCCTTCTCATTTTTCAATTAGAAAGACTTGGACGAGTTCAAGTACTGACAATACATGTGAATCTGTGATGACTTCCACTCTTTATCAATTAGTAGAGGGTAATGCTTAACCATCCAACTTTTTTGACTAGTCGCCTCTACATGCAAATTTGTACATGCAACTTTTAGTTGACTATATATGATATTGTTTTTATACCCTTTGGAATAGTCCTCCACTCCCTTTCACATGAGCTTCCTATTCTGCTCATTTTATCAAAAAAGGGTTTGGGTCCAATACAAATTATATATATAGAACACTTCTAGACCTCCCATTTGTATTCATGCTTTTGAGATTAATTGAGAGAGAGAGAGATGGAGGAGCAAGATGTGGTGATAGTGGGGGCAGGAATAGCAGGTTTAGCAACGGCAGTGGCCTTGAAGAGAGTTGGGGTTGGAGCATTGGTATTAGAGAAATCAGAAGGGCTAAGAGCCACAGGTGGAGCCTTAGGTCTTCAACCAAATGCTTGGCTTGCCCTTGATGCCCTCGGCGTATCTCACAAGCTCACCACCACTTATGCCCCTTGCAGAAAGTACTTTACTTCCACACCACTTTCATTTCAAATAACAGTTATATATGTTTTTTTTTTAATGCTATTTGAAATTAATATTACTATGGACACAGCAATTTGACTCTCAATTTCACAACTTGTCAAGTAAGTGGTCAATAAAAAGTGGTGGGTTTATATGAGAAAAATGTGCCCACCACCCACAATCACAAATCTCAACAAACTCTGAAATTTGGTGTCACTAAAATTATTCATTTACTATTTCCTCATGAATTTTTATTCTTTATGAAGACATTTTGCTCACTTTGCAGTTTACATGTACACATACGCACGTGTTACCTTGGATTAGCTTTGTTTATTTAGTTTTTTTATTTTTTTATTTTTTTTATATTTATGTTCAATTTAAGCCTTGCCTAATTGTCTTAAACACATATAAATCTCATCTCCATAATCTTATAAAATTAATATGATAAAGTAGAAATACATTATGTCCAAAAATAAATGATCATATACATATCACAGTAAAGATGTATATATTTTTTTGGGGAGGGAGGTAACGATCTCTGTTTACTTCTTCTACTTCTTTTTCAATAAAAACACTATTTTAGTCCCTACATTTTGAGGTCATTGTCAATTTAGTTCCTATATTTTAGTAACAGTCAATTTGGTCCATGTCATTTTCAATTTGCAGTCAATTTAGTTATGCCGTTATCTCACAAACGGAATATGCCTACATGGCAAACGGATGGTACACTAGGCACACTTAAGCTTACATGGCAAATAAAAATAATATTAAAAAAATTTATTTCACATTTAAAAAATGCCATGTTAGCATTTAAATTGAAAAAAAAACAAAAATTAAATTCTTAATTTTAAAGGAGAAAAGAAAAGAAAATTTGATCAAGAAAGAAAAATCATAAGCCCAAAAAAAAAAGAACAAAAGAACCTGAACCTAGAAGAACAGCATCAACCCAGAAAAATTAATTTCTCAATTTAAAATTAAAATTTGAACTGAAGAATTGAAGGTCAAAAAGCATTGACTTTATTGGGTTTGCAGGTAACTCATATAGCTTCTTGGATTGACTTTGCAAACTATTGTGATTCAAAAAATAGGAAGGAAAAATATAAAATTGTCCGAAGAGGAAATCCGAAGAAATGGTAAAGATTGAAGAGAGCACAAGTCAGATTGCTCAAGTGGGTCCACGTATTTTAGTGAAAATGGTAGATTTTCAAAAAGAAATATTTGCAAGCTATGAAAGAAGTTAGATTTCAAGCAAAACCAAAGTAAAAAAAAAAAAAAAAAAAAAAAAAAAAAAAAAAAAAAAAAAAAACCCAAATTAGAACAAAATACCCACAGAGTGTAGCAAAGTGATGCATCTTTGGCATAACTGAGTTATTTGCTAAACTTTGTGGACCTATGCTTTCTCATCTCATAAATTAACAACAACAAAAAGGTAAGGTTTGAGTCGTTTGACCAAATTGATGGATGAAGGGATTCAAAACATTACATCAAATGGTTTTCTTCTTCCTAGTTTATGGTCAATTTGAGGAGCTGGCTTCCAAGGCAATGGGTTTTTTTTTTTTTTTTACCTCTAAGTGGGTATAGGTGAATAAAAAGAGAAAAGAGACTGGAGATAAAGAGAAGGGATTAGACCTAACACGTTGTTACAAAGATGATGTTGCGGTTTGAATTGCTGGGTAGTTGGTGATTGGTAAATATGATTTTTGTGTTTTGGTGTTGGTGTGTTTGGTTGCTTAGAAGATGCTAGAAAAAATTGTGAATGTTTTTACAAATATTTTTCTTTTTTTAAAATTGAAATTTTTATTTATTTTTTAAATTTAAATGCTGACGTGACATTATTTAAATGTCAAATAAATTTGTTTAACATTATTTTACTTGCCACTTAAATTTAAGTGTGCCAAGTGTACAATTTGTTTGCTATGTAGGCATATTTCATTATGTGACTAAATTGACTGCAAGTTAAAAATAACAAGGACTAAATTAACTGCTATCAAAATGTAAAAACCAAATTATCTGTTACCCCAAATTATATTTTTGCTTTTTTTTTTCCCATGTTTCTATATAATAGGAGGAACGTAACAAATGTTGATACCGGAGCAACTCAACAGGTCCCTTCCACCAAACCTGATAAGTATGTTACTTGAACCATATCCTTCATGTTTTCGCTTTCTTTTGATTCAGATCCATCTTCCCTGCACATTCCCAAGTTCATTATTACCCTTTGGTGGTGACGCAGGAATGGACATGAACTTAGAATAGTACATCGTAAAGCCTTACTGGAAGCTCTGGCAGAGGAATTGCCCATGGAAACCATTCGTTACTCTTCCAAGCTCAAGTCCATTGTAAATCAGGTAGAAGAAGGCTCATCCTATGCTATCATTCACATGGAAGATGGAGTTAGCATCAAAGCAAAGGTAAATAGGAATTATATATGGCCAGCGCAATACTATATAGCGAAAACATTTTTCACTAAGTTGGCTAGAAGTGATTAGAACAACATTGCTTTCTCTCACATGAGCCCATCACTAACATAATTTTTATCATAAGCTAATCATTACAAATAGTGTAGCAATTGTTAAAAAAATTGTTTGCCTAGACTTATTGATACTAAGCACCACTCCATAAAAAACTTATTTTATACAAATAAAAAAATTTCTTACATTACCACATAAATCCTTATAATTCCGAAACTTACAGTAAGTCAAACATTAAACTTACCAATTAGTAAAGGTTGCGTTTACGTTCTTGTCAAATTTTCTTTTCTCTAATTTGAATGTTTTCTTACCGGTTCCTCAAAAAAAAAAAATTTGAATGTTACAGGCTCTGATAGGGTGTGATGGGGTGCACTCTGTGGTGGCACATTGGTTAAGACTCACCACTCCTGTTAATTCAGGCCGATGGGCCGTGCGTGGGTTGGCCATATTTCCTGAAGGCCATGGGCTGAACCATGAAGCACAACAATTTGTTACTATAGGCAAGAGGGCTGGCTTTATTCCTCTCAATGATAAAGAGCTCTACTGGTTTCTCACAAATCTCCCCAGCAAATCCTCAAGAGGTTAAGCCTTTTCATTCCACCTTAATACTTATCTTATATTGGCACCAATATTGTCAAAGGTTTTCGAAATTGAGTCCATAAATATTGTTAAGCACAAATTTATACTAGCTACCTTGTCCTGAATTTCAAGCCCTTCCCTCAAGCAAAATAAACCTACTAGAAGTTTAGATCATATTTACCTTTACATGGGTATACATGTGTGAGTGGAAATCTCACATAGAAGAAATTAATTTAACACAGTTGGGTCATAACCTATAAAAATTTAGGTTAATGCCCATCAATCAAATATTGTCATTTTTTTTGTGTGTCCATGATTCGAAAAATAAAAATAAAAATTGTGTCCATATTTACTGGAATACAAATCCTTTGTACCATTTTCTATGTTCCACTTTATGTTCCATCAATCACAACTTGCCATATATTTGTTTAACTTTCTTTATAAAATAGCCAAAGTTTAAAATGGAAAAAAAATAAACACATGACAAGTTGTGATTGATGAAACATAAAATAAAACACAAAATATGGTACAGATAATTTGTATTCTACTTAGAGCTATTTGATACTCTTAAAAAAATTATGGGCAGCATCAATTAGATTGATTGAATCAAAATTGGCAATGAAGTTGTATATTATATTATTAGTCGTTTCTATTAATCTGTTACCAATTAAAAGAAGTGGGTATATTTAGTAAATTATCAATTGTTCCAAATATTTAAACTATTAGAACATAGTGAATATTAATTATTTAACTATTATTCTAACAATCTTTATCATTCCAGGCGAGGATATCGCACATGACCCCGAGCTAATAAAAAGTGAAGTTATTAATAACTTTGCCAAGAACTTCCCCACATCGTACTTGAGAGTTGTCCAGCATTCAGATCTTTCAACAGTGACATGGGCTCCCCCGATGTTTAGATTTCCATGGGACGTAATAATTGGAAACCTCAGCAAAGGGAATATCACAGTGGCTGGTGATGCTATGCATCCCATGACACCCGACCTAGGACAAGGTGGTTGCTCAGCATTGGAAGATGCTGTTGTTTTAGGCAGACACATTGGGAACTTAATCATCAAGAACAAAAAGCTTGTGGCAGGAAATCAAGTGGCTGAGGCCTTAGAAAGATATGTTAAGGAAAGGAAGTGGCGTGTTGCTGGGTTGATCATGAGCTCATATCTAGCAGGTTGGGTGCAGCAAGATGGGTCTGGATGGTTCATGAAATTCTCAAGGGATGCAATATTCTATGGGCGTCTTTACGGTCTTTACGGTTTGATATTTGATGCTACACATTATGATTGTGGGAAGTTGCCATGTGTTTCGTCATCAAATGGTGAATTGGACAATGACTCAAGAAAAATTGACTAGCTAGGATCCCAGATCAAGTGAATTGGATTTAGTATTTCTTTGTTTCTTGTTATGGGATTCAGATTAAGAGTTAGTTTAAGGGTGGAGTTTGTAACTTTTGATGGATCTGTTTCCCATTCAAAGCTGCTTATGACACCCTTTCAAGTTTTAAGTAGTGCATAATATTTGTGTAACAGCATTGAATAATATACAAGTTGATTTTCTATTTAACTGGCTTAATGGTATTAGGATCTTAATTAACTTTGGGTTGATGCCCCAAATTGATCAGATATTGAATTGAAGTAGTTGAGTATGTATTTTGTAGGTATGTACTGAATATATTGGGTCAATCTAAGCTATATAACCAGCTGTACAAGGAACCTTAATTGAGACTAGACTATTCATTTGAAAAACTAGACAAATATGGTTAACACTTTTACTATAGTATTTTGGCAAATTGAGCCTAAAACTATAATAAGAGAATGCGCAACATTGGAAGATACTGTTATTTTGGGCCAGCAATTTGGCAAATTGATTGCTCAAAGAGCAAGCCTTGTGCCATTAGCTGTGGCCCAAGCTTTAGCAAAATATGCTAAAAAAAAGGAGTTGGTATGCAACTGGGTTGATTGCTAGCTCATATTTGTCTGGGTAGAATTGCAATTAGGTTGGTCTGGATGGTTCATGAAATACTCAAGGTATATGGTGTTTTATAGACTTCTTCACAATAAGATATTGGATGTTATTTATTATAATTGTGGGAACTTCCTTTTGTCTCTCCATGAGTGACTTGAAACACTAAGTTTTTCTTGGTGAGATGATTAAGCCTTGATATGAGTTTTGTACTCTATTTAGCCTTGCTAGATTGATTTACTCTATTACAGTACTAAGCTGCCTTATTGTCACAAAACAATTAAGGTTGATGCCAATATTTGTTTATTGGGTTAAGTGTATCTATCCATACCCTAAAGTATAAGGATTTTGGAGTGTAAATTCTAAACCTCAAAAGTTTATAATTTTTACCTGAATTGAAGAATAATTTATTATATTCACTTACCATTTGAATTAGAGTCCAAATTAGAGGTGCACATTACAAAAGCTCTAATTATTTTTTTAATGTGATAATTTATTAATTTTCATAAGAATGTGTGCATTTTTCAAATTCTTGATGTCACAATTATATAATAAAATCCTATTGTTTTCATAAACTCCTTTTGATGTACAATTGATTACCATATGATTTTAAACTATTATAATTTAATCATTTTGTGAGTTTTTACTAATGCAAGTTGTATTTGAGACTGATGTTTTAACTAAAAATATTTTCACAAGAATTTTACAGAATTATAAGTGCAATACAACTTCAAATGTAAAAAGGTCCTAACAAATAAAGACAATATAAAAGATGTGTTATTCTTTTATAAGTTTTCTAACATTAAGATATATATATATATATATATATATATATATATATATTATGTGTGTGTGTTTGTAATATGTATATCTACTTATGTTCACAAGTCTACATGAAAATATATTTATATTAATTATAAATGCTCACCGGCCGGAAATCAAATCCTGGCTGCCACTAATTTTTGATATAATAGATTAATGAGAAAATACATGTAATAAACATGATTAGTCTGTTAAAGATTATAACTAAGTTGTGTTGTTACTCTAAGAGTGATTGTTATAACTAATAGCTGAGTAGCTGACCCATGTGTTGCACGTCATAATATTTTTAGGGTAGTCTCATTAAATTTATTTTTTTTGCAATTTAGACTAATTTAATAAATAGTAATGTATTTCATAATCATATTTTCATTTATTATAGGGACAATAACAAATGTAATATATATAATTTTTGTCATATCTAAATGAAAACAATACAATTTTTCTCTAGAATTCAAAAGGTAAGTAAGCGAAAATATTAATTTTTTAATAAAAGTTATTTATAACATTTTCTGTATCATTAAATATTATATGAAATTTGGAAATTATTCTTCTAGTTTTCAACAAACTTTCTCAAACCCAAATCTTTTCTACCGTACAATCAAAAATAATTTTTCTATCTTATTTATATATTTATAAAGATAAATAATCAGGTATAACCGAAACATGATTTTAAAAATATATATAGTTATTTATATGTGGTATGACCCCAAAAATTTTTTATAAGAATATTAATTGGCTACAATAAATGTGAATTAAAAAGAATCAAAGGTAATTACCTAAAAGAATTAATTAAGAAGTAAATGAATGGATTTAGTAGTAGATGAATAGTCATTTGAATTATATTTTCTTTGTGAATCAATTAATAAACTCAACAAAACTCCCATCCAAAAAAAAAAAAAAAACTCACACTAAAGTCAAATTCCTTTTGATCAAGTCAAATATCCAATGCATAATCAAATTCAAAATTTTTAATATAGCTTTGAAGTAGCACAACAAAAATATGTAATTGTTCCCAAGAAAAAGTGATGGATAAAGCTTTATACATAATGATTGCAACTCTTTGTCCTTAATAAAATTAAATAAAAAAATTTTGTAAAAAAACTAATAGTACAATTTCAAAGTGGAAAAAAGCATAGAAAAGTTTTTGAAAAAATAAGATATATTGTGTTGATACTGTCATAATTTAATGGGAAAATGACACTTTATCATTCTAAACTATACTCTAGATTACACTTTACACCCTAAACTTTTCGAATGAACGTTTTACACCCTAAACTGTGACTCTTGTTACACTTTACACCACGACATCAAGTTTTTTGTTATCTTAGATGAAAATTCAAAGTTTAGGGTGTAAAGTGTAATTGAGAGTATAATTTAGGGTGATAAAGTGTAATTTTCAATTTTATTTCAAGGAATTGAGAGGGGGGGGGGCAATTGAGTCTTTTCAGATGATGTCATATTTTTCCATCAAATTTAATGGTAAATTTAATGCTAGGGTGCAAAGTGTAACAAGGGTCATAATTTAGGGTGCAAAACGTGCATTCGAAAAATTTATGATACAAAGTGTAATCTGGAGTTTAATTTAGGTTGGTAATTAAAGTGTAACACTAATTTAATCTAAAATCTAATCCAACATGTGAAATATGATTAGATAAATAAATAATTTAAACATAAAATTGAATTTTTTTTCTTAAAATTCTCAAAGAATACATTAATGAAATAAGAAATGTGAAGAGCAATATAAAATATTAGTAAACACTTAATACAATTACTCAAGCATCTAAGAACATCATATAACAAAGACATAGCAATTTGCTGCTAATTTGTTAAGCAAAATATTTACAATTTGTGAAAGGAAACTGCGCATGACCATCTTCTTCAATTGCATTAACTATTCTTCATCATATTATTCAAATTATCCTGTTGTTTTTTAAATAAACTAAAACCTGACAACAACACAAAATATGAACATATTATAATATGAATTTTCCTAAATGAGATTAACAACAAACACCATTCATTAAAATTATTTTGTGTTGTAAATAAAATGAGAATATTTGAATGAAGGAACACATGAATTAGTCAATAATAGAACAATGTGAGTGCAAACCTTTAGAAGGAGATCCTCCTTCCTATTGGGGAGTTGTCATGTTGTATTTTTTCTACCATCAATAATTAAGCAAGACTTGTGAATACCATTTCATAGACAATTTTTTTTTTAAAAAAAATTTGATTCTTCATTGATTTCATTTTTTAGTTATAAAACACCAAAAGTAGAGTTCTAAAGAATAAAAATATTCATCAATCTAAGGTAGGAAAAAAAATCCAACATAAAATGAAAAAAAAAAATTTGAGAGAGAGAGAGAGAGAGACAAATGACCCTTTTGTATGGGAAAACTATACATAGAATGGGAAAGAGTGCCAAATTTACAATAAGAGTATGACAATAAAAAGAGCCAAAATAATTAAGAAAGATAAATGGACAAAATTATATGTAAAATCAAAACTACCAAAGTTGAAAATGTATAGACAATACTTTTGCTTTGAATTTTCATAGATTTATTATTTAATTATAACACCAAAATTAAAGTAGATGAATATGTAAAATTAAAACCGCCTAAAATAAATTTGTAAAGCTAATATACTTATATATTTAATATTGTCAAAAAAAATCAAACATAAAAAATAATAATGATGTGGCCAATGATATGGCAAATGAGGAGGCTCAATAGGAGTATAACAACAAATGAAGAGGCTCATCATGAGTGTATACATACATACATACATACATATATATATATATATATATATATAGCTGTTCTAGGTGATGTAGGTGGATATTGGATATACTTTTTACAACACTAGCTAGAGGAATATTTGAACAAGACCTTCTTAATCATAATTAAATTAAAACAGTATTGCATTAAAGAAAACAAAAAAAGAGCAGGCTTGATAACTGGTTTATTTCTCTCCATGTGGGAAAGATTATGAATTTTCAAGCCTTTTTGTTAATGGATGCCATCACGCTTTCATTAAGAAGAAATAAATTGGGTTTCACTGCATTAGAAAATAATAAAAGCAAATAAATAAATAAGAACTTCACGGACTCATGTGACTGCACTAAAAAGTTGATCGATTATAATATAATACTCAACCTTAACCACTTACTCTAGATATTTGGATTCAATTTTCTGTTGGGTTAACTTATGCGGAGTTTAGTTTGTATTTGATGCAAATTATGACTGGACCCGATATAGAAGTGATATAGTTTTTTGTCTTGTTTTTAAGCCATTGTGGATTCAATGTGTTGAATATAAATATTGCTGTCTTGAATAATATCCCTAAATATAGTGAAATCATTACAACTCCGTAGATGAAGGTAAATTATAGAACCACGTGATTTCTTTTGACAAACACTACAATAAAGTATGCATTGCATCGTTTTCCAAAACACTGCTAAAAGTTTCAAAAAACTTTTTTTTTATTTATAAAAAGTCTTTTTCCCTATAATTGATTTTTTAAAAATTAACATTTATTTATTTTTATTTTTTTAATTTGGTAAATCAAGATCATAACATTAAAACTAAGCAGGAACAAGTCTATTACAAAAAGAGGCCTCCTTATCAGCAAAAAGGAGATCAGCCACCACAGGCGGTGGGCATAAAAAGACAACAAAATTAGAAATGGAGCTTCCCCCAAATCTTGCCAGCGTGTCCGCGCGCATTGATTAGCTTCGCGGAATGTGTGCACAACCCTCTTGTTGGGAATAGCAGCTAACAGTCTCCTGCAATCAGAGAGTAAAGGTTCCATTAAAAGATTAGCCTTATTATTATTCATCAGCATGACAATGCTCAAGGCATCCATCTCAACAATCAGGTTGTCAAGCCCAAGCTCTTTGGCGATTTCAAGGCCGTCTCGGAGAGCCCATAACTCAGCTAAAGAGCTGCTGGTGTTTACGTGGGCCCTTGCATAACCTCTGACCCAATTTCCTTGATGATCACGAATTAAACCCCCTCCCCCTGCCTTACCCGGGTTTCCCAAGGCAGACCCGTCTGAATTGAGCTTCCACCATCCTAAAGAAGGCTTTTCCCAAGCAACACGGACTACCTTCTTCATTCTGTTGCACCGAACCTTAGCCCCTATAGAGAAATATTCCACACTTTCTTTAATACACTTCATATAGATCATATTATCTACAACACCTGACCTAAAGAGAAACATGTTGCGGGCTAACCACAAATGCCAAATTCCCATAGGAAATATGATCTTCCACGGAATGCCCAAATGCTCAGAGACAATCCCAGTAGCACAGTTCACCTCCAGCCACTTCTCAAGAGAATGATCAAAAGTGTGTAAGAGGCCTTGTGGCACCTTGAGCTTTCGCCATAAGTCTTGAGCAATAAAACACCTTCTTAGTAAGTGGTCCACCGATTCATTTCCTTGGTGGCAAATTGTACATAAAGGGTTGAGGTTTAAACCTCTTGAACCTAGGACTTCTCCAGTGGGCAGGCTGTTATGTGAGCACAGCCACATGAAAAATTGGATCTGTGGGTGTGTATCAGCCTTCCAAAGCCACGACATGGAAGAAGAGCCCAAGTTTAAAGGATTTGAACCCCTTGCTAACAGGTATGCAGATATGAGAGAAAAGAAACCATCTTTTGAAAAAGCCCAGGTGAGTGAGTCTTCGGAGTCTTGGTTCAGAGCAAAAGGAATAGCCTTGATAAAACTCAGCACATGTTCCGGCAGCTCAACAGAGACGTTGCAAACATCTCCATTGAAACCCGGGTTAACCCCTTGCTGCACTGTCAGGTGATCTTCATCTCGGGTTAGAGGTCCTTCAATGAAGTTTCTAAGCGGACCACAGGGTAGCCAAAAGTCTTTCCAGAAGTTAATTGATCTTCCATTATTAACAGACCATTTAAGGCCTCTAACATATACTGGGCCGCCAACCTTGCACGCAACCCAAATTCTTGAGCATGGCAACTTCCTACCTTCCTCCGTTAGTCTTCTTGTGGACAAATATTTGGCAGTCAGCATCCGAGCCCAAAGGGCCTCATGCTCTGAAGCCAATCTCCAGCAAAGTTTAGCCAACAAGGCTTGGTTCCTGTGTCTTGTTTGGAATAACCCCAGCCCTCCTAACTCCTTAGGTTGTGTAACTGTATGCCAGTCAACCATATGCATCTTTTTCTTCTCTTCAGTGGACCCCCACAAAAAATCCCTCATTTTCTTATCAATAGCATTACATACTTTGATAGGAAGAGCATGGCATTGCATATAGTAGTCCGCTATAAGGGCTGCCGCAGACTTAATGAGCACCAACCTCCCAGCTCTTGATAAAAGTTTCAACTTCCATCCTGCAAGTTTGGCCTGAAATTTTTCAGCTACAAAATTAAAAGCATTACCATTCCTTCCTTGCTGTAAGAGAGGGAAACCAAGGTATCTTCCCAAATCCGAGGTTTCACTAATCCCCATCTTGTTACATAGCCTCCGTCTTCTTCTTCTAGTGACATTCGGGGAAAACAAAATGCGAGATTTAGACTTATTGACTTTTTGCCCAGCAAGGTTGCAAAAGTTATCAAGCACTTCCATGACTGCCTCACAGTTCTTGGAATTTGCCTTTGCAAAAAGCAGCAAATCATCAGCAAAGAAGATGTGCGAGAAGCTAGGGTCATTCCTAGATGCATTAATAGAATCCCACCTCTTCTGGTCATACAATCCCGAAATCTGAAAACCCAAAAACTCCATGCACAAAATAAATAAATAGGGAGATAAAGGGTCGCCTTGCCTTATCCCACATGAGGGTTGAAAAGGGTCCATTTTACTTCCATTAATCAAGATAGAAGTAGAAGTTGACGTGACACAACTCATTATCAAGTTGACAAGATTTTTAGGGAGGCCATAATGATCAAGGACCATCTTATTGAAACTCCATTCAAGGCGGTCATAGGCTTTCTCAAGATCAATTTTAATTATCATGTAGCCATCTTTTCCTTTTTTACTTTTAAGGGAGTAAATGAGTTCTTGTGCTATAATCACATTGTCTGCACTTCTTCTCCCCTCAAGGAAGGCGGCTTGCATAGGAGATACCAGGGATGGCAAGAGCGGTCTAAGTCTTTGCACCAGAATTTTTGATACAATTTTATATACCGTATTGCATAAGTTGATGGGTCTATAGTGTCCCACAACTTCAGGCCCTAATTGCTTGGGGATGAGAACAATTAGAGTCTGATTGAGAAAGGCAGGCATTTCTTGTCTCACAAAGATATCTTTGATTATTTTTTTAACCGAGTCCCCAACCAAGAGCCAAAATCTCTAGAAGAAACCCGCATGCAGCCCATCGACACCAGGGGCTTTGTAGGGCTTCATAGTCTTCAAAGCTCTCCATATTTCCTCATCTGAGGGGATATGAACTATAGAGTTAGCTTCTTCTTCATTAAGACAAGCACACCAATTAGAACTCCAAGGATGCTCGAGAGGCCAGTAGCTTTGTTCAGACTGATAAAGCTTTTTAAAATAAGATAAGATAACTTCTTTTATCCCTTCCAGATTGTGAACCCAATTTCCATTGTCATCTTGAATGCTAGAAATTCTATTTCTGCTTCTTCTGGCAAGCATAGATTGATGGAAGAAGGCCGTATTTCTCTCTCCAAAAATAATCCAATTGGTTCTTGCTTTCATGGCCCAAATTTCCTCCTCAAGTTGTAAAATTAGGTTGTACTCATCAGCAACTTGATCTTGAAGATTAATGAGGAAGGTACTGGGTCTAACGACAAGGGCTTTTTGAATACCCAGGAGACGGTTTAGAATCTTCTTTTTCCTCGTGAACACATTACCAAAAGTTTCTCTGTTCCACTTCTGGGCACTCGTAGTGAATCTAGATATAGCACCCTCCAAGTTATCTTCTAACCCTGACCAAGCATCTCTAACCACAGCCGAGAAGTCTTTGTGACTCAACCAGACAGACTGAAATCTAAAAGGTCTGCACGCATGTGGTTCAACATTTATTTTAGTATCTTCATTTCAAATACCTTTTTTTTTTTTTTTTTTTTTGATAGAAGAGATAGACATATATTGAATATAAGAAAGCAAACTTACAAGGGCAGGTAAGAGAGTCAATGTGGTACCCATTGACCAAACCTAAAAGTCAGGATACAGCAACAAGAAAGTATAAAAAAAACTGAAAAAGTATAAAAAAATATAAAAACACTTCTCAAGGAGAGTAAGCAGCACACACAGGTGCTCAACTACGCGACAGGCTACATGCCAGCCTCTGATAATCTTCCATCAAGGACACTGGTCCTTTTAAAATTGCATAGGGAGGGGTCTGAGTTGCTTCAAAATGGAACTTGTTTCGCGCGTTCCAAATGGACCACGTCACCATAGCCCATGTCTCCAAGTCTTTTCTGGGCAATTTCTCCATCAACATACGAGCTAGGCTTAGAAACATCTAAGCCGAGGAGTCACACTTTTGTAGTCTCCCACAAACTAGTGCCCAAACATTACAGGTTAAAGGGCATTGCCAGAGGATGTGGATAACCGTCTCATCATTTTTTCCACAGATAGCACACATTAGGTCAATAGGGACCTTCCGATGGACCAGGTTAGCTCGAGTAAGGAGGATGTCAGAGCTAGCCTGCCATACAAAGGTACGCACTTTCGGTGGGATAGGCAACTTCCATAACCTATTCCAGACTTGCTAGTCATCTTGAGCCATGGAGTGCTTCGCTCCCATAATTCTATTTATCCTAAGAGCTACCCGATATGCAGTTCGCACCGAGAACGTCTGGGACTTGTTCTCATTCTAGCACAGTTTATCACGCGATTCCAAATTCCCAAGGCAAATTCTAAGCACTTCATCCCTTGACGACAGCACAATCCAAGCATTAATCTTCCCCCTATCCCACTGTTTGGTATGTGGATTAATGAAGTCACAAACTTTCGACAGCTGGTCCACTCCATCCCGAAAAAACGGAGGATAAGGAAGCCACTTATGACTCCGGATACCAATTGTGCGGCCATCTCCAACCCTCTAGACAGATCCCTCCTGAAGTAGCTCCTGAGCACTGAGAAGGCTTCGCCACACGTAAAAGGGATTATGCCCTAGTTCTGCCTCCATGAAGGAACAAGTAGGAAAGTACCTGGCTTTGTACACCCTATAGAAGAGTGAGTGTGTCCCCTGTATCAACCGCCATGCCTGCTTAGCCAACATTGCTAGGTTAAACGCATGAATATCTTGAAAGCCTATACCACCTTTATCCTTTGGAGTACACAGTTTACCCCAATTAATCCAATGGATTTTCCGTACTTAGCCAGGACTGAGTTAACACCATCACATATTGCCCTAGCCTAGGTAACTTGAAGATGCTCATGGAATAGGTAGGGATCACTGGGGCCACCATCTTAATCAGGACCTCCCTCCCTGCCTTAGAAATGTACTTCTCTTTCCATCTCATTACCCTTTTAGCGATCCTTTCCAACAAGGCTTTAAATGTACCCACCTTTGATTTACCCCCCACCATGGGCAACTCGAGATATTTCTCACAATTGGTCAAGATCTTAGCACCAAACATGACCTGAATATTCTCTAGGATGTCTCGACTGGTATTCTGGCTGAAAACCAAAGTAGTCTTTTGGCGATTAATCGCCTGTCTGGAAGCTTCTTCGTATTGTGTGAGTAGCTCCAATAGTTAGTGATATTCCACAGGTTTTGCCTCACAAAAGAGCAAGCTATCATCAGCGAAGAGGAGATGGGAAATTCGAACTCCACCATGACAAGAAAGAAGACATTTCAACTGTTGAGCTTTAATGGCTTTCTGCAACAAGGACGAGAGGCCCGCGACACAGAGGAGGAAAAGATATGGAGACAAAGGGTCACTTTGTTTGATACCTCTGGAGGGCGTTATGTAACCATGAGGTTTGCCATTGATGAGAATAGAGTATAAGGCTGTACGAACTGTCATCATTGCTAGGTTCATCCACTGCACCGGAAAGCCAAGCCTCACCATGATCTTTTCAAGAAACTTTCATTCCACCATGTCATATGCCTTGCTAATGTCAAGTGCAACAATACTATGCCTTTACTGCCATGTGTCTGACCTTCCCTTTTCTTCTATTCTGCATCCTATGTTACATTTCAAAAGCAACAGTATTATTGTCTGTAATAACCCTATTCGGCACAAACGCACTTTAGGAGTCAAAAATAACATTGGGCAATATAGATTTAACACGGTTCGCAAGAACCTTAGAGATAATCCTAGGAACCACATTACCCTAGCTGATGGGATGAATTCCATGATATATTGTGGATTATTCTTTTTGGGAATTAGCACAATATGTGTAAAGTTAATTTTATGCAAAAACATCCCTAAGTGTAAGACAGACAAAACTGCTGCTGTGACATCGTGTCCCACAATGTGCCAAAATTTTTGAAAAAAGAAAGGAGACATACCATCTGGGCTCGGTGACTTGGATGGGTGCATTTGGGAAAGAGCCACTCTAATCTCATCCTTTGTATATGTACGAACCAAGCTCCTGGCCATGTCATCAGTGACCACTTTCTCCACCGAAGCTAGCACTCCATCCATGTTTAGGTTGTTGGAGGTGGTAAACAAATTCTTGTAATAGTCATCCGCAATGGTTGCTATGCCCTCTGTATCAGTACACCACACCCCATTAGAATCATGAAGACCATCAATAGTGTTCTTCTGTCGACGTTGACTCACTTTTTGGTGGAAGTACTTGGTGTTTTTATCTCCAACTAGAAGCCAAATAGACCTTGCTCATTGTCACCAAAATACTTCTTCATGGTGCAACAATTCATTAATCTCCCTCTTGACCTCATTAATTCTATCTAGGTTTGGCCAAAAACCCACTTCCATTAGCTCCTCCAACTCTCCTTGCTTAGAAATGAAACTGTTCCTAGTATTCCCAAAGGTGGCCCAACTCCATGCTACCAAGTCCATCCGACACCTTTTTATTTTTTCAAACAAGAAAAACATAGGGCTACCCACTGGCTGAGTTTGGGTCCAAGAAAAACAAATCTTTTCTTTGCACTAAAGAAAGGCGACCTACTTTTCCACAAACCGTTGTATCTTAGATTTACGGCGTTGGCTTGTATTGGTGGCTTTAGTTTCTAAGAGAATCAGATCATGGTCCGAATAGGAGGCCGATGTGTGGAAAACTTTTGCTTGGGGGAATAGTTCTCGCCAGTCCATCGATGCACATGCTCTGTCCAGCCTCTATTCCACAAAAGCATCCCTACCCTTACCATTTCTCCAAGTGTACATGTGCCCTTGAAATCCCAAATCTACTAACCCATAATGGAGAAGAGCAATCATGAAGTCCTACATTGGTTGTAAGGGTTTCGGTATTTAGCCGTTCTTCTCTTCAAAACATAGTATTTCGTTAAAATATCCCAAACAGACCCACGGGAGCGAAGCTCGGGACCTTAGATGACTCATCAACCTCTATGTCTCACATTTAAGTTGTTCTTTAGGGTGACCATATACCCCCGTTAACCTCCAAATGGGATGCAAAAGTAAAGTGATATGAGCATCTATATGGTTAGGAGAGTAGGTTTGAGTCGAAACCACCACATCATTCTTCCATAGCAAGGCAAGCCCACCACTTCGTCTCACACTCAGCACAACCAGCATAGATGAGAAGTCCAACTCTATTTTAATAGGTTGCATCACAATTACTGTCAACTTTGTTTCCATTAGAAACAAAATTGTGGGTCCTTTTTTCTTACCAAGTCGGTAAGTACCTGAACTGCTCAACAGTTCCCAAGCCCTCGACAGTTCCAACTCATGATGATCATTGTATTCGGCGGGACTGGGGAGCAACCGTTGCCGTTAGGGAAGGTGGTTTCAGTTTTTCGGCCATTAGGGAAGGTGGTTTCATTTTTTCGGCCAAAACCTTATGCCGTTTGCTATTCTCCAGGTTTGTTTCAAATTCATATTTCTTTTGGTCTCAGATTGGACGTTTACTACCTACCCGAACTTGTGGGTCTAGAGGCTCTACCTTTTTATCAGCACTATGAGGCCGGGCAAGCTTTTTCTAAGTGACCACTGAAGGAGTGGAACTTGTGGTGGGTCCTGTGTCCCATGCAGGCACACGTGAATTTTGTAGGAGAAGAGTATCCACGAGCACGTAGTCCACTCTAGTGACATGCTCATTCGTACCATAGTTAATGGGTACACTAAAAAGGTCTAGCCTCGATAAATCAAACTCCACATCCTGGGGATCTAAAAACTCCTTAGGCTGCAATGGGTGTGCATGTACTTGGGCACCAAAAATCGAAGTGGGGCCTAATCCCTCTATCTCAATTGACATGTCATCAGTGATTGTCAAGTCTAATATGTCCCTCTCGATTCCCAGAATCGTGGACTTTCCTTTAGCGTTGATTCTTTTCGTATCATTCCCCCGAATCTCAATCTCTCCATCTACATCACCAGCAGTCATTCGTACCATAGTTAATGGGTACACTAAAAAGGTCTGGCCTCGATAAATCAAACTCCACATCCTGGGGATCTGAAAACTCCTTAGGTTGCAATGGGTGTGCATGTACTTGGGCACCAAAAATTGAAGTGGGGCCTAATCCCTCTATCTCAATTGACATGTCATCAGTGATTGTCAAGTCTAATATGTCCCTCTCGATTCCCAGAATCGTGGACTTTCCTTTAGCGTTGATTCTTTTCATGTCATTCCCTCGAATCTCGATCTCTCCATCTACATCACCACCAGTCAACTGTAGGGTTTTTGTTTGTGACGGGTCCCTAGGCAGTTCGGGTTGTGGCGGTGTTGTACTTTGTCACAGGTGGCCTTCTGCTCCACCCTGTAGGGCCTCTGGTTTTGTCCTAGCACCTGCCTTTAACCACTCACTATACAATTTACCTGCCGAGTTACCTGCACTTGGTTATGGGCATCCGTTTGCTTTATGTCCTAGTCTACCGCAATTGAAACACAGCCCTACCAACCTCTCATATTTATACGCAGCCTTGACGCAATCACCCTCTGGGCTTGCCACCTGGCCTCCTCGACATAGTGGTTTGTCAAAAGGGACTTCCACTCTAATCCAAAGGAAGCGGGCTTGGTTTAAAGCAAACGCTTTACAGTCAACCTCCACTACACTCCCAATCCCTCGGCCAATATCTCAGCCAGCCTCTTCATTGATAAGGTCAAACGGCAACCCCCACACTTGGACCCAGATAGGTAAACTCGTGAACCTCATCGACCTGGTCAAAATCGGTTAAAAACCCCAATAATTGGTCAAAACCGGTTAAATACTGGGTTAAATTGGGAACCAGAGGTGAATCCGATTTTGCCCCCGGTCTAGTTTTTGAAACCATGGTATTTAAGGTCCACTTGGTTGGAAGAGTGGAAAAGTAGGATGATAAAAAAAATAAGGAATTGATAGAAAAGTGAGAGGATATAAAAGATTTAATTTTCCCTCATTTGTTTTTAGATGGGAGGATAGAAAGTGAGAGGAAAGAAAACTCATTTGTTTGGTGGGAATTGAAGTTGGTATAAATTTATAACTATATCCCCATTAAATAAAACAAAAGTAAAATTTTTTTAAAAGAAAACAAGCCAAAGGAAGATGAAAAAAAAAAAAAAAAAAAAAAAAAAAAAAAAGCGGGAATGAGAAGTATAAGAAAAGACAAAAACCATAAAAGGTGAAAAAAAAAAAAAACTGAAAAACAAAACGGAATAGAAGTATAAGAACAGAAAAAAAAACAAATAAATGAAAAAAAAAAAAAAAAAAAAAAAAACTATAAGAAAAGACAAAAACTATAGAAAATTAAGGGGGGGGGGGGGGGGGACAGAAGAGACAGATGGTAGTATAACAGAGACAAAAATCATAGGGAAAAAAAAAGAAAAGAAAGAAAGATGCACTGACTATTGATGTATTAACAAAAATTATATTTTTCTCATTTTTAATATATAAAAAATAAATTTTCTGTTAAAATTTTTAATCCAATTACTCGCTCAATAGTATATTTAAAAGCAATAAATTACAACTGCATTGCTTTAAAAGAAAAAAAAATCTTTTATATATAAAATAAATAAATAAATTACACTCTTCAGGAAAAAAAATGCAATAAACTACGAGTAAATGGCAAATTTTATCATGGGGGTTCTGACTTCTGATAGCTTGGAGGTTATGGCTTACCATAAATATGGAAGTGGGAACAAGCATCGTCATGGGCCAACTCTGACTCTCTTTGTATTTCTCAAAAAAAAAAAAAAAAAAACTCTGACTCTCTTTGTTGGCGAAAAGGTCATAATTATAAGGTCCTTTTCATGTGTAACCCACCAACTCTTTGTGCCTCATTAACGAAGATTTAAACCACCCCCCACCCCCCACCCCCCAAAACCTCCGTTTTGTTTTTAGTGTGAAAATTACCAAATAGCCCCTTGGGCTTGTTCGGTGAAGGGATTCTAATAACATTATTTGTATTTTTTGAAAATACGTGTAGGTGAAAATGTGTATAAAAATACGTATAATGTTGTTTAAATACTGAAAATTGTTATTCAAAATACACTACCAAACACTCCTTTTAAGCAAATATAAAAGATACTTTCTTTTCGATGTTATGATCCACATTTACTTATTAGTATTAATCAAGGGTGTACCTGTGTGCATGTGTGTGCACATTTGTGTCTCTTATCAATTTTATTTTATTTTTTAAATCAAATCTCCACCCATTAATAATAATAATATTTTTTTGAGAAGATACTATTAATAATACAGTAATTGATTGTATAATTGAAGATGCTGAGAGAAAAAAAAAAAAAAGGTTTATAGAAATAATAAAAGCAATGTGGTTCTAATACAAAAGTACACCACAACTCCACTCAAAAGTCATGGTAACTTTTAAGGGAGTGTGGGGCAAGTTATATTACACACAACACACTCTCTTAAGCAATATGGGACAATTACCTTTTTTTTTTTGAGAAACAAACGCACACACACACAACTCTACTCAAAAGTCATGGTAACTTTTAAGAGAGTGTGGGGCACGTTATACTACACACAACACACTCTCTTAAGTAATGTGGGACAATTACCTTTTTTTTTTTTTTTGAAAAACAAACAAACACACACACACAAGGGCACTCAAAAGTCATGGTAACTTTTAAGGAAGGGTGGGGCAAGTTATACTACACACAACACAATCTCTTAAGCAATGTGAGACAATTACCCATTCTTTTTTTTTTGATAAACAAACACACACACACAAGAGAGAGGGAAAGGGGTTCTAACTCCCTTGTGTGTGTGTGTTTATTTCTCAAAAAAAAAAAAAAAAAGTGCAACGTGTGAGAGAAATAAAATTATAGTGGATGGTCTCACACTTTCTTTTCTTGAGATTTATTGCAAAGATTTGGTGCACAGAATTTTGAGAGTTTTTTTTTTTAGTCTAATCTAAGAGTATATGTGTGTAAAGCTCATTCCTAGATACTTGAACCCCGACCTTTGCCAAAGGTGCTCAGTGGTAGAATTTATAGAGTTGAAGTTTAAATATTGTTAAAAAAAAAAAAAAAAAAAAAAAAAAAAAAAAAAAAAAACCGAATAAATATGCCGGTGCTCTTAGGAGAGGGACCGAACTTGCTAACAAGATTTTAAGGTCTTTTAAAATCACCCACTTAATGTTTTCTTTTAAGGTTTGATCTTATGAGTACAGTATACTATGACAGACATTGTTATAACTTATTAGCTACTTCATGATTAGTTAAGAACCTTGTACCTTAATTGCCATCTCTTCACTCACAAACTGCTTTGGGATTTAAAAGAAAAAATGTTCAGACGGTAGGATTAGCAAACTATCTAAAAAATCTTGTTGATCTGGTATGTTTTATTTTCCTTAAAAATAATATTTTGAATTAATTTTTTAGTTAAATATAATATGATTTGAATTTATGTTGTTCATTTCATAATTGTTTATTTTAAGAAAGATGTTACGTCTACAATATTTTTACAATAAATCACAGGTGGTTAGTTGTTATTGGTTCAAATTTCAAACTAATGCTAAGATTACTTTTTTGCCCAACAATAACAACTAGTAACAACTTGCCACTTAGGATTTGTTGTAAAAATATTGTAGACATATCATTTCTCTTATTTTAAACCATCAAATCAAAATACCAAAAAAATTACATACATACACACACATATATATATATATATATATATATATATATATATATATAATACAATTAACCTTAAAAAAAATGAGATATTATTTATAAAAAAATATAAAAAATGGTACATAAGAAAATAAAATAAAAATCAATATATTTCAAATCACCACCCACCAGCCTGTCTGACAGAGCCCTTAATTGTCCTAACATGGTTGCAAATTGATGGTACTCTCAGCCTTAAAAACCACATTTATTCTCCCAACCGTCACCTCCTTTACAGTTCGGCACAAAATTAATTTGTTATTTCCTTTTTCTGAATGAAAAACAATTTTGTTACTCTTATAATATTTGCACGTCAGTTCGTCCATAATACATACACACACACACACACACACACACACATATATATATATATATATATATCCCAAAATTACACCAAATTGACAAAATACTTTATAATTAAAATTTCCAAAGTATTAAAATGAGATAGTCTAAGAAAACAAATTTTTGCCATAATTTGTGAATGACTAAGAAAAAATGTTTTTTTTAGAAACACTTTTTTCACTAAGTCTATATGAAAGTTATACCTACCACTCACAATTTATCTTTTTTGCTAAATTATAGCAAGATTAACAAATGAAGTGACATAGAAGAATTGTAGTACCATAATTAAGGGGAGTAGAAGAACCACTCTCTCTGCTTGGTATAATTAGCTCACCTACTTGTAGTTGCCAATACACAATTTTAACCCTTCTATTACGTTTTGTTTTTGGCTAAAATACAAATTGTATCCTTTAAGTTTGATTGAAATTCATTTCAGTTTTGTAGTCTTACTTTTGTTCAATTAAGTTTTTTAAGTTTCAAATTTATTCAATTCAGGCATTCTATCCAACTCTGTTAAAAATTTGTTTTTAAGTGTGAAATCAACTAAAGAAAAAAAAGGTTATTTGAATAAAAAAAAAAACTCTCACATTGAAAATCTATAAAATATTTTTATTAATTTTATAGATTTTTTGATGTGGGAAAAAAAATTAGTGGAAAATTTTTAATAAAATAGGACGAAAGACCTAAATTGAATAAGTTTAAAACTTAGAGTACTCAATTGAATGAAAATAAAGTTAGAAGACTGAAATGAATTTCAATCAAACTTAGAGGTACAATTTGTGTTTCATCCTTTCTTTCTTTTTTTAACCAACCACAATTTTTATTTTTTGAATTGATAAAAATTAGATATATACCTTAATTATAATATATTGAGTTTCTTAATTAAATTCAAATACCTTGATGTATTGACTAATAAGCTGTCAACAATATTGTTTTTTTCAAGAACAATTAAATTCAATTTATCAAAGTGTTTTAATTTAATTGGAGAGAAACTTTACCCTTCTTGAATTTAGCATAAAAAATAAATAACTTTTTTTAATATAAAAAAATTAATTAAATTTTGTGTATTATTGTTGTTTGATGTTTACCTATAAAATTTTTATAAGAGAAGTGTTACGTTTACAATATTTTTACAACAAATCATAGTTGGAAAGTTATTATTTCTAATTTGAATCCACGACTTAAATTATTTTTTTACCTACTCATAACAACCAATAACAATATGACACATAAGATTTGTTGTGAAAGAACAATCTGACATATAAGATTTATCGTAAAAATGTTGTGAAATAATATTTTTCTAAAAATAATTAAACATCAAACAACAATGTTACGCAAATTTAATTTACCCTCACTATTTTTTTTTTAAATTGAAATCTGTTAAAATAAAAATGTTGTTGCATTAGGAAATTGAAAAAAAAAAGACTTCTATATATACTAGCCTCATCACACGCGCTTCGCGCGTGCGATGAGGCCTTTTTTTTTTTTAGTGGTCCTATTTTGTAAAACAAAAATTGCGTTTTTTTATTTTATATATATATATAATTTTTCTTTTAAAAATCTAATTTATAAGTGAATAAATCAATTTGAAAAATAACAGGAGAGTGATCCTATTTTTTAGGTAATGTTTTAGTGGGAGTTAGAGTTGCATTTTTACTGGATTATCCTATAATTTTGTCTCTACTTAAACATAGGAATATAGGGGCATTTTTGAACTAAAAAAATGAGGAATCTAAACAAAAGAAGCTCTTTAAATAACAGTATATTATATATATATATATATATATATAATTTTTCTTTTAAAAATCTAATTTATAAGTGAATAAATTAATTTGAAAAATAACAGGAGAGTGACCCTATTTTTTAGGCAATGTTTTAGTGGGAGTTAAAGTTGCATTTTTACTGGATTGTCCTTTAATTTTGTCTTTACTTAAATATAGAAATGTAGGGGCATTTTTGAACTAAAAAAATGAGGAATCCAAACAAAATAAGCCCCTTAAATAACAGTATATTATATATATATATATATATATATATATATATATAATTTTTCTTTTAAAAATCTAATTTATAAGTGAATAAATCAATTTGAAAAATAACAGGAGAGTGATCCTATTTTTTAGGCAATGTTTTAGTGGGAGTTAGAGTTGTATTTTTACTGGATTGTCCTTTAATTTTGTCTCTACTTAAACATAGGAATGTAGGGGCATTTTTGAACTAAAAAATGAGGAATCCAAACAAAGGAAACCCCTTAAATAACAGTATAGATGAAAAATAACAGGAGAGTGATCCTATTTTTTAGGCAATGTTTTAGTGGGAGTTAGAGTTACATTTTTACCGGATTATCCTTTAATTTTGTCTCTACTTAAATATAGAAATGTAGAAGCATTTTTAAACTAAAAAATGAGGAATCCAAACAAAGGAAACCCCTTAAATAACAGTATAGATGAAAAATAACAGGAGAGTGATCCTATTTTTTAGGCAATGTTTTAGTGGGAGTTAGAGTTGCATTTTTACTGGATTGTCCTTTAATTTTGTTCATACTTAAACATAGGAATATAGGGGCATTTTTGAACTAAATAAATGAGAAATCCAAACAAAGGAAGCCTCTTGAATAACAGTATATTATATATATATATATATATATATATATATATATATATAATTTTTCTTTTAAAAATCTAATTTATAAGTGAATAAATTAATTTGAAAAATAACAGGAGAGTGATCCTATTTTTTAGGCAATGTTTTAGTGGGAGTTAGAGTTACATTTTTACCGGATTATCCTTTAATTTTGTCTCTACTTAAATATAGAAATGTAGAAGCATTTTTAAACTAAAAAATGAGGAATCCAAACAAAGGAAACCCCTTAAATAACAGTATAGATGAAAAATAACAGGAGAGTGATTTTATTTTTTAGGCAATGTTTTAGTGGGAGTTGGAGTTGCATTTTTACTGGATTATCCTTTAATTTTATCCCTACTTAAACATAGGAATGTAGGGACATTTTTGAACTAAAAAATAAGGAATCCAAATAAAGAAAACCCCTTATATAACCGTATAGATATGGATATAGATATAGATATAGATATGGACCCAGACGTAGACGTGACGTAGATGTAGGTATAGATATAGATATATATACATTTTTGTTCTTTTTTCAGACTGATTCTTTTCGGCTCTTTCTGTATATATGCCCAGTGCTTTATTGTTAGTGGGCACAAGTCATTGGTGAGACTGGAAAACAGCATCAAAAGGAAAGCTTGAGTGGATAGGAAAGAGAGAATGGCAAAATCACCAGAAGAAGAACACCCAGAAAAGGCTTTTGGTTGGGCTGCCAAAGATTCTTCTGGGCTTCTTTCCCCATTTCATTTCTCCAGAAGGTAGCTTTGTTTTTTTTTGTTTTTGTTTTTCTTCTTCTTGTTTTTGGTTCTTTTTTGTAAATTCATTTCCATTTTCTCATAATGAGAAAAAATATTTATAAAAAAAAAAAAATGAAATCTTTTCTTATCTGGGTACTGGGTTTTTATTGCCATGCAGTATTTCAGATATCCATGAACCATTTTAGCCATCTTTTTTGTATTGCATATATGATACGTAGATTTTTTTTTGATAATCCGCATAGACAATATATTGAAAACAAGAGAGAGATTACACAATAGCTAGCTGGGTTTGCTCCTTTACAATAACATCAACAAAAAACTCTGGAGCTGATGTGCATTTTGTGTTTTGTGTATATAATATTGCTAAGCCTCAGTTTGATTTCTTTTTAACATATAAAAAAAATACCATAAAGTAAGACATGGATTTGCCTAATCATTGAAAAGAATGGTTAACACAATAATATATATATGGTTGAGGGACTAAAATTTGTTTTTTAGCTGACTTTGTGCTTTATGATCCTATGATAGCTCTATTTGTAGCAGTTTTATTTCATTTTCATCTGGTCCCAGACTTAGACTTTTCATCTTTTTTATTTAGTGCTATAGTCATATTGTTGGGGGAATTAAAGAAACAATAGTAGAAAACAAATAGAGACAAAAAGAAGATCAGTTTAATAACTAGAATACCCTTGGTTTAATGGCATATGACATCCTTGTTTTTAGCAATTCTTTTCTAAAATACTCTATTGTTAATGTTTGTTTATTTAGTTTAAGGATGGATAATTTAAGATAGAGTTGGTAATAGTGCTAGTTTTATTATTTACTTACTTGAGCTGGTTTTTTTATTTTTTTGGCAGGGAAACTGGAGATGGTGATGTCACAATAAAAATACTTTACTGTGGGGTTTGCCACTCTGACTTGCACAGTGTCAAGAATGAGTGGGGGTTCACAATGTATCCTATTGTTCCCGGGTATGATACATATCTCACAAAAAACCGTGATTTTTCTTAAGATGTTTGTCAATTCACAGTTTAGGGGATGATCCATTGTATGTTACTTTTCCAGTGTGCTTGACAGTGGTATGTGGTGGAAAATTTTCTGTATGATTTGACTTCTTCGTATTTTTTATATGGGTTATTTGAGAATAGTTAGATTGTTTTACAGGGATGTAAATTTGACTTCAAAAGGACTACTTCATGAAGGTAAAAAAAAAAAAACAAAAAAACAAAAGGTTCTTTGGTTAAGTAGAAGGTATTATTCGATATACAGAGCTAAAACTGATTTTAGTATTTTATATGTATCTTTTGGTTGTGTAGGTTCCATGTAACTTTTTTTTTTTTTGGATAGAGTAGTTTTCATGTAACTTATTTATGATTTATGATGTCTAATGCTGGAGTTTACAAATCACAACATTGCTAACCAAAATTATATTTGTCCCAATTGATTTGAGATAGATAATTTTGTTTGCACATGGTTACCACTTATAATAATAATTCATGCATGTTTCTGTTAGAATTTAATGAAATCTCATTCTTGAATTTTATGTTGTTATTGAATTCTATGAAAGTTAAAACAATGAGCCAAAAAGTTGTTTATTTCTTGTTAAAATTTCGTTGACACTTGACATTGATTCATCCCTTATCTGGATGAGTATGAGCCTTGATGAAATATAAATTTGATATTAGTTTCCAAAGAATTTCATCATCATATCAGTAGATACTAGCCTGAAAAAGCCATTAAATTTCAAGAGATTAAATTAAATCACATTTTAATGAAAGAACATGGCAATTCTAAACCAATCTTCTATAGATTACATCCCATAATAATAGGTATCTTCCTTTTGATGCCCCTTTTACATTGTCAAGAAGTAAGTATTGGTGAAATTATTTGCTAGAATTAAACAGAAGTTCATGTTCTTCTTCACAAACAATGTTAATGAAAAACCGGGTGCCCTATGCAAATGACCATGCAGTGTTTTATATTTATTTTATTTATATAAGAAAATTAAGCAAAGCAAAGACAGTGGTTACTTGCAGTAGTTTACCTGTAAAATCCACACATTGATCTATACTTTGCCATATCTTTGTAATTCAATCAAAATAATTAAAAAATATGGTGCAAAAATCCCAATTTCTCATTTTTGAATAAAAGCACACTAAATTCATATTCTACTGTATGGTGGTTTGCTAGGGCACCTGTTTTGTATCCATCCAGATTGCTAAGAAAGACTAACATTAAATAAGGAAATAAGAGACCTGTTCTCAATATAATGCGTAACTGGGGAATGAGCGCTGGCATTATCAAGGGTGTATACTCCGAGACTTTTTTTAAAACATTTTTAAAAACGGGTCGGGCACTGGTTGCTCTTGTTGGGTCAACCATTTTTTGTTTTGAATCAAAAAATTTATTGTTCAGGTTGGGTATTTTTCTTTGGGTTATCAGTTGGGTCCAATTTTGCCATGTGGAGGAGGTTATGCATGGTGTTATTAACCATTAACCATCTAGAAAGAGTTAAATGTTATTTTTTGGAAGGTTAATTTTGTTTATACATTTTGCTCTTTATTAATTATATCTACATCACTTTAGCAAAATCTGGTGAAGTAGCCAGTGCATGGCAATACCATAAATTACATTTGCTTGCATAAATAAAATAATAGAAAATGTGACTATAAATGAATTCCTAATGGAGAGTAGTAATTACTTGTTCTCTGTGCAATGCAGCGATGCACTGTTTTTGAGTTTAGTAGCGTGGTTGAAGCATGAAGTGTGATAAATTGTCAATTTGCGTCCATAAACTGCTTTGATTGCCCCTTTTTTAATCTACCTAGGTTGTTATGCTACAATGCAACCTATTATGTCTACAGGAGAAAATGATAGGATGTACTGTAGCCAGTACTATGATCCAGTGTTATGCTGTGAAATTCTTAAACCAAATTCAAAAAGTCTACCCAGGTTGTGTTAACAAAATTGCTTTTGTAAATTCATATGTTTAACCAACCTTTACATCATTCCATTACAAGCCACCTGGTTAGCAAGAGCATTCTAAATGCTTTCGCAATCTGAGAGTGATCAATTCCAGTACTTTTTACATCATTCCTCTGCTGAAATGATGCACATGCCAATTCTCAAGAACCAGCTCTAGAGCAATGCCCTTTGTATCCAATACAAAGCGAGACTCATGGTGGCATTTTCCACTATAATATTTCCACCAATCCAGGAAAGCCATCTCTTCATTGGGTTTACTACTTGGTTGGTCATGTTTGAGTACCCAATCATCTAGTCTTGATACTACCGCCCACCATATCACTGTTTTGAGGTCTTTATAGGTGGCTGCAGACACTTGTTATGAATAGTAAGGGAACTACTAAAATCTCCAGTCAAATTCTGGAAATTTTTTCATTCAGAAAGTTCTTGGAACATTTTCTCTGCAACCTGAGAGATTCTGTAAAAACTCTAGAAGTTTATTTTGCCAAGGCGTGAATTAGGATACTTGTTGGCTTGTTATTTGACTCAATGCTTGGCAACTGAGGGTTTGCATTTGGGTGGTAGATGAGCAGTATTCTCTAATCATCAATAGAATGCATGCTATTTTCTAAGGATTAGATGCTACTATTTGCTGCTTCTTTTTTTCTTAAGCCATATTTTCTGTGATTTGTTGTAATGGGTTTAAGTATTTTTAGCAGGCTACCAACTTTATCAATTTACCATCCAACATTATTTCATAATGCCAGCTTTGACCTTTAGTTTATATTATCTATTCATTCTAGTGTCCAGAAACCTTCTTTATGTTTTCTTCAAACAATTGGCAACCAACTGATATTATTTACTGGAAGATGTTTTCCATGAATCAGCCAAGCCAAATATCATTGAGGAAATGTTCTACTGTATTTCTTTAGATGACAGTGAAAAACAAGAAAAAACACATTATTGAAACCCTGATTTTTTACCTGGTTTGGGTTTTCTTGGAACATATTTTTGGTTGGCATTGTCTGTGGATGAAGGCATGGAGTTCACATAGCCATGTTAAATATTGTTGTCTTTTGTGGATGTTTTTATTTCTTGTTTGTGTGAATGCGCTTCCACTAGCCCCAAATTCCAACAAATTGGTATCAGGGCTTCCACTATCATAACAGATACACATCTTTGATCCATACATTTCCATAGTTCCCAAATAGTTTATAGAAAAAAGAAAAAGATAACAATTCTTTCCCATTCTTTCACTTTAAAAGTCAAATGTATTTGGCTCTGAACAAAGCTGATAGTCCTGGTGAGTTTGGCACACCCATCCATTAAACATATGATAGAATTGTCTCTGGTGTAAAAACTTTTTGGAGTTATGTATTGATGTGTTCCCTAAGCTGCTAGATTGAAAATTAATCCATTAACAAGTTTTATTCATGTTAAATGCCATTTCGGAACTTGACCTGTGGCTTTTCTTTTTAGCATGCAGTGCTTGCAAGTGCACACACACACACTGCTGCACTTGCCAAAGTGTAATCAGTTTTGGACAAACCAGTATTAAAATAGGAGAAATTTTGGCAGTGCATGTTGGAGGAACCTTTATATATATAAGACATTTACTTGTTATTTTGCAGGCATGAAATTGTTGGTACTGTAACCAAAACTGGGAAGAATGTGAAGAAATTCAAAGTAGGTGACCGAGTTGGAGTTGGTGTCATAGTGGACTCCTGCAAGAGATGTGAGAGTTGCCAACAGGATTTGGAGAATTACTGCCCTCAAATGATTTTAACCTATAACTCTTATTCTCAAGATGGGACAAAGACTTATGGTGGTTATTCTGACATTGTGGTTGTTGATGAGCACTATGTGCTACGCTTTCCTGAAAACTTACCC
The DNA here is from genome assembly GCA_028535165.1 of Quercus tomentella. Taxonomy (NCBI): domain Eukaryota; kingdom Viridiplantae; phylum Streptophyta; class Magnoliopsida; order Fagales; family Fagaceae; genus Quercus; species Quercus tomentella. Next base: position 22,588,311 of record JAPQVY010000001.1, on the reverse strand, counting down.
CCTGATGCTGGGGCTCCACTTCTCTGTGCCGGGATCACAGTATACAGCCCAATGAAATATTATGGAATAACTGAGCCTGGCAAGCATTTGGGTGTTGCAGGACTTGGTGGTCTTGGCCATGTTGCAGTGAAAATTGGTAAGGCCTTTGGGTTGAAAGTTACTGTCATTAGCACTTCCCCAAAAAAGGAGGAGGAGGCAATTGATAGGCTTGGGGCTGATTCATTTCTTGTTTCCAGTGACCCTGCAAAAATGAAGGTATGCTGATTAACCTGAAAATTTAAAAGTTAAAAGGAAATCAAAGTTTTTCTAGGTTCTTATGAGTTTGGATCAAGGGGTTAGGCTGCACAAGGGGGTAGTCCAACTTTGATGATGGTGTGGATTGATACCTGGTTTCAAGTATTTAGCTTAAGCTGTTGCGATAGCTTAAGGTCCCTTTTGAAGTTGTCTGCAAATTGATGTCATTACGATGATCTTATTGTTTTTTTTTGATAAACTGATGATCTTATTGTTGCACAATTATAAACATGTCCCAATAATCCACATGTTAGAATTGTATGAGAATTAATTATTCTTAATATTCTTTTCTTTTGGGCTTTCACTTTGCAGGCAGCAATCAATACTATGGATTACATCATTGACACAGTGTCTGCAGTTCACCCTCTGGCTCCGCTGATTAGTCTGCTGAAGCTGAATGGGAAGCTGATCACTGTGGGTTTGCCTGAGAAGCCCCTCGAGCTGCCCATCTTTCCTTTAGTTATGGGTAAGCCACAGCAAACCCTCAATGCCAGCACTAATAAGAAGGATAGAACATAGGTACAGTTCCTTAAGTGGTGTACCTTAGGTTCTCCAATTGAATTCAACTACATGGTTGTATTGAGCAATGTAGAAAAGATAGTGATATCTTTTTCTAGGACAATTAAATTCAACCATGTGGTTCATTGGTCAATGTAACCACATGGTTGAATTAGATTGGAGAACCTAAGGGATAGCAACTAAGGATTTGTACCTAAGTTTGACAATTGCTTTTTCATTTATGAGAACTTTTAAATGGATTGTTCCCCTTTTGGGTTTGACAATTTTTTTTTGGACAAATGAGAAATTTCATTAAGCATCGAGCAAAAACAGTTCAGTACAACAACTTGGGTTTGACAATTGCCTTGGATCAATCTTGTTTTTAACATTTTGCTTTTGCAGGGCGTAAACTTGTTGGAGGAAGTGATATAGGAGGGGTTAAAGAGACACAAGAGATGCTAGACTTCTGTGCAAAGCATGGTATTACAGCAGACATTGAGCTGATCAAAATGGGAGACATCAACACAGCTATGGAAAGGCTTGCCAAATCTGATGTGAAGTATCGGTTTGTAATTGATGTGGCTAACTCCTTGTCACAGTAGATTAATTATGCCTTGGCTACCAGCCTTCTCGAGAACTGACTCCTGGATATTTCTATAAGTTTAGAGTCAATAATTCATCGCTATGCTTTATGATATCTATTTCACCTATCCCTATTGCAATGAAATTTAACTGGCTGTCAATGTGCTTTGTTTTTCACACTGCTAGTGGCCTGCATTGGTTTTCTTTATTTATTTTATTATTATTATATTTAGCCGCTGTTAATTTTTGTGTCATTATTACATAAGTAAAACTTAGATACAGTTCTCTAAATGGTGCATTTAAAGTTCCCAAACTAAATTTGACCATGAACCACATGGATGAATTTAATTGTCATTAGTTCAGCAAAAAAAAAAAAAATTGTCATTAGAAAAGGCAATATTATTTTTGATAAATTGTTTGGTTAAATTCAATTGGAGAACGAAAGGTGTAACACCTAAGAAATTGTACCAAAGTTTTGCACTAAATGTTGCCAAAATATTCATTTTCTTTCTCGCAAAGTTTTTATAATATAGTATGATTATTGACACCATATATACAAGTTCTTGATAGAAAGATTTTTCCAAGAGTTTGGTGGATCTATTCGAACAAAACTCAGTGAATCAACCCTTTCTAATTTGACCTTGCCTGGTCCACCTCAATGGTTTCTAGCCATGTCATGCTTAAATTGTGAGAGTTTGTCTCATAGGAGGTATGAAAAGAACATAAGAGTAAGGTTTTCAGACCCGGATCGTTCATTGAACCGTTAAAGGGAGAGGTTCAAGGTTTTTGAGGTCGAACCAAGGTCAAACTGGGATCGAACCGTGATGATGTCATAATTAATTAAAGCCTATATATATATATATATTAAATTTATAAAACTAGCAAAATTGACAATATATCTATATATGTGAGGGAAATTTAATGATTTTCAAGCATATATTTAATAATTAAATAAGAAAGTTAATAAAATAAAATAATAACCATGAAAACATTAAAATTTATGATTAATTTTTGAAGTAAAGTTAAATATCTTTGAAGGATTTTAATTATAATTTTTTTTTTATTCCTTGTAAGAGATGGATAATTTAATTAAGTAGAATAAAATTGTGTTAAGTTGTTTTTATTAAAAAAAAAAAAAAAAGCTAAGGGGTTCACGGTTCTTGCCACCGGTTCTTGCGGTCCAACCCTGGTTTTAGGGTTCATGGAATTAACAAAAAATCCGATTCTTTATGCTTAAAAAATCAGTTTTCATCCTGGTTCCCGATTTTCACGGTCCGACCTCTTGGTCTGATCCGAGTCTGAAAACCTTGCATTAGAGGGACATTCGAAAATTATAAGGTTTAGATATTACAGCAAAATGTATTTTGTCAATATGAAAGGTGTGAGGGTCCTTTTTGGACAGTACCCAGGCCCAAGTAGAAATAAGGATCCTGGGCCCTTTACTTGTTGTTTTGGTGGACTGGACTTGGTTCACCGCAGCTAAATAGGGCTGATTACAAATCAAGTTGTGCGCAAGTCACATAAAGCTCCTCAAGACTAAAATGCGATTCCTCCTAAGTAATAAAAAATACGATTATAAGTGTTTTAGTATCATAAATTGACCCTTTACTCTTACAAAATAAGTAAAATAAATATTTATAATATTCACAATGCGAAAGAGATTGAAATAGAATATTTAAGGCTTATCTTTTATTGTATAAACATTTAAAAGAGTTCATTCGCTTGGTACCCCGGGCGTACTGTCATAGGATCCCAGGGGCATACTAGGCCTGTAAGAACCCAGAATGCTGATTCTCTGAACTATATAATCTTTCTCCATGCTTATTATGCAATAGAGTTTTGTCTTTTCCCTTTACTTCTATAGATCTTGCATAAAAAACACACTATACAATACACATATCTTCAAATAATTGTTAGTTTCTTAAATTAGGATATACATTTTAATACATATACATATATGTATATGAACTTTATGAGAATGATTCAGCCACGAGAATCTTGGCCCCAATTCTCACAGACTTAGTGCCTTTGCACAAGACTTGTGGGATTTGGAACTCAAGTCCAAGTGTCTTTGCTTAGGCATTGTCTTTCAAGATAGTTAGGTGAGAAGGATTTTTGAGAGAGAGAGTGATATCTGATGTGTGCATGTTTTGACATATGTTTCTTTGAAGGCTAAGTGTGTCCAAGGCCCAAGTTAAAGTGAGGACCCCGGTAAAAAGACTCAGCTTTTGGCTAAGTAAAAGGAAAAACTAACAAGCAAGAATATATGTATTGAGCAGCAAGAAACAGGAAAGGAAGACAATGTAATAAAGAAATACGTGAAATAATTGTTAGAGATCCTCAAATCAATATGAGATATTTCATTATTTTTCTTAATTGTTGATTACAATGTGCTCACTAAGACATGTTACAAGGTCTAAATAAGCTCAAAAATTACAGACTTAGATGGCTATCTAAGCCTCTAAGACTTGCAAAGTTTGAATCCCTTTGAATCCAAGTATGCTCTATAGTGGTTGTTTTTGGGATACCGGACGTTGTTTTCTACTTTTTTTGAGTTTTTGACAGAGTTTTCTCAACGATTCTTGTTCTGATTCCCTATTGCTAAATCCCCTTTTCAATGTTGGCTACCTTCCCCTTTTATAGTGTCATTTTAAGGTTCGGATACCACTGATTCTTCCCCCTTAGCTCCCTGGGTACCAAAGCCCCTATTATGTCAGCCACTTTAATGGCTGGTTCTTTCCTTGTTTCTGATAGTTTTCATCTTTTAGTGCTGTTTCTCTAAAAGTCACTTGCTGACTTTCCATTCTGGGGCGTCCTTGGGCAACTAACCTTCAATCTCTCTTCTTTCAAGGCTTCTTACTTTTCAGACTCAAATTTTAGTTGTCTTTTCTTGTTGTCATTTTTCCCAAGTGAGCGGAATCCATTTCTGCCGGGTTGAAGGTTTTCCTAGCCACTTCCCCTTATAGTTCTTCATTCTGGGTTCCCCGAGGTATCAGCCTTTTGTTCATGAATTGTCACTCTCCAAGCTCTCTGGTTCTTTGCTGCACCACTAGGTGCTTGAGAAAGACATATCTGTTCTTTGTTTCTTGTATTTTGTGGTACCCCTCTTGAGCTGTCTCAATCCCACACGTTAGCTGTGCTGCACGTCCCAAGAATCCCGAGCCTCTAGCAACCTTTGGGTATCCCGGCCCAATTCTTTCACTGGATTTTGCTGGATTTTTTAATGGCCTTTTTTCTGGAAATCTGAACATACATAAGGCCTTGATGTTGATTCTTCTTGCTGCTTGAATTGGGCCCTCTTTACTTTTCATGGAATGGACTTTCTTGTGAAATTTTGGACCTCAACATTAGCCCCCCGAGCTCATGGGTTACCTAAAGCCCACGTGCGAGAAAATAAATTGTTTTTGCACACTTTCCTGGTTTGTAGAACCAATGTGTAGATCAAATAATTCTTGAGGGAAACTCCAAAGGAATTGCTACACTTCCTTCATGGGATGAACTAACATGTTGTGAAAGATTAGAATTCACCTTCATGTTAGTATTAAGCTGTAGATTGGTATTCAATAAATCAAATTTGTCAAACTGACAATAATATATGCAGATATATATGTATAACCAAATTATATTGGTATCGCATTTGATGCTAAGAGTATATTTCTAGTACTAATGTTTTTGCTAGCAATTCTAGTATATGATTTTTTGAAAGTAGCATACAAAAATCATGTTGAATGCATATTAAATCTTAATATAAGATAGCATAGCTTTGTCAACGAGATTTTGTTTGTTTTACAAAATAGGTTGAATGAGGGGAGTCCCCATGAACTTTGCCAAAGATATTCTATGCATTGTAGTACATGCTTGCTATGGCTAAGGTGAATAACACCAAGATGTTTGCCCCATGAGATTTTTAGTCCATGGATAGTGACTTACCAATGGGGCCATGATATCATAAATCATTGAATCATATAAACATGCTGATTTAGAATCTAATCAAGGCTAGCTACTCTTCTCAAAATGTATTAAGAGATAGAAACTTCCCTAAGGACATGGCTTAGAAGGCTTAAGAACATCTCCACGCCTTGCTTTAGCTAAAAACCTTGCTTTTCTGGTGGGTGTTCTTGATCTTTGCCTTATTCTTTTTCCAGATTATAAGAGATTGTATAGTATTTCAGATTGTAGCAAATTATTCACATATCATGCCACCATTTATATTATTGTTGAATTGCTAGATACCATATAGTTCATGAGCCAAAGAAAGTAACAGGGCTGAACTTATGTACCATAAAGTTTGCACCAAACTTCTCAATTTTTATCAAGTGAAAGATATATCTAAGGAAAATTGTTAATCTTGTCTTAGCCCCTAGTGTATGCACTGGAAAAGCCAATTGCCAAATAAGATATAGCAATAAAAATTACTTCATGTATATGAAACCATGTGAGGATTTCAACCACACAAGAATTCCAAATTTTGATTTTTGATAATTGGTCAAGTAAGAAGACCAAAATATTAGAATTTTCATTTTAATCTATATGAATAAAATATTAGTGCATGGGTGATACCTCTTGCACAACATTTTGCAGTCTTTTGATATATTCAAACATGGTATTGATGAGTGGGTTTACCGAAAGGGTACCTTTCTTTTGTTGAGTCAAAGTACCTCTAAGCCTTTGGTGAGTTTGCACCTCGTAGGAGGAGGGAAATGTCGCTAGCTGGTTTGCAATGTCATTGACTAATCTCTTTGTATAGAGACTTGCAAAAGTATCCATGCTTTTGCGGCTTCGAGTGATGTACTCTTAGAATTTTTTTTTTTTTTTTTAAAGTTACGCCTTCCTTGCTTCCTTCGGCTCCCTTGAACCAATTCCTTTCAAGGAGGTCAATCTTGTGTACTTTATACACCCACTTTTGGGTTTTCATACCCACTTGAGGCTCTTTCTCTTTGTACCCCTCGTTGGGCCTTGCTTGCAATTTGCACCCTTTGTTGGGACATGCTATGACTTGTACCTATTGTTGGTACGTGCTACAGCTTGTACCCATTGCTGGTACGTGCTACAAGTTGTAGCCATGACTGGGATATGCTTTCAATATGCACTTTTACCTATTGCTGGTACGTGCTATAGCTTGTACCCATAAACTTTTGCTTTTGACCATTTTCTTGGTTGTACTTGGAAAATTTTGCTCTTGGCCAATTTCTGGGCCATGTATTTAGAAAATTTGTTCTAGGCCAAGTCTTGGGCTAGGTACATGGAAAGTTTGCTCTTTCCAAGTCCTAGGCCATGTCACTTGGAAAAATTTGTTTTGGTTAAGTCCTGGGTCAGGTACATGGAAAGTTTGCCCCTTCCCAAGTCCTAGGCCATGCCACTTGGAAAAAAAAATCTGTTCTAATCAAGTCCTAGACTAGGTACATGGGAAATTTGCCCTTTCCCAAGTCCTAGGCCATGCCACTTGGAAAATTTCTATTATGATCAAGTCTTGGGCTAGGTACATGGGAAAATTTTCCCTTTCCCAAGTCCTAGGCAATGCCACTTCGAAAATTTCTATTTTGATCAAGTCCTGAGCTAGGTCCATGGAAAATTTTCCCTTTCCCAAGTCCTGGGCCATGCCACTTGAAAAAAAAATCTGTTCTAATCAAGTCCTGGGCTAGGTATATGGAAAATTTGCCCTTTCCCAAGTCCTAGGCCATGCCACTTGAAAAATTTATTCATAACCATTGAATTTTTCAATCTTCAGAAAAGTTCCTTCGTAGCCCCTCATTCTCTAGTGGGCTCACTGAACTGATTTCTTTTCTTTTCTTTTCTTTAAAGGGTTGAGGATTTGTTTCCTTCTCCGAAGATCTTCTAAAATATCCTCTCTTAGCTGTGAACAAATCCTTTATGGAAATAATCTTCTTTTATGAGTCATCTAAGGTTGCTCTCATTGGTGAACTGGTGGCCAGGAGCTCCACCAAGATGATTTTGTCGTGGTGTTTTCTTTAAGTGGGGGATTCTTTTACGGGGTTCCTGGAAGAGGAAGGCTTCCTCTAGGCATGCTCGTTGAAGGCTGTCTTCACAAACCTTATAGTCTGTTTCTTTACAAGGATCTCTATCGCTACTACTTTTTTTTTAGAGATCTTCTCACTCAATAGGTACTCCTCTTCTTCGGGGAACTAGGTCAGTAAGTTTGCTACAGCTTAGCTCTTGATAGCTCTGAGGATCCTTTAGACCTATGTTGTATTGGGAAATTAATATTAGCCACTGAGCCACTCTTCAAGATCGCAAGGGCTGATGGAGGAAGGCTTTTATTGGATGAGAGCTCATCACCAATAGGATTTGGTGGCATGAAAACTAATGATTCAGTTGTTGAGATGTATGACTGCCATACACGCCATTTCTATGTTGGGATACCTCATTTCGGTGTCCTTTAATGCTCTGTATGCTTAGGATCAAGATCTCAGATACAACAATAGTGATTTTGCCATGGACTAGTACCCATAAGGTAGGCAGATGACTTATGATCTATTGAAGTTTTATGAAAGACATTTGGTTGCTCAACTAACCATATGAAAACATTCCCCTTTTTTAACAATTTGGATAGTCCACAAGTGACCAAGGCTGGTCTTGGTGTGAACTTCCTAATGTAAGAAACTCTTTCTAAGAAGCTCTTGAGTTCCCTGATCGTGGTATGCCTTTTCATGGTTGATATTGTTGTTGCCTTAGTTGGATCTATGAGGAGATCGATGTTAGGCAAAAGAAATTATCCTTTGGACGTGTCTTATTTAATTTGAAGGAGTTCACGTCAATAAATCTTCATATTTTTTCAATAGCTCCCCCAGTTGCTCTTTTTTTTTTTTTTTTTTTTTTTTTTTTTTTTTTTTTTTGTACTAATAACTGACTGCTGATTAGGATAGGCCCCGGGTTCCTTGGGTCAGCCCCCAAGTTCACCTCTTCTAGTTTTTTCCTTTGGTAGGATTTATGCCTTCCTTTCCATATCCGTAAGTTTCTCCGGGATCTTCATAAGTAGTATATTAGCCTTCCTCCTTTTTTTTTTTTTTTTTTTTTTTTTTTTTTTTTTTTTTTTTTTTTTTTTTTTTCTGTCCAAGGGATCCCTCAAACCATGAGTATTGCTTCATTCTTCTGGGATGGGAGCCCCTCAGGATCTTGGAGATGGGATATTCTGACTCATCGTATCCCCAGGTTCCTCCAAGATCTCTTCCTCGGCTATCATGTAAGATGGTGGTCCGGGATCCTCTTGTAGGCTACATTCAGGTCCCGCATGCCTTCATAAGCAATATTCTGCCTTCCTTCCAAGTTTCTTCTTCTTCTGGGATATGAGCCCCTCGGGATCCTAGAGATGGGAGCCCCTCAGGATCCTAACAATGGGATATTCTTCAGTTGGAGCCGATTCATCATAAAGTATATTTTCCACAAAGTTTACTTTGTGCTGGATGAAAAGACTAAGATTGGCAGCAACTTTTGTGGGCTTCCCATTCAATCCCTCTTTCACGTGCTAGTGGTACATTGAGAGGATCAGGCAATACTTGTGATGTTGTGGTTGGCCTTTAGAGCTAGTTGTAGGTGTCCTCTAGTGGTCTCTATATCTCCTCCAAATCTTGTTATTTCCATGGGTGAGCCCAATTATTGAGCTGCAAGAAATGATAGATGCACTGTATAGTTGTTGAGCTTTCAATAATGTTGATTTTGCTGCTGACTTGCAATATAGTGTTTCTTTTGATTTTCTTCAAAATATATTCAAGGTCCACCACATAATAGGCTTTAGCCCCCAAGACATGAGGCGGTTGTTGAATCATGCTTGGTCCACCTTCTCTTGATGCTATTGTGGAACTTCTATCCATTTTCTTGATGCCTTCATTCATTTTTTTTTGAACCATTTTACTTTACTGGATCCGTGGGAATACTTTGCCTTTGCTAGAACCAGTGATCTCCTAGGCTTTGCTAGAATTGAAGGTGTACTCAGCTTTGCTTTCCTGGAACCAAGGATCTCCCAAGCTTTACTTCCTGGAGTCAAGGATCTTGTCCATTTTACTAACCTGCACCATGTGATATTATTATCAAGTTGTTGCAAAATTATTTAGCCCCACATTGTGAGGCAATTGTTTCGCTATGTAATTTACATTTTATCAAGCCTCTTTGATTCGCTTACTTCTCTTTCTTCTTTTTCTTTTTAAACAAATGAAACAATATCATGAATTTTTTTTTTAAAAGAAAATACATTAGCCCCCAAATGTGGGGCCATTGCTTTATTATGTAGCTCATACAATCTTCATTTCATCAATCTCTATTTTTTTTTTTTTTTGCTCACTTCTCCATTTTTTTTTAGTAATGAGACAATGTTTTGATTGTTAAAAATATTATTACATGACCCCTCTTACCCCCCCACCCCCTTTTGTAAAGAGTAGAGCAATGATCCATTATGTACAAAATATAAAATGGAGAAAATAATGATGCATAAAACTTATCTTGTGTTGGGAAGTTCCCCAAAATTCCATATAAAGTCCCTCGGTGGGACGTTCTTTGGAAGAAACCGCAATTTTGGGATCTTGATGTTGAATGTACTAAGAGGAACTTTCCTTCCTCTTGGTGTTTCCTAGCTTTGGAGCCATGCTTGCGAAGGGACTGCTTTTTCCCTCTCCTTTTTCCCAGTCCCCAGCGGAGTCGCCAAAATGTGAGGGTCCTTTTTGGATGGTACCCAGGCCCAAGTAGAAACAAGGATCCTGGACCCTTTACTTGTTATTTTGGTGGACTGGGTTTGGTTCACCGTAACTAAATAGGGCTGATTACAAACCAAGTTGTGCACAAGTCACATAAAACTCCTCAAGACTAAAATGCGATTCCTCCTAAGTAATAAAAAAATACCATTATAAGTGTTTTAGTGTCATAAATTGACTCTTTACTCTTACAAAATAAGTAAAATAAATATTCATAATATTCACAATGCAAAAGAGATTGAAATAGAATATTTAAGGCTTATCTTTTATTGTATAGACATTTAAAAGAGTTCATTCACTTGGTACCTCGGGCGTACTGTCGTAGGATCCCGGGGGCATACTAGGCCTGTAAGAACCTAGAATGCTGATTCTCTGAACTATATGATCTTTCTCCATGCTTATTATGCAATAGAGTTTTGTCTTTTCCCTTTACTTCTATAGATCCTACATAAAAAACACACTATACAATACACATATCTTCAAATAATTGTTAGTTTCTTAAATTAGGATATTCAGCCACGAGAATCTTGGCCCCAATTCTCACAGACTTAGTGCCTTTGCACAAGACTTGTGGGATTTGGAACTCAAGTCCAAGTGTCTTTGCTTAGGCATTGCCTTTCAAGATAGTTAGGTGAGAAGGATTTTTAAGAAAGAGAGTGATATTTGATGTGTGCATGTTTTGACATATGTTTCTTTGGAGGCTAAGTGTGTCCAAGGCCCAAGTTAAAGTGAGGACCCCGGTAAAAAGACTTAGCTTTTGGCTAAGTAAAAGGAAAAACTAACAAGCAAGAATATATGTATTGAGCAACAAGAAACAGGAAAGGAAGACAATGTAATAAAGAAATACGCGAAATGATTGTTAGAGATCCTCAAATCAATATGAGATATTTCATTATTTCTCTTAATTATGGATTACAATGTGCTCACTAAGACATGTTACAAGGTCCAAATAAGTTTAAAAATTACAGACTTAGATGGCTATCTAAGCCTCTAAGACTTGCAAAGTTTGAATCCCTTTGAATCTAAGTATGTTCTATAGTGGCTGTTTCTGGGATATCGGGCTCTATTTTCTACTTTCTTTGAGTTTTTGATAGAGTTTTCTTAACGATTCTTGTTCTGATTCCCTATTGCTGAATCCCCCTTTCAATGTTGGCTGCCTTCCCCTTTTATAGTGTCATTCTAGAATTCGGATACCACTGATTCTTTCTCCTTGGCTCCCTGGGTACCAAAGCCCCTGTTATGTCAGCCACTTTAATGGCTGGTTCTTTCCCTGTTTTTGATAGTTTTCATCTTTTAGTGCTGTTTTTCTAAAAGTCACTTGCTGACTTTCCATTTCGAGGCGTCCTTGGGCAGCTAACCTTCAATCTCTCTTCTTTCAAGGCTTCTTACTTTTCAGACTCAGCTTTTGGTTGTCTTTCCTTATTGTCATTTTTCCCAAGTGAGCGGAATCCATTTCTGCTGTGTTGAAGGTTTTCCCAGCCACTTCCCCTTATAGTTCTTCATTCTGGATTCCCCGAGGTACCAGCCTTTTGTTCATAAATTGTCACTCTCCAAGCTCTCTGGTTCTTTGTTGCACCACTGGGTGCTTGAGAAGGACATATCTGTTGTTCATTTCTTGTATTTCGTGGTACCCCTCTTGAGCTGTCTCAATCCCACGTTAGCTGTGCTACACGTCCTGAGGATCCCGAGCCTCTGGCAGCCTCTGGGTATCCTGACCCAATTCTTTTACTGGATTTTGCTGGATTTTTTAATGGCCTTTTTGCTGGAAATCTGAATATACATAGGGCCTTGATGTTGATTCTTCTTGCTGCTTGAATTGGGCCTTCTTTACTTTTCATGGAATGGGCTTTCTTGTGAAATTTTGGACCTTAACAAAAGGTTGTCGTATTTGGACGTGTATGAATATGCCTATTTGGTTTAATTGAAAATACGTCCTACGTCTCTCTTTTTTGGCAGCTACTTCACTTGCTCCAGTTGCAATCAATTTTCATGTATCGAGTTCAAATTTTATTTCCTCTAATTGTTTTTAGTATTTTATTTTGTGGACTCAATCTATCAAAAGATAAAAACATGAACCAAAGGCCAAAAGGACAAGAAGTAATACATGTAATGAGAAACATCGTCAACAAAAACATTGAAGTAGCAATCATCACCCATAGTGGGAATTTGTGCAGGCTTCCAAATATTAAGAGATATGAGAGTGAACAAGATCAAAAGATGCGCAAGATTCCAAATATAAGCGTACAAGATCGATTGGCCATTGGAGGACCATGAAGGAGATGCATAAACAATTGCCATAGGCTTAAGGAGGAAGTTGACAATGTAGAGCTACATCTACAATACAATCTTAAAATGACTAGTTAAGTTACAATTAAAACTTATCGTAATTACTTATAAACCTAAGATCTACCTAAATACCTGATGTGGGACTCAATATATGCCCACACCATAAATACTCAAACCATCTAATCTGCACAATTTAAGTATCTCATGTCTGGCCGATTATTGGTAATGCTAGGCCAATTGGTGGTTGATGGTGGCAAATTCATGTGATGGTTGGCAATAATGACAGAGCCAGGACTTGAAATTAGAGGGGCAGATTTGCTGTTGGTTGCGTGTGGCAGCTTTAGCTTTCGACTCGGTTGCTAAAAAACTAATGTTTTTTTTTTTTTTTTTTTTTTTTTTTTTGTCTTTTTTATGTGTGCATCTAGGTATGGACAAAATTATTTTGTTTAAAATTTTTTAAAGGGTCAGGTTGTTTGTTTTGGGTAAAATTGATTGATTGAGTTTAATTGTTTTTAGCTTTACTATTAGTAATTTTTATTGTTGAATAATTTTTTGGGCTTGTTTATTTTGCTTTAGATTTTAGATCTGTCATTTAAAAGGGGGAAAATGCTAGAATTACAAAATTTTTTACAAATTATTAATGTGGCGAGTGGTTATTAGTAAGTAAAAATGTGATGTAAGTGATGGGCCCAAATGCAAACCAATAAAATTTTACTACCTCAATAGTTTGTAAAAAGGGATAATTACAGTAAACCCACCTGTGGTTAGGCCCGTTTTCACTGTGCCTACCCGTGGTTCAAAACTTATCACTTTGCCCACCTGAGGTGCCTTCCGTTAGGGATCTGTTACCCACCTCTCCGTTTGGCGTTAGAAAAACACATTTTTAAAGAAAAACAAACATAACAAAGATCAAAAAGTTAGAACTTTTTATTGCTTAAGAACTTCTTTGAGAACAAAACACAGGAATAGCACAGATCAAATGCTATTCCTGATTAAAAGTGATTTCATTGAGCATTTGTTTTTTTTATTTTTGTTTTTTTTATAGATCTCTCCAACTTTTATTCAAACCAAACCAAACCCAAAAAGAAAAAAAATTCCAAATCCCAGAAAACAAATTACCAGAAATATATTTTGCTGTTGATCCTTGTCCTCCATTCTGTGCAACCAATCACAAAAAAATTCATACATATAAATATAGTTGTTGGAGATTGTGGTTCCTGCAAGTCTGGTATGTGCGAGTCCGGTATGTGCTAGTAATGGAGTCGCCAATCTCGCGAGCTCCAGTCCGATTGCTCGCGATCTCGCCGGCGCGATCTTGCCTGCGAGATCGCGATCAACGTCGCGATCTTGCCTGCGAGATCGCGATCAACGTCGCGATCTCGCGACGGCGATCGCGATCTCGCCTTCGTGAGATCGCGCCGGATCGAGATCGCGATCGATGGCGTGATCTCACGAACGCGAGATCGCGCTGTCGCGAGATCGCGATCGACGGCGCGATCTCGCGAGATCGCGATCTCGCAGTCGAGATCGCGCCGGCGAGATCGCGATCCGTTCGCGAGATCGCACCGTCGCGAGATCGCGACGTTGATCGCGATCTCGCCTTCGCAAGATCGCGCCGGCGAGATCGCGACGTTGATCGCGATCTCGCGAACCGGCGAGATCGCGACGTTGATCGCGATCTCGCGAACCGGCGAGATCGCGATCCGTTCGCGAGATCGCGACGTTGATCGCGATCTCGCCTTCGCAAGATCGCGTCGGCGAGATCGCGACGTTGATCGCGATCTCGCGAACCGGCGAGATCGTGATCCGTTCGCGAGATCGCGCCGGCGAGATCGCGATCTCGGATCGCGATCGTTGATGTTTTTTTTCTGGATTTGTGGCTTGTGTTTTTCTGGGATTTGGAATTTTTTTTTTTTTTTTTGGGTTTGGTTTGGTTTGAATAAAAGTTGGAGAGATCTATAAAAAAAACAAAAATAAAAAAACAAATGCTCAATGAAATCACTTTTAATCAGGAATAGCATTTACTTTTAATCAGGAATAGCATTTGATCTGTGCTATTCCTGTGTTTTGTTCTCAAAGAAGTTCTTAAGCAATAAAAAGTCCTAACTTTTTGATCTTTGTTATGTTTGTTTTTCTTTAAAAATGTGTTTTTCTAACGCCAAACGGAGAGGTGGGTAACAGATCCTTAACGGAAGGCACCTCAGGTGGGTAAAGTGATAAGTTTTGAACCACGGGTAGGCACAGTGAAAACGGGCCTAACCATAGGTGGGTTTGCTGTAATTATCCATTGTAAAAATGTTATAGAAAAGTTTGTGGCTAGAGTAGTACTCTTAAAAGAATTAATGATAATTTTAAGAGGGGCAAAGTGTGATTTTATAGAACAAAATTGGTGCCCATGTATATATTAATTAAAAAAAAAAAAAAAAAAAAAAGGAGGCCATTGCCCCCCCACTACAAAACATGTGGGTCTTAGGCCGCATTATTTTAAGCCGCGTTTGCAAAAACGCGGCTACAGACGGGCTAAAGCCACGTTTTTAATAAATGTGGCTTAAAGAAACAACAAAGGCCGCGTTTTAAACATGCGGCCATAGAATGCGTCTAAAGCCACGTTTTTTTGAGCTATAGTCGCATTTTTGGGGTTGGAGCTATGGCCGCGTTTAAAACACGCAGCTATAGGACCTACATATTTCATTTTTTTCATTTTTTTTAATCTTAACTATGGCCGCATTTAAAAAACACGGCTCTAGCTTGCCTAAAGCCGCGTTTTATAGACGCGACTTTAAAAAACGTGGCTATAGTTGTCACCTATAAAACGTGGCTAAAATATGTCTTCGAAACTGTCAACAAGTGACCTATAGCCACCTTTTTAAACGTGGCTATAAATGGGCCCTATAGCCACATGTAGAAAATGTGGCTAGAGCATGTTCTATAGCCATGTTTTAAACGTGGCCATTGGTCCTAGCCTATAGTCACGGGGTTTAGGCCACGTTTGGAAACGCGGCCTAAAAAAACACGGCTATAGGCCAAATCGTCCTATAGCCACGTTTTTCTGACCTATAGCCGTGTTTTAAAAACGTGACTATAGAATGTTTTTTTTGTAGTGCCCCTAGTCCAAGTCTCCCTCCATCCCTGGTTGGCAATGGGCTTCTTGAATCCTATTAAAGACAACAAAAATGGTAGTTCTTATTTTGTGTTGAAAGGAATGGAATATGGAAGATAATCATATATTTATTTTATGTTACTAAGGTTACAAACTTACAATTAATATATATGCACATTACAGAGAAAGGAAAGAGTGAGTCAAGGCAAGCTAATTTAACCATGAAAAATTCTAGAAAATTTCTAGAATATTCTAATAATATACTAACCAATTGGACATATATGGATGTCACTATTTGATTAAATTGAGAATACTCTCTCTCTCTTCGTTGTTATTTTATGTTGTATGGTATCAATATCACCTGCTCCAGTTTGCCATCAATTTTCATGTCTCGTCTCATTTGTTTTAAATTTTGGTTCCTTCAACTGCTTTTAGTATTTTATATTATGGCCTCAATTTTCTAAAAAGAAAAAAACTACAATCGAGTCACATTCAAAAGTACAAGAAGTAGCTACAATCTTTTCTTGGTGGTTCTCAATATTTCCTTGGGCTTGGAAAGTATATTTATGTAGCTAGCATGTTCAAGCAATTTTAACATTCCCAAAATCACCTACTTCAGTACACTCCCCTTTCTTCCTTCGAAAGAATACATTATACATGGCTTCTTTCTTTCAATCACTAGTACTACTAGCCTTTTCCTACTTGATCATTCCTCAACTTATCATCACACACAAAGCCTTGGCTGTGAAACCTGTTGATACTACTTTAGGTTTTGTTTCCCTACCACTAAATCTATCATACTATCACATTCAGAGGCCCTATGATGTGCCTTTAAACCAGCGTTATAGTTTCATACATGGAGTGCACAAATGCTGGGTTTACTCAACAGACAAACCTCACTTTCCTACCAGTCAAACTAAACCTCGTACTGAGATTGCCATACAGGTAAGTATATACGTTATACCATGCAGAATTCTTAATTTCCCTTAAACCCAATTTTGTTTGGCTCAATATTTAATTAATCTTTCTTTTCTTTGTTTCCTTGCTTTCATTCTTTTTTTTTTTCTTTTTTTTACAATATACCCAAGTAATAGAGTGATATATACATGTCAAGAACTTAATTTATAACTCAATTAACACTTCATGGTATTTCCAACAAAAATTTCCATGATTCAAACCACTCTTCTTCAATTGTAATTATGATATTATATAATAATAAAAAAATCTATTGTAACCACCATAATAAAACTATAACAACCCATGGACGTAAGTTCATATATATATATATATGCACGCGTTTTTGTGTGTTTGCTTTGATCTCTTTTGCTATTTCTTTTTCTGTTGTTCACATGCCATAGATTTGGATTGAGTTTCCTGTTTCCCAGCACCCTTCATTCCTTAGAAACAAGAATATTAATTTATGCTAATTATTCTTATAGCCTGTTTGAATGGAGTGGGGAAGGAGAGAGAGTAGAGGGGAGTAGAGTAAAATTGACTAAAAATAAGTTAATTTTGTGCTAAATCTACTCTATTCTACTTTACTCCCCTCAATCCAAACGGACTATGAGGGTTATGGTTATTCAGCTGGAATTTGGCAATTTGAAGGACATGGATATGTTCTAAATGGGACATCAAGTTTGAACATTATGCAAGTATTTGGAGCAACTCCTCCTCGAGCCACCACACTAATGCTTAGTGTACAGTGGGTCCCTAGTATACTACAGCACGGGTCCAGTCCTAGTGCCAAACATTTACAACAGGTGGTTCAAGCTAAATGTTATCCATGATGTTGATGCTGCAAAATTGAAGGTTTACATTGATGGATATCTCAAATTGGAGGCAAAAGGTCGTGGGGGCACATCTCATGCCTTCAAATGTGGTGTCTATGCACAATATAATGACTCCTATTACACGGAGTCTCATTGGAAACACCTCAAAGTTTTAAGAAAATGTGACTGATTTTGGGTGCAAGAGTGTGGCACTTTTTTTTCCTTGATGTGAGGAAATGACTTGCATGCCTAGCTAGCAAAGCAAGAAGGAACAAAATGAATAATGTATTTTGACTTATCACCAGGCTATTTCTCCCAGAATAATTTTCTCTCCCTTTTTGTTTGGAATTAAAAACATTTTAACTAAAAATTTTATAACTCAACTTGTTGTACCTTTTGAGTTCAGATCTCTTCACCCAAATTATCGAATTATTAAAATAAAAAATAAAAATATTTTAGAGATATAGACAGTTAATTTGCAAATTTTGGTATAATATATTTTACCAAATTTTGCAATCACTACTTCAATTCAAGATTAATTTGCAATGTCCACCTTATCATATAAATCAATATATTACAATTAACATATTAATGAATTATGAAAATTTGTCTAATCTTCACTCTAAACACCTTATTAAAGATTACTTTGCTCAATAATTTGTTAATTTAAACGTGAATTTGGATATTAGAGTGAGAATTGTAAACTAATCTTAAATTAGGATGTTGATTGGAAAATTTGGTAAATTTTAAGTTACACATTGAAGGGTTGTTTCACATTCTTGTAACGGTATGGACCTCAGCTAGGCCCAAGTTCGCTCCCACCGCTCTAACCAAGATTACCTCCTAATTACTAGTGAGGCAGTCCAGTCTAACACATGAAACAGATCCACACAAAGGAAAAGCCTATAGCCTTTTGGAGTGCTCAACAATAAAATGAATAAATTAGTACTAAACTAGTAATGATAAATAAATCTTGGAAGTTCAAACCTTCTCATCCAGTGAGATAATAAACTGGTGCTGGTCCTGAAATCAATGAGAGAGATGTGTGTAGTTACATATAGGGGGAGGAGGATACAACTATGAAGCGGTGGTCTCGAATTTCTTACAGCAGATAACATTTCCATGTATCATCAACAAAATTTTCAGCAAGTGTTATCCTTCTTTGCATCACATAAAATCACAAAAAATAAAAATATCTTTATCTTTATTTGGTATCGTCCACGTATCATTTAGGTTAAAATGTGAAACATATTCATTCATCGTGTGTATATATATATATATATATATATATATATATATATATATATATATATATATATATCTAATTTTGCGTCACGTGTTCTATATAATCTAAATTTTTAAATTTTTGTACCAAGTGATTTCAAATTGGATTTCAATTAAAGTCTAATTTTGTGCCACATGTCCCACCTAATCTAAGTTTTTTTTTTTGATTTTTTGTTTTGATGCCAAGTGAGTTAATTTAGTGTAGAAAACAAGAAGTATAATATAAATAAACCATAAAAAACCTAATTATATATCTAACTCTACATATAAAATTAGAGAAAGAAAGAGTTTGAATTATTTTATATTTATTATTTATGAGCCATTTTTTGTGTAACTAAAAATAATTCAAATTTATAAGTCTTTTATATAATATAACATGATTGTGTACAGTCCATTACTAACTAGGTTATATATATATGATTTAAAAATTATAAATTTGTTACATAAACGACTTATAAATTTGTTAGCTTTCCATACAAATTAAACTGTTTAGATTTTTGCTATTATTTTTTCTCTGAACTAATGAACATATATTTTTTTTGTATTGTTTTTATTAAGATATTTTGTATGTGAAGATCTTGAAAGTAACAAACTGTAATTGAACTAAACATTCTCTTGCACCTATTCCTATTCAATTTATGAGATACTACTGGACCAATTTTTTCTTTTATTTTGTATTGTATTTAGTAGAATTTTACGAATAGTGATTGTAAATTGATATTGTATATATAGTATCCAATAGTAATTTTCAAAATTATATACTTAATAGTAATGTAATGAGAAACTTGGCATAACTAATATTATAAAAATTGCAAGGAAAAACCATTTTAGTACTTCCAAATGTACTGGTCAATCTAATGTCCTATACATTTAATAACCCAAGCTAACATCAATAATACCACTATGATTCATCAATATTCTCATGTGTAAGCACGGGTTACATACTAGTAACAATTAATATCAAGATATGCACTTTCATAAACTCTCATGGTTATGCATTCTTATGTACTTTCATTAATGTCAAAATACATTGCATCTCATTGAATTCTGTTTTTTGTTGATTATTTTGCTTATCATGTTATCAATGGTTTCGTTAATGAAGAACCCGTTTGTGTGATGATAGATTAGTTGTTATTGTTAGTTATGCAAACGATATGTGCATGGAGTTGTTTTTATTTCACTTTTTTTTAATATAATTTTTATATCTTTATTATTTAGTCGTATGAGAGGATAGGCGAATAGTTTATATTGGTCATTGTACTTTAGAAGATCAATTTAGGTTGGGCATAGTGGGAGCCTAATACCTTCCCACCAAGTTACATAACCCCTAAACGTAGAGTTTATTGGTTGGGGGTGGATGGAAAAGTGAGAGGATAAAGTTTAGTTTTCCATCATGGTGTTTGGTTTAGGGGTGTAAAAGTGAAAAGATAGAAAACTCTTTTATTTGGTTGAGAAGAAAATTGAGAGGATAAAAAATTTAGTTTGTATAAATTTACTCTCATACCTTTATTAGATTAAAAAAAAAGTAACAAATTATATTTTTTTTTAAAAATTATGTATGGATGTACACTTTATTAGAGGGAGAGAGAGAGAGAGAGAACAAAAATCCAAAAGAAATGAGGAAAAAAATAGATGAAGAAAGAAAAAAACAAATGAACAACACATAAAGAAAAAGTAACAGAAAAATAAAATAGGAAAGAAGAAAGACGTGTGGTTAAAAAGAAGAAAATGACAAAATGAAAGTGAATGTTGCACAAGATAAAATGGTCTCTCTAGGCAGGATTTTTTGTCTCTCAGTTTTTCTCAAGTTTTCTCCCCAATTTGGGGAGATTGCATTTGGGAGAAAACACTTAGACAAGCCTCACCAGTTTTCTTTCCTATTTTATTCTCTCACTAAGCACACTAAAATACTATTTTCTCTCTCCATTTTTTATCAAACTTAAAATCACCTCAACCAAACAGGACCTTAGTCTTTATTGTGATGTAGGTTTAGGCATTTTTGTTGTAAAATTCTCTTTTGTTCTTGTTAGATTGTAACTAGGAAATGTTGTCATGTAATTTTCTTCGTTAGATTGTATCTAGATCAAAAGTCCTGTAATTTATTTTCATTTCCAAACGTTTTTTTTTTTTAAATTTTCATTTGATGATTAATAAAGTGTATTTTATGAGGTTCCTTAATTTTTTTTATATTTTTATTAATTAAATGAAGACTCTATTTTAAGTCAATTAGATTAGGGGAAATTGTTACCGACAATAAAAAAATCTACCTTGAGATTCACAATTAGGAGATTTCTTCTCTTTACCGAATAAAAAGAAGAATCAAAAGCATGTTGCGGTTCCCACAATAGTATGATTATTGACACAATATATATATAAATTCTTGAAAGAAAAACTTTGGAAGGTGTTTGATAGATCCAAATCCATACACTGAACAAAACTCACTGAATAATCCCTTTCTAGCTAATTTGACCTTGCCCAGTCCACGTAAATGATTTGTCATGCTTAAATTGTGGAAGTATGTTTCATAGGACTATAGGAGGACCAGGTATGAAAAGAACATAAGAGGGACGTCCGAAATTTTTAAAGTGTAGATTTACAATAAATATATTTTTTTTTTTTGGTGAAACAATAAATATATTATGTCAACGTGAAAGTTTTGTTGTATTAATTTGGACATATAAATATATATATATATATATGTATATATATATTGGCTAAATGAGATACTTCCTGTCTCTGTCTCTATCTTTTTTCATTGTCTTTATATGCTATATATATGGCATCTATTTCACCTGCTCCAGTTGCAATCAATTTTCACGACTCAAGGTGCTCAAAAAAAAAAAAAACTTCACGTCTCATTTTTTTACTTTATTTCCTTTTAACTGCTTTTAGTTGTGTGGCCTCAATCTACCAAAAGACTTCTAACTTATTCTTAAAATAAAAAAATAAAAAAATAAAAAATCTACCAAAAGACAAACCCATGAGCCACAAGTCCAAAGGACAAGTACTAATAACAACAATCTTTTCTTACCAAGAGCATCTTCTGATATTTCCAACTATTCAAATCTCTCCCTTAATTGTTACTCTCAAATGATAAAATAAAATAAATAAATAAAGAAACCTACAATTCTTTCTTAGTGGTTTTTAATATTTCCGTGGAGGGCATATTTATGCAACAAGTGTTGGAGCAATTTATAATTCTTAATTGTGCAAGAGAATTGGGTGTAAACAATTTGATGAAATTCTTAATACGGTAATTTTTTTTTTTTTTTGAAGATTTGACCAATTTTGTAATAGGTAAATCCATATATTTTAGCAAGAAAAATTGTGAACAAATTAAGATAATATAGTAGTGAACACGGCCCATATGGTGAAAATTGTTGAAGGCCCCAATGTATAACGTATAGGATAGAACTTAGGTATAATATCTTAAATACTGTTCTTTAGGTTCCTCTTTTAAGATTTAGCCATGTGACTATTTAACAAAAAAATACACTTCCATCCTATGAGAAAAAATTCACATGGCAGAATCTTAAAAAGAGAATCTAAGAAATAGCATCTAAGTACTATACTTAAGTCTTGCTCTAACGTATAAATGTTATCCATGATGTTGATGCTAAATATTATCCATGGTTCAGGATAAATGTTATCTATGATGTTGACTCGTATTGCATAAAATCTCGTTGGAAAGACATCAGAGTTTAAGGAAAAATGTGATTTTTTTTACATTGTAAGTTGTAGCATTTTTAGTTTAAGGGGATGATGATTTGCATGCATAGCAAGAATAATGAACAAAAAAAAAAAATGTAAGCCTCTCTTTCTCTTGTGTTTGGAAATAAAAGAACATTTTAAAGATATGAACAATTATTTTGCATTATTTGGTATAATTAATGTATCTTAATAAATTTTGCAATCATGGCTCTAATTCAAGAAAATTTGTAATGTCCACCTCGTTGTCCGAATCAATATTTTTTTCTTTTTTCCTTTTTCTTTTTTTCTTTTTTTTTTGAGAAATAATTACAACATGCTGCTAACCCCGCAGCTTGAACTCTTTCCCCCCCCTAGACTCCCAAGCACTTTGTACATGGGGAGGTGCCAATTCAACTATAAGACCTTTGGTACTCTAATCTAATTTAAGTGTAAATAAAATAATGAATAAAACATTGAACATCTACTAGAACTAGACTAGAAATAACTCGGTGTCAAATAATGTGTCACCGTCCTGAAAAGTAGGGAAATTGCTCAAAACAAAGACGTACGTTTTTTAATTAAATATAAAAAGAGTTAATTCGACTTTTTCAATAGTTATTGGAAGATCATTGTCTTTTTCTTTTTGGTTGCACTGGATCATTGTAAACAACATAAAAAGCATACCTTTCATAAATTCAATACGAGATCTTGTGAATTTTTATTTGTTGTTTATTTTTAATAACTGAAATTTCAACATCTGAAATAGGTTTCTCAGTGCAACAATTCCACAAAACAATTTTATATATATTTTTAAGGATAAGGATCTTTGAATCATGCTAAATTTATACTCCAAAACTATTGTAATTAAAAAAAAAAAAAAAATGAAAAGAAAAAGAATACTCTTAACCCATTACAGTCTGTTGCATTTGTTTTTAAGTACGGGATTCATTGTATGAATCGAATATATCTAACTTAATAGAAAGTCATGGGTTATTAACTAATCCCCAATTTAAAACTACTCAAGATAAGTACAAGCTGCGTACACTCATCAATGTATTCGTACTTTCTCTGATATACAAGGTTGCCTCAGAAGGCACAATGTAGTTGCCTTAGAGTTTCAACCTATAACGTCTACTTCTAATGATAATTTTGTTAGGTTCTAAAAGTTTAGAACAATTGGCAAACCATGAGTGCAAACTTGTCTAGATATAGATTCCTAGATCTATAGGTTTGATTAGACAATACTTAAGGTGTTACAAGTCAAAACGCAAGAACATACAAGCTGCAGAAAGAATAATTCAAATTCTGTGAAATCCGATCGATCGAAAATTAGATCTGACCGATTGAAAATCATAGATGTGAAATTTCTGCAGAATTTTATTTCAGCCCAAACTCTGTTTAAACGTTTTGGGTTTCAAGTGAAACACTTCTAGTATATAAAGGAAAACCCTAACTACATTTTCAGGGCTCTTAGAGAGAAAAGAGTGCCTCTAATTGTAGATTTAGGGTTTTTGTACCCAAAACTCTCTAAAGTCTTCTACCGGCAATATTCCTTGAAGAATCTCAAGATTTGGTGTTGTAGAAATTGTTGCATACAAGAATAACTACTAATGGTGATCTGAAACTTTTGAGTGGGATCTCAAAGTCACAAGCAAGGGTGCTTGTGTTGGTGTAAATCCGAGAAGAGAAGGAGTTCGTGGATTTGGAGCTTGCACATGGTTGTGTCAATAAGTTACTACATAAGGTAGCAATAGATTTAGGGTTAAATCTGATTGTAAAAACTTTGATTCTCTTATAGTGGATTTGTTTTACCTTAAGGATAATTATGTTAAATCCTCCCTAGGTTTTTACCTTGAAATAGTTTATTTCATTAGTTTTCCTAGGTCATCATATAGTGGTGTTATTTACTTTTCCGTTTTTTTGCATGATATGATATATGCTTGTTTAACTTAGATCTGAATAATAAACCTAATAATAAAGTTGGTTAATTAATTAGGTTAAACAATCTGGTTTAAGGGGGGTCTAAACAAACAAACAAGTGGTATCAAAGCGGGTTCACTCTAATTTGGATTAACATCCTAAGTGAGATCCTTGATCCGTGCTATCATGGATAATTTTAAGTGTCTGTCTACTCATATTTGTGATGATTTGAATAAAAAAGACACTATTGTTTCTGTTGATCTTGTTGATGCCTATGAAACTCTCTGTAGGGAATTAACTAAATCTATGAAAATTGCTAAGAAATTCAAGGAAGAGTTAAAATTGGCTAATCTTGAAAAAGAGGAATTGATTGTGAGATTAGATGAATCTAATAAAAAGAATGAATTCTTGAGAAATCAATTTTCCTCTCAAGATGAAAAGATGAAAAGTTTGGAATAAAAATTAGCTGAGTCTAAAGCTAAACTTGAAAATTTGTCTAGTATCAAGCCTATTGTTGATGACAGATCTGTTTCTGTTTCTCTTAAGCCTAAAGTTGACAAAATTTATATTCCTCCTTTTAAAAGGAATCATAAAGAAAAGGTTTATTTTGCTAGGTTAGACAAAAGTAAAAGTTTTGATGTAGACGCTGAAGTTTCTAAACCTAAGTCTAAACCTACTGCTAAAGCGCAAAAGAAATCTGTTTTTGTGTCTACCTGTCACCTTTGTGGTGTTGTTGGTTATATTAGACCAAATTGTTCTTTGTTGAGACAAAAACCAAACTTTGAGACTAGATTTGCTATTAAGAATACTGATGTTCCAAATTTGTTCCTGTTTGTCACTTTTGTTGTGTCTCCGGTCACATTCGTCCTACCTGTCATAAATTGAAATTTAAGCATTCTGTGTTTCAGTCTAGGATATGTGATGATTTATCTCTTGCTACAAGTCCTAATAAATTGTTTTATATGCTTTTAAAAAATTTAAACTTGTTGGCTTGTGAAAGGAAATTGCAGGATTTCGGTCTTTCTCAGAAGAAGTTTGTAATCCCTTAAATATACTCTGGTACTCATGGATTTCACCTACAAAGCCAAAGACTCGTGCTACATGGGTGAGAAAAGATTTGCTAAGGTGAATATTGTTTACTTGTCCCTAATTTAATTCTTTCAATTATTTGTGGACATGTTTTCTTTCAGTTTTTGGTTGTTTTATTTTCTTAGATTGTTTTGACTTTAAAAAAAAAAAAAAATCCAAAAACATTGAAAAATTTCAAAAAGACAAAAATATTTTATTTTGTGTCTAGTTTTATTTTTCTTGAGGATTACATGAATTATTATATCTCTCTCTTGATTTAGAACATGCTTGACATTATGGAGAAACTTGAATAGTGTGTGTTGCATAACTAAGCACATGACTACTTTGAGATAAATATAATTTTGTATGAGTATGTACTAGATTATACATGTACTCATGGGTTAATTAAGAAATTAATATTTTTTGTTTGTGTACACTCTATAGCTTAGTTGAGCACTATTCATGCATTGTTTTTGCATTTTATTCATTTAGCATAATGTGTGCTTTTTGTTTTTAGTCATAAAAAATTTTGAAAGTCCAAAAAGATTTTTAATGTTTTTGTATTATACATCTTCAAGATGTGTTAGGTTAGCCTATGAAATTTAGATTTCATGACTATGTACCCTGTTTAGCTTTGATGAGTTTTATTTTTCTACACTTTGCTAGTTTGTGCTATGTAGTGCTTATATTGTGTGAGTTGTTTATGGTTTTTAAATGCATAATCTTGATTTTGAAGTCACATTTTTTTGATTGTAAGGACTAAAAAATCCTAGGAGAAAGGCAAAAATAATCATCTCACCACTATTATTCACCAATCATGAACACCTGTATGCAAATCATAAAAGCCGTGCTCAGTAAGGTGTAGCACTTGCACAGCAAAATACTTAAGTACTGTACACAAGTTTTGAATTGGACATTTTTGACAATCAACATGATCTAATAATATGTTTTTAAGGCTATTTAATATATATAAACTAATAAAAATGGCGTGACATCAATTGATTAGACCAACTAAACAAATGTTGCAAGTTTAGATGTCATTTTATAATTAACAGCCAGTACATCACTATTTTTCTAACAAAAAAGAGTGAACAATCAAACGGTCCCTAATTTTAGGGGCACATATCTAAAATTTGAAACTTTAGAGGACAAAATCAAAAGAACTCCAATCTTTAGGAGTATGTCATACACCTTATCTTTCTAGAGAGATGTTCATAATGTAACCAAATGAATGATAGACAAAAGAGTTGGTAGGTGATATAGTTACATTCTTTATAAGTTTTATCTTAACAATAATTTAGTAACATTGAATCTAAAAAATATGTTAAATGTACAAATGAGAAAGACTTGAATTAGAAGGATATTTTGAGTGCTAAAATGGCACTTGGCTTGGAGGATGTACTCGTAGATAGGGTCGAAATTAAGCTTGGGCAGGTCCTAACATGAATCAAAAAGTTTTAAAAATTCAAAAATGAACCACCTCACACATTTGGCTTGATGGTAACTCAACAAGTATAAGTGTTTGTGGGGGTGTAGAGGGTAAGGGCCGGGGTTCAAGTCTCTAGGAAGGAACTTCACACACATATACACTTAGATTAGGTTAAAGTAGAATTTCTATTTTGTATAAAATAAAAAAAATCAAAAATATAGATATTGCCTAAAAAAAAGAAATATATATATATTAAAAAGTAAAATTTACCCATTCAATGTTAAGAAATACTATAAACATATGAGAATATATAAAATAATTGTTTTTAATATATTTTAAATCAATTATTTATCAAAATAAAATTTGAAAATAGTCATGAAGACATGAGACAACAACAGGGAGCACCAACTCTAACATTTAAAATTTACGCATAGATGCTAGTCATCTAAAAAGATAATGTCTAATCAAGGGATATGTTCAAGAGTTTGAGCTAACTATATTTTCAATCGCGCAATCGGAGATTTTACTCTCTTTTTTTTTCTTTTTCTTTTTCTTTTTTAATTTTTTAATGATAATGGGTTAAAGTTGAACACTTCAAACTTTATACCAAAATAATTTATTAGAACAATGGTTGATAAGTCCAATGGCATCGTTGGTCCAAACACAGCTAAGGATGAGGAACAAGCCATAAATGCTGCCATTATTAGCAGAACCGTTACAATTCGGACGGAGCAAAGTGACAGCTCAGAAGCCTCTATATCCACGCATTAAATGTCAGGAGATTCCATTTCCCCACATTGAATGTCAAGAACATTACCTAGGAAGAAAATTAAACCACTATTAATGGTGGTTCCAACTACACTACAAAAAACACGAGCTATAGCCGTGTTTTTTTAGCTATGTTTACTGACCTATTGCTGCGTTTAAAAAACACAGCTATAGGTCCAGTCGAATATTTTTTTTTTTAAAAGATGACCTATAGTTGCGTTTTTTAAAACACGGCTATAGGTGAAGTCTATAGCCGCGTTTGTAAGTGTCTATAGCTGCGTTTTTGTGATAGGGCCTATAGCTGCGTTTTTTAAACGCGACTATAGGTCCAGCCAAATTATATATATATATATATATATATATATATATATATATATATATGAATAAAATAAAATTTTTTTAAAAGGAGGACCTATAGCTGCTTTTTTAAAAACGTGGCTATAGGTAACACCAAAAAAAGGATGATCTCAGATATATAGCCAAATAAAATATATTTTTAGAAGGACCTATAGCCGCGTTTTTAAAAACGCGACTATAGGTAACACACAAAAGCATGGCCTTAGATATTTTTTTAAAATGAGGATCTATAGCCGCATTTTTGAAAACACAGCTATAGGTAATAGACAGAGACACACACACACACACACAAAAAAAAAAGAAAAAAAAAAAGAAAAAGAAAAAGAAAAAAAGGATGACCTGACCGCCCACCTACCCCATTTGCTCCCTACCACTCAATTCAAAATATCTATTTTCTCTCTTTGGCCAGCCACACATTCTTTGTTCTTCTTTTCTTTTCTTTTCTTTTTCTCTCAACAAAACACACACACTCATCCTCTCCCTCACTGCCCACCGGTACACTCCACACCACCATATTCTTCATTTTTCTGGTAAGGATCACCAGAAAACTTCATAAGAAAAGCTAAGGCTCACTCATCTCTACTATTTGAGGTAAAAATTTTCTAATCTTTTTGTGGGTATTACACTTTTGCTAGAGGTTATTTTTTATCTAAGCTTTAACAATAAAACCCATGTGATTTATAAGCATTGGGAGTAATATTTATGTGTTTATATGTATCGGTTTTACATTGGTGGAATTATTTGATTTTGAATTTTTTGGATCTGTGCTTGAATTTGTGCTATTGTGTTGCTAATATTGTGCTTATGTTTAAATGGGTTTGTGTTCTTGAACTTGTTCTTTTGTGTTTCTGAGCTTGTGCTTTTGTGTTCCTTGAATGGATTTAGTGTTAAATTTGGGTTGGTTTTGTTGAATGAGAGGAGATTCATGGATTTGTGTTCTTATATTTTGGAGCACGTTGTGTTTGTATTGTCAGTATGTTGTGTTTGATTTTGAATTTTTTGGGTGTGTTTGTATTGTGTGTATGTTGTGTTTAATTTTGAACTTTCTGGGTGTGTTTGATTTTGAATTTTTTCGGTCTGTGTTTAATTTAGAATTTTTTTGGTTTGAATTTTGAATTTTTTGGGGAAAAAAAACCCAGCATTTTTTTTTTTTTTTTTTTTTTTTGTTTCAAAAAAAACCTATAGCCACGTTTTAAACGCAGCAAGGTCTAAGCCTATAGCCGCGTTTTTAAAAACGCAGCTATAGGTCCACAGCCTATACCGCAACTATAAAGTGGGTCTAAAGTCGCGTTTTCAGAAACGCAATCTATAGCCGTGGTTAAAAAACGCGGCTATAGGTTTGACCTTTAGCCGCAATTACAAAAATGCGGCTATAGGCCTATTGCTGCGTTGTTTAGGCCGTGTTTGTAAACGCGGCTATAAATACCACGTCCCACCAAAGGTAAAGGGTACAAACACAGAGTTATTCTTACTAGCTAAAAACTTTCCAATTCTCTCTCTCTCATTCTAACTTTATCACTAGAGACTCGCTGGCAAGCACCACACTGGTGACCCATTTTTATTACCTTCTCTTGTGTTCTTACAGGTTGCACCGGGGCTATCTGGACGACTTCAATGACTGACGATTTTAGCATCATCAGTTTGGCACTGTTTGTGGGGAATCAACTTTCTTTTTCCTAATCCTAAGGATAGAAACGTTGCTCTACACTTATTATCATCCAGATAGAGTCCAGTGCACAACCAGAGTTAGCCGCTCTAGCATTGCAAGTCCAAGCTCTCATGGCCAGTGTGGAAGAGCCACAAAACAAAACTAGGAGATGAGGCAGCGATTGCAACAGGAAGAAAACTGCTCACCAAGAAGGATCGAAAACAGCAGGAATGAAGATGAAGTGTAAGATCCAAAAGGGAGCCAAGGGAGAGATGGCTCGAGGAGGACGGAGCAGTTTGACGAGGCAAGCAACGACCTCCTGAGGAGTATGAGGAAAGAGATGGACGAGCTCAAGAATGCGATGAAAGGAAAAACAGCAAAGAACTTGGACGGGATGGTGAGAAGGATAGATTCTCCGTTCACATAGAAAGTACTCGATCACCCCCTCTCGCTAAAATTCCGACTTCTGTAGCTAGAGTCATATGATGGGTTGAAAGACTCACTGGATCACATCACCACCTTTAAGATGACCTAGAGCCTGCAACAAACCTCGGAAGAAATAGTGTGTCGGTCTTTCCCGACCACCCTCAAAGGACCAGCTTGAGAATGGTTCAGTAAGTTGGCAAAATTTTCCATTGATGATTTTGATCAGCTCAGCAGCCTGTTTATGCGTCATTTCGTAGGAAGGCAACATAAAAAAAGACCAGCAGATCATTTACTGACGATCAAATAGGGAGAAGGAGAGTCCTTAAGATCCTACGTGAAGCAATTTAACAGGAAAGTACTGGAAGTAAACGAAGTAGAGGATCAAGTGCAGCTAACCATGTTCAAAGCGGGATTGAGGTCCAAAGAGTTAGTAGTAGCACTCGCTAAGAGTCCCCCAGCGTCGATGATAGATTTGCTCATGAAGGCTCAGAAATACATGAATGCGGAGGATGCTTTAGTAGTAATAGAGGTAGGTGGACCTCGAACATCAAAGACGGGCCCTTGAGATGACCAGAAAGGGCAAAAAAGGGAAAGGAGAGACCACCCACCCAGTAATGACAAAGGCAAGCGGAGGGATGACAAGGCTAGAAAAATGGTAAATTTCACACCCTTGGTAATGCCCATTGACCAGATCTTAATGTAGATTAAGGACGACCATCAGCTGAAATGGCCAAAGCCATTGAGTGGCTCACCCAATGCCCAAAACAAGAAAAAATATTGCCGCTTCCATCGAGACCACGGACATTATACTGGCAAGTGTCGAGACCTCAAGGAGCAGATAGAGGAGCTGATCCAGAAAGGGAAATTGTAGAGGTTCGTCAAGAAAAACATGTACGAACGGCCAAAGCAAGAAGACTGAACCAGATAAAAAAAAAAAGCCTAAGGACAATGATAAACCACGAGAGGGACCAAAGAATGCAATAGGCGAGATAAGAATGATCAACGGTGGTCCAACAACAACGGGCTCTTTCAAATCCCTTAAGAAGTCGTAGTAAAGATAGGTCAATAGTGTCCATATGATACCACCAACAAAACACCGTAGGAGAAAAGCAACAGACATGGTCTTCTCGGAGGAAGATGCCAAAGGAGTAAAGCAGCCACATGACAACCCCCTGGTCATCATACTAATGATAGAAGGGTTCAACACTAGAAGAATTTTTGTAGAAAATGGGAGCTCCGCTGACATCATTTACCTCTCTGCCTTCTAGTAGTTGAAAGTAGACCCAAGCAAGCTTCATCCATTCGAATCCCCCCTCGTTAGTTTCAGCGGGGATAAGGTGTATCCAAAAGGAATAGTGACCATGACGGTAACAGTAGGCACATACCCCCAGCAAATAACGAGGCAACTTAAGTTCCTGGTGGTAGACTGTCCTTCGTCCTACAATGTCATCATTGGACGACCCACACTTAACCGTTGGAAAGCTGTGACCTCGACATACTGTTTAAAGGTAAAATTCCCTACAGAAAATGGAGAGGGAGTAATCAAGGGGTACCAGGTCCTGGCCCACAAGTGTTATCAAGCACTATTGGCGTCAAAAGAAAACCACATGTGGATCGTCGAAGAAAAAAGTCCCGAGACGGTGGAACTAGTAGAAGGGGAACCTACGAAGGTGATGAATATTGGAGCAAATCTTGGTCCAAATATGAAAAGAGGGATAGTGGAGTTCCTAAAGAGAAACTTAGACGTATTTGCGTGGAGCCATAAGGACAAGCCGGACATCTCAGAGAATGTCATTCAACATCGGCTAAATGTGGATCCAGGGAAAAAGCCCATCCAACAAAGAAGAAGAGTCTTTGC
Organism: Quercus tomentella; assembly: GCA_028535165.1. Lineage (NCBI taxonomy): Eukaryota > Viridiplantae > Streptophyta > Magnoliopsida > Fagales > Fagaceae > Quercus > Quercus tomentella. Next base: position 22,556,632 of record JAPQVY010000001.1, on the reverse strand, counting down.
ACCCAAGAGGTACAAGGCCATCATGGATGAAGTTAACAAGCTCTTGAACGCTAAGTTCATCCATGAAGTGTACAACCCGAAGTGGTTGGCTAACGTCATCTTGGTGAAGAAAGCAAATGGGAAACAGAGAATATGTGTGGATTTCACAGGTCTAAATCAAGCCTACCCAAAAGATAGTTTCCCTTTGCCACAAGTTGACCAGTTCGTTGATTCCACAGTAGGGCACAATCTATTAACATTTATGGATGCATTCTCAGGGTACAACTAGATCCAGATGTCAGAAGAAGATCAAGAGAAGACGGCCTTCATCACCAGTCAAGGACTCTATTGTTACAGGGTCGTGCCATTCGAGTTGAAGAACGCAGGAGCTACCTACCAAGGTTAGTAAACCAAATGTTTAGTGAGCAAATTAGGAAAAACATGGAGGTGTACGTGGATGATATGCTCGTCAAGAGCAAAGAAGTAGAAAGCCATTTGGACGACCTTGCGGAAACCTTCGAAACTTTGAGATGATACCAGATGAAGTTGAACCCAGCGAAGTGTGCATTCGGAGTCTCCTCGAGGAAGTTCCTTGGCTTTATGGTGTCACAACGAGGCATAAAAGCCAATCTGGAAAAAGTGAAAGATCACCGTGAACAAGATGTTAACAATAAAGTCGAAAGGAGAAGGACGAGGATGCTAATGACAAGAACTTGATTTTCTCTTCTCTAGCTATTGCATGCAAGACTTAAGGAGAAGGTTTGGGACCCAAGAAATGACGAGCCAACATCCTGGGGTCAATCAGTTCGTCAAAGTCGTCAATAGTCCTTGTGTAATCCATAGCACTCTTGACGCGATTCTTGTACCTACTCTTCAACTTTGGACGAGCCTTGGCTGCAAGAAATAAACAAATGCAAGGCGTTAGAATCAGATGAACCAAAGGCAAATACTTTCAAAAAAAAAAAAAAATGAAAGAAGACGCACCAAGCTTGGGTGTCCCCCACTTACACAGCAACCTAGGGACATCTCCCCAAAGATCGTCCGAGAGGGTTTCCCAGTCATCTCTAGAAACAAAGAAGTACCTAGACTTCCAATAGTGAAACGACAAGGGAAGACTTGCGATAAGATGAGCCTTCCTATCCCAAGGCACTAGCTTATAGTACTCGAACTCTTTCGACTCTTTCAGATGGTACAAATATAGGAGTTCTTCCATCCTAATCATATCTCCCTCTATCACAATCATCCATATCTCCATGCAACTAATGATGATCCTCCAAGAATTCGGCATAAGTTGCCCTGGTGCTATGCCGAGATGGTGGAGGAGCTCTATGATGAAAGGATGGACGAGGAATCTGAGGCCGCTCAGAAGGGCAGCCTCATAAAAGCACAACTCCCCAGGAATTTGAAACCTATCCCTAAATCTGAAAAGGGTGTCCTTGTCCAGAGAACACACCTCCTTAAGGGCATGGAAAGCCCTCAACACAGTGGGTGAAGAAGACAAAGGGTTTAAAGACGGGGACGCTGAAACGGCGATATCAACCTCTATAACTTTGTCGCTAGACGACAAACCTGTGTCCAACTCACTTGATCTCACCTCCGTTGACATTGACCTCACAAACCTAAACCAATCTAAGGATTGACACAGTAGAGGGCTAAGGTCAGCCAAGACCAAACCTAGAGCACTACCCTTAGGAGCAAAGGACCTAACCTCCGGACAGCCACCGTTAGACCCAAGAAGTGCCCCTAAACTAGCGAAAAGAAAAGAAATAGAAGGGTAGTGGCGCCTAACCTCAGAATACTCATACATCAAAAAGAAAGGAAAGAAAATACAGAGGAAGAAGCTCCTATTTGAGACAAAACGAAGTGAAATTAAGAAAGAAAGAGTATCGTACTTGAAAAAGAAAGAATAGGGTGGCCGGAGCTCAGAGAATGGAGGAGTCACAGAATTGCAGAAAATGGAGAGAATACAGAAGTGAGAGAACCAAAGTGAAGAAAGGAAAAAGAAAGAAGAAAGCCTTTAAAAATCTTCCTAAAAACTAAGACATGGGAAAACCAAATGCCTTGTTGAGGAATGTGCCCACGTCTAGCCAACCAAAGCGCGACACGTGGCCACCAAGTGTGCCACGTCGTCACGTCGCCATAAATGTGATGGAAACGGAATCAATAGGGGTACACGAAATGTTGGGCGACCCTCTAGATTCCCAGGTCCATCAAACAGCTTGACGACCAAGGAATGGGGGGCAACTGATAAGTCCGATGGCATCGTTTGTCCAGACACAACTAAGGATGAGGAACGAGCCATAAATGCCGCCATTATTAGCAGAACCTTTATGATTCGGATGAAGCAAAGTGACATCTCAGAAGCCTTTATATCCACGCATTAAGTGTTAGGAGATTCCATTTCCCCACATTGAATGCCAAGAACGTTAACCAGGAAGAGAATTAAACCACCATTAAAGGTGGTTCCAACGGCTAGGAGAAGGAGGACCTATTAATACCATGCCCCACCAAAGGTAAAGGGTACAAACACAGAGTTATTCTTACTAGCTAAAAATTTTCCAATTTTCTCTCTCTCATTTTTACTTTATTGTCAGAGGCTCACCGGCAGGCACCACACCGATGACCTATTTTTGTTACCTTCTCTTGTGTTCTTGCAAGTTGCACCGGGGGTATTTAAATGACTTCAACGACTGACAATTTTAGCATCATCAATTGTTAAATAATTAAATTCATTATTTTTTAACCATTTAAATTTTGGGACGAATGCTAATTTCTCTGTCTCTCTGCACCAAAAAAGTTCTGTTCGGCTTGATTCTCTAGGCGTGACGTGAAAAAGTAGTTAAAAGTGCATAATCCATAGCCGCATTTGATTCCCCTCCTGATACTGTTTCTCCTTTGCGTTTTGACAAGTTGGGCTTTGATCCAGGACCGTATTTGTAATTTTGTGCCTGTTGTCACCTAGTCTTTTATATATTATCCTTTTAACCAAAATAAAAAAATAGCCGAATACATATTCCATGTGGTGGTTGTGCATCACCTTTTAACTCAAGCCACGTTTTAACTTCTTCCAAAGCAAAAACTACTATAAATTAGGAACCACAGCTCCAATTTTTTCATGCACATTTCTTTCCTTGATTTTTTCTCACTTCCTGCAAAAATGTCCTTCAATATGGTTTTGTTACCACTATTAATGCTTTTGAGTCTTTTTCTTTCCATCATAAACCTCCAAACTTGTGCTTCGGAACCCTTCAATCTCATAGAAGGGTTCATCTCCTTCCCACTAAATCAATCAAATCTTGTCATACATGGGCCCTACGACGTGCCAGAAGATCAGCGTTACAATTTCATCGATGGAGTCCACAAATTGTGGGTGTATTCTACAGACAAGCCTCACAGTCCTATCAGCAAAACTGGTCCTCGCACTGAGATCCGTATTCATGTAAGTAATGTGAAACTGTCTCTAGTAGTATTTAAAAACTAGAGTAGGCCCTTTATATATGGACACAAATTAATTAATTAGGTGCATTTTCTTACTTCAATACAAAATTTCACACCTTTCGACTCTATGATTGTTAGATAATAAAAATGATGTCTTGCTTAAATCAAAACTTACCACCTCAAAAAATAATATAATAAAAAAAATGTACATCTCATGTTTCTTCTATGAACTACTTCTTACACATAATTAATTAGTTTCTTGTGAGGATTACTATGGTATAACAATATGGAATTTTCTCTGTACACATGAGAGGGACAACATAAATTGAAAACCGTTAAAAGATACTACAAATTTAATTATATAACATTTATAAACTGATATAACAATGGGGTGATTAGTAGATTTAAAAATTATAATAGATAAATATCTAGATTACTTTTTTTCTATAATTAATTTCATATTAATTTATAAAAATAATATAATAAAACTTTTAAATATCCCAAATATCAGTTATATAAAATTATATATTACCCATATCCCCTAACCTTGTCCAAACTAATTACTAATGCTCTGTTTGTTTTGAAGTAAAATATTTTCTAAAAAATGTTTTCACATTTTCAAGTATTTGTTTACAGGTAAAATATAATCAAACTTATAAAATATTTTCTATTGATAGTAAAATCATTTATAAAAAATTATAAAATGTATTACCTTTGAAAATTTAGTAAAACATTTTTCAAAAACACACAGTGGCTTCCCTTCCCTATCTGGTCGCTAGGTCATTGGGCTAGTACCTGGAGACATCACTTTGGCGATCAGTGTCGATGGTTCAGTATCTGGTGACTCTGCTCCGCGACTGGTGCCAGTGGTCCAGTGTTTATAGACTTTGATCTGATGGCCAGTGCAGGCAGTCTAGTGGCCGGTGACTTCACTATGTGACTAGTGTCGGTTGTTCGGTGTTTAGAGACTTCGCTCCAACAACAGGTGCCAGCAATCCAGTGGCAGGATACACCTTACTAGTGATCGGTGTTGGTAATTCAATGGCCGGAGACACCACACCAACAACCAATGTTGGCAGTTCGGTGGGTTGAGACAACATATCGCAATCGGTGCTAGAGGTTCGGTAATCGAATTCTTTTTGTTGATAGGTATTAGCATTCTAGTCATTGAAGATACCGCTCCAACTATGATCGTCGTAGTCCCGTCACCAGACCTCTAGCCCTAGCGGTTTGGGTGTTGAGCTATCGGTTTTTGTGGTTTGCTTGAAAATTTTCACTTGCCATACCAAACACTTAAAAATATTTTACAGAAAATGTTTTACTTCAAAACAAACAAAGCATAAATATCTCTTGCATGACCATCTGCAATTTTATCAAACTTTGTTAGACCTCCCCCCCTCAAAGACAGATATATATGGGTGCCTTCCATCACATTGCTCCTATTATTTTTACTTTTCTTATCCTCATGGAATGGGCAACTGGCTAGCCTATGAATACAACCCATGGTTTCATCGAACTCCCATTAAACACAAGTAACTTTCACATCCAAAATCATATGACTTGCCCATAAGCGATCGGTATAGCTTTCTAGATGGAGTTCATAAGCTATGGGTGTATACCATAGACAAGTCTCTGTCTAGAAACAGTCCCAACCACCAAGCCTCGTACAGATATTCCTCATAAGCATAAGCAGTCTCAATTGTATTCTTTTTCTTGCTTAGTGTTACTCCCTTCATTTCCCAAGTTTGGTCTCTCTTTCCACGATAAGTCAACAACTTATAACAAGATATTGCATTTATGAGTTATATAAAATAATAAACTTTTATGTTAAAAAAATATATAATGCACTTGCAAGTTGCAAGCCCTAATCCAAATCCAAATTTTGGAAAAGCAAAAGTCCTTTTTACTTTTGTTTTTTCTCTTAGATTTTCTTTTAAAAATAAGTTAACTGTTTATCTTTTTTTTTTTTTTTTTCTAACATTGAACCAATACGCTATCGAAAATTACTAATCCCAATCAAAATTTGAAAAAGCAAAGTCCTTTTGACTTTAGTTTTTCCTCTTAGATTTTTTTTTTTGAAAATAAGTTAACTTTTTATCTTTTTGTCTAACATTGAACCAATTTGCTACCAAAAATTACTAAATCCCAAACGGTCATTGTACCTACGAATTTTTTTTTTCAAAAGTAGTAGAAGTTCTTTTTAGCAATTCAAATTGAAATCACTCGCTTGTATTTAACTAAAGTCACAATCTCTTAAGAGCTATTGGATTAGCTTATTTTCGTTTGTTAAATTTTGAGTTTATTGTAAAAAAAAAATTCGTTGCAATAGACCTTTTTTCTTGTAGGTGTTTATAACTTATTCAATATTGATTTCAAAGAACTAGCCACTTTTTGTTTAAAGTTAATTGAGCTTAGTTTATTTACTTATAACTTATTCATGATTGATTTCATTGCCTTCCAATTAATGGTGTCCTTACCTATAAATTACAATTTCTCCCACAAGTTTAGCTGTTAAGAAATTATAAATTTATTCATAATTATAACACTCTCCCTTCTATGCATGCCCAAACTTCCTCTTTTCTTTTCTTTTTTTTTTTTTTTTTTTTTTTTTTTTTAATAAGGCCCAACTCTTTGTTATATTATTAATAAGTGCAATCCAACACATAGGATTCTAATTTTTTTTAAATCAGAGATATAGTGGAGACAAAGTTTAATACCATAATAAACTTTTGATACCATAATAAACTTAGAACAACATAGTTTAATACCATAATAAATTTTTGATTCTCCCAAAAAATTAAGTTCTAACAAAATGTTAGTTTAATCATAATTTTAATACTTACTGACTCCCTAATATCCATTCATGATCTTCAGGGATATGATTATTCTTCTGGTGTTTGGCAATTTGAAGGATATGGGTTCGTACCAAATGGTACATCTGGCGTGTGCATCATTCAAGTGTTTGGCGCAAGCCCCATGCCACAACCCTAATGCTTAGAGAATACAATGGTTCACTCTCTTACTATAGCAGCCCTGTCCTAATTCCAAACATCTATGATAGATGGTTCCAGCTAAATGTAATCCATGACGTTGATGCCTCAGATGTGAAGGTATATATAGATGGGAATCTTGTGTATGAGGCAGCTGGACGTGGGGGAAAATCTCACTACTTTAAATGTGGAGTCTATTCACAGAATAATAAATCCCATTATATGGAGTCTCGTTGGAAGGCAATCAAGGTTTTTAAGAAAGAATAACATTTATATATAGTATCTTAGGTGCCGTATATTAGGTATTCTATTCAAATTCAAATGCTTGGCTGCATTGATCAAATAAGATAAGAATAATTTTATATTTTCCAAGAATAATTAAATTCAAAACAAGTAAATGTTTAAATTCATTTGGAGAATCTAATGTACTGCACCTAAGTATCTAAGTTTTACCCTTTAGGAAACGTTAATTCTCAATTATGTTTGTGACATGCATTTAATAAGAATTTGTTAGAATTAAATAAATTATATAGTTTTTTTCCTTGCTAAATGCTCAATTACTGATTACTATATACACAATGATTGATGAGCAATGGATGATATTGGCTGTTAAATCGTGGATGAAAATACTTCATTAAGTACTGTGACTAAATTTTTGAATTGGACCACGTTGCCAATTGACGTGATTTGATAATAAGTTCTTAATTTTCTTAAAAACACGAGAGAGAGAGAGAGTAACATATGGCTAAAAGATTACTTCAATTTTCTCCCCACTATTCCATTATGCAGTTTAACTGAATACAGAGGATGTATAGAATTGTTCTTTGTAAAGGACAAAGCTCCTTATCCTAATTGATATGAGAAACTACATTATAAAAAATTAGCAAATGTACATAATGTAACCAAATGAAATGAATGATGACAAATTAAAGAGTTGGTAGGTGACAGTTACATGATTTTTGAAAGTTGTATCTTGACGTTTAATGGCATCGAATCTAAAAGATATGTTAACTGTGTAATGGAAAAGTCTAATAAGTGAGAGAGAGCTTAAGCAACCAAGGAACTGAAGGAAGGGTTCACAAATTACATATTTTGTGTTAAATTATTAAATTACTTTATTAACTTCTTCCTTTTTTAGACGAAAGATGTAGAAGCTTTTATTAAGATAGTTTGGCTAAATCAGCCAGTAAAATAGAAATAACTGGACATGAACATCTTCCATCCACACACATAAATCTAAAACATTTAACGCATGTCTAGTTAGATTATGAACAACATTGTTACTTTCTCTTCTAGTATGAAAGTAATGTAACTTGAAAAAAAGACTGGAAAAAAAACGGGCATCGTTGATCAAAGTTTTTAAGTTAATCATTGATTATGTTTGTGACATGTATTTAATAAGAGTTTGTTGGAATTAAATAAATTATATAATTTTGCTTCTTGCTAGATGATGAATTTTGACACATTGATTATGATGAGCAATAGATGATGGCTGATGAATCAAGGATGAAAATAATACATTAAGTACCTTAATAGAGTTTTGAATTGGACCTTTTTGCCAATCAACATGATGTGATAATATGTTTTTAAGGCTATTTAATTTATATGAACTAATAAAAATGGTGTGGCATCGTTTGATTAGACCAACTAAACAAATGGTGCAAGTTTAGATGTCACTTAATTAACAGACACATTAGCATTTTTCTAATAGAGGAGCAAACAATCAAAAGGCCTCCAATCTTTAGGGGTATACTATACACTTTATCTTTCTGGAGATAAGCAAATGTACATGATGTAACCAAATGAATGATGACAAAAGAGTTGGTAGGTGATATAGTTTTTTATTATATTTGAGATAGGATGAGATGGGTTCAAGTTACATCACCTAGTGTAACTTCACAAGAATTACACATTTTTTAAGCTATAGAATTTCAAAAGATCTAATGGTCAAAAGAAAACATCATCATTCTTTACATTATTAAATGCCCTAATTAATAGCATCCTTATTATCTCTCCTTATTAAATATTTTTGTGTCTCCTTTTTCTCTCTTCACTTTCTATGCTCTGTCCTTTTTTTTCTCCGCTTAATAAAACCTTTATCGCTTTCCTCATCTTTTTTAGGAAGATATTCACCAGGAGCTGCAAATCATTCATTCTTTACTCTATATGTATTGCTTCTTATTTCTTTTTTCTTTTTTTTATACAGAGTGCGTGTTCATTTTTTCTTTTGTCCATCAAAATTAAAATAAATAAATAATTTATTATTTAAATTTGTTCTATGTGATTATGTCAAGTTCTCAACTTCTATCATTATTTTTTACTTTTATCACCACAAGTAATACAACGTTTTTGGTAATTAAGATTTAAAATTCAATCACCTACTGTGATGCTAAATGATCGAGGAGTGCAATAGTTAAGGAAATTTTTTTGGCCTGAAGAAGCAGAGATTAAGATTATTCAACAGATCCCTTTGAGATGGAGGAAGCCTAAGGATAAGCTGATCTGGGCAGGCACAAAAGATGGCCGTTACACAGGACGCACAATTTTAATTTTATTTTATTTTTTTTTTTAAATTTGAGAAGAATGTGTTAAGAACTTAACTTTATAAGATAAATGTTGCCACTACAGATCACGTTGCAAATTAATTAGGTAAGCATTAGAAATTGGAGAGAGAAAAAGGAGACACATAAATACTTAATAAGGAGAGAAATAATAAAGATGCTATTAATTAGGTAAACATTTAATGGCGTTAAGAATGATAATGTTTTCTTTTTTACCGTTAGATTTTTTGGAAATCTAAGGCTTAAAAAAAGTGTAACTCTTGTGGAGTCACACCAAGTGTAATTTGAACCCATCTCAGATAAAATTATATTTTAACTTAATTTAAGTATATGTGTGTGGAACTTTTGCCTAGATACTTGAACCCCGATCTTTGCCTCATCCTTTAGGGACTTATACTTGTCAAGTGACTAGAACGCCAAGGATGCATAGTGGTAGCAGGTGATATAGTTAGAGTATCCACATCAGTGGATGCAAAGCCTTGCATAATAGAAAAAGACACCAATTTTACACATTTTACCTCAAAAATGCTCCACATTAGTGTTTCTAAAAGTGTGCATATTTGCACATTTGCTACAGTAACCGTGCATATATGCACGGCTACTGTAGATCTTGTATCTAATATTTTAGATTTTTTTTCTCTCTCCTTCACCTCACTCTCTCAGCTTCTCACTCTCACCTATCTCTCGTTTTATCTCTCCCTCAGTCCATCGATAAGTCCAGCCTCACCGATCCGATCATCAATCACCGAGGAACAGAGCAACACCAACACTGCTCCAAACCCAAACCCAAACATGAGAGCTGTTGAGGAAGAAGAAGAGTTCGATAACCCATGAGACCCATCTACCAAGTCCAAGTCCCAGCCTCACCGATCCGATCACTGAGTTCTGAGAGACGAAAATGGTGGCAGACAAGACTGTGAAGCCTGGAAACTTGGAGGAACAATGCAACACCAACGCTGCTCCAAACCCAAACCCAAACATGAGAGCAGGGCCAGCCCAACCTAATTTGGGGCCTAAGGCAAATATATATATATATATATATATATATATATATATATATATATATGGGGCCTTTTATATATAAATATTAATTAAATTGAGGTTAATTTGATGTATTAAATACATAATTTAATGAATAATACTAACTAAAATTAAGGTTAATTTCATATAGAGAATTAAATATCATAGTTGAAAAATTAATTTAACAAAAAGAATTTTTTTTTTAAAGAAAATTAATTTATCTTGTATATATAACGATACATAGTTAATTACATTTATAATCTATGATATTAATTAATGTGTGGCTTTGTACTAGATTAGTTTACTAATATTAAAGTTTCAAACTAGTAGGGGAGATTAATCATCATTGATGATCTAACACATTTGCAAAAAAAATTTTAAAGCCTTGTTAGAAATAAAAAAGGAAAATACTAAAGGTACTACAAAATATTCACAATATAATGTGACAATAATAGTGAAGGATGAGCTTCAATAATGTAATTAATGAATATTTAAAATACCTTTTTGTGATTGGTAACATGTCAGTTTGTAAATCTATAATAAAATTTGTGATATCCCTAACATCACTAATAATAATAAGTGCACAATAATTTGTAAAAATTTATATTTTTTATAAAATTTTGGGCCTTTTACAATGATATGGGGCCTTTTTTGTAAAGGGTAAAAAATTTTTGTGGTGGGGGCCTTAGGCCTAGGCCTAAGTTGCCTAGGCCTTGGGCCAGCCCTACATGAGAGCTGTTGAGAAAGAAGAAAAGTTCGATAACTGATGAGACCCATCTGCCAAGTCCAAGTCCCAGCTTCACCGATCCGATCATCGAGTTTTGCTTTCTTTCTTTTGCTTTTTTTCTATCTGGGTTTTTGTTTGGCTGCTCAGAAAGTGAAAATTGTGTTTTTTTTTTGTTTTTTTTTACTGTTTGTGTTTGATAGGAATGAATTAGCTGTAGATTTGTGGGTTGATGATGGTGGCTAGGTGGGTTGATAGTGGCTGTGGATTGAATATTTTATTTGAATAAATGTAAATAATAGACAAATTGATGTGGGTGTTTTGTAAAAATGAGAGTGTAAAATAGAAAAGGTAGGTTTTAGATGTGCAAATTTACAAAAATTTTGCATCCACTGATGCGGATGCTCTTACATGCTTTAAAAGTTTCATCTTTACATCTAATGGCATCAAATCTAAAAAAATATGTTAAACATACAAATGAGAAATTGAAGCAGGAAATTTTGTGCGCCAAAATGGCACTCGGCTGGGGGAGTATGTACTCGCAAACAGGGTCGGAATTAAGCTTGGGTGGGTCCTAACATGAATCAAAAAGTTTTTAGAATTCAAAAATGAAAAAATACATTGCCTTCAACGAAATGAAAATATATATTTTTTGAAAAATAAAACTCTTACTCATTCAATGTTAAGAAATACTATAAACAAATGAGAATATATAAAATAATTTTTTTTAATATATTTTAAATTATTTATTTATCAAAATAAAATTTGACATTATTTTAAATTTTATAAATAATTTTTGCTAATACTATGAACTCCCTAAATTCACAATAATTTCTTTTTCAATGTACAAATTAAATTAAATAGTCCTTTAGACATGGGACCACAACAAGGGCACCCAACTCAAACATTTATGTTGCGAATGAAATAATGCAAACTCAAGTGCAGATTTTTCACAAATAATAATATCTCAGTGAGTCCGAAGTCAATCCAAAGGGAATGACTGACACTAATGTAAAAACCTCTATTATTAAGTAGTAAATAAAAATAGTTGTTTGTTTATCTCTCCACCCACAGATAGAGCAAGATAATATTGAAACTACAATTAAAAATAGCAAAATAAATCTAAGAAAAAATACTAGGGATTCAAGGATCCACCGAATATTTTACCATATGAACTTGGATTATTTTTAAGTCAATTAGGGTAGAGAGCCAACTCTCCTAATCAGAAGATAAAACAATAAAGTACTCAAACAAGGTATAATGTAAATTGAATATAAGTGATTGAGAAAATCATTCAATTGGCATATTACAAGAGAGATTAAGCATTCAATATATTTTCAAATCATAACAAATCAAGGAGTTCAAGCATTTGATATAAATAAAAATCATATTAAATCTTAAAAACTTGTCAACATGCAATGATTCCAAATAGTAAATCAATCTCGAAATTCATTCATCAATCCATAGAAAGCACATAGATAATCCCAAGAACACATGATAAAAATATTAGGTTTCACCTCTAACTCTAGCTAGAGATTTAACCACACATAGTTATGCAAAAGAAATCCATAAAAACGATGCTAAACATCTATAAAAAAATAAAAATAAAACAAAAGATGAAAAAACGTTCTAGGGTTACCCCCCCCCCCCCCCCCTCCAAATAACCTCAACTCCCTCCAAAAGAAAAGGAGAAAATCCCGCAAATTTAGGATGGGAATCCCTTGATTTTCATAATTATATTAGCTGTCAACTTCCAGCCCACTTTTGACCCTCAAAATGATTTTTCTGGAATTTGTCATAAACTAAAAAGTTGTAGATCTTCGAGTCTTCTTTCCGTGGCCGCAAGAATCAGATCAACTGGACATATTTACAAGAAGTTATGATAAAAATACCAAAACAAGTGTAGGATATTTCCATATCAGTATTTTTCCAATTTTGACTTGAAAGAATTTCTTTCTTCCTTTTTTATTCTCACATGTTTTTGACTTATTTAATACTTCAAAAATCATACTCCAATTAAGTTTGACTTTTAGATTCTCTTGTTTGTATGATTAGCTGAATGGTTTTAATCTCCTACAGGAGAAAACTACACGAAATTGATGTGATGTTGCCTACCCAAACTAAGATAATAGTGTAATTTAAGCAATCAACAATTTAAAATTTACGCCTACGTGGTAGTCATCTACAAAAATAGTGTCTAATCAATGGTTGATGGGAAAATTTATACCAAAATAACGAGGTTAAATATGAACACTTCAAAATTTATACTTAAATAATTTAATAAAATAATAGTTAAATAATTAAATTATTTATTTCTCAACTACTTAACCATTTAAGTTTTGATACAAATGGTAATTTCTCTGTGTCTCTCTGCACAAGAAAAGTTTGGTTTTGAGGGTCATGTTTGAGAATCCAAGTAGAAAAAAGAAAGCCCAGCAACAAGGGCAGTAAAAGGTTGGCAAACAGATGACAAAACCATTAGGCCCAAGCGGCAGGAATAATGGATCACAGGCCCACGAAATAAACAAATGGGCCTTGAGAAGGCAAATGGGCCTAAAGAAGCCCGTAAAGAGAGAAATAGCATACCCATGGGCAATATATGATATAGAAAAGTGAGAATGAGCCACTGCAGGCCCAAAGTAATGCAAACAAAGAAAGCAAGGAGTTAATAGCAGGCCCATGAACCCCAAGGATGAGAATAAGGTAATTGGGCCAGGGAAGTCCAATGAAGTTAGTAAAAACTCATGGGAATGCAGAATTAGTAAAAAGGGCCAAGGAAGCCCAAATAAAGCAAATGGGCCAAGGATGCTCAAGAGAAAAACAAAAGGGACACAGGAGCCCATAAGTAGGAGAACCAATGGCCATGCTAAGCCACTGGGGGAAAGAGTAAACGGCAGGCCTAAAGAGGCCCAACAGGATTGAGTCATTACAGCAGGAATGACAGAGTAATATGGCAGGAAATGAAGGCAATCAAGAAATGGGCCGAAAGAAATGTAAGGCCCAGTATCAAATAAAGCCCAGCCCCTAAGGGGAGCGGGAAATCGAAAAGCAGCTCACATAAAAGGTTAAAAAAATGGACGGCAAACTGTGTAGGCAAGCCTCCAAACCACAGCGGACGAATGAGCAGCAAGCAGATTTTGGACACACATGGAAGGGAGGCACACGCAAGGCCCAGGCACCACCAGCCTGTACCCAGCCAATACAGGACATGGTGAGGTCATGGGTCAAAGGTAAGAGGGCATGGTTTAGTGGTGGGGAGAGGGAAAAAATCTATTTTTGAGGTTCCTGCTCAGGCTTTTTTGGGGGAAGTGTCCTGCTAGGATGACATACTACCAAAAAGAAGCAAGCTGAGTTGGAACCACTAGGTGCATGCCATGAGGGATAGGGAGAGAGAAAGAACCTAGACAGTAGCAAGAAAGGGTGCCACGGCAGACAAACAAACAAAATATCCTTCTTTGTCTGGTGATGGAGGGTGGCACACAAACGGACCAGTGGTGGTCGACAAGTACACCCAGACTAGACAAAGGAGGTTAAGGGCTAAAACAGTAAAATCCGATCACGGCAGGCACTATAAAAAGAGCCCCTTGCCGTGAACAAAAAAATAGAACAACGACGGGAACCATAACTAAGGAATAGGAATTCGAAAAGATATACCAGGAAACAGAAAGAAACGAGTATGAGGGAAAGAAAGAAAAGAGAAAAACCAAAAAGAAAATAGATAGAGAGTTAGAACGGCAGGCATACACCAATAGGTTGATTCCCTCTCTCCCTCACAAAATCCTGCTCTTTGTCAAAACCAAAAGGAGCCCTATGTGCATTAACCATTCAGATCCGTTTCCCTCAAGGTAGTTAATTTCCACGGCAAGACTTCCTTGGGAGATTAATTGCGTTGAGAAGAAACGTTTTTTCCTCTCTGGTTTTGCTCCTGCGGACCAGATTTAATCTGATCTCTTTCTCTTCTGATTAACCCACATATATTACCATTTGTTCCCTTTGTTCTTTTTTATAAAAGTAATTATTATTACTGTGATTATGTTTTCTTGAATAGGGATCATTTGGTCATTTTCTATTAAGTGGCCAGGATATTTTATTTTGTTATTATTACCATGTCTATCTGCTACAACTTATCTAAAACAGTTCTGCCTGCCGCAAGCATGTTTCTGGCAAACAAGGCATAGTTTGCGCACAAGCTGGACCAAATTGAGTTGCAGTTGGACTGGTCCCAACTCCCTTATCCAAAAAACTTGAGCCCAGTGCAGCAGGAAGCAACCCAAAACTACAAGCAAGGCCCACCACCTTACACCCTCTATCCCATCAAAACACACAAACTTAAAGGTCACACACAACCACACCATTTGATTCTCATCAAACGAAGATAGAGAGATGGGTCTGCTGATCGGTCGTCTCCGTCTTTCGCCTCCGTCCTCTCCGCGTTTCGCCTCCGTCGTTTGCTAAGTTGATCTGCCTTCACCACCGCCTGTCTTCCTCCCCACCGTTGCTTGATCTCTTCCCCACTGCCAACGACATGCGGTAGAAATAGGTCAGATCCCTTTTTTTTTTCTTTTTTTTTGTTAAGATTTTATTATTGGTTCCTTTGTAAAATTGTGTTATAAACAAAGAGATAATTGGGGTTTTAAGAAAAACTAGTGGGCAATTTGGGGAATTTGTGTAACTTCCAACGGTAATATTGAAACGCGCTTCAGCGCTTTTTGGCAAAGGAGCAAGGTCCGGCTTTCGCGATTTGGACTTTTCCTTCACAACCAAAAACGCAGCTTTTTTGAAAACGCAGCTTTCTAAAAACTTACCAAATGCGCTTTAACTCAAGCCACGTTTGACTTCTACCCACGCGAAAGCTACTATAAATTAGGAACCACAGCTCCAACTTTTTTCAAGCACATTTCTCTCCTTTGATTTTTTTTTTTCTCACTTCCTTCAAATATGTCCTTCAATATGGTTTTGTTACCACTATTAATGCATTTGAGCCTTTTTCATTTCATCATAAACTTCCAAACTTCTGCCTCGCAACCCTTAAACCTCACAGAAGGGTTCATCTCCTTCCCACTAAATCAATCAAATCTTATCATACAAAGGCCCTACGACGTGCCAGAAGATCAGCGTTATAGTTTCATCGATGGAGTTCACAAACTGTGGCTGTATTCTACAGACAAGCCTCACAGTCCTATTAGCAAAACTGGTCCTCGCACTGAGATCCGTATTCATGTAAGTAATATGAAAAGACTCTCTCTCTCTCTCTCTCTCTCTCTCTCTCTCTCTGAGTATTTAAAAACTAGATTAACCCCTTTAGATATGGACACATCTTATTATATAGTTAGGTGCATTTTCTTACTTATGATACAAATTTGTTTACAGCATTTGACTCTATGATTGTTATATAATAAAAATAAAAAATGATGTCAACAATGAGTTTAAGTAGAAATAATGTTACTTAAATCAAAGCTTATGACCTCAGCAAATAATATATATAAAAATTAAAATTAAAATAAAAAACAAAAACATGTGAGTCTCTATTACATGTTTATCTATGAACCACCACTTATACATAAGTAGTTATTTGTGAGGATTACTACGGTGTAACAATATAGGATTTTCTTTGTACACATGAGAAGGACAATAAAAATTATAGTATATCTTTTAACGGTTTTCACAGTTTTAAAAGTTTTCTATTATAATACTTATTGACTCCTGAATCTCCATTCATGATTTTCAGGGATATGATTATTCTTCTGGTGTTTGGCAATTTGAAGGATATGGGTTTGTTCCAAATGGTACAACCGGCGTGTGCATCATGCAAGTGTTTGGTGCAAGCCCTCCTGCCACAACCCTGATGCTTAGAGTATACAATGGTTCACTAACTTACTATAGGAGTCCTGTCCTAGTCCCAAATATCTATGATAGATGGTTCCGGCTAAATGTAATCCATGACGTTGATGCCTCGGATGTGAAGGTATGTATAGATGGGAATCTTGTGGATGAGGCAGCTGGACATGGGGGAAAATCTCATTACTTCAAATGTGGAGTCTATTCATAGAATGATAAATCCCATTATATGGAGTCCCGTTGGAAGGAAATCAAAGTTTTTAAGAAAGAATAAAATTTATATATAGTACCTTAAATGCAATACATTAGGTATCCTAAATAAATTCAAACAATTGGCTGCATTTTCTCCACAAAAAAAAAAAAAAAAAAAAAAAAAAAACACCTAGCTGCATTGACTAATAAGATAAGAATAATGTTATATTTTTCAAGAATAATTAAATTTAAAACAACTAAAGGTTTGATATTGTATCTAAGTTTAACCCTTTGTTAATTCTCAATTATGTTTGTGACATGTATTTAATAAGAGTTTATTGGAATTAAATAAATTAAATAGGTTTGTTTCTTGCTAGATGATCAATTATTGATTACTATATACACAATGATTGATGAGCTATGGATGATATTGGTTATTAAATCAACGTTGTAAAGAATACATCAAGTACTATGACAAAAATTTTGAAAGGAAAAAAAAAAAAAAAAAAAAAAGAGAGAGAGAGACACACACACATATGGGCCGCAAAAAGTTTACTTTAGTTTTCTGACTTTTCTCCCCACAATTCCATTATGTAGTTTAACTGAATACAGAGGATGTATAGAATTGTTCATTGTAAAGGACAAAACTCATCATCCTAATTGACCCGAGAAACTAAATTATAAGAAATTACCAAAGGAAATGAATGATGTCTAATTAAAGTTATCTTGACACTTAATGGCTTCGAATCTAAAAAATATGTAAAATAAATGTATAAGTGGAAAAATCTAAGTGCGAGAGAGCTCAAGCAACCATTGAAGGGTTGCACAAATTACATATTTTTTGTTAAATTATTAAATTACTTTTTTAACCTCCTGTCTAAAAGTGAAGTTTGTCACAGTATAAAATATCCAAACCCAAATGCAGCGGTTATAGGCAAATAGCTAGCCTGGCCCAATATGTATTAAATAGCCCAGCCCGATTTATTAGGCCACTCGGAAATATTAGTGAACAATCATTTACACACACATTTTCTGCAATAGAAGAAGTTTCCAATGAAAATTGATGCTCAACATATTACATATCCATAAACGATACATGCATGCATCACTAACAAACAACTTAAAAATAAAACCATAGCTTAGAACCGGAGGGAAAAAAAAAAAAAAAAAGAAAACCAGGGACATAAATTTTTTATATTAGAGATATCAAATTAAGGCAACAGAAGTATGGGACTAATTTAGTCAAATTACTCTTTTCTTTTAACCCTCAATTGTTGTTGGTGACAATGGTAGCAATGTTTGAGTAGTGGTAATCTTATCATCATCATCAAAAGCATCACAAAAGCCAAGTAAAATATCACTCTCTTGCTCAGTGAAGCCAATGGAGCCCATCATGGCTGGCCAACACTCATGATGTATAATCTTTATAGCATGACAACAATTGGGTCCAAGATAGATCTCACCATTGAGGAAGAACATTATGACTTCTCCAATGTATGATTGGAGCTCAAATAAGGATTCCCAGAATTAGTCTGGTTTTCCAATTGAAGGCGAGTTGTTAAGGTCGAGTGAGAGTTAAAAGGCCTAGCCATGGCTAAGAAGGCCATGGAAAATGCTAGAAAAATTGTGAGAAAGAGGTTAAAAGAGTAGGCCATGAGATTGAGATATATAGAGAGAAATGCGATTTGAGAGAATGGTAATTGGTATGTACTGAAATGGGGCTAGGATGGTTGCAATATATATACATGAAGTTTGTGCATGGAAAAATTTGAAAAACTTAATGGGTGCAGAAGTGGGGAGGCCAAGAGATATAGTAATTTATAAGAGGAATTTTAGCAGTTTAGATGTTATAGCAGATGTAAAGGCCATCTACATTTATGCTCTATGCCTTTATATGAATGAATTGATTAGCATCACCTTAAAAAAGATTAATTAAAATTAAAGTAGAACAACACATGAGTTTACCGGCAATATTGCTTTGTTGGTCCTAGATCAATGATTAGGAAACTAACCTAATCTGATCTAATATATAATTTCAAAAACCTAATCTAAGGTTCTGCCATATGTTAAATTTGGGAGTTCTATCGCTTAATTTCACCTTTGGCATAATTGTCTCATGACATTCCTCTTTTTAAATTATCATAAATGTGCAATAAAAATGCTTAAATATCTTATTACAAGAGAGTTTAAGAAAGTAGAAAGCACTTGCAAGCCCTGATCTCAATTACCAATTTGCTAATATTGGTTTATCATTCCTATAATTGCTAGACAAGTTATTTAAGTAGTTCCCAAGTAAAAATAAATAACAACGAAACAACATAAGCTTCGGCGATATATATGGTTTTCGTCGATATATATGGTATTGTCTGTTTGTGTTCCTTCTCAAAAAAAAAAAAAATAGTTCTTGGCACATAATTAACAACTACAAACCAGAGCTTCAATCCAATCACATCCTAAATTATTAAACATATACTTATTTTTCCTTTCTTTTCTATCTTATTTCGATCTCAGAAATACCTGAACTCTTCAACACTTACAAAATTCGGAGCAACCTTGGCTCCGTTTTCTGAATTGGCACTTTTTCTCTCACTCACACTTTGAATGCAGGTGGTTGCATCTATTTCCAAGGCGAAACTAAAAAAAAATTAGGATGGGGTCAAAATAATAACAAATATAAAAATTGAACCTATTAAAAAGTGTCATACTTGAAATATGAATGATGACTAAATGATTAAAAGCTTAGTCAAGACATGTTTAGGCTTGTAATAATATGTTTGGCTTGATTCTCTAGGCGTGACGTGAAAAGCTAATTAATAGTACATAGAAAACTAAGCATAGCCGATCGAATATATATACAAACTTTGTGTAGCCAATCGAATAATATATACATATTTCTTGTGGTGGGTGTGCATCACTTATTAACTCAAGCCACGTTTAACTTCTTCCCAAGCAAAAACTACTATAAATAAGACAAACCACAGCTCCATCTTTTTCACGTACGGTTCTCTCCCTTGATTTGTTCCCATTTCCTGCAAAAATGCCCTTCAATATGGTTTTGTTACCACTATTAATGCATTTGAGCCTTTTTCTTTTCACCATAAACCTCCAAACTTGTGCCTCACAACCCTTCAACCTCACAGAACAGAAGGGTTCATTTCCCTCCCACTAAATCAATCAAATCTTGTCATACAAAGACCCTATGATGTGCCAGAAGATCAGCGATACAGTTTCATCAATGGGGTTCACAAACTGTGGGTATACTCTACAAACAAGCCTCACACTCCTACTAGCAAAACTAAACCTCGCACTGAGATCCGTATTCATGTAACTAATGTGAAATGGCTCTAGCTAGGAGTATTTAAAACCAGAGTCACCCTTTTATATTTCAGCAAAACTGAATTAGGTGCATTTTCTTCATTGTTGTACCTTAACAAACTAATAGGGCAAAGCCTTACTCTCAAAACAACACTCAAGTAATCTATAAATAGTAAATTTAGGGATACACAATTTTTCACAACTCTTAACCTGACATGTTATGGTTGTTACATAATATAAGTGATATCAACAATGAGTTGATGTAAAATAATGTTGAGTAAGTCAAAATTATGTACCCCCTTAGTAAATAATGAAGGGAAAAAAAAAAAAAAAAATTGTATCTGTCTAACATTGCTCATTTATAAACTACCTCTTACACATAATAAGCTCTTAGCCTCCTACACATAAGTTGCTTGTGAGGATTACTACCGTGTAATAAATTATATTTTTTCTATACAATCAGATCAGGGGATAGGATATTACAAATTTTACTAACATGACTCTGCATATTTCAAGCATCAAACTTTGTTAGACCTCCCCTCAAAGACAAAGATATGGGTACTTTCTATCACATTATTTTAGTCTCTCTTTCCACAAGAAGTCAACAACTAAATAACAAGACGTTGCAGTTGCATTTGCATACATAAACATTACATAAAATACTACACTTTAGTATGTAGTGCACTTGCAAGCCCTATTCCCAATTAAAATTGTTTAAAATTATATGTACCTATAAATTTATTTTCTTTTCAAAAGTAATTCTCTTAAGCAATTCAAATTAAAATCACTCAATTGCATTTGACTAAAGTCACAATCTTGACATTAGAGTTATATTGATTTATCTTTAGTACAATTGCTATGACCATGGCTGTAGAGAGGGAAAATTCCCGACCTATCACAAGCTGACACGTCACATTACCAAGTCCACAAAATACAGCCAATTACAGAACACCATGTATTGTTGCTAGGTTTTGCTATCACTATTCAGAAGCCAACAGAAATTTGCCAAGTGTCATGCAAGAGCCAATCACGCATCAGCGCACGTGTAAGCGATGACTCAGGCAGCCTCGCACGTGTAAGCGATGACTCAGGCAGCCTCGCACGTGTAAGCGATGACTCAAGCAACCTCGCACGTGTAAGCGATGACTTAAGCGGACCAATCAAGCTGTGACATGTGTCACCAATCAAGCTCCGCCACGTGTCGCTCACCCACCCCCAAACTCCTATAAATAGAAGCCTTCCTGAGACATTTAGGGGGACCAGAATTCAAAAGTGAAAAAGCTCTGTGAAGATCAAGCCTCAAAGCCTTCAAGAACTTCAAGAATTTCAACCCCAAAATCGGAGAACATTCGAAGCAGAATCATCCAGATCATCTGCCTAGATCCTAAAGTTCACGGGAATCAAGCCAAAAGTGTCCGAAAACATCAACAAATCACAAATCATTGAAGCTCAACGGATTCAAGCCTCTAAAGCTCCGAAGAACTTCCACCACAAACCTTCGAAGACGAAGAACGCACGAAGAACACGAAGAACGCGAAGAACAAAGGATTTCTAAACAAGCTCATAGCCAGAGATTCATTGTAATTCCGTTTCAGTAATCTTCGATCCATCCCTCAACCAAATTGAAGGATATTTTGTGTTTAAGTCAAATCCACATTACCATAAGTCTAATCAATAAGTTTTGCAAGGAGATCGAATCAGAGGATCACTCTTTTGTAATTCCAGAGAATTGTACCACACAATCATCAATACAAATTCGCATTTGTGAAACTATTTTACTTGTTTGATTTATTTCAAACTAGAAATTTAGTCGCTTACAAATTCTGGCACGCCCGGTGGGACATCTCTGCCTCTCATCTCTTTCTCCTTCAAAAGAAAAGAAATTCGATTTGCTACTAGTCTCAATGGCCTCTAGCAAGAATGTCCGAAAATCAGTGGTCGATGATTCTAGCGCTGATGATTATGTCGGCCCAATCACTCGCAGTCGATCCAAAGTTCTTGATCGATTTCAACCCCAACCAACCATCTCTCTAGACTTTCTTACAAATAGGAAGACTACCGCTGAGGATTCATCTGTCTCGAAAGACTTCGAGATCAATAATGAATCATCCCCAACAAAGACCTTTTCTATCAACTCTTCACCCGTGATGAGAAACTTAAGGAATGAAATACCTTCGACTCATCCTGTTTCATCATTCTCTCCATCATATCTAGAGGTCATGCCAGTGATGATGACTAACACCTCTACTATGGAAGAAAAAATGGCTGAAATGGAACAAAGGGTCACCCTTCTCACCAAAGCACTTGAAGAGAAGGATGTCAAAATTGCAACCCTGATGAACAAACTGGAAGTACAAGATTCGGATGAATCAAGTCTTGGCCCTGAGCACCCACCTGGCTTTACCTTCAAAGGAGAAAACGCTAGGGGTGATAAAGGAAAAGGAGGTGAAGGCACTTCTCAACACGGACATTCCACCTCAATGGCCTCGATATCTGTCCAACAACTGCAGGACATGATAACAAATACCATTCGAGCACAATATGGAGGATCTTCTACAAGTTCTCTCATATATTCAAAACCCTACACAAAGCGCATTGACAGCATGAGAATGCCAAATGGATACCAACCTCCTAAGTTCCTGCAATTTGATGGAAAGGGCAATCCAAAACAACATATTGCTCACTTCGTAGAGACTTGTGAGAATGCAGGAACTCAAGGAAGCCTCCTTGTAAAACAATTTGTCCGTTCACTCAAGGGAAATGCATTTGATTGGTACACTGATTTGGAACCCGAATCGATCGACAATTGGGAGCAACTCGAAAGGGAGTTTCTCAATCGATTTTATAGCACACGTCACACGGTAGGCATGATGGAGCTTACTAACACCAAGCAGTGGAAAGATGAGCCTGTCGTTGACTATATCAATCGGTGGCGTTCTTTGAGTCTAGATTGCAAGGATAGACTTTCTGAAATATCTGCTGTAGAAATGTGCATCCAAGGCATGCATTGGGGACTTCTTTACATCCTTCAAGGGATAAAGCCTCGAACATTTGAAGAGTTGGCAACTCGTGCGCATGACATGGAATTGAGTATCTCTAGCCATGGAAATACGAAACCTCCCGTACCTGAGGAAAGGAAAGAAAGACGGGAAATAAGGAAAAATGACAGGAATACGAAAAGTAATATCAAAGATTCAATGAATGTCAACCCTGCCCCAGTCAAAGTTTCAACAAGAAATGTGAGGGCTAATGAGAAGAGGCCCGAGGGAGGCCAACAGCGTGAGACGCGTCGCTCATCACTTAAGGAATGGGAGCAAAAGGTGTATCCTTTCCTAGATACCGATATGCCCGAAATGCTAGAACAACTGCTCAAGTTGAAATTAATTGAATTGCCAGAATGCAAACGACCGGAAGAGATGGGAAAAGTTGATGACCCGAACTATTGTAAGTATCATCGCATCTTAAGCCATCCAATCCAAAAATGCTTTGTCCTTAAAGAACTCATCATGAAGCTAGCCAAGGAAAGGAAGATTGACTTGGATTTTAATGATGTTGCTCAATCAAACATTGCAACAATTTCTTGTGGGTTACCTATTTGCATGTCTCCAACTACTAAGCAGGGGGCAAATACCACCCTCATCCAGTTTGGTTCTCTGGAACCTGTTCAAGTTCAGCTCTCACAAAAAGCACCTAATTATAATTCGAATGATGATAAAAGGTCAACAATGGATGAGGAAGAGGGCTGGACAATGGTTACTCGCAGGAGATGGAAACAGAGACGAACATTCCCTCTTCATTTGATCGCCAAAGAGTCCAGAAAAGCACAAAACCAAATTCAGCCTCAATCAAGAGGAAGGAGCAATAAGAGGCGAGGGAGACTGGGAACAAAAGTGTATGAAGATTCAGCACAGACCCAAAAATCTCGAAAGCTCATCACATTGGAAGAATTCTTCCCCAGAAAATTCCTTCAAAATGACTCAGCCGAGGCCGTTCACACGGTCTCTCATTGCGAAATTCAGGACGAAAAGGAGGATGTTGACCACAGTGGTCCAAATGAGACTTTGTCATCATTGGAGGAACTCCAATCTCAGGTTGGTGAAGTTGAACCTTTGCAATCCTCTACCTCACCAAAAGAAGTGCTCACCCAAGCTCCTGAAAAGCCAGAGATGTACACTCCCTCTACCAACACTCTTCAACAAACTCAGGAATGTTACACATGCTCTCCAGACTTAACTTTCACAGATGAGGATCTGTTGTTAGGCTCTAAGCCCCACAATCGCCCACTTTATGTCTCTGGTTATGCTCGTGAACAAAAGATCGATCGTATTCTCATTGACGGAGGCTCAGCTGTTAATATACTACCAAAAATGACAATGAGACGACTTGGTCTTACTATGGAGGAATTATCACATAGTCGTTTGGTCATTCAAGGTTTCAACCAAGGAGGACAACGCGCAATCGGCATGATCCACCTGGAATTGATCATTGGAGAATTGACAAGCAACGTCTTGTTCCACGTTATTGATGCTAAGACGACCTACAACATGTTGTTAGGACGTCCCTGGATCCATGGAAATGGAATAGTGCCGTCGACTTTGCATCAATGTTTCAAGTACCTTCAAAGTGGAATAAAGAAAGTCAATGCCGACTTAAAGCCTTTTGCTGAGGCGGAAGCTCACTTTGCTGACGCAAAATTTTATGTAGAAGATAACATTTCTAGTGAAGTTCTCCCAGTTGAAATCCTGTCCATGGAAAGCAAGCAGGGTGAAAAGAAGCATGTGAAATTCATCACTAGAAAGGATATTCCTTCCCCAAAGGAAGGTCCAGAATCTCGGAATGATCATTCTAGTGAATCTACCAGTGGTGCAGTGAGGGCGAAAAATTCAACGCCTTCCAATAGCCCTCCATTCCTCCGTTATGTACCATTATCACGCCGTAAGAATGGACAATCACCATTTGCGGAATGCCTTCAATCTACAGAAGAAATGGGAAGGCCTCCTGCAAGGCTCACGACGGAAGATGTAGCCATATTGAAAGAAAACCATGTCATGCCTTTAACTTCATCCATAAATCCTTTGCCCTCGAAGCCACTAAATGGATTCGTGAGGTCTTCACAAAGTCTGACAGAGCATGGTATTCTACCAAGCGAACGGACGAAAGAATGGTTTGACCCGAAGGCGTATAGGCTGTTGGCCAGAGCAGGCTACGATTTCTCAAGACAAAGTGACTTAGGGAAATTGATTCCAGAAGTCACCGGAGAGAAGGTACATGGCCTTAGCAAAACACAAAGGAGAATGCGGCTTGAAGGGCATGAAATTCCTATCCCAAAGACCGGATTAGGTTATACTCCTGAACAACCAGCTCAGATATGGATCAAGAAAAGAAGCAATGCTTCAAATTCCCAATACATAACAGTGGAGGTTGGCGAAAGTTCGAATCAAAGAAAAGATCATTCTTCATCGCGCGTCTCAGTGTTTGATCGCATTGAGGCCTCATCGTCACGAATCACAGTGTTCGACAGGTTAAATACAACTTGCTTAACACAAAATCGGGACACTCTTGCTTATAAATCAGTCTTTGATCGATTGGGGGCAACAAAAAGGCCTGTTGATAGTCATTCTCAAAATTCAATGAACTTTGAGGTTCAAAAGAAGGAGAAAGTTCATGATGAGATCCGCAGTAGCATTCCTTCACGCATGAAGCGTAACTCTACCTTAGACATCAGCACTGAAGGATCGCTGAAAGTCAAGAGGCGAACAATTGTACGCACTAGACCATCATTTGTTCACAATGAGCAAATTGAAGAGGTATCATCCTCGTTTCATATTACAATAGAAGAAGGTACACTTTCAGATGCTGAAGCAACCAATGAAGAGGTTGATGAAGCTCCCCCAGCCTTGGAAGATGGAGTACAAGCTACAGTTGATGAACTTAAAGAAATCAATTTAGGAACTATCGAAGAACCTCGACCAACTTTCATTAGTGCGCTTCTCACTCCTGAAGAAGAAGAAGGATACCTCAAGCTCCTGGTAGAATATAAAGATGTGTTTGCTTGGACTTACAAGGAAATGCCTGGGCTCAATCCAGGTATTGCTCTTCACCATTTGGCAGTAAAGAAAGGCGTGCGCCCAGTCAAACAAGCCCAAAGACGCTTTCGGCCAGAGCTTATCCCTCAAATAGAAACCGAGGTCAATAAGCTCATTGAAGCGGGCTTCATTCGTGAAGTACAGTACCCGGAATGGATTGCTAACATCGTCCCTGTCAAAAAGAAGAATGGACAAATTCGAGTATGCGTTGACTTCCGTGATTTGAATAATGCATGTCCCAAGGATGATTTTCCATTACCCATCACTGAGGTCATGGTTGATGCCACTACTGGTCATGAAGCTTTATCTTTCATGGATGGTTCTTCAGGTTATAACCAAATTCGAATGAATCCGAAGGATGAAGAGCTTACAGCTTTTCGTACTCCTAAAGGCATTTACTGTTACAAAGTAATGCCTTTCGGGCTAAAGAACGCTGGTGCTACTTATCAAAGGGCCATGCAAAAGATCTTTGATAATGTACTTCATAAATACGTAGAGTGTTATGTCGATGATCTGGTGGTTAAAACAAAAAGAAGGGAAGACCATCTGGCAGAACTGCAATCCGTGTTCAATCGCCTAAGAAAGTATCAGCTTAAAATGAACCCCCGCAAATGCGCTTTTGGCGTAACATCTGGTAAATTTCTTGGTTTCATTGTGAGGCACCGCGGTATTGAAATTGACCAGTCCAAAATTGAAGCTATCCAGAAAATGCCAGAGCCCAAGAATTTACGAGAACTTAGAGGCTTGCAGGGAAAACTAGCTTACATACGACGATTTATCTCGAACTTGGCTGGTCGATGTCAACCTTTCAACAGGTTAATGAAGAAGGATGTGCACTTTGAATGGGATGAGGCTTGTAGCAATGCTTTTGCGCGCATCAAAAGATACTTGCTTAATCCTCCAGTCTTAGGTGCTCCTATCCCGGGAAAGCCTCTGGTGCTGTACATTGCGGCACAAGAAAAGTCCCTAGGTGCTCTTATGGCTCAAGAAAATAAGGAGGGGAAAGAAAGAGCTCTTTATTATCTGAGTCGAACTCTTAATGGGGCTGAATTAAATTATTCTCCTATCGAAAAGATGTGTCTCGCTCTTTTCTTTGCCATAGACAAACTGGAGCACTACATGCAAGCATATACGGTCCGTTTGATAGCAAAGGCGGACCCAATTAAATATGTCCTCTCCAGGCCAGTGGTTTCAGGTCGTATAGCTCGATGGGCAGTCCTGCTACAACAATATGACATTGCATATGTTCCACAAAAAGCTGTCAAAGGACAAGCGTTGGCAGACTTTTTAGCTGATCACCCAGTTCCATCTGATTGGGAGTTCTCCGATGATTTCCCAGATGAAGATGTGTTTTACATTGAAGTAATGCCACCATGGATGATGTTTTTCGATGGGGCCGCACGTCGGGAAGGAGCGGGGGCAGGTGTAGTGTTTGTTTCTCCACAACGGCAAATACTTTTATACTCGTTCTCATTGAGTGAACTTTGCTCAAACAACGTAGCCGAGTATCAAGCATTGATCATTGGTCTACAAATGGCCATTGAGATGGGCATATCGCAGCTTGAGATCTTTGGGGATTCCAAATTAATTATCAACCAAGTCTCGGAGCAGTATGATGTCAAGAAAGAAGACCTTATCCCTTATTGCAAATATGCGAAGAAGTTGGTAGCAAGTTTTGAGGCCACCACATTGGAGCATATACCAAGGAAGGAGAATAGACAGGCCGATGCTTTAGCTAATTTGGCTACCGCCTTAGCATTATCCCAAGAAGAGACAACCGAAGTTGCTATTTCCCAAAGGTGGGTGGTACCTCTCCTAGTTGAAGAAGATGAAGAAGAGCAAGCCAACATCATTTCTGTATGCCTTGTTGAAAAAGAAGATTGGCGACAAGTGATCATTGAATACCTTCAACATGGAAGACTCCCAGATGATAAACGCCACAAGACCGAAGTTCGGCGAAGGGCTGCTCGATTTATTTACTATAAAGACACTCTCTTCCGCCGTTCATTTGATGGATTGTTTCTCCGTTGCTTAGGAGAGGAGGAGGCTAAACAAGCTTTAGAGGAGGCTCATTCTGGAATATGCGGCGCACATCAGTCAGGTCCTAAGTTACACTATAGGATCAAACGAATGGGTTACTATTGGCCTACAATGGTGCAAGATTCTATGGAGTGCGCTAAGAAGTGCGAAGCTTGTCAGTATCACGCAAACTTCATCCATCAGCCGCCAGAACCTCTACACCCAACTGTAGCTTCTTGGCCTTTTGATGCGTGGGGACTTGATGCAATAGGGCCATTACCAAAGTCATCCGGTGGCCATTTGTACATCTTGGCCGCAACTGACTACTTCTCGAAATGGGCAGAAGCTGTACCCCTTAGGGAAGTGAAGAAAGAAACGGTGGTCAATTTCATTCGAACTCACTTGATCTATCGGTATGGTGTCCCTCGGTATATCATAACTGATAATGGCAAACCATTCTACAATAGGCTAATGACAGAGCTATGCGAGAAGTTTGAATTTAAACAATACAACTCCTCCATGTACAATGCCCCGGCAAACGGACTAGCTGAAGCATTTAACAAAACACTTGGCAGTTTGTTGAAAAAAGTGGTATCCAAGACAAAGCGAGATTGGCACAAAAGAATCGGAGAAGCATTATGGGCGTATCGAACAACATTTCGAACGCCTACTCAAGCAACGCCGTATTCTCTTGTTTATGGAGTGGAAGCCGTTCTTCCCTTAGAACGCCAAATCCCATCATTACGGATTGCCATTCAAGAAGGATTGACTGGAGAAGAAAATGCCAAGCTCAGACTGCAAGAATTAGAGGCGCTTGATGAGAAAAGGCTCGAGGCCCAACAACGCCTTGAGTGCTATCAAGCTCGTCTTTCAAGCGCATTCAATAAAAGAGTTAAACCACGATCATTCCAAGTTGGTGACTTAGTCCTCGCCGTTCGAAGACCTATCATTACAACTCATCGTACAGGCA